>JAABKJ010075445.1:34050577-34227874 GCA_011634705.1 Andricus grossulariae
TTTGTTGAAAATTCGTTTTTTTTAGTTTAAAAGCAATTTTTTTAAATTAAAATATAATTTTTCCATTTTTAGTTGAAAATTGATCTTTTTTTGTTGAAAATTCGTTTTTTTTTAAGTTACGCCTACCCCGAAAGGGAAACGGCTTAATGATATAATAATAATAATAAAATCAATTTTTTTAAATTAAAATATAATTTTTCCATTTTTGGTTGAAAATTGATCTTTTTTTGTTGAGAATTCGAATTTTGTTGTTTGCAAATTCGTATATTTTGTTGAAAATTCGTCATTTGTTGTTAAAAATTACTCTTCTCGGTTGAAAATTCATCTTTTTGAATAAAAATTCATCTTTGTAAATAGAAAATTCTAGTATTTGGTTAAGAAATCAACTTTTTTAAAAATAAATACAACTTTGTTTAAAATTTAATTATTTTGTTGATAATTGAACTTTCTTCTAACTCAATTATTTGGTTGAAAATGCAAACATTTTTGGTTAAAGTTCAATTCTTTTTTTTTAATTCTACCATTAGGTTACAAATTTAAATACATTGTTGAAAATTTAATTATTTTGTCAAAAATTACACTATTTTGTTAAAAAATTATCTTTTTGGCCGAAAATTCAACTTTTTTGTTGAATATTCGTCTACTTAAGCAAAAAATTCATCCCTTATAGTAGAAAAGTCGAAAATTCGTTTAAATAAAAAATCATTCTATTATTTAAAAATCTAAAAATCTAAAAGGATATTGTTTTCCTATCTAAATTGAAAGGATCGAAAATTTAATTTGACAGAACTCGAGTCAAAATCGGCATCAACACTAAGATGTGTTATCAAATTTTTTGTTTAAACCTTCATCCATACCTAGTGAAAAATCTTTTTATAAATAAACAAATAAAGTTATTCAACAAATTTATTTTTTATTCACATTTTTTTTATTTTTTCCAAACTCGAAAAACGTCACGCGCGCGATTGATGCTAGTTGATTTAAATTTTCTATTAATAGTCCCAGACGTTCGAAATAATAACTGTTTTTCAAAAACGAGTTTTTAGAACTGACTTCGCTAACGATAAAATAACATAACGGTCCTTCAAATGAGTGAAGAAAAAAAAAATTTATCTTGAAGAATGATTCACGGTGATGTTAATATTGCAATAACCTTCGAGTCTGTTGGACCGTGAAAAATTAGAAGTCTGCATTGAGATCGCAAATGGACATGAATTTTAAACGATGGGGCGAAACTGATCGATTATACTATTTGTTTTTACTTGCTTTACTATTTTTTTTTACTTTTACGTAATTTGAAAACACGTAATTGATCACCTACTTCTGAAGAATTTATAGTCTTTGGAGGAAATGCACTTCATATAATCACTTTTTTATATTTAAGATGTATTTTTATGAATTTTCAAACAAATAGTTTATTTGTAACCAAAGAGATGAATTTTCAATCAAACAGACAAATCTAAAAAAGTTTATTTTTAACAAAAAAGTTTATTTTCAACAAATTAGTTTACTTTCAATCAAAATGATGAATCTTCGACCAAAAACACGAATTATCAACAAAATAGTTCATTTACAAACAGAGAGATGTATTTTCAATCAAAATGATTAATGTTCAACCAAAAAAAGACGAATTTTATACAAAATAGTTTATTTTTAACAAAAAAGTTTATTTTCAACAAATTAGTTTACTTTCAATCAAAATGATGAATCTTCGACCAAAAGGCTATTTCAAACCAGTCTCTCACCTGCAAAACCTGTAATAGGGAAATAAAGAAACTTGCGAAGGCCATTATTTGTAGCTCATGTAATGAGGCTTTTCACGCGGAATGCTGCGTTTTCTATGAAATTGAGCAAGAAAAGCAGTCCTATTGGTTTTTAATGCTTGTCGGGGACTCTTTGGAGTTGAGGATGATATCGTGAAGGGTCCTCCTCCCTGTCGATCCGTATGCACCAGTCTGCTACAACCCCGAAAGAAAGTGTACAAGAAGATAAGCAGGAAGATTTAGAGGGTGAAAATAATGTCACTCTTTTGAGGGATAATATCTGTCACGATGGGAACCCTCCTGAAACTCCGACTTCCGAATCAACCAGAATTGACAACACTTTTCTTACCTCTCCTATACAGGACCTTTTAACTAAAAAACAGCAGTCTCCTGAAGACATTTATCTGCAGATCCTCTCAAAACTGGGCGCCATATCAGATAGGCTGTAAAAAGTTGAGGCAAGTGGCTTGAAAACAAATCAAGAAATGCGGTCTCATAACACCACCATTGACAAGTGTGATCGTTCAGATGCTAATATGAATCGCTGGCAGGTGACGTAAAGAAAATGACTGAGCAGAATGCTACCCTACCGACCCAATTTGAGTCTATGAAAGCTGAAACCTCGGGTCTTAAAGCAGCTAGTGCTCAGTTAAATCAGCAAGTGAATGATCATAAAGGAGAGCTGGTCGACCTTAAGAGGAACTTTGAGAAGCGCATAAAATGCATAGAGCAGGCAAGTCGGGACAGAGAAGTGATCATCACAGGACTGCCGTCCTCTTCTCAGGAGAACCTCGTGAACATTTTTGAGTTAATATGTAAGGTTATCAAATCAAAGGTAAATGAATCCAATGTCGAAGAAATATTTAGAGTTCCTGTAGCTAATAAAGACCATCCAAGTCCAATCATCGTTAGATTCACTCATTTGAAATCAAGAGATGAATTCATCTCTTCTAAGATTAAAAACAAAAAGACACTAAGGTTGCAAGAAATTGACCCAAATTTTACAAGCGATATAGTGCAAGTCAACCCCAACCATCCACAAGATCTCTATAACCTCCTAAAGGCAGTCAAAGAAAGGTTGGGTCCTGGGAAGTATCTCGGGAAAGCATGGATTTACAAAAAATCGGTCTGGATAAGAAACATTTCGGATGTGTCTGCAAAGCCAGTGAAAATCCCAGATTACAGTGACCTTGATCATTTTTTATCGAAACATCTTGCTGCGGAGTCATCCTCTACCTCTATTTGACACACAGTCTTGACTGCTCCAGATCTCAATACCAGCATAAACTCGATTCAAAAACAGTCCCCGCTACCAGATTACCATCTGCCAGATCCTCCAGTCGCCGCTCCTACATGCCAACTTCACCTTCAGACTCATGGACAGAATGAGTCCCCATCTGCGGTAATATACTCATCAATACTAAATATGTCCTCAATTCCGAGCGAAACGGCGCAAGATTCATTTGATTGTACTTTTGTTTCTGTAGAGATTTCGGAATCTCTTGTTGCAAGTTCTTGTTCATTATCGGCCCATATATCGATCCCTGCTCCAATGGTCTCTGAACACACATCTTATAATAATTATCCGAAATTTCTCTCTATCACGCATATCAATGTTAGATCTCTCACTCCAAAAATTAGCGATATATCTGCGCTGTAACGTTGCAACTTAAAAAAAACGAAACTCGGTGTCATCGTGGTCTACAGAAGCCTCAACTCAAACTCCAACTGGGACGATGATCTGGAAGAGGCGCTGGCCAGGGTTCATGGTCTTTCAGATAGTATAATATGCTTAGGCGACTTCAACACAAATGCTGCTGACATTGTTCAACAGGGTTGATGCAAGCTAAACAGTTTATCATGCTCTTTCGCGCCCCGCCAGATTGCTAGCGAACCTACGCGCACAACAGATAGGTCCTCATCAATTTTAGATTTAATCTTTGTAAGTGAAGAAGTACGTATTATTGACGCACGCGTGATCAAGCTGTAAAAAACTTTCGATCATGATATGGCGTTCTGTACAGTGAATGTGAATGTTGATACTGGGCGGGGCTTATTCCATGTTTGTAGAAATTACAGAAGAGTAGATCAAAGTGAGTTCGACATGGCGGCGTTTTGAATGCTGGCACAGTGGACGAAAAAGTACTTATTTTCTCTGAATTAGTCTTCAGTTTAATAGACATATTCTGCACGCTCCGAAAATTCAGAATCGCGAGACCTAAGCCTCCGTGGTACACTGACTCTGTCAAAAAAATCTCAAGTGCCAGAGATAGGGCGCGGTACATATGGCGCATCAACAAAACAGATGTAAATCATGCGAAATTCACTTTGCGTCGAAACATGGTTGAGAAGTTCGACCACATGTCGCCAGCTCTTCTTGATTCAGGTTGGCTTAAGATGGACCAAAGATGGGTCGTGCAGCTCGGTGTCCTCGTCTTTAAGGTTTTGTCCCGGGGGCTACCGAAGTATCTGGTTAACCTCTTATCTTTTGTGGAAAACAAGCGCGGGCGGAAATCGCTTACAACGCGATCTGACGGCAGGTTATTTGTCCCACGAGTACGTACCACTAAACCAGAAGCTACCTTCTCTCACGCTCCTCACGCATTCTTAACAGCTTAAAAAACTCACTAGCGTCATACTCCGTTCCCAGATTGAGAGCCGAATTATTTGATAGACTGCATGCGACCCTATAAGAGGCAACCCCAATCTAATACTGCGGGTATGTGTAGATCTCTCCGCTCTAAATATTCTCTTTCTTTATTTTGGAAACATATTTCCATGTCCACATATTTTTTTATTTTAAGACAGGTTTACCTAGGTAATATCATTGTCTTTCATTATCTTACATCACATCAGTTGAAACATGAATGTACTGTATAATTAGGAACAAGAGAAATGTATTCTCAGAAGGACAGTTTTTAGTACACTGTACATTTTCTGCTGTGTTAGGTTTAGTCTCAGCCTCCTAGCGCGAATTACATACTTTTTATATTTTATAGTTAGTTTATAGTTTGCTTAAGCTTAGATGTAGAGGGTTAACTTGCAAAGCAGCTCTAAGCTGTACCCCGGCCCTATAAGTGCCCCTTCCATTAATATTTTCTGAATACTTTGTGTATGTTGTTGACATCTTAATAAAGATCTATTATTAATGAGAGAAGTTGTAGGCTCCGGAAGCTACGATCATGGTTCCTTAAAGCAACCAATCCCGACGCAACTGGAACGTGTGTGGAATAAACTTCCGCCCTGTATTAGAGAGGCTCCCTCACAGTATCACTTTAGGAAGAGTTTCTTCAAATTTTTATCAGATAATACGAACTCACTACTAGAAATCACACATTGGTAGTGGCTTTTCCGAACAATCTATACATTTATGGCTGGCTGCTTTTGCTCCTCTTGCTATTTCACTATAATGTAAATTGTCAAATCACTATGCTTTAATGCTTTCTTAGTTACAAACTGTCCCTTAAGCTTGAGTAGATTTTGATAGATTTAGGACATTTTTGTGAAACCACTTCGAGCTATTATTTATATATTTGGTTGGTTTCTTAAATTTCTCAGTTTCTTACTCACTACTTCGTTCGTTTATAAATGTATTTTTTTTTTTCATGTTATCAGTCTACGTTTAGGGACCTTAGATTTAAGTAAATATGTATCATATAATTTTTGTTCCTTAGAGACAGAGTATTTTTATTATTAAATGGGATAGGTCGCGATATTTCAGAAAGCACCTGAGGTGCTTGTGTGTTTAAAGTGTGGCGTTTTGACTTATGTGGCCTGTGCGAATTTTAACATTTCAAAAAAAACTTCGATAAACTCAAGAAGGGTCAAGCAGATTTATTTTGCATAAAATTCAAAGGGTAAAGCGTCAGCGACATCTCTACGGCAGTCGTTGGTAGTTCGTCTGGGAAACCTGCAATTATTATTCGCAACGCCGACGGTACGTTTTCCCCTCACGCTCCTGCCCCCACAGCAGCAACAGCTACCACCAACTAGCCTGATTCCGCTGCTATGATCGGAAATGCTGTGTTGGAAGGACAAAAAGCTGGCTCAGAAATGGGAAAGGAAGATATGGCCAAAATTGAAAAGGATGCCAATAATTTAAAATTGAAAGTGGCTACTCTTGAGCATGCGCTGAACTTAAGCAAGCAGGCGGCCTATCAAACGACTTTGAAAATTAACAATTTCCCCATGAAACCCAATGAAGACCCTTTTACTACAATGGACTCGATAGCTAGGGCTCTTGACGTTCCCTTTACGAGGAAAGATGTGGTAAAAATATATAGAATAATAAAGGCACCTACACTTCCTAAATCCTCTAACCCCCCGATCATTGTCGTGAAACTCGGCAATCAACAACTGCGAGATAGATTCGTTGAGAGACGTGAGTTTTTCAGAGACTTTTCTACTGAAAACCTCGGGTGGTCGAGCAAAGATAAGCACCCTGTTTATCTACGTGAGGCACTGTCAACTGTAAACAGGAAAATATACGCCATTGCTCTGGGTTTTAGAAGAGACAAAGTAATCAAATATTTGTGGATTGCAGGCGGAAAAATTTGTTGTCGTAGAGAGGATGGACCTCCACGAATTTACCTGGCTAATCTGCAGACCATCGAGGTCTACAGATTTCTCGAGGTTTCTCAGTTATTCTAACTGTGATAATGTGATTTATTATGTTCTAAAAAAACATCTGTTAAGTCGAATTAATCCTGACTATATTGTGTTCCATTTTTTATCTGAAACATCTATTATTTTATCGACAGTGCCAAATTCTATAAAAAATACCAAGATTGTTTCTCACCCTATTTCGGAGAAACATACTTCTACGGTATACTAAAATTTCCAAGCTTTAGTACTACTGAAGATTCTTTTAGATTTATATATACACTGTGACTTCAGCTACTATTAGACAAGAAAAAAATCAGATAAAAGGAAATATCATTGCATGATTGTTTTATTCTTTAACATGGATACAAGGTGAAAACATCCATTTACGACTATAATTTCTTGTCCAACGAGTTGCGGCAAAACGTTTTTTGTGAAAATATTTCTTCCAAATATGCATTCAATGCATGACGTTGTATTTTGTCGCATAATTTTATATCATTCAGAATCGCAACCATACTACAATAAGTACGGGGAGGGTGTTTGATTTCGTGAATGTTTACCACAAGCATCAGACTATGCCAGTGATCCTCGAGCCGAACTTGTAATTATAGACAATATTACGCGTGAATCGTCAAATAACACGGTCATCGATCTTTTCGCCAAGGGAAGTCATTAGAAAAATTTGAGTCAACGAGATATTTCTTTAAACACTAGTTGTATAAAAGCAGGCTCATTTAACGACTTGGTACCAGTTGTACGGTTGTGATGATGACGTGCGCACGAAGATCCATCAGAAAGTAGAATGTTAAGACATTACACGCTCTCTATCATTTTGAGACAGATCAAAGACGCACTGTTTTTTAAAAAAAGCTTACCCGCAACTCCTTAAATGTATTCCTAAATGTGCATTGAATATCTTACATGGAAACGTTTCTCTAAAACAAACTGAGGAGCGAAAATTGAAAAAACGAAGATGTGCAGTAAGGAAACTAGTGACACCACGTAGTACGTGGAACAATAAAAAACGCTTGATTGTGCAAAAAGGAGAGGGATTTTTACCTCTTTCACTAGCACCAATCCTTTGTACACTCTTTTCTAAAATATTTTCATCTTCGTAATTGTTTGTCATATATTTATTTAAATGGAGCATCGCAGGAAAATGGTAATTGTGCCAAATTATAGTATCGGGCAAATTAAGCTCCAGTCGTACCTGCAATAACAACAGCAATAATTATTCACCAATTTTGTCACCTCAAAAACACCCGGAAATACAATTTTCAGAATCGACGCCGAAATAAGTAAAATTTTACTCAACATTATACACTGATGAAAATGAAAAGTGGAAATTCTATCAGTAAGTTTTACAAAGGTTTCTGTTCTTGACAAATGAAGCAGAAATTAAATTGGATAGAAGAACGAAATAAAATACTCTGTTGAGGACATGTTAAACTGTAAGCAAAATGAAATGACGAGTCAGGGTCAAGATGACAATGATTTGACTCTACTTATCTTAGATATTATTGCCTATGCACTAAAAACTTGTAGAGAAAAGAGTGAATTTTTGCTTGAAAGATTACGAGAACCAGCGGTCAAAAATAGAATAAAACGGGATAAACAGAGTGTTGTGTTCATCGACGGAGCATGTGTTAAAAACCTAATATTTCGGACCAATATCGAAAACTGGGAAAGTACCAACAACTCAGAAGCTGCAAATGATGATGATGATGATTTTTTTTTACGAGGGAAGGTGGAAAATGTTCAACAACACACAGAGAAGGGTTCGCACTTCTTGGTAGTGTAGGGATCTTAATCGCATCACTACAATGACCCTGACATATATAATATTCAATTATACCTTGCGTATAATTATACATTATACAAAATCAAGTAGAGCCCCGCATGCAAGGATAAGGCTGCATACTCTGAGAGGTCGCCCGGTATCCCAGAGTCACCGTTAGAGACACTTCACCCAGGTGCTATTCAGCTTTCCGCTGACGCATGGCGTCATAGGCCGTTCGATTCGACTCCAGAGGAATCAAACCCGAAAATATATTCCAGACAAAAGTTATTGGGTTTGGAGGGGGACATCTGCTGATGATCTCAAAATTGACCTTGAGCTTGACATTGAAGGTATTATCAAGGTCAACTCTGTTTTCCTAAATAGGAATTCCTATTTTTGACACTGGATTCGGAAAGAGCGGGAAATTTTACGTCTGAAATGATATTTTCAAGTTTGTTTTTGTGACCTTGATAAGGTCCTAATTCTTTCAATCATGTTTTCTTTCGTAGTAGGTCTCGTGCAATGAACGACATCTCGTAGATAACCCCACAAATAAAAATTGGAATTAGGACAGCGTGCTTAAACATTCAACGTGAAGTATTATTAAACACCTTAAGACATTTCCATCGACGAATCGAACTTTGTCATCAAGTAAATGGTGCAACTTTTGAACGTCTCATGAATTAAGTAAGTTTATACGAAACCAGCCGTTTTAAGGGCTAAAGGATACTCGAAATCCGACCAAGCAACCTCCTCGTGGTGAGTAACGGGTAATGCTAGTGCTGGCGGTACAACATAATGTTTGTTATCTTAGGGTTTTCGGGCTTAGGTTTTGTGGGCTTGGAACTGAAAAAATGCGATCTCGAAATGATATCTATATTGATCTTAAGGTCCAGGTTGTTGTCACATTTTAGCGTTAAATTATTCCCTTTTTTGAATCCGTTATCCACATCAAAGTTTCCCATTCAAAAACCATTCTCACCTGTAAATGACCTTGAAAAATAAACTTAAGGTCAACATTGTTAGGGTCGTTGTCACTATTGAATTGACCTCATTAAGGTCACAAAACCAAACTTGAAAATATCATTTCAAACGTAAAATGTCCCGCTCTTTCCGAATCCGGTGTCAATAGTCGGGATTCCCATTGAAAAAAATAGGGTTGACCTTGAAAAAAGCTTCAAGGTCCAGTTCAAGGTCAATTTTGAGGTCATCATCAGATGTCCCCCTCCAAACCCAATAACTTTTGTCTCGAACATATTTTCGGAAAAAGTCGAATTCAGAAGTTATCTACGTGGATTAATTAAAATGGGACACCCACTACACACACACACAACCACCGCAGGGTCCCACTGGGAGCAACTGCCATCTAAAAATGACACCGGCTCCCAGTAGGACCGCGGCAAATCTCACCTATGGCCACGTCTCACAACCGTGACATGGGTGGTCACAGGGCACGACGAAATCACAACCGAATGTTTTGGGTATAGTCGTTGCAGCTACCTATTAAGGTCTTGATACCTCTCCATCTTTTCCTTCTCCTTAGCAGTGATGTTGTAGTCGGCCGGAGCCGAGAATTCGATCACGAATATAGTTCGTTTCTCGAAGTCCTCGAGTACGATGCCAGGTCTTGAGTGTGCAATGGAGACTGCTGTCCGAAAATCGTAGTTCCAGAACATTTGGTACTTCTCGTTTTGGACAATAGTTCCCGCGTGATAAGGACACCTAGACAGTATGTGTTCTAGGTACTCAGTGTGTGCATGACACGCTCTGCACCTAACGCTGGGAACTTGTTGACGTCAAGTGCGGTCACGGTATACTAAGGTGGAAATGACGCCGTCCTAGCATGCGGAAATGAAAATCTCTGGACCTGAATTAAGTCCCGATGATCTGAGGAAAGCAAAAGTTTGCTTCTTCGACAAGGGCTGATCTACATTTCTGTGAAAGTTTCCGTGCATTTTATTGTCGAAGAGTTGTCGGCGAAATTTTTCAATCTCTGCTTTCTTTACTTGGGCTTTTAGAAGTAAGGCATCTAGATAGAGTATTGCACTTTTTTCAATCCTGATGTTAAAATTTAGGTCAAAGTTCTCGGCCGCCTGCTCCGCGGCTTTGAAAAGAAGCGCTCCTTTGCCAATCATCTCGTCTTTCCTGACCATTTTTAGGAGAAGATCTCTTCCATTTGCAAAGATGTAAGCTATACCCAGAACAATTCAGTTATGAATACATTGGAGATTCAGAAGTCCGCGTCCGCCTTGAACGTCCGCCTCCGCGTCACGGAACGGACGAATTGATATGCAAGCTCTTATGCATATGCATGATCTTACACGTGGCGATATCAAGGGCCGTAAGCTCGTTCTTCGTCCATTGAACGATTCCAAGCGAATAGAGTAGAACCACGAAGGAAAGTATGTTAGTCGCAAGATACCTTGTTGAACGCCGACAAATTGGAAGACTCAGGATCTCCGGGAACGCCAGTAATTCGTCCTCACTTCAGATTACTCTTGGCAAACTTGTCCAATCCAAAGTCCATACCAATCTCTCCTGTGTACCTCTCGACGATATTTAAAGCACTTTGCAGTTGTTTGGAACTAGAAGCATAGATCTTCAGGTCATAAATATCAAATACATGGGTGACCTTATGCCCGCGATGATTTATATTACCGCAGATGTACCCAGGAGATTTGTGTAATACGAGAGATAGTGCCAGAAGTGTGATGCAAAAGAGTAGAAGGGCTCACGGTGTCATCCTGAAAGATGCCCCTCTGAAAGGTGGTGCTGTTCGTTGTCGCACGATAATTTTCAGACGAGATAGTACATCTAGTATTCCAAAGGGGCATCAATCTCTCTATGTATCTCACTATGTGTGGATGAACCTTCAAGCATTCCAACAGACAGATGATAAGTGTATGAGAGGTTGAATCGACAGCTTTCCGGTAGTTAATCCAGGGCATCGAAAGAGCGCGCTTGTGTTTTTTTAAGCAAAGCTTAAATCTTAAAAAATTTAGATATTCTTTCAACATTCTTTGATGCAATACATTTCGCAAAATTTTGAAATATTCAATAATTTACTCTTTACGGGGATTAATTTACAAGTGCAGTTCAATAATTAAATTTATGATAAAATCATATTACGCAAGAAATATCATTTTGAATATTTCTGAATTTAATCAGTGTTGGCGCGTGGACGGCACAGCGGGACAAGTGGTAGAAAAAGTACCCTTTCGATGATGATAGAAACTCCAAAAGCCAGCCTACTCCCCTGAACAGATGTGACAACAGAGTTACTATTGTCTAGGCCAGGCAACGAAGGGTTTCATAAAGGAAAAAAATGGTAACAGGCTGAATAGTAGCAAACCCCCTTCTCCATAGGCTGTTAAGGTAGAAAAGTATCGAAATTCGATAGTCGAAAATCGATGGGTACCAGAATATCTGGTTGAGCTTACCAGAACATCTGTTCAAGTTTACCAGAGTATCTGGTTATGTTGACCAAAACGTTGTATTCTGAAGCTACTAGAAAACTGTCTAGTAAATATTTCTGGCTACCCTTACCAGAAATTCGGGTTAAATTTACCCGAATTTCTGGTAACATTAACCAGAAAATTGCCCACCAGAAAATTCTGATGCTTTTAACCAGAATTTATAGTAAGGGCATATTTAACACTCTATTATAGTTGAATTAACCAGAATTCTGGTTGGTCCAACTAGAATTTTGTTTGAGTGTACGAATACACACTTCGTAAAAATATAGGCAAGTAGTAAAATCAAATATTAAAATAAATAAACATCTCAAAATTTGGAACAACATATTGGAAATAAAATTAATCAGTGTATTCGACAGTATTACATCCACAATTTTTCTGTGAAAAAAATCATCTATATTATCGTCAGGCTCTTAAGGACCGATCATCAAAGCAGATTCACAGAAAACCCCAGAATTTAAACAAGTAAACATTTTATCTTGTCTGAAATAGAGTTAAAATAATCTGATTTTGACGGGTTAATGTAGATCGATACAGTGGTGTTCTGAGTCACTACGAGAGTGATAATCTCTTCTGATGATCGGTCGCTACCAACCTCATGATAATACAGGTTACTAAGATACTACATTTCTTTGTAACTTGGCAAGTTATTTTTCTCACCGACAATCCCAACCTTTTTTATCTCATTTTATCACCTATCCATCCTATTCTTATGTTAAAGAATGCTATAGAAATTTCTATCCTGTTTCATCAACTTTTATTGTATATTTCCTCTTCCAAGTCTATCATTTTCCATTCCGCTACTTCACTTTATCTTATTCCTCTTTCTAACAATTCGATACTTTTCTGCCCACTTTTATTTTACATATTATTATTCTTTCCGACCATTCTTTTCTTTGCTATCTGTAAATTTCAGCGCTAGAAATTATTTTCCTCTTTTCAATAATTCTGTCCTTTTCTTTATATCATGCGTGCTTCCAATCATTTTATTCTTTTCCATTCTTATCCATTCGTATTTTCCACTTTAAGCTAATTGTCTTTCGAGCATTATTATCCAGCTTTATCACATTTTGTCCTCTTTTCAACTCCACTATCCTTTCTTGTCACAATCTATCCGTTATTTTCTTGTTTCGAGTTCAAAAAAGTCTATCCTGTTCAATCTTTTCATATTCCATTTTATACCATTTTACCATATACCTCTTCTTTATTCCATCCATTCGCATACATATTATCACTTTTTCTTTCCAAAGAATTCCACTCTGATTTGAGCTCTTTTATCTCATTTAATAATATTCCTCGCTCCAGTGATTCCAACAATTGTATGCTTTCCTATGCTGGTTTGTTATTTTCAATTATGTATCTCTCTCCATAAATAATGCGCTTTGATATCCTTTTCTAGTCCATATTTTAACTTGACCTTATTCTTATTGCCGAAAAATATAATTTTTCTGTCCCATTTTCTTATCAACTTCTTAAATTTATCCTCTGCATCGTTCCAAACATTCTATTCGTTTTAACACTATTCATCCTTTATTGAATACAGTAGACTCACAAAGCGACAGGTGCTCGGGACCCACTTAGTTAAGCCACGCCCCTAAGGCTTGACGGGAAATATCTCTGAGACGAATTGGCGGATTATTTGAATATCGTCTCGCGCACACGCATCTAATGGCACGATCAATGCGCTTACCGAATTAAGAGGTAATGGAAGGTAGAGGCACTTGGCGAGAGAAGACGCTTTGTGTAAAAGGCGCTTTGCTTTGTATTATCCTCTTCTCTACATTTTTATTCCGTATATTTACTTTATTCTATTCGTCATTCCAACAATTTTGTTTTTGAATTTCGTTTAAACATTTATGTCTCACACATAAGCACATAGCTGATCGCGAAATAAAATGGATGGTAATAAAATCGGATAATTTTTTTTCAATTATTGAATAAATAAAAAATTTAACTAAATAGGTAGGGTTCTTGAAAAATAAGGTTATGATTAATTAAGAATTCGATAGGAATGAATAACATTTCTGATCAGAGAAATAGTATATCTATAAGGATAAAATGACATAGCTTTGGAATAGAATTGAACAAAAATAGATATAGTGATATAAGTTTATAAATTGAGATATATCGAGGAAGTATCAGATAGGTTTAGAATAGATCATGTAAATAGCAACAGTATGAAAAAGGAGAATAAGAAAACAGGATATGTATTAGGAAAAAATTGAATTAATATTAATTTAGTTGAATAGTGTGCCCCCTGAATGATTAAAATATATAAGAATAGACTATAATGATACCCAAAATATTGATTAAAACCGAACATATATATTTCTCTTCCCCTGGGATATATTAGCTGTGAATAAAAGAAATAAGCAATTGGGGGAAAATAACTGAGGCACATGCGTTGTTTGCGGTTCGACGAGTCACAATTCGCTTTATTTCCTCCTGCACGGGAAAAAATTACCTCCGAGGGTAAGAATGACTTCGATCTAAGGCAAATTAGACTGAACATTTATGACTTGCGATCCACTCTTAAAGGCATAACAACGTAGCACTTTTTCATACAGATGTTGTCAAAAATATCGCATGCACCATTTAATACAGGTGATTTCACTCTTCTTCCTTCTAGACGAGCAGATCACCTCTGATTTTGTCGCTTTCTAGTCGCTATTTTTGGTTCAAATCTATGGCTTCTAAATTATAAATTTTATATAGAGTACTGAAAGTATAATAAATTTGAAGCTTGTATCGAATAATTTACAGAACTTTCTTTTATTTTATTCTTTTTTTTTTGTAAACAAAAAAAAACTTAAATTGATGATTTAGAGAAACAGGAAAAGAGAAAAATTCATTTGGCAAGACTGTAATATAATCATTTATTATTTTGATATTATCATGTTGATACCCTTATTTTCATTATTTAAAGAGAATGTGATAGGACCGACAAATTTTTATTTTTATTCTTTTAATTCTCAACTGCTTGTTTATTTTTTTTTAACAAAAACTATTACTCACGCAAGTTTGAACGCGCTTGGGCGCGCGACTGTTGGTTCTCGCGCTTCGCGCTCGATAATATATTTATCTCGCGTTTGCGCTCGATGATGTGTTTACCTCGCGCTACGCGCTCGGTCTTTGTATTTCCCCCACATTTGCGCCCAGACCTTTTAAAAATAGGATTTTCGTTTTCATATTATTTTTCATGGATGAAACGAAAACTCACAGAAGTCTTCTTTTAGACTTTTTACGTATCTCGCGCCTTCTGGCACAATACTGGAGTTTTCGATATTTGCATATGCGTACCCATTTTCATAAATAAATTAAAAACGACGAGTTCTGTCAAAAAATGTTTTAAAAAAATGTTACAGGAATTTTCAAAAGCTGAAATTTCCCTTCTTAAAATCGATAATTCCTTCTTAAGGCATTTTCCCGTATGTTGCGTTGTTAGGTTCAAAATTAGAAATTTTTTAAATAGTATTTTCGATATACAAAACCAAAATGACAGATTCCATCAAAAAATGGTTAGAAGAAATGTCGTAGGATTTTTTGCATATTATTTTCAAGAAATAAAACCAAAACATCAAGTCTCACGTATCAAAACGTTTCAAAATGTGGAGATCCGTTCAATAACTAAGGTTTAAAATTTCGGCCTATTATAATACTTTCTCAATCATTAATGATGAGAATGTACAAATGATTACATATTTTAATGAGTTAAGACTTATTTTATGCATTAGAATTGTAATTTCAATTAGAAATTCTAATTTAAGTTTTTAATTTTTTAATATAAAAATTATTCCAATTAGAAAGTTTTCTATTTAAAAATTTGACTTCTAATTTAAAATAAAATTTCCTAATTTAGAAGGTTTCAATTAAAACTCATTTAAAATTGAAGACTTTTAGTTAGAAATTATATAATTTTTATCGGGTATATTCGATTTTGTTTAACTTCGCAAGTGTTCTAAATTGAAAAGAGCAATTTAATACATTCTGAAATTATTTGATTTTGATTGTTGCAAAATAATAGCAATGCTTTTATTTATAACGCTGCTACCTTAAAATGTATACATTTGCCAAGAAAAAAAAAGTTTTGAATGTAAGTGAAAATTTAGTACAAGTTTCTGGAGTTATTTTTTACATAGAATTGATTGGTGTAGTTTACTTCTAACCCAGGATCAATACTGATTAATTTGTTTCAAATTATGTACTAAAAAATTGCTGTAAGAAAATAAAAATGTAAAACATGTTTCTTTATCCATTCTAAAGAAACATTTATATCATCTTTACTCAATACAACGGAATGTGAAATATCAATTAAAAAAATAAATATTTACCTAATTATCAAATTAGCATTGAAATTAATTTCTGTAGCAAACCTTTAATAGTGCAACTAATTTATTTTATGTACAAATAAAATAAGGATTGAAATTTCAAAAACATTATCATTTTATATTAATTTGTTATTTTGTAAATCATTCTACCTTACCAATATTTTTAGATAACAGGGAAAAGCTGCAAGGATAATAGATTTGAAATCAATACCCTTAGAGCCGCAGAGCAATAATTTTACCTATAGTGAAAGAGTGGGGGAAGGCGAAGAGGGCAGCAGCTACCATGATCCAATAAATACACAGCTACGGACCGCACGAAAGTAGTTGCTATATATATTGTACCCCACTCCGTCGCCACTTGCCGCATCTAGGTGTATAATATCTTTGTTCCACTCGTCAATGAATTTCTAGTGCTTTAAACCTAATATATATAAGTTGGGTGGACTGATATAAAAAAAATACTGGACTACTATTAGACCAAAGTTACGGACTTGTTCTTTCTACTTTCTTGAACCTAATAACATAATAATACTCGCTGGTAAGACGAAGATAAGTTACGTTGAAGCTTGCATAGAATGTCTTATAATCCGCATATCTCCAGCGCATAATGTCGCCCAGTAATTCATTTCTTCATCGCATAATTTGAAGATTAGCAAAAGCAAAAATGAAAAATGGTCTCTTCCGATGTTGATCTAAAATATTATCAGACTTTGTCCAGATTTCATAATCATGATCATCATTTCGAGATACGGTAAATAGGAAATAGGAGAAATTGTTCAAAAATTGCTTTTTCAATTAATGGGGATAGAAAATTTAAAAAATGGTTTAAACATTGCTTTTTCAATTGTTAGGGTCGAAGTAGGAAAGGTAGAAGGAGGTAACTGCCAAACTGACAATTGTGCAAGAAAGCGAAAACGTGTAAAATCAGAATGCCAATTAAAGACAAAAAAACTTCTTCTGAGCTGATGTATTGGCAAATATTAATTGGTACAAAAACCGTTATACTAACAGATTTTTTAACAGATTTTTTAACTATATTTCAAATCTATAACTTAACTTTGTACGTTGTGCACAATGTTGTTAGATTGTTATACTGCAAAAAGCATCAGCCAACATTTGTGTATATTTAACATACAATGTAAAAAACGGTAACATTAAAATATTCAATAATGTACAACAAAGAAACACTTTGTGAACTTCTCTTTTCATTAAACATTCATTGAAAAGAAGTGTAAACATACCGCAATAAAATAATTAAGACTTTAGTTACTATTAAAATTTTCTGTTGAAAACTCAGTCGCCCCAAAGCACCCCAACAGATATTTCGTATCTACGGTGCAGCGTACGTCACAGAGTAGACATTCTCGTACGCGCCTACCGTCACTTCCCCTCTCCAGGAGAATAAGTAGTGGAAGCGGAACATGTGGTCCCGAAGGGAATTTTCCCGGGTTGGGCATGTCTGCATTAAACTATCAGGTTTATTTTTATAAATTGTTTTCTTTCAAAAACATGCTTAAATTCTTATCAGTGCTATGTCTCTCATTATTTGAAATACATATTTGATATAGAAATACATATTTGCATAAGAAAGATCAGCTAGATCAGGATTAGAAGTACACGATTCGGTACTCATTTCTTGTTCAACTACTGCCGGGTACTTTTTGCATAAATCTTTTATGTGAAGAATCATTCTCCTCGTATTGCTTCGATTCATCCACGTGTGAAAATTGCATTTAAATTTTACAACACGTCCTTCACTAACGTGCTGCGTAAAACGTACTTGTGCACACAGTGCTTGTGACTCGGTAATCGAGCCTGTAATTTTATTTGTTCGTATTATCAGCTTTCACGTTTCAGTATGATTATTCACGAGTGGGTACAATTCCAGGATACTTAGGTCGTTCAAAATACATTCATGGCAATATAAAAAAGCCCGACAGACGTAAAAAATGTTTGATACACCATTTGTATATATTTTAAGTCGTTCCCATACAATCAAGAATATTTCCTCTTCTAAAAATTCCTTAATTATTTTTATTATTATTATATCATTAAGCCGTTTCCCTTTCGGGGTAGGCGTGAATTGCTCGGTGGTAAAGTAGTGTATATATATTTATATTTTAGGTAATTTTAGGTACAGGCATAATACCATATCCAGTACCGCCTCAGTACCAACAGACAACTAAGAGCCGAGTGACATTTTGTACTAGTGCCAGTACCGCGCCAGTACCGATATCCGACCGGCGGTACTGGCGCGGTACCAAGCCAGTTGTAAATTTCCACTCGGGATGTTACTAATATAACAAGTTCCTAATTGTTCACACGTTATGAGAGGAATTGTTACTTGTATGTTATTACCCTAGCGGGTAACGGGATAATCGTTGTAGTTTACGAGGGAGGCTTGTTTGTTTCCGCTACCTGCCAGAATAGTAACATGGTGGTAAAAAGGTAACAACTCGACGAAAAACTTAGTGCGGACGTTCCAGGAGTAAGCATTCATTGGCTCTGTGACTTCCCGCACAATTTGAAAGTGAGAAATCGGCGATCTCTTATCAATAACAAATCCCTAATGTGGGTAGTACTGCAGGTAATATACCTACGTATAAAATTACAGAATTTGGCCAATTTTAAAGCACGTAAAAAAATCTTTCGATTTAACTCTACTAGAAAATGTAAATCGCTATAGATATATTCAATAGAAGGTCTGATGATTCCCAAGACGATTTCTAAAAATAGCAAAAGGCTGAATAATGTAATTTCTAAAAGCCCAAATTTTGATTTTGCATTATTTGAATTCGCTTTCGATTCCGGAAATTAAAATATTGTATACAAGTAAAAGTTGTAGATATAATAATCATGCAATTTTTTAAATTAACAACTTTCTACGTTGAACAATATCATATTTTCAAATAAAACTGGTTTCAGGTTGTAATAGGTGTATTTGCTAAAAGTGCAAAATTTTAAATCAGAATAATTTAAAATAAAATGATTCAAAATTGAAATATTGTAGACTAAAGTCCTTAAAAATGGAAAATTTTAAACGTTAGGGCTTCAAAATTATAAAAATAATTCTAAAGTATAAAAATTAAAAGTTGTTGAAACATTAATCGTTAAAATTTGAAAATTAAAAAATTTCCAAGTTAAATAATATCAACATTTTCAATTAAACTGGTTTCAATATGTAAATTTTTGTAATTCACACCTTCGTTTCAAATCTGTAAAAACTAATTAAAATCAATGTTTTTTATTCAAAGCACATAATAGTTTTCTAGTCTACGATATTTAACATCTTTTTTCAATTATTGTGATTGAATTAGTATGATGAGTATAATTTTTAAGAGCAACATATTTTGAATTTGAATAATTTAAAATCGAAAGATTCGAAATTAACATATTGTGGACTAAAAGTTCTTCAAAATGGAAAATTTCAAATCTTTTGGCTTAAAAATTGGAAAAACACTTCTAAAGTACGAGAAAAAAGTTGTAAATATAATAATCTTAAAATTTTGGAAATTGCCAAGTTCCTGAATGAAACATTAGTTTTTCAATTAAACTGGTTTCAAGTTGTAAATGTTTACAATTACACATTCATTTCAAATCAGTCGAAATTAATTAAAGTCACTTTTTGAATTTAGCAAACATAATAACTGAAAAAATTGTTTCTAATCTTCAATATTTTACAAACCTTTTTTAGTTAGTGTAATTACATTACCATGAAGAATTTTTGTATAGGCATTAGGGTCTTATGAATATATTTAATTAAAAATTAAAACGTGCATTTCATAAAAGTTAAAATAGGCAAACGTTTCGACCACGGATAGGGGTCCTCCTCAGTGCCAGATATTTAATTGAAAAATAAACTTAAAATTAAATCTTAAGTAAAAAATTCATGCAACTTAGCCCTTCTATGACGTGCAGCTTCTCTCTCTCTCTTTCTCTCTCTGTCACATTCTCTCTCTCTCTCTCTTCGTCTTTCTCTTTGTCTCTCTCTGTCTCTCTCACTCTCACTCTCTATACGCTTTCTCTCAGCGTGTTCTTCCCGTTTCGTTGCAGAAGGTGAGATTGATGCGGGGAAGTGAAACGTTTCCCATTTTTAACTTTTATGAAATGCACGTTTTAATTTTTAATTAAATATATTCATAAGACCCTTATGCCGATACAAAAATTCTCCATAATAATTTAAATAATTGGGTCAATTAAATCCGACATTTTTCAAAAAACCACTAAAAATGTCACAGAACTGTAATTAAATTAGTTTAATAAAATTAGTGTAATATGTGTAAATTCTAAAAACTCAAAATTTTGAATCTGATTAATTTAAAATCAAAAGATTCATCACTTATTGTAGACTTGAAGTCGTTCAAAAAATAAACTTGATTTCTGAATGCAACTAAAAATTATTGATGAAAAATGAAATTGCATTTGTAAATGACCTTTTAAAATTGGAAAATAATTCTGTTCTAAACATTTTGCTATATCGCTATAATTTGTAAACGGTACCCGGTCGGCACCGGTCTAAAAAATGACCAGTACTGGAAAATTATATTTATAACTTAACTTGAAAAACAAACTGATAATACTTATTTCCTTGTCCCTTTTGTACGGTCAGTAATATTACAAAACTCGAACTCTTAAAGCTAAACATGCACTCATTTGAAATAATAAAAACTTGAACGAAATCTTGAATTTTAAACGTTTGAAATTGAAGTTTAAACATTTTTTTATATAAACGCTTAATAATTCACACGTATAAAATTAAAGCTATTAACACTTTTTAATCAAACAATTTTTAATTAAATGCAGTTATAAGCAAAATAAAACATTTTTAATTTTTATAAATCCGAGCGAACTACTAGAGAAGAGGTTTCTAGTAGACCAAGAGCCCATGACATAAATGATGTAATAATCGGGAAGAGGAAACTTTTTCACCTGACAGGTTCGACTTACTCTGGTGAACGTCAAAATGGGTGCTTGACAGGTGTGAGTGGAAGAGGTAAGCGGTGGCGACCTGGCAAAGGTGCCAATTTTTACGGTTCATTGCCATGACTCGAAAAAGGTTGAAAATTTGTGTACATATAGAAGAAGACGTATAAATAGCATATGCGAATTGACGTGCACCTACCTGGAAGAGAAGGTGCTAGCGTGCACCTTCAAAGTTGCCGGAAATGCAGGTAAAATTTCTTGATATTGATTCAACAGGAAAAAGTTTCAAACAAAAGTTGGTCTACTTCGAAAAATGCATATTTTCATTCTCGTATCATTTTTCGATAAAATTGATACATTTAGAGAAAACATCGATTAAAGAAATGTCAGAACAATCAAAAGCTGTTTTTCTGTATAGCAAGTCATTTTTTCGAAAATTGTCAAGAGATATTCTGGTATAAATCCACGGCACACCATGCTGGGGCGCCGATCAGCGAGAGCCGAGAGAGAGAGACTGCGGCCCCCCGGCCCGAGCGTCCACAGCTCTCCCTCCCCCACCACCGTGCGCCCCACCACAAGGCGTCGCGCCCCTTTATTCATAATGCCACATCTCTTCTTTATCAAAACAATTTCAGAAACAATAATAATACATGGCTTTAATAGGAATTACGATCAAACAGAAATCAGTCATTTACTCTACAGATAAGGATATCGCAACACCATTCAATCTTTGATTCCAAACTCAGTCTCCTCGCCAACTTTACAAACTCTTCACTGTCCTTCAACTCTTTTCAAATGAACTACATTTCTTCTATATTGCTGGCCTGTCTCGTCATTCTTCACGTTGACATCGTTTCCTTGTTTGCTTAATACTGTGTGTGTTGCAGGATTAAATTCAGTCGTTAGTTTGTTGTCCTTAGTCATATTTTTGAGGTAAACATTTTCTCCGAGTCTAATGTTGCTTTCCTCAGCTCTTCGCTTCCGATCTTCGTACTCTTTCCCTTTATTTTCCATTTCCAAATCCTTATCCCTTACTTCTGAGTCGATTTCTGCATTTTCAACATCGACCACTGATGGAAGTTTGTCCCTGAACCGTCTCCTGTAAAATAATTCCGAATGTGATTTGCCAGTAACCGAATGAGGTGTACCATTGTACATCAATAAGAACTTAAGAAGACCATTTTTCCAGTTAGATTTTTGACTTTGACTGATTTTAAGTCTTTTTAGTATATCCCGGTTCTGCCTTTCTACTTCTCCGTTTAGCTGCGGTCAGTAGGGGACAGTGTGATGTAAGATTATACCATACTCAGAGCAAAACTTTTTGAACTCTTCACTCGTGTATTGCCTGCCATTGTCAGCTGTAAGACTAACTGGTATACCTGTTCTAGAAAAAATCTCTTTCAACGTCTCAACCGTTTCCGATGCGGTTATGGACTTCGTTATTTTGATTTCCTTATGTCGGCTGAAATAGTCCACAATCACGAAGAGATAGTGTTTCCACGTAGTAAAATGCTGTCCTGGACGCAAAACTCATTTTCGAAAGACTTGTAATTGTTAACCAGACAATTCCAGTTACCGGTATGTAGTCCTTCTTTCACCAACTTTAGCTCTTCGTCTACTTCCGAAATCCGTTTTATGTCTTTTAAAGGTACAGCTGTTGAACACGACTCTTCTACCACGAGGTTCACATAGTTTTCATCGTCGAATGGGTATGGTTTCGAATTTGCACATAACCGAGAAAGGGGGTCAGCGATATTGCTTTTACCTCGACGGTACACTATTTTATAATTATAGGACTGGAGTCGGAGTACCCATTGCTCGATTCTAACACATGGTTTAGAGTTAGGTCCAAATATAACTTCCAAAGGTTTGTGATCGCTGACTAACTCAAATGAGTCCTTTCCATATAAATACATATTGAAATGTTCGACTGCCCAAACCAAGGCAAGAGCCTCCTTTTCTGTTTGACAGTAACGCTTTTAACATTCTGTAAGGCTTTTGTTACCGAAAGAGATTACACGCGGTCACTTAGCATCGTACTGTATAAGAACTGCACCCAATCCTACTGTGCTGGCATCGGCAACTACTTGTGTCCTATCATGAGGATCATAAAATCCCAGCGTTCGTATGGCGAGACCTAAAAAACTCTGGAGTTCCTCTACTGTGGAGAGCTCCCTGAAAGTCTTTATTGTTTTGGTATATTTATCTAGAGGTTTAATACCATCACATGACAATTCGCTGCCATGGAAATTGATTCTTTTTACCCCATAGCCACATTTCTTATCGTTGAGAAGGGCATTATTTTCTTTCAAAACATCTACCACTTTTTTTAGCCTGGTACCGTGCTCAATTTCGCTGCATCCGAATACTACAATGTCGACGATGAAGTTGACTACTCCATCACAAGATAGCAAAATTCTCTCTATGATTTTATGGAAATGCTCAGGAGCGCATGAGATACCAAACATAAGACGTTTGTATCGATAGAGTCCAGTACTAGTAATGAATGTAGTGATGTACCGACATTCTTCACTGAGTTCCACTTGGTGAAAACCGTTTCTCAGATCCAATCTCGAGAAAATTTGTGCTCTCCTGAATTTAGGGATAAGTTGGTCATTCGTAGATAAAGGGTGATTTTCTCTGACGATCGCTTTATTTGCACGTCTCATATCAATGCAAATTCGTATATCTACATCGCCCTTGAGGACAGGCACCATAGGAGAGATCCAACTAGAAGGACTATTTACATTTTCAATGGTGTCCAGTCTAACTAATTCTTGTATTTTGTTATTTATTTTGGTCTCAAGGGGTATCGGAACTCTGCGGTACGGTTGGCAGACAGGCCTAACAGATTTGTCAAATGGAATATGGATTATGACATCTTTGAACTTTGGGAAAGTGCCGTCGTTGATTGTATTAATATGCAATGCTATTTTCAATACCCGCGATGCGGCAGCAGTTTTCTATCCTAATTAATTTCTTTCTCTATTTTTTATTGCACAAAACGTGTCTGTTGTTGTTTCGGTACCGATCATGATTTTTGCCTCAAAAGACCCTAAAACTGTCCAGGGATTTTGGCTGCCGTAAGCCTTAAACGTTTTTTCTGGGCTCTTTACTTGGTTGCGGATTTTTATCTTACCTCTTTTCAGATTGTGCCAGGTTGTATCGTTTATAATATTACATTTGCTACCGGAATCTATTAGCATTTCAATATTCACACCACCTACTTGGCAGGTTATGATCTCATCATCATCTAGATGAAATATACAGTCTATCTCAGTCTTCGTCTTTTCGTTCTAATTAGGTTTCTTCTTATTATTATCCTTTTGGAAGGCTGTTGTTGCCTTTCGTTTTTTCGCTCTGGTCCGACATTGCGAACGAAAGTGTCCCAAAAATCCACATTTTAGGCATTTTTTGTCTCGGGCAGGGCAATCATTATCCTCGGCTGGATGTTTGTCACTCCCGCACCGATTGCAGGGCTTAGAAGTTATCCTCTTATTTTTTTCCTCTATTCGATGGACTGCCTGTGGGGCTTGGGGGGTTTTTGTTGGATCAAAATTATCCAGCTGTCTTTGCACCGCTTCAAAAGCGTTTGCTTCTGAAATAATTTTATCCAGAGTTACCGTATCCCGGAGGGTAAGTATCTTCTTCCTTAGTTCATTTGATTCACATTTTTCCGTTATCTGGTCTATTAGATTTTCTTCAGCATTGGTAATTCACTGTTTCGAGATCTACACCTTCTTCGTCGAAGAGGGCCATTCTTAGACACTTATCCATAAATATAATAAATAGACATGATGACATAACGAATCTTTGTTTTGCACTTTGCTCAATATCAAAACAGTCACTCAGTTTCCCACAAAATTGCTTGGAATATTGTAAAAACCCCTCGAATATTTTAAATCATTTGAAATCTTTTGAAAAACCTTAAAACTTTTTAAAGCTCTTGTAAATGCCTTGAAATCTTTTAAAATGCCCTAAAATAATAATTCCTAACTGAGCAGCTTTCAATTAGGTCACAAAAGCTTCCTTTATGAGGAAGCAAACAACTTTTGAAAAATGATTGAATGAAGATTCTACTGATATGTAATATATTTGACAGAATATAAATTTAAATGATACTATTTATGTCTCTAACTTCCCTTAAACTTCCAAGTTTGAATTAGTATTGGATTCACTTGCATCTATCGAAGTCCCAGCAGTAAGCGATTCACTTGGAAGATCACGAGGCGTCTGATCCACTTGAAGGAGACACATGTTTAACATTCGACAAGAGCTGTTCCTGTAATATACAATAATGTACAGCATATATTCACGGAGATAACATTTATTACCTGAAATTCTATTATGCACTTTATAGTTGTTATTATTTGTTCAAAGTATATAATATTTGCATTGCGTCAATGAAATACTAGCATTTTTTGTTGTATATAATTTTTCTCATTACATCACTTTCTGATTTTCATTTTGATATATTTCACCATTTCCTGTGGCTCCAAAATTGAGACGTTAGAAGGAGCAATATCTGATTCTTTATTCGAACAATTTTGGCCAGCTGATGTGAGTTCTTCCTTTTTCTAAAAAATATATATCAACATATATATAAATATTTGATAAATGCCCAGGGAAAAAGAATATTTGACAACGAATTTTTAATTTCTTAAATTACTGCATAAATAAAATGAGTTATATACTGGAATATCTGATTCAACTACAGATTTTGACTTTTATCAGACATATTCGCAAGATATGATATTTAGATATAAATAAATTATTAAAAATAATATCGTGTTAAACCTGGAAGAAATAATCAATTGAACACGATTCAGAACGATTCACAGTTGTCAAAACTTTAATCGTTTTCAATCGTTCTTATTCGGTGTACCATTTGTTAATCGATTTCAACTATTTTCTATTGTGTAAAGAGGTTATGTTTCCATTCCTAATTGTTTTCAATCGGCGTGGCAATTTAGGTGGTGGCAAACGGCGTTTGTTTTCTATGACGAAAAATAACCTAAAATAGAACAAATTTTTCTTCGCGTCCTCGCGGTGTGTTGGGCATCTTTTATATATTTGTGGGCGGTTTTCAAGTGTTTTTAAGATTATAAAGTGATATACATTGATAGTTTTCGAAATTCGCAACAGTTTACTACTATAACCAGTGGCTAGAAGGAAGTCGACGGGGAGAGAAGAACATGATTTCTGAATCCGATTTCAGACAGAAAAAAGCTTGAATTTCGAAATGCACAAAAAAAGACACATTTTTTATAGTCTTATTTTCAGCAACTAAAAATTAAATGAAGTAGGTAAGAAAATTGTTTTAAAGAATATTCTTTTTATATGGTCGAAGAAATCCTGTGCACATTACACCACGGAAAAATTTTTTTAGGAGCCATCTCAGACCATTAATTGTAATGAAATTATAAATTTTCTTATTCCAGGCCTGATAATATGTTGAAACAAATTTTTGTTTGATCTATTTTAGGAGTTATTCCTCTATAAATAACAAATACTTTCTAGGGATGAACAAATTTTTTAGCTCAAGATTTGTATTTATTAAAAATTGTAAATTAAGAAAATTCATGTTCAGACCTAATACGGCCTAGCAATCTCAGCTCGCGAAAATTATAACAAAACATTTATTTAATTTTTTTAAGAACATATTGCTTAAAATGTGTTGCTTCGCAAAAAGTAAATACACGTTTTCAAATAGTTCCCGCGAAACGAAAGTGCTTCCATCAAATTGCCGCTTCATAAACTCAAAATCCTACTACCGATTGACCCGATTGGGAACGATTGAGACTTTGCAACACTCAATCGTTTCCAATCTTGCACACACGATTAAGAAACACGATTAGAAACAAGTCAAATTTCTTTCTATCGTTCTGAATTGTTTTCAATTAATTATTTCTAGAAGGGCTGTCCAGCAAATCTTTTTTCCACTAGTGGACAAGGAAATATGATTGGTATAGCGTCATCCTTAATTCTCATTTCATTATTCAATGTATCGAACATCTCAGGTGGAAAGTGTTCCTGCAATGCAAATAAAATGTTGCTTCCCATTATTCTACTTATCAATGCATGACATATAATTATAATGATAAAAAAGGCAGAAAATTGAACAATTATACTTTTACTTTGTCCCTAATTTTGTTGACTTTACCTCATAAACACGTGAATTTGGACTTGGTGTCCAATCTTTACGATTGATGTTTTCAGGGCCGAATTTAGTACGGGGCCATGGCCCCCACAAATTTAACTAGTCGGTAAATCCAAATCGCTGCGACATGCACACACTTCTACGTCGGCTCCTACTTCAATGACCATTTTATTTATTTTTATTTTTTTAGAAGACAGCTAGGAATTACAAAAAGCCCCCACATTTTACCCGGCCCTAGGGCCCCACACCTCTAAATGCGGCCCTGGATGTTTTGCAACGATAATTTTCGAAGCTGTGGATCCTTTGGAAAAGCCTTCGAGTGCAAGACTTTTTGACAAACATACTTGTTTTTGCAGTATAAAATGCAGCAAGTCACCATATTTTCTTCAATAAAAACGACTGTTTATCTTTGCGTCCATGTCGTTAAGGTACGTCTTCACGATATCGTAAAGACGTCGAAAGATTTGACGATGTCTTTACGATATCGTAAAGACACCTGATAACATGGACATACGATGTCGTAAAGTCGTCGTAAAGATGTAGTCAAATTTAGTGTCCACTTTGGTTAACATAACCCCAATAAAGCGCTTGCATTACACATAACTTCAGCACGCAATTTTATTATATCGCAAAATGGTAAACACATGGAAATGACAACTGATAATAAAATATATTGAAATTGAACGTCAGTATTATCCAAAACCACGAAGTTTTTAATAAAATTTACCTTAACGAAGTATGTTAACCACGAAGTAGTATAAGGAGATCCCACTCCCATGCGGCCTTTGGAAAATTTGGACGCATAGATTCGGATTTAGTTAGGTTCGGGGACGTCCGTTAGCATGTTCGCTATCATTCCCAAAATTTTTAAGGCAAAATCTTTATTATTGTAGGAAAAAAACCGGGGGAACTTAACACTGGTAAAACTGATAATTTTCTAAGTATCACATGCCCTTAAAAGAATTTCGCTAAAAAATGATGAGAAATTTATTGTCGAAAAATCACTATCTCATAATAATAATAATAATTATAATTATTTTCTAATGATACTTTTTCGCAATGTTCTGGTTGAAAATTCATCTCTTTGCTTGAAAAGTCAAACATTCGGTTTAAAATTCATCTGTTTTGGTTAAGACTTAACATCTTGGTGGGAAATTCATCTTTATGAATTTTCAAGTCAAAATTTTTTACAAATATCTCGCTTATCGGCTTGAACATTCCATGGTAAGTTTAAAAATCTTCTTTTTTGGCAGAAAATCTTTTTCTCTTTGAAAATTCAACTATTTTGTTGAACATGTGATACATTTCGACTTTAAATGTATGATATTTAAATTGTTGCTACATGACGGGCATGAATTCGCGGTAGAACCTCATACCCTCAGATTGTGCACAGTATACATTAAAAAGATTACGGGGACTGCTTAGCGTGGACCAAATTCGTTCAAATTCGAACAGGGACTGCGTCAATTCACAGCTGAGCAAGGCAAGTGAGCAAGGCGAAGAATACAAAGAACGATTCGTGAAATCGTTTTCGATGTTCTAATCCGGGAGCCAAGAACAGTTTCGTCCGCGGTACGGGACTGTACTTAAATTACGTAACAGCTCATGGGGGGGTATATTTCATAACAATTTATTACATTATGGGGCGGGAGGGAGATTTATTAAAATTTGAAATTGAAACAAATAACAGCAGCATAATTCATCCAACAACGACCAATTGTTAACAAAATAGTTGAATCTTCACCAAAAACAGATTAATTTGTAGTCAAACAGTTCCATTCATAATCAAAAAGATTAATTTTTCTAACCAACGAAGATGAATTTCAACCCAAAAAAAGGCTTTTCACCAAAATAAATTACTTTTCAACCATAGAGATGAATTTTTAAGGAAGTAGTTAACATTTTAAGCAAGTGGTTGAATTTTCAACCATAAAAGATGAATTATCATACAAAATTTGTCATAGTTGATAGTTAGACCGAAAAAGACTTAGTTGTTGTGTTCTCAATTGACAAAATGAAATTTAAATTAAAGTAAATGTACATACAAAATTCAATTTCCAACGATAGAAGTAAATCTTTCATAAAAAAATTAATTTTTAACAAGGTTGTACAAATTTCAACCAAGTAGTTTAATTTTCAACAACAACAACAAAAATGAATTCTGAACGAGAACTGTAATACTGGAAATATTTCCAACAAAAAAAAAAGGTGTCAATTGTAAATCAAGAACAGTAAACTACATCCAAAAACTATGAATATTCACCAAAGTAGTTGAATTTTTAACGGAATAGATTACTTATAGTAATACTAACAAGAATAATTGTTTACCAAAAAAGATGAGTTTGCAAAAACAAAAGGTGAATTTGCAAAAACAAAAGGTGAATACTCAAACGAAACAGATTGCTTTTCAACGAAACAGTTTAATTTTAAACAAAAAATATGGAATTTTGACAAAGACCACAAAGACAACCAACTTTATTTCAAATCAAAAAAAGGTGAGTTCCAGCAAAAAAGACGAATTTTCAAAAATTCTAACAGTTGAATTTTCATGAAAAAAAATTTTTAAGAACAACAAAAACAAATTGTCAGCAATTTATATTTTTTAACTAAGGAGATGAATCTTGAACAGATACAATTACTTCTTAAAAAAGTACTGAAAACTTTCAATAATTGGTTATTTTTAATCTAAAAGATGAATTGTCAGCGAAAAATATAGTACAGGTGACATGTCAGACAAACAATATTTTGATTTTGAATGAGAAATAGTACAATTCATCCAAAAAGGATACATCTTAAAAAATATGGTTTAATTTCCAACCAAATAATAGAATTTTCCACAAAATAGATGAATTTTTCATCAAAAATATAATAATAGAATTCTCAACCAAAGAAGAAGACCCCGAGTGCAATACCACTATTTGAAAAATTTTCAACGAAAAACAATTTTTAACCGAGAAAGATGAATTTTCAATTACAAAGATAATTCTTTAAGAAAATAGTTCAATTTTCAGCAAAATAATTGGAATTGAAAGAAAATAGTTCAATTTTCATGTTAAACAGTTCAGTTTTCAACATACAAAGATGAATGTTCAAAGAAATGGCCAAATTTCCCAACGAAACAATTCAAGCTCAACGAAAAACCAAATAATAGAATGTTCAAGCCAAAAGTCGAATTATTTCGTTCAAAATTCATTTTATTAATTAATGATTGAACTATTTTGTTGAAAATTCTTTTTTTGTAGTGTCGATCAATTCTTGCAATGCAAATGTACCTATTTTATTTTTGGTTGAAAAGCGATTGTTTCAGTTTTAGATTCAACTATTGGGATGAAAATGAATTTGTTTGTTGAAAATTGATATTTTAGGTTGCAAATTCAACTATTTTGTTAAAAAGTTGAACGATTTGGTTAAAAATTTAAGTATATGCTACTGAAAAATTAAACTATCAGGTAGAAAAAGATTATTCTTTGTTGAAAATCAATCTTTCTGTTACGACATTTATCATTTTAGTGCAAATCGAACTATTTCTTTGTGATTTACATTTTTGTCGAAAATTCACATTTTCGGGTTAAAAATGCGTCTGTTCTATAGAAAATTCGGCTATTTCGTTTAAAAATTCAAGAATTTTGTATAAAATTTAACTACTTGGTTGAAAACTTAACTTTTTAGTTGAAACTTTGTCTTTTTGGGTAGAGATTAATCTTTTCTTTCTAAAACTCTTCCGTTTGGTTGAAGATTCAACTATTCTGTTACAAACTCGCATGTTTTGTTGAATTAAACCGGTCGAAAATTTATTTTTTAAAGTAATTTGTTGTACTGCAAATTTCAATATTCCATTTTTGATAGAAAACTTTTTGTTTTAGTTGAAAATTCAACAATTTGATTCGAAATTTATGTATTTTTATAATAATTCGTATTTTTGTCAGAAAATTATCCTTATTGGTTAGGAAATCATATCTGTGGTTGAAAATGGAACTATTTGCTTTATTAATGTTTTACTCTTGTGGGCAATTTTTTTTTAAGATTCATCATTTTAGTTGAAAATCAATATCTGGATGTTATTGGAAATTCCGTTTTTTCTTGAGAACTATATTATATTATATTATATTATATTATATAGTATAATATAATATTGAATTTATGAAAAAAACTTTCAAAAAGTGTTAATAAGCTGCAATATTGTGTAACATTAAAATTTGTTTCTTATGGGGTTTTCTTAGGGGACCGATAAGAGTAGTTTAAAGACATTTACTCTCAACATTTATGATTGATTCTTATTTTCTGACGAATTCCTAACAATGTGCTAGACACCTAAATATTAACTGATTTCGCTCAAATTTGAAGATTTGTTTTTGCATTTGAGCAAAACTGCGGGGGGGGGGGCAAATGAATTCGAAGAGTCAAAAATAAGGCCTACTCTAACGAACATTTCTGTAAAAATATAAATTATACTGTACCTGTCAACTGCTGTTCATTGTACTGTTCAAAATTTGTTGTAATTGCTGTAAAAAGCAATAGGAACGGATTCAAATATTTAAAATACGAATTATAACGGGTTGATCTTGAGATTTTCATAAATTATACTCACCACATATAACCGGCGTTTGGACTTCTGAAAAAATAAATAGAAACGCATTTAAGGTAGTTGTCGCGCCAGAAATCAGATGTCTGAAAAAATTGTGTTTCTATGATTTCAAGAATCAAAATAATATGGCTGATGATGGGAATCTAAATAATAGATATTATTTTCATTGACAAAATTTTGAAACTGTATATAATTTTGAAAGTGAGTTTTTCTATAGCTGAAATCTTTAAATTTAAATAAGAAAGCATTTTTTAAACAAATAACTATATATTTGCAGAATATTTACTTGCATTAAAAATTGAAAAAAGCAAAAATGTAAGGAATATATTCCCTGAAAAGACAATCTATGATTTATCAAAAGTAAACTATTAAAAAAACAATGTTAAGAAAGTACACGAGAAAAAATTTCTATTACATAAATTATTGTTAAAGTAATTATTTTTCGTCGGTTTTTAATTATTTCCATAAAACATCATTGATAATATCACTTCAATTCTTCTTATCATAAACAATATGTTTTCCAGAAATACCTGATTTTTGGAAAAATTACCTAAATTATTTCAAATATGAATGATAAAGACTTAGTAAGGAAATTGTTATAAATTATACGTTACCCCGTTGTATTATTGTTTGTGAATACCGAATTAATTCTGTATGGAGAAATATAAACAGATTTTAATGCATAGAATATCAATTATAAAGACTTAATAGAGATATTTTTTAAATTATACAGTACCTAATTGGTTGAAGCAGGGTGGTTTTTGCCGAGGTGGGGCCGAAACTAATTCTGTAACAGTAAATGAAAACGAATTTTAATACTCAAAATATGAATTAAAACCAATTAATGTGAACGGTTTTAGGAATTTATAAATTACACCGCTCTTAATTTGCCAAAAAATTGTCACTCAGGATATATTACAATTGAGCTGCCGGATCGAATATGGGCACATGAAATTATTTCGCAGGGAGTAGAAAGACCCCTCGAGGTTTTCAAACATATTTACGAATTTTAATGTTTATAGGCTATATCTGAATGTACAATTTCATTGCGCATATTTTTTCTTCCAGACTAAAAGTTGTTGTTTTTTTTAGTTTTCTAATTGAAGCCAAAAAACTATTTTTTTCGGTACTTAAAATCAATTTCATTTCAACTCATGCTATGTCAGTTAGTTTCTGGAACTTTCAAATAAAATTTTCAGAAGTCGCGCTTTGAAATGTCCTTCGGCTGATAGAGTAAAAGGAATTTAGAAAGGACCCTGCACATTTTACATTAAAATGCGGCCGGTCAAATTAGCTGAAATTATAATACAATATAGTGCAAAACCTTTGGACCAAAATAGGCAGCTCTCCCAAAAAACAAGCTTCCGAAATAGGAGGGGTTGAACGTGAAGAATACTAACACAAGCAAATCTAATGTCCTGCTCGATACTTGAAGATCAAGCGCAGATATTTCAATAAAATGTGATCAGCACAATCACTGACAACACTGGAAACACTAGCAAGACCAGTCCAGCTAATAAGGGCAACAAATTGGCGCTGTACTGACAATAATGGGCGAAATCATAGAGCAGTCTTGGCAATGTAAATACTGTTTGAAATATTGAAGGTAGAAGACAATTCAGTCAATGAATACAAGACTGTGGAGCAGTCCAATTATCAAAGGAAAAACCAGTAAAGCCACTAAGGCAATGTAATGGGACTGCCCTAGAAATGTGAAGATTTTTCTGAATAATCAAGGCAAAAGACATTCTGTACTACCAAAGATATTTAGTAGTCAAGCCAATTAAGACAATATTATAGATCAGTCTAACGGAAAAAGGCAAGACACATTGGTAGTTCAGCTAATTAAGATAAGACTATAGATTAGTCTAATTATCAGAGGCAAAACATAGTATTAGTCCAGCTAGTTCAGACAAGACTATAAATCAGTCTGAGCAACAAAGGCAATATACTTTGGTAGTCCAACCATTGGAGACAATACTATAGATAAGTCCAACCAAAAAAAGCAATCATGTCTCAACTGACTGGACTACCAAAACGTCTTGCCTTTGTCATTTGGACTGATTTATAATCTTGTCCTTATTGGCTGGACAACTGAATAGTTTTGTTAGTCCAGAACGTCTTTGGCCTTGATTATTTTCAAATATCTTCACATTGCCAGGGCAGTCCCATTATATTGCCTTTTGTGGCTAAAATGGGTTTTCCTTTGATAACACCGGCACACAAAAAAGAAAGTTGTCTGCCCGGTGGACTACACCGGCATATCTATATGTTTTGGGGGTCGCTGAATCCGAATCCGGGGTCCAAATACCCAAGTTAGCTCGTATTTTTACAAGAAACGCGATAATAGACGTAAAATCGACGAAAGCAGCGATTTTTCTTGTATATTTTTACAAAAAACGAAGTATTTTCATGCCCGGTGGACTTAACCAGCATATCTATATGTTTTTGGGGTCGTTGAATCCGAATCCGGGGTTCAAATATCCAAGTTAGCTCATATTGTTCCGAAAAACGCAAACATAGACGTAAAATCGACGAAAACAGCGATTTTTCTTGTATATGTTTGCAAAAAAAATTTCTTTATGTCCGGTAAACTAGAGAAGCATATCTATATGTTTTTGGGGTCACTGAATCCAAATTCGGGACCCAAATAACCTAGTTGGCTCCCATTTTTCCGAAAAATGCAAAAGTGGGCGTAAAAATGACAAAAACAGCGATTTTTGCTGTATTTCTTGGGTAAAAATGGAACTTTTTATGTCTAGTGAACTTAACCACACATCACTACTTTCCAACCGAGCAATTCACGCCTACCCCGAAAGGGAAACGGCTTAATGATATAATAATAACCAATGTTAAAATCTGAATATTTCAAATTAAAAACGTTCAATATTTTTTTAATTACCTTTAGAGGGTTTAGAATTGATCAAATTTAACAGAAAGCCTTGGAATTTGAAACATTTTTTATTTAAAACATGCTTAACTGAATAATTAAAATTCCTCATTCTTCAAAATTGAACAAATAATTGAAAATGTACCAATTTTAAATGTTTCGAGTATAGAATTGCACAATTTGAAATTGGCAACTTTCAAGACTAGCAAATTTAAAATATGTAGATTATAGAATCAAGAAGAAGTAAACAATATATAATTGCAAGCATTTAAAAGCAGATCGAAAATTAAATTATTTATCATCGATAAATTTTTAAAGTTAAAAGTTAATTCAAAAGAACATATAAAAATGAAACAAAAGCCTGAAAAACCAAAATTCAAAATAGTAATAACAAATTATACTTTTAATGAGAATTTTCTGTTCTGTCTTGTTAGGAAAAACAGAATTAAGGCCATTGGTGGATAAAGGGCCTTTTTCCATCAATGGGTTAAATCGACTAAGATACGCCTTTTATACATAATATATCAAGTTCCTGTTGGTATTTCAATATTTTCAATAGTTAATAATAATTGAAAATGGATTAAATCATCAAAAATGAAAAAGAAATATAAAAAGCGTAAAAATAGGCTTTTAATTAAATTTTGAAAGATGTAAATTTGAAAGTTGTACGAATTGAATAATGGAAAATAACTCGAAAGAACGAAAAGGAAACATTTTTATTCGATTTTCTTATAGCTTCAATTTTTAAATTCTCTAAAATAATAATAAGCTGTGCATTTTCAATTTCACGAAAATGTATGTAAAACTACAAGTCTTCTTTAAAAATTAAACCGCTGTATGGTACAACGGGATATAGAATTTGCTGTTCTGGGCTCAACGGCCTTTCGTCGTTTTTGTAAATTCAAAATATATTTTTGAGATTTCAATTTTATATTATTGTATTTAAGAATATTATTCAAGTAAAATTTTTAAACGGTATTATAGTTAGAGAGTCAAGGCAGCCTCACAGCTGACAAATTACACCTCCATGTAGTACGACGGCCCTCATCCGACTATAACCGAGTCAAGCGCTGCTTAACGTTAGTTATCAAACGAGAAGCCTCAAACAATACCATGTATCCAAGCGGACACGGCACAATTTAGTGTGATCCAAATTTATACCTGTTACAAATCTTTTTCTATTTTTTGTGAACGCCCCCCCTACCCAACTTATTCGTTATCTGGAAAAAGATATTCCCTATTATTTTCAAATGCTGTCAATAATAACCTGTGCCCCGGGGCTTTTGAAATTAACATGTGCTTTTAAATGGGAAAATCTCTGTTTTCGAAAAAATAGGTAAAAGAAGTACTTGTTATTAGCATTCCATAAATTAAAGTTCAGTCACTTTTTAACAAATATTCGAGAAATATTTTCCACCCAATAACTTTTAATGTTGACCCCTCCCCCCACCCTTAACCCTGGTATTATGCCTGAAAAAGGCCCCAACATTTAAAAAATTGCAGTTCTATGTCAAATTCATGCTAAAGCCAGTATTTTTGTTAAGATGAATTATTTTTATTCGCTGAGTGACAAGTTTCCAAGTATTTTGTAACCAATTTTTTAATTTCAATGAATATCAAGAGTAATATTTTTTTTATTAACATATTTTGAAATTGTTTAAACAATTTCTATTTGTATAATTTTTTGTCCTGACACATCATGAAAAGTTACTCTTTTCTGGAATTAATTACACAATTAATTAATTCTGAGAGTAATATTTTGTAAATTCCATAAAAAATTTTAAATTATAAGAACATTTTTTGTTGAGTTTCCTGGTTAATCCCTTGAATTCCTTTAAAAACTGTGGAAGTTACTTGAAATTCGTTGAGATTCCGTAAAATATTTTGAAATCCTTGGAATTACTTGAAATCTTCTAAATCCCTTAAAGTCCTCTAACATCTGTGGAAATCGCCTAAAATCTCTAAAAAATGGTTCAAATCCTTGAAATTCCATGAAATATTTTGAATTATTCCGAGATCACTTGAAATCTTCGAAATATCTTTAAAATTCATTGAGATCTTACAAATCAGTGGGAATCTTTCTAAATCTCGTGAAATCTTTTAGAATATTTTTGAAGCCATTAAAATTACTTAAAATCTCTTAAAATCAGTTAGAATTCCTTCAAATTCTTTGAAATCTTATGAAATATCTTTAAATCTTCGCAATCCTGTTGAAGTCCTGTGACATCCTTCAAAATTCGTTAAAATACTTCGGTATCTCTTGAAATCCTTTTCAACTCCTTCAAAATCCCGTGACTTCTTTTAAAATATCTCGAAATCTCTTTAAATTCATTGAAATCTCTCAAAATCTGTTTTCATCCACGGAAATCATTCTTAATTCTTTAAAATCATTCAAAATTCTCAAAATTTCGTCCTAATCCTTCATTATGTCTTGAAACATCGTAAAATCTCTTCAAATCTGATTAAACTCCTTGTAGTCCCTAAAAATCTTGTAAAATCTCTTTGAAAATCTCTCTGAAATTTCACTAGCTAATTTTTTCAAACTCTTGAAATCTTTTCAAATCATTTCAAATCTGTGAAATCTCTCGTGTTACTTTGGAATTGTAAGAAATGCAATGAAACTTTTGTAATGCCTTGAGATCCGCTGAAATCTGATGAAATCCTCAAAAAGCTTTAAAGTCTCGATGAACTCCGTACAAATTTTATAATTCTCTGACATACTCTGTATTCCTTTGTAGTAATGGAGGAATAAATTCTTTCAAATAAAATGAATGCGAAAACCATATTGAATGTTGTATGAAACACTTTAAATTTAAGATTTCAAGTCGAACTATATATTGAATGTTCAAGAAACAAGATTAATTTATTACACAAAAATACGAATTCCTAACAAAATACATTAATTTTCTACCAAACCCACTTGAAAAAGTGAACGAAAAAAAGGACGTAAAAAAGTAGGTATAAAAGGACGTTCAAAAGTACTTATAAAAGGACGTACTAAAGTACGTACAAAAGGACGTACCAAAGGACGTCTCGAATTGGGATACAAAATGACGTACTTTGGTACGTCATTTTGTATGTCCTTCATTACGTCCTTTTGTACGTCGTTGGTACATCCTTTAGTACGTTCTTTGGTACCTCGTTTCTGGAATGGTGACGTCACAGCGAAGTAATGTGGCATTTAGTTTTCTAGAGAACTAAGTAATGCCATGCATTACTCGTACTGTGAAAGAAACTAAAATTATAATTGCCCCTCGCTTGTAGAGCTTTAATTATTCAGGCATCAAATTCTTCTTGATGATATCTTTAAGGCTTTAAGCTTAAATGGAAGCTGATTTTTGAGGCCTGAAATTCAACTTAATTCAATGTGCAAAACTAAATGAAAGTAAATAAAAATAAAATGTCTTTTTTGTATTAAAAATTCATCAAACGTCGCAGCTTTTCCTATAATTCGTTTTATGTTTTGTAAAGGAAATTTTAATGATTTCTGATGTGGTAGCAATTATTCATTACTGAAAAATTATAACCTAAAAGTTTGGTTAGAATTCGTATTTCATTTTTAATGGTATATAGTTCATATTTTTTGCATACTTGCAATAAAATTCGTTGCCATATGCATTAGCTAAAGTTCATTGGAGCTGGTAATATGTTGGCATTCACATAATATAGTAAAATAATTGTTTTCTTTGCGAATACACTTTTAAGAGGAAACAGGTTTTTTGACTGTGTACGTCAAAGAAGTCGATAAGCGTCATATCTTTTTTCATGAAGCTTTATTTTTGTATCCACAAACTATTTTGAACTGTAAAAAACAGCGTGCACAAGATTTTAAATCGCAGTATGGAAATTAGAAAAATTTGAAACAATATAAAAGTTCAAAAAATAAGAAGGATTAAACTATAAATTTCATTAAAACATTCAAATAATTTTTATTTCATAAATTTTTTTTTTAATTCGAACTTTCATTTCTGAATATTTGATTTGTCAATAACCTTCTAAACTAATTCCAGAAAATGTAAGTATCAATAGAATCAGTTAATAATTAATTAATCAGTTCATTATATAAAAAACATTACACAATTATTTTCATTGAAACATTCAACTAATGTTTACATTACATTGCCCTTTACATTCAAAATTTCGTTTCTATTTATTTAATTCATCAATGAAATTTTAAACTTATCAACAAACAAGAAAGGAAAATATATGTCCACATCATTTTGAAAATTGAATTCAGATACAGTCATTTCACAACGTCACAAGCATTTGAGAAGATTTTATGATTGCAATAGAGGTATTTTAAAGAAAATTTAAACTTTTATTATAAAAATAATATCCCATATTCGATCACATGACCTTCAAGTAAATAATCAATTTATGTTACTTGATTGAAAAATAATTAAAATTCAATCTTTATTCAATTAAAAGTTTTTAACCAAATTAATCGACTGATAATTAGTTAAAATGTTTACAACATGAAAGCATGAAACCATTATTTTCATTGAAACAATCATATAATTCTCAATTTTTATTTTTTTAAACACGAAATTTCCATTCTGAAAATTTGAATTATTAATAACCTTTTATATTAATTTTCAAACAAAAAATTAACATCATATTTAGATATAACTGTGAAAATTGAATTCAGATACTGATTCGAGCATTAATCTATAATTTTCATTGAAAACTTTGATTAATTTTTACTTTATATTTTTTCAAGTTTGTGTATTAAGAGATTGTACTTTATAATATGTCACTGCGGTGGCGCCACGAACTGAGACTATTTTGTCATTCATCGAATCTAATCTAGAAGAATATAGTATAGTATATACAATAATATTGGTCGAAATATAAGGCGCATATCATGATGAAGAAGAACATTTGTGACTGGATTAGAAATGTAGAAAAATTACTGAAATATATTTTATTTAACGCCTGTATCGAGAAAGTTAGTCATAACAACCGAAGATATAATATCATTAATAATAACTTACACTGAAAAAAATAGTTTACATTTTTACATTTTTACTCTTTTAATGATGAATTAAGATAGAATTATTGAAAATCATACGCAGGGTAAGGATCATATATATTTTTCGTTTTTCTTCCTCATTGTGAAATGAGGAAATCCGTCTACAGTTCGAGGTTAGTTGTAGACACTGACGAGATTTTTTTTCTTTAATGAAATTTAATGAGGAGGCAATAAATTGAACACATTCTAAAATTGGAACTTTCTGAATGTTCTACGTACAATCAACGTACAGTCAACAAATAGCTTTGAATGCAATTTTTACGAATTCAATGCAAAATTATTCACTTCGTATCCACGAGGATGAACTTTTTCTGTCAATAGGTATTTATCACTTAAATTAATTAATTTCACTGAAAGAAATATTTTTCAGGTTGCACAGTGGGCCAGAATCCTCAATATGCGGCCAAAAGTTCTAGACAAATTAGAATCAGATTCTATTGCCGCTATTATAGGTTTGTCAGGACTCTGAATCTAAATTCTGTATTAAAAATGCAAAATTAGAATCATCGGTAGCAAACTTTCGGACTATTTTAACAAAAAATATGAAATTTACATAAATATTACTTGTTCGAGGCTTTTGTCGTCTCTGCTTACGAATCTAGAAATAAAAACTTCTTCTTCTTATAGCAGATTCAAATTCTTATTTTTTCAATACCACTATCCTTTTTCCCAAATAAATTGTACGACCTTCATATTCCGAAATATTATTTTCATTAAATTATAGATATGTGTATCGACTCTTGAGAAAGGCCCGCATTGTGCTCGAAAAGTTGTATTTTGAATTCATTATCGACCGTCAGACCGAATATATTTCGAAATTTTCTGAAATGCTTATTGAAAATTAAAACAAGTTTGAAGAAAGGAACAACTGTTTTTAAACTGCTTTGTCCAGAATTGTTTTGTATATTGGAAATGAAACTCTTTATATGCACGCATGTATGCTTGAAACTGGAAGCTAGTGAAATTTGATTTTAGGGTTTTGACCGAGTTTACAGCATTTTGCCCCAACTGTGTAAAATCGCGAGCAAGAGCAAGCGAATCCACATAAAAAAATTTCACATCCCAAATAAAGATCAACCTAATACATATTCAATATTGTCGACATCTGTTTTTGAAAATTATTCAAAGTTTTAGTTATTTTTGCGTAAAAAGTCTCTATAAATGTAAATTTTTTCTTACAAAATCAGGTGCAGTTGGTTCTCCAGAAAATCGGCTTCCAAATACCGTTTCCGTTCTCGATTGGGGTGGCTCTTATCATAATGGTTCGATTAGAGAGGAAATTATTTCAAAAATTTCAGGTTAATGCCTGAATGGATGTACTATATCCAAAAAACCCCTGAAAGGACGGATGTATATATATATATATATATATATATATATATAATAAAGTACGTTACCAGATTTTGGTTTGGGTGGGGGGGGGGGGATAAGTGCCAGTAACGTTACGAACTTAGATAGTATTTATATTTCAGAACTTAAACCCAGTAAGATTCACCTCTTTCGTTGAAAATGTAACTACTATTTTGATGAAAATTCGTTTCATGTTTGGTTGAAAAGAAATGTTTAAACTGTTAATTAAACTATTCCATTTTTGGTTAAAAATGTATCTTTTTTGGTTGAAAATTCGTCTTGGTAGAAATTTAATCTTTTTGGTTGAAAATTGACTTAAAGTTGAATTACTTCGTAAAAAAATTAATTTTTTATTAAGGATTCATAATTATAGTTGAAATTTCAACTATTTGCTTTTAAATGAACTTTTATGTTAAAAATTCTACTTTTTTGTAGAAAATTAATCTTTTTGGCTTGAAGTTTCAACAAATTGGTAGAAAATTAAACTGTTTGGTTGGAAATTAACTTCTTGTTGAAAAAAAAAATATTTTTTTTGGGTTGAAAATTTAACTTTTTTGTAGATAATTTGTCTTTTTGGCTTTAAAATTAAATAATTTTGTTGAAAAATTCATGTATTTGGTTCAAAATTCGTTTTTTTTTGTAGATCTAATATTAATATTCTTGGTCGTAAATTTATCTTTTTGGTTGAAAATTTAACAAGTTTGTTGAAAATTCATTTTTTTTATTCAACATTTTTTTTATCTGAAAATCTAACTATTCCATGTTTGGATAAAAGTTTATCATGTATACTGGACAAGTTGAAAATTCGTCTTTCATTTTTTAACTTATTTTTTGTTAGCAAAGTTTTCATCTGAAAATTTAACTATTCCATTTTTGGTTGAAACTTTATTATAAGTTGAAAATTCAACTATTTGGTAGAAAATTGATATATTTTGTTAAAAAGTCATCTTTTTGGGCATAAAATTATTTTTGTTTGTTGAAAGTTCAACTTTTTGATTGAGAATTCAACTGTTGTTAAAAATTAATCTTGATTAAAAATTATCTTCTTTGTTAAAAAAAAACTTCACTCTTTTGTTGAAGATTCATCTTTCATGGTAGAAAAATGACCTTTCTTGGTTGAAAATGACCTTTTTTCATAAAAATTCAACAGTCTTCTAAAGAATTTGTCTTTTTGTCTTGAAAATTCAAATATTTGATTTATTGTTCATGTTTTTTGTTTGAAAATTTTACCATTTGATTGAAATTGCATCTTTATATGCTAAAAATTCAACTATTTGGTTTTAAACTCCACAATTTGGTTAAAGTCATCATTTTCGGTCGAAAATTCAACTATGTTGTTTAAATAGAAAACTATATTAAACTGTTTAGTTGAAAATTATCTTTTTGGTTGAAAAATCATATTTTTTGGGTTGAAAATTCAACTTTTTTTGTAGATAATTCGTCTTTTTGGCTATAAAATGAAATAATTTTGTTAAAAAATTCATGTATTTTGTTCAGAATAAGTTTTTTTTTGTAGATCTAATATTGAAATATGCAAAATTGATCTTTTTGGTTGAAAGTTTAACAACTTTGTTGAAATTTTTTTTTTACATTTTTATTTTTATCTGAAAATTTAACTATTCTATGTTAGGTTAAAACTTTATCCTGTATATTGAATAAGTTGGAAATTCACCCTTTTTTATAGAACCTTATTCTTCTTGGCCGAAAATTCATATTTTTGGCTGAAAATTCGTTTTTTATGTTCAAAGTTACTTTTTTCATCAAAATTTTTATCTGAAACTTTAACTATTCCATTTTTGGTTAAAACTTTATTATAAGTTGAAAATTCAACTATTTGGTAGAAAATTAATTTATTTTTTTGAAAAGTCATCTTTTTGGGTAGAAAATTAATCTTGTTTGTTGATCATTCAACTTTTTGGTTGAAAACCCAACTATTTGGTAGAAAATTTATATATTTTGTTAAAAAGTCATCTTTTTGGGTAGAAAATTATTCTTGTTTGTTAAAAGTTCAACTTTTTAGTTGAGAATTCAATTATCTTGTTAAAAATTCTTCTTTCTTGATTGAAAATTATATTTTTTTGTTACAACTGCATCTTTTCTGATTGAAAAGTCCACTATTTTCCAAACCATTCGACTCTTGAGCTTGAAAACTTTACTCTTTTGTTGAAAATTCATCTTTTATGGTAGAAAAGTGATCTTTCCTGGTTAAAAATGAACTTTTTAAATGAAAATTCAACTGTCTTCTAAAAAATTTGTCTTTTTGTCTTGAAAATTCAAATATTTGATTGAATTTCAATATTTTTTGTTTGAAAATTCGACCTTTTGATTGAAATTGCCTCTATCTTTATATGCTGGAAATTCAATTGTTTGGTTAGAAATTCAACTATTGTTTTGTTAAAAATATAATTATTTTTGGAAAATTCAACTATTTTGTTAAAGTCATTATTTTTGGTTGAAATTTCGAACATGTTGTTAAAAATGTATTCTTTTGGCTTAAAAATTCATCTTTTATGGTAAAAAAAGTCATCCTTCTTGGTTGAAAGTAACTTTTTTGTTGAAAATTCAACTGTCTTCGAAAAAATTCGCTATTTTGGCTTGAAAATTTTACTGTTTGGTTACATTTTTAAAGTTTTTTTTTAACTCTTCTCTTTTACTGGAAAGTTCATCTGTTTGGTTGTTAATGCAACTGTTTGTTTGGAAATTATTATTATTATTTTTTTGAAAATTCGTATTTTTGTGTTGAAAATTCATCTATTTTGTTGAAAATGCAATATTAATTTTATTTAAAAGCATTTATAAACGCAGAACCCGTCTTTAGCTAACGGCTACGTTATTTTCTGGCCTTTACAACCCTGATGTTAACCTATACACTACAAATAATAATATAAAATTTTGTTTTTTTAATTAGAGGCATGATTCACACGAGTGCCATTTCCAATGGATGGTCCACAATCTTCCCGGGTTCTGATCGTTCAGTGGCAATTCGCACTCAACGCATTCTATATGAAAAAGAAAAGAAGAGACCCGTTCAAGTTCAAACGTATCTCACGTTCGAGTAAGTTGAGTTGAATTTTTTACTGCTTTTTTGCTACATTTACAGGACTCGGATCGTGCGACTTTTTGAAGCAAAATGCGACTGATAGACTTTTTTCCGTTTTTCTCGGTAGTTCACTATACTTTGTTTCTATTTTAGTCAGAATGAAACTTTTAAAATTTAAATGTAAAATGTCAGGGAATTCTTTTTAAAGTCAGGGAATTTTTTCGCAAGCATGCTTAATTTGTCTAAAAATTGCAATATAAGATCCAAAAATTTTAGTGCAACCCATTATGCAACTGAAAATATTGAATTATATTTTGCTATGAGTAAGTCTAAATTTAATATTTTATAATTTTTGGTTTGGACAAGCCAATATCTGCGACATCAGCTGTGAAGCTTCCGCAATATAAAATATGTTCTTCGGTAACGTTTTTCTTTCATCAGGGATACTTTGATGGGCATACATATGCCAATAAATAAAATAAAATACATGATAAATGTTACTTATTTTCTGAAGTTCTGCTTGACTTTAGTCAAATCAAGAAACGAATTCAATTTTTTTCAACATCTCAGAAATCTTGAAATTGTATTTTCTCTTTACTTGATAAACACATTCAAACTAGGATATATAAATATAGTCAAAATAACTGATTGAATAAAAACTTTTGCTATTTATAATATCATAAATTCAGACGTGAAATTTAAAACGATGTATAACAATATTATTAAACATAATATGTATGAAGACAATAAAATTCATGTTATAATTTAAATAAACACAATATCTACCAATTATACAAAAAAAAGCTAAATGATATTAACAAAACTTTTCAGCACTTTTAACACTTTAATTATTGAAAATATGCAAAATACTTCCTGTCGACACAAGATCTTGGGATTGCATATTCTCACTTTTTTCAGACAAGGGTTGTCAACAAATGAACATTGGCATTCAGGTGACAATGACCAGAGGCCTCACTCTGTGTATTGATTACCATAGGCACCCTCCCTAAAATCAATGAATACAATATTACCGAGGTTCAATTCTTATTTTTAATGAATTTTAAATATATCTATAGAAAATCCACGAAAAATGAATTATATTAGTTGTTTATAGAGTTGCTATCAAAAAATTAAATGTATTGGCTCCTAAAGATCTTCTTCTGAAAACCCGATAAATTCTTGGCACCCTAAGAATGAAAATGAATTTAATATTTCATAACTTAATTTTACATTATTCTGCATAAGTTGTATATATAGTTGTCCGCAAAAATGATAATAAAATTACAATAATATCAGTAAAGTATGATAAGTGTTCGCATTTTCCTAAAATTGAAAAAAAATAAAGGGGTTGCCAATAACCGACGGAGTGCCAACCACTAATTCTCCCAACCTAGTTAAATTTTTAACCAAAAAATATAGATTCTCAACGAAAAATTCATTGTTTGATATTTTAAACAAAAAATATGTCTCAGTCAAGAAAGAAAATATTTCAAACGACTGAAAAATCATTCTAAAATTTTCCGGGAAGCGCCAGATAAAATTTTTATTATCTCAAAAGCTTTCAAAATCCCTACAACTCTTTAAACTTTTATTTTAAATTCTTCAAGAATTTGTGTATTGAATAAAATGTTCTGAAACCTTTAAAATTTTTTACTATTCTTGAAATTTCCTAAAAACTTCTAAATAACTTTTGAAATGATTTGAATTCGTTCTGAAATGTTTGAACCATCCTTTTAAAAAAGGAGAACTGCTTTAAATACTTCGAGATTTTTTTTGACAATTTTAGAAATCTTTTGAAATATTTCATGACCTTTTTTAATAATCTCGTAAAATAGTATTTCAATATACAAAAAAGTTAGTTAAAAAATGTCCAGAAATCTTAAGAAATTATCTTTTATTGTCTCAAAAACTTTCAAAATTCTTTTCAAGTTTCAAATTATTTTCTTATCTCTCAAAAACTTCTACAAAATGTTACTTCGTCAGTAGACTTGAAAACTTTCCTTTAATATATTCTTAATTCTTTTTCGATATATTATGACATTTTTTGAAATGTTTCGCAATCTTCTTTATTTCTTGTTTCCAATTCATTTATCAATACTAAAAATCATTTCAAAATTTCGCGGAATCTTAAAAAAAAATTTTTTTTTTTCTTGAAACCTTTCAAAAGTAATATATACATTATATATATTGGCATGTTTCTAATCATTACTGGTGTAGGAAATATCGTGACTACTCGAATTATTAATTTTATAATAATCTTTAGTGGCTCGATTTTCGAAAATCGCGTCATTCACTACTATTTAGTTATATTTAAAAATGTTGATTCAGCGAGCAAAAAAGCTTGAAAACTAAAATATGCTTCAATATTATATTAAACCTAAAAAGTACATATCAAACTCAGTGTAGTGATCATAATAAGATAGAGGTAAAAAGTCCGATCGAACCTAGCTCAGCTGATTCCAAGGAATTTTTTTTTTGAAGTTCTGTTACATAATTATAACTATATATATATATTGTCACAGCGCAAGAGTTAATAAAGTCAAGCACGACTATCAATACAAAACTGGTAGTCACAGAGATAATAATATTTTTCATGGTAAAATAACGTTATGAAAAAGTTTATCTTAAATAAATTGATCATTATCGCGTGTAAAAGGGCGTCTTATAGAAAATTAGGCCAGAAAGTTTATGAACAATAAACAATGTTACTAATGGTAAACATAGGTTTTGCAACTGCTTTAGAAAAAATTATGATACTAGTTGATCTGGATGATTTTTATGAACAAATGAAAGGTCTAGGACATTTCCTGTTAAATTTTGCTGGATACATCATTTGTTTGTAGCATTCTAAATAGCAAACAGTTTATCCTACAAGAAGAGCGCATTCGGCGAAAGAGATTTATTTCTGTTTGGAGATGATAAAACCTATTTGATTCATTTTTGTTTGAAAAAATATCCAGGACATTATTAATAAGCGGACTTTTTAAAATCCTTTGAACAAAAGGTATCTCGGGTAATTATTAGTGCATACATAAGTGTTAGTGGCGACTGCATTATAAGTATTTACGTCAATTATTCATGAGATAATTGTTTTCAATTATTGCTTCCAAAATGTTTCAAAATGACCAATTTATGAAATGAGTGCATTTTTAGATTATTAGTTTTCCTACTTTTAAAACGTTATAATCCAAGTGGATCAGTTCCGTATCAAACAAAAGTATTAACATGATATTCATGAAGCCACTTTTCTATAAATAATTGTTTTTACTTGATACTTTGGGTACTTATTAGTGCCAACATGTGCTACAAATTTTAGTGGTTTCATCCAGATCAGTTACCTTGACCCAGAATATCAAAAACAAGACGCATATAGGGAGATATTAGATATTTATTCAAATGGAAATTTTCAAGACTTCTGAAGCTTAGGTATCTGAAATCAATAAAGATTTTCCTTCCACTTATCCTTTTCAATATATGCAATTAATTAATCATGGCGAAGAGGGAGGTACTGGGTATATATTGGGCAGAGAATTGACGCCGCGCCGTGGGGATACGTGAGAGGCGTTTGCGGGGGGATGTGCGGTGTGCACTCAAGCGTGACAAATTAGAGAGAAAAACAGGAGAGACAAAAGAGTTCCGAATCTCTGGATTTAACGTCAAGGTCAGCCTCAAAACCGGCGCTAAATCCAGGCTCGACTGTAGTTGGATTTTCTATTCGGTTCGCATTACTTTAATACTTTTAAAATATTAGGATAGAAAACTGGATATCGTGGTTTGAAAATCAAGTTAATTTTCCATTATACAGCTCGGTTTTCGAAAAAATAGAAAAAAGAAGTACTTGCTATTAACTATTTTTTTTATTGACTGTAAAGTAAAGTTTGGTCACCTCTTGAGGAAGGTTCAAGGAATAATTTAAATATGGAAATAATTAAAAAAATGCAGGGTAGAATTTTTATATAAAATGAATGGTAAAAACGTTATTTTTTAAAATGTTTTCTAAATTAATTATTCACACGGACAAGTGTATAAGAATGGCCCTCTTCGACGAAGAAGGTGTGGATCTCGAGACAGTGAGGGTGCGTGGGTTAGCGTTCGTAGATGATAAGGTTTTTATAGACAAATTAAAGTTTTCATTTTGATCAATTTAAGAATAGGAATTTAGAAAAAATGCAAAATTTTAAAATAATACAAACAAATTTTCAAATACATTGACAAATCAGACAAATTAAATTTTGTATTTAAAATGGAAATTTTGCCAGCTTTATGCTGAGTTAATTTAAGTTAAGAGTTAAGTTTTCAATTAAAAAAATAAACTTTTAATCAAGAGGTTGAATTTTTAAACAAAAATTCTTAACAATTTTTAATAAAAAACAGTGGAATTTAAGGAAAAAGACGAATTTTTAACAAAAATTTAAATTCAATTTTTAATTTTTGTTAAAAATTTGTCTTTTTCGTATAATAATAATGAGGGGACTAAAAATAAAAGCTTGATGAGAAAGAGATTTTAATATTCACACCCCACACTTTTATTTTTAGTCACGTTATTATGATTATTATATTATTGAAAACCCCCTTTTCAGAGTCGATTATTTTATTTCTTTTTACCATAAATTAAAAGCTTCTTTTCTGAAAAATTGTTTTTAATATTTTTTTAATTTCTGCTTTTCAGTCTTTCTCAATTTTTTATAAAATTTAGTAATGTCATTTTTTCTAATATTTTTCTATTTTAAATTTCTTTTAACTCAAATTTGATGCATTATTTTGACTTTTGGACCATTTCAAGATTTCAAAGACTTCACAATGATTTCAAAGATTCACAAAGGTTTCCAAAGTTTCAAAAAATGTTTAAAATTTTAAAAGAAAAAGATTAATTTCGACCAAAAACAGTTGCATTTTCAACGAAATGAATGCATTTTTAGAAGACAGCTTAATTCTTAACAAAAAAAGTTAAATTTTAAATCCAAAAGGACGTACTTTTTGTCCAAATAGACAAATGTTCAACAAAACAGTTAAATTTTCAGCCAAAAAGGATGAGTAAATTTTAAAATAGTAGTTGAATTTTCAACCAAAGAGTTGAATTTTCAATTAAAATTATGAATCTGCAACCAAGAAAATGAATTTTCAACAAAGTAGGTAAACTTTTAACCAAAAAAGACCAATTTTCAACCAGACAGATGAATTTTCAATTAAAATGATGAAACTCCAAACCAAATATCAAAATTTTTAACCAAAAAGACAAATTTTCAACAACTAAAGATTTTTCAGTCAAGACGAGAAAACATTCATCCAAATTATTTCATTTTCAAGCCAAAGACGAATTTTTTGTAAAACAGTGCATTTTCAACCAAAAAGATTAGTTTTCTCCCAATAAAGACGAATTTTTAACTAAAAAGATCAATTTTCAACAAAAAAATGGAAAAGTTACATTTTCAGGTGAAAATTAGTTCTAAATATAAAAACCTAAGAGATGAATCTTCAAACAAAAAAAATTAATTTTTAACAAAGTGGTTCAACTTTTACGCAAGTAATTGATTTTCAATTTAAAAAATTAATTTTGAATAAAATAGTTCAATTTTCAACCCAAGAGATGAATCTTGAAACAAAAAAATTAATTTGTAACAAAATGGTTCAACTTTGACCAGAGTACATAGTTGAATTTTCAATTTGTGAGAAAAAAAGTTTTTAGCCAAAAATTGAATAGTTTCATTTTCGACATAAAACATTAATTTAAAAAAATGAGTTTTCAATTAAGTAATTAAACTTCCAGCCAAAGAAATGAATTTTGAACAAAAATAATTAATATTATTTGATGCTATAGTTTTTGACCAGTGAAATATATATGTTTAATAGTTTTTTGTCTACATGGTCGATAATCAATATTTTGTGAATTTGATTATTAATTTTTAAAGTTCTTCGTTGTAAAGTTGTTGTTTTAAAGGCGTTCGAATCCTAGCGGAGCTAGAGATTTTTTTCACAACTTTCAACATTAATAATCAATATTCACAAAATATTGATTATCGACCATGTAGACAAAAAACTATTAAACATACATACTTTACTGGTCAAAAACTATAACATCAAATAATATTAATTATTTTTGTTCAAAATTCATTTCTTTGGCTGGAAGTGTAATTACTTAATTGAAAACTCATTTTTTTAAATTAACGTTTTATGTTAAAAATGCAACTATTCCATTTTTGACTGAAAAATTTTTTTCTTTTAAATTGAAAATTCAACTATGTACTCTGGTAAAAGTTGAACCATTTTGTTATAAATTAATTTTTTTGTTTGAAGATTCATCTCTTGGGTTGAAAATTGTACTATTTTATTCAAAATTAATTTTTTAAATTAAAAATCAATTGCTTGCGTAAAAGTTGAACCACTTTGTTGAAAATTAATTTTGTTGTTCGAAGATTCATCTCTTAGGTTTCTTTATTTTGAACTAATTCTTTACCTGAAAATGTAGCTTTTCCCTTTTTGTTGAAAATTGATCTTTTTAGTTAAAAATTCGTCTTTATTAGTAGAAAACTATTCTTTTTGGTTGAAAATGCAATGTTTTACAAAAAATTCGTCTTTGGCTTGAAAATGTAATAATTTGGATGAATTTTTCTTCTGTCATGACTGAAAAAGCTTTATTTGTTGAAAATTCGTCTTTTTGATTAAAAATTTTGAAATTTGGTCTGAAAGTTGAACTACTTTGCTAAAAATTCTTTTTTTTTTAAGTTTCATCATTTTAATTGAAATTTGATCTCTCTGGTTGAAAATTTGTCTTTTTTGGTTAAAAGTTTACCTGTCCCATTTTGGTAGAAAGTTAATTTCTTGGTTGAAAATTCATCTTTTTAGTTGAAAATTCGATTATTTGGTTGAAAATTGTGCTTCTTTGTTAAAAATAAATTTTTTTAGTTAAAAATTGAACTTTTTCGTTAGAAATTTATCTTTGTAGTTGAAAATTCGACTATTTAGTTGAAAATGCAACTCTTTGTTTTTAATAATTTTTTTTTGTAGAAAATTTGACAACTTTGTTTCAAATTCGTTGGAATTTTTTTTTTTTCATCTGAAATTTTAACATTTTCATTTTTGGTCCAAATTTGATTTTTTTTTATTTAAAAGTTCATCTATTTTGTTGAGAATGTAAATATTATGATAAAAGTTCATGTAGCTTGTTGTAAAAATATCTTTTTTGTTTGAAAATTCGTCTTTTTGATAGAAATTCAATCTTTTTGGAAAAAATATATATATATTTAATTACAAATTTAACTATACCGTTAAATATTAACTTTTTTGTAGAAGATTCTCATTTTTGGCATGAAAACTCAACAATTTGGTTAACATTTTTTATCTTTCTGGATTGAAAAATTCTTCTTTGTGCCAAATTAAATTTTTTTTGTTGAAAATTTGTTTTGTTTTTTGGTTGAAAATTACACTTTTTTGGTTGTGGATTTAAATATTTTGTTGAAAATTCGCATTTTTTTGGTTGAATTCAACTGTTTTTCATTTAAAATTAAAAACGATGTGAACCAAAAAATAAACGCGTTACGTAATATATAGACGATTCTGAGACAAGAATATTAACGTTTTTTCAAGCTAAATAACTGACAATTACACTTTATTTCATCAATAAACTACAGAATTTTATTATTTATTCACGTAAACAAGCAATTTTTCTTTTATCGAATTTGAATTTCCCGCGAATTTTGTATAGAGCAACTAGCGCTACCTAGCGGCTCGTAAACCATACTACTTCTTTTCCCGCGCTTTAGATTCAAAATTAGGAAACTAATATAACTACCGCTTTTTTTATTAATTATAAGCCAATATTTCACAATGTTCTTTTCAAACTTGATTATTTATAAAACAATAATTAATTATATATTATAATAATTTCTAAGTTTATGTATTCAATTCAGTTCGGGAGCGGGAAGCGTGAGGGCGGCTTCGGCTCCACAACGGCACTGCGCATGCGTCGAATCGGCAGTCTCATTTGTCTACAAATGGCGCCCTTTTTTGAAAATAATATATGTGTAAATCAATTCTTATAATAAATCAGCATTGTGAAAATGATCACAATCAATTTTCAGATCACAAAATAGTCTTTTAGAGTCCAAGATGAAATAATTATTTGATTGTACTCTTAACAAATAAATGATTGATTTTAAATTCAAAGGAAAGAATACCTTTTCTCACCAATATGAATTTAAAATCAATTATAATATTTTTTTAGACTTTATGATTATTATATATTCTGAAAAATTGATTTGCATATTAAATCATTTCAAAAAAGCGCGCGGTCAACATCCAATGAGGCTGCTGGTGCAACGCATGCGCAGTGTCGCCAGGGATCCAAATTGGGAGCACTTCAGGGCATGATCCAACCCATTGGATCATGCTTCAGGGTGTCAGGAAATCGGCTGTTGCCATGGAAACCTGGGTTAGCCGTCAGAGTTTCTTTAATATTTTTACACAAGTTTAAGCAAACTTTTTCTATCTTTTAGCCTTACAAAGTACGTGAAAATGGATGAATTAGTTGGTCCTAATCTTCAAATTATGCTGAGTATTAAAGAAGGTAAGAATCTCGCAAGTTTTGCAGAACCTAACCTCACTTTTCAACCAGTGCTGCTTTTGTCACAATTCTTGTGTTAAATTGGTAATAATTCGGATAAAATAGGATCCATTGGGATTCTTCTCGATCTCTAATATCCGAATTTGATATTTTAGGAAAGGGGTTCGATAAAATAACCTACCCGACGATTATTATTGCTACGATAAATGGCCACTCCTTGGAGACAAACATATTCGAAACCGATTCAAATCCACAATATGCAACTGATTTGGTTTGGGAAGCGGATAAAAATGCAGTACGAAAGTAAGATTTAACAAAAATATATCAGCTAGGTTCAAAAAGTTTAATTTAAACAGAGGTGATGTTGACAAGTTTGTTGCTCAAAGGTAAACATTTCAGGGCCTAGATTATTATTTTGGACTACATAACAATTTAGGCCCTGAAATGTTTACTAGAGGGCGTAGACCTATAATATTGAATGGTACAATTTGGACATAGTGATAATAATATTATACAATGTAAAAATTGAACATAAATAATAAATAAACAATAAATAAACTAAATTGTTGAATTTTGTAGCCGAAAAAATGAATGTTCTACAAAACAGTTGAATTTTTAATCCAAAAGTGTGCATTTTAAATAAAACCAGAAATTTTCAAATAAATAATTGAATCATCTACCAAAACAGTTGAGTTTTTAACCAAAAAGAATAAATTATTAACAAAGTTGTTGAATTTTCAACAAAATTATCAAATTTTCAATCGAATAATAAAATTTTCCAACCAAAGAAAGATGAATTAAAATGAAATTTTTCAACCAAATAGTTGCATTTTCAAACGAAAGAGACAAGCGTTTGAATAAAAAGGATGACTTTTTAACAAAATTGTTACATTTTCAGCCAAAAAAGGGAAAGCTCGATAAAACAAATATAGCATACTGATCAACAAGATCAACATCTTTTTTAAATAAAACAACAACAAAAAGACTTCAATAGACAAGATTAATTTTCTAACACAAGGGACGAATTTTCAACCAAATAGATTAATTATCAACAAAGTTGTTGAATTTTCGAGCCAAAAAGATGAAATTTTCTACAAAACAGTTCAATTTTCAACCCAAAAATATGAATTTTCAATTTAAATGATGAATCTTGAACCAACAAAAAAAAGGAATTTTTTACTAAGTAGCTCAAATTTCAATTAATTGAATTTTTAACTAATGAAGATGAATTCTAAACAAAAATGTATTATTTCATTTGAAATAAAAAACAGTTGAATTCAACCCAAAAAAAAAGTAGAATTTTCAACCAAACAGTTGCATTTTTAACCAAAAGGATTAATTTTCTAAAAATGGAATAGTTAAATCTTGAACCAAGGAGGTGAATTTTAAAAGAATATAAATTTAAAAAAAAATAGTTTAAACTTTCAACCAAGTTGTTTAATTGTTGACCACAAATAAGATAACTTATTGACAAAATAGTTGCAATGTTAAATTCTTCTTCAAATGTAACAAATAGTTGAATTTTCAACTAAAAAATTAATTTTCACCAAAAAAACATAATGAATTTTTAATAAAAAAAATGATTTCGAACTAAAAAAAAAGATTCATTTTCAACAACAACAAAAAACTTATTTTCAACAAAATAGTTACATTTTCAACCAATTAGTTACATTTTCAACCAAGTAGTTGAATATAACAAAAAAATAATAATTTTCCGCCAAAAAGATCAATTTTATACAAAAAAAACGAGTTTTCTACCAAATACATGAATTTTCCACCAAAAATTTTAATTTGTAACTAAAAAAGATCAATTTTCAACTAAAAATAGAATAGTAAAATTTTTAATCTAAAAAAAATTAATTTTAAACCACATAAGCAACGAATTTAAAAAAAAAAAGTTATATTGACAACTAAAGAGATGAATTTTCAACTAAAGTCATGAATCTTTAATAAAAAAAAAATAATTTTTTAACAAAGTAGTAAAACTTTCAAGCAAGTAGTAAAATTTTTATGGAAAAAAATCAATTTTTATCAAAAAATATACCAATTGATTTTCAAAGAATTTACAGCCACAGTTATTTATTTTCTACCAATAAAGAAGAAGTAACAACAAAATATATTAAATTTCTAACAAATAGTTGAATTTTCAAATAAAAAAGATAAATTATTAACATAAAATGGATTAGTTCAATTTTTAGTTAAAAAATTAATTCTCTCCAGAAAAAACAATGAATATTTTTTTTTTTTTTTAAATCAAAAAACAAAAACCAAATAGTTAAATTTTAAACCATAGAAATAATTTTTAAGCTAGAACGGTGAATGGTTAACCATAAAAATGAATTTTTAACAAAACAGTTCAACTTTCAATCAAGTATATATACATATATTTTTTTCCTGTTATGATTTCGACCAGAGAAAATGGTCTAAAATCAATATATATTTTTAATATTGATTTTTGTTTCTAAATTGTGAAAAAATTGCTCTCAATCTCCGCTTAGTGGGTAAGAGCATCAGACCGGCAATCTGAAAGACCTGGGTTCGGATCCCAGCGAAGCTTGAGAGCAATTTTTTCACAATTTATAAATAAAAATCAATATTAAAAAAATATTGATTTAGGACCAGTAGACAAAAAATAATTAACATCAAATAATTGTCAACCAAGTAGTTGAATTTTCACTAAAAAATTGATCTAATCCGTAACTTTCAATTTGTTAATCAGTCCTTATGGGTAATTTTAATCATTTATTAAAATGTAGGAATTTGATGAAGAATTTTTTTTTTTAATTTTTACTGAAAACAGTATCTGCCTTCGATCTCACTAGTGGCTTAGTGCTTAAAGCACCTGACCGGCAATCGGAAGACGTGAGGTTTGACTCCCACCGGAGCAAAGGAGAAAAATCTTTTTTTCAGAAACTAAAAATTTTCAATTTATAAAATTATACTCTATTTATCGTCCCGTTTCATTGTTTAAATATTTCATTATCGAAGAACTTTTTTTAAAGTAAATTGATATCGAACCATATTTTATTTGTCATTGAATAAAGCATTATTTGAATTAAAATTGGGCTGATGTTCATTTCTAAAAATATCTGAGATAACATTTCTGTTTCACTAATCTCGTCAACTGCCAGCTAACCGATTTGATAGTTTCCTGTCGTAACAAAAGTATCAATGGGAAACTGGATTTCTGAACAATGCTCAATAATCCTGCTAAATGCAGCGTGCAAATTATGCGCGCCGACTTGATTTTTTTTTTTTTTCGCTGTTTGTGTCTCAGCCTTATCGCGTTAACGTACTCAAGGATATGCAGATTGAAGATAGTTTGCATAATGTTGCGAAAAGTAGCGAATGATTTATATTATTCTGACAAAGTTCAATATTTATTTTAAAAAAATTTTTAAACTTACAGAAAAAATTTAATTTATCAATTTTTATTATTATTTATTATTTATTTATTATTTGTTATAAAAAAATAAGAAAGAAAAATTCCCTTCTCTCTCTTTTCTTGATTATTATTTTTCTTTTTTGCTGGTTGTATATGATTTCAAAAGTTTACTTATTATATCAAAAAATGCCAGTAAATTCAACATGAATGACACGATTTTTTTCACTTACTGCCAATTCTTTAAAATTAGCAGATTATTTCTCTCATTAAAAACATTAACATTTAAAAAACAAAAAAAATACATTTGCAAGCTACTTCTGGATAAACTATTTATCAAAGTACAATTAAACATTGTTTAAATTTGATTTGAATTTTTTATAGGATTCAATTAACCACATTTTTGGGACATATTTGTCACATAAATGTATTGAATTATTTTATTTATAATTGAAATTTCATTTCTTTGGTTGAAAATTAGTTTTCTTTACCGCAAATTAATCTTTTTAACTAAAAAGTTAACATTCCATTTTTCGTTGATTTTTTTTATAGACATTTAATTTTTTTAATTTAATATTGTTAAAAATTGGTCGATTTTAGTGGAAAATTCATCTATTTTCTAGAAAATTTGTCTTTTTTGGAAGAAAATTCACCTTCTCTGGGTTGAAAAATTTACTATTAAAAATTAAAATATTTAGTTGAAAATTTATCTATTTTGCAGGAAATTTTTTTTTATAGGAATTTCATTTTCTGGGTTAAAAATTTCACTATTTGGTAAAAAACAAATTTTTTTATCAATGATTCATCATTTTAGTTTTAAAGTTAATTTCTTTGGTAAAAAATTGAAAAAATTTTGTTGAAAATGTATGTATTTTATTAAAAATTATTCTTTTTTAGTAGAAAATTATTCTTTTTCGTTGAAATTTCATTTCGTTGGTTAAAAATGAGTTGCTTATATTGAAAATTAATTCTGTTAACTAAAAATTAAAATATTTAACTATTTTCATTCAAAAATTATTTTATATGTTTACGAACTTATCTCTGTAACTTAAAACTCTATTCCATTTCTTATTGAAGATTTATCTTTTTTGGGTAAAAATTCATCTATTTTCTAGACTTTTTTTTTGCAGAAAATTCATCTTTTCTATGTTAAAAATTTAACTATTAGGTTGAACATTCAATAAAAATTAAAATATTTGGTTGAAAATTCATGTATTTTATAAAAATTAATCCTTTCTGGTTCAAATTTCAATCCTTTGGTTGAAAATTAGTTTTCTTTATGCAAATTAATTTTTTTACCAAAAAATTTAACTATTCCATTTTTTGTTGAATTTGCTTTTTTTATAGACATTTCATCTTTTTAATTTATTATTCATCGGTTATTTGTACAAAACATTTAAATTTCCGACAAGAAAGTTAATTTTCAACTAAATTTAGACTTTTTACCAAAATACTTAAATTTTTAATAAAATGCATGAATTTTCAACCAAATGGTCGAATTTTCAACTTAAAAATATTCTAAGCCAATATTGGAATAGTTCGATTTTCCGTTAAAAAAATTAATTTTTTATGAATTCTCAACAAGAAAGTTCATTTTCAACCAAACAGTTTGATTTTGTAGCAAAATAGATTTTCACAAACAAATTTTTTTAAAGTATTCTAATTTTCAACTAAAGAGGTGAATATTCAATTAAAATTATGAATCATCAAAAAAATAATTTTGAACAAAGCGGTTTAAGTTTCAACGGATTAGTGGAATTTTCAATCAAAAAAGATTAATCGTCAACAAAATAGTGGAATTTTCCAACTAAACAGTTGAATTTTCTAGCATTTTTGAACCAACAAGACGAATGTTCTACCAAAGAGTTGAATTTCCGACAAAAAAGTTAATTTGCGACTAAATTTAGACTTACTACCAAAATACTTAATTTTTAACAAAATACACAAATTTTCAACCAAATGGTTGAATATTTATACCAAAATTACTACTTTATAACAAAAATATAAATTTTTAAGTAAATAGTTGAATTTTCTAGCATTTCCAAACCAAAAAGACGAATTTTCTACAAAAGAGTTAAATTTTCAACAAAAAAGTAAATTTTCAAGTAAAAAGTTGAATATTCTAGCATTTTAAAATTAAAGACGAATTGTCTACAAAAGAGTTAAATTTTTTACAAAATATATGAATTTCCAACCAAATATTAGAATATTTAAACCCAAAATATAAATGATCAATAAAAAGTTAATTTTCAACCAAATAGTTGAATTTCTACCATTTTTAAACAAAAAAGGCGAATTTTCTACAAAAGAGTTAAATTTTCAATGTAAAAGTGAATTTTCAACCGAAGAGTTAAATTTCCGACAGAAAAGTTAATTTTCGACTAAATGTAACTTTTTTTCAAAATAATTAAATTTTTAACAAAGTACATGAATTTTCAACAAAATAGTTGATTATTTATACCGAAAATATTAATTTTCAACAAAGAAGATATCTTTCAAAACATATATTTGAATTTTCTACAATTGTCAAATCAAAAAGACGATTTTTCTATAAAAGAGTTAAATTGTCAACGAAAGAGTGAATTTTTAATCGAATAATTGAATTTTCTAGCATTTTTAAACCAAAAAGACGAACTTTTTACAAAATAGTACAATTTCCGACAAAAAAGTAAATTTTCAAAAAATTTAGACTTTATACCAAAATACTTAAATTTTTAACAAACTACATTAATTTTCTGCTTAATATTCAATTTAAATTACTTAAATACTAATTTTCAACAAAAAGTTAACTTTCAACCAAATAGTTGAATTTTCTACCATTTTCAAACCAAAAAGACGAATTTTCTACAAAAGAGTTAAATTTTCAACAAAGAAGTAAATTGTCAATTAAATAGTTGAATTTTCTAGCTTAAAACCTAGGACGAATTCTCTGCAAAAGAGTTAAATTTCGGACAAAAAAGTTAATTTTCGATCTTTGGACTTCTTACCAAAATTCTTTAATTTTTCACAAGATTAATGAATTTTCAACCAAACAGTTGAATTTTCACACGAAATATATTAATGTTTAACAAAGAAGATAATTTCCAAACCAAATAGTTGAATTTTCTACAATTTCCAAACCAAAAACGACGATTTTTCATCAAAAAAGTTAAATTTTCCTCAAAAAAGTTAATGTTCAACCAAATAGTTGAATTTTCTATCAAAATGTTCAAATTGTCCACCCTAAAAAAAATCGAATTTTGAAGAAAATACTTAAATTTTCAACGAGAGATGAATTTTCAACTAAAATTATGAATCTGCAACCAAATAACTGAATTAATAACAAAGTAGGTAATCTTTCAAACAAGTAGTCACATTTTCCAGCAGAAAAGAAAAATTAAAAAGAAATAGCTCAACCCTCTTTAGAAATTTTTTCACCAAAAGAGATAAATTGCCGAACCAAAATCAAAATTTCACAGAAAAAATAAAGAGTTGAATTTTCAACAAAAATGTTTGTTATTTTTCGCCCAACTGATTGAAATTTCTACCAAAATAGATAAATTCAACCAAAAAGACGAATTTGCAACCAAATAGTTGAATCCTCAAACAAATCAAGTTAATTTTCTATCAAAATAGTTGAATTTTCAACCTAACTAAATAAATTTTTTTTCACCAGAAGAGATCAATTTTGAGACGATGAAGTCGAATTTTGAAACAAGAAAGAAAAAATTTTCAACTGAATTGTTGCATTTTCAAGCGAAAAAAACGAATTTTCCACAAAACAGTTGTATTTTCGAATGAAAAAAAATTTGCAACAAAAAAGCTACTTTTAACCAAATAAAATAGTTGAATTTTTAACAAACTGCATGAATTTTCTACCAAAATAGATGAATTTTCAACGAAAAATATAATAGTTGATATTATCTCTACCAAAAAAGACTTTAATTTGAAATCAATCACAATTGAATGTAACCAAAAAAGATTAACTTTCAAGAAAATAGCTGAATCTTCAACTAAAAGAGACTAATTTTTCACCCACAACTGACCCATAAACCTATCTAAATAGATGATAATAAAAAAAAAATAATGATAATTTTAAAATAACTAAAATTAAAGTCTTAAGGCGTTTTCAATTTAGGAACAATTTTTCTCGATCGACCCTAAGCGTTATATTTATTTTGATCTTGACGATAACTTTCAAGGTCATTCCAAAGACAATTTAAAAAAAAGGAAACCCCCTTTTTTACACTGGCATTCGATAGAGCAAGAAATTTGATTTATGACCTTGAAAGCTTTTTCAATTGAAAAAAATTGACCTTGAAATGACCTTAAAGGTCACCATGAAGGTCATGCCTAAGGCCAATACTGAATACTCCCTGTTGAATTTAATAACTTTACTCGTTACGAAAAAATTTGGAAATCTTCTATTCCCAGAGGTATCCAGACCTTGCTTAAGTTTAAATAACCTCAAAGTGACCTTCAAGGTTAAAATGTACCTTTATATCACCTGGGTACATACTTGAACGTGAAATTTCCCGCTCCATCGATTGTCGATATAAAAAAAGGTTTCCATTTTTTTTAAGTTGACCTTGAAATAACCTTGAAAGTCATCAGCCGTCCCGGGACTTTTGTGACACCCGGAGTGTAGGCACTATTTATTCGGGAAAATCTAAAAGTCTTAACAAAAAAAGATAAATTTATAACCAAAAATGAAATGAATAAATTTTCAGTTAAAAAGAATCAATTTTCAACAAACAAAAAAAAACGATTTTTCCAAATAATGTATTCAAAATTTCAAACAGGAATAATAATTTTCTACCAAAACGAAGAATTTTCAACCAAAAGAAAATGAATTTCCAACCAAATAGTTAAATTTTTAGACGAGAGGGATAATTTTCTACCTAAAAAATTCAATTTTCAATAAAATATAGAAATTTTCAATCATACAGATAAATTTTCAACTAAAAGAGATACATTTTCAAGAAAAACATTAGTATCGTAATAAAATTTTTTTAAAAATAAAATACAGGAATTTTCAAACAAATAGTTGAATTTTCAACTAAAAAAACCAATTTTCAACCAGAAATGGAATAGTTAAAATTTCAATCTAAGAGATGAATCTTCAACAAAAAAATAAATTTTCAACAAATTGGTAAAAATTTCCAAATAAAAAAGTTCAATTTTCAACAAAAAATAAAATATTTAAATGATCAGTTAAGAAAATTAATTTGACAAGAACAAAAAAATCAATTCTCAACCAAGCAATTAAATTTTCAACTAAAGAAAAAATTTACTGTAGTATGATAAAAAAGTCATCTTTTTTTGATGAAAAGGAACTTTTTTATTAATTATTTAACTACTTTTAAGCAATTTCGTTTTTTGGCTTGAAAATTTGACTATCCGGTTTAATATGCATCTTTGTAGTTTAAAAATTTAATTATTCTGAAAAATTAATCTTTTTGGTCGAAAATTCGACTGTTTTGCTAAAAAATCGTCTTTTTGGCTTGGAAATTTAACTATTTGGTTGTTAACTTACCTGTTTGGTTACAAATTAATTTACTTGTTAAAAATTCGTCATTTTCAATTAGAAATTAATCTTGTTTTGTGGAAAATTCATCGTTTTGGTTGAGGATTCAAATATTTGGTTGAAAATTTGTTTTATTCGTCTTTTTGGCTTGAAAATTGAACGATTGTTGGTTAAATTTTAATCTTTTTTGTTTAAAAAAACTGAATTTACTTAATTTACAAATAGAATCACGTTTTTGTAAACTCTTCCCATGCCAGCTGTTAATCTCTTATCAGAGATTGGTGAGATAACGAGATTCGTGGTTCTCTCGACTCGGATAATTTTTATATCGAGAGAAAATAAACTGGTCACGTACGATCTCGATTATTTATAATTTTTTCTTGGGATAAAATAAAACGAGTCATATTCAATCGCGGATGACGCGAAATTATTCGCGAGGTCTAGTCGAGAGATTTGCACAATTTATCATTGCGACGGTCTTATCGATCTTTTGATACGGAATTGGCAATTCCTGGGTCAGTTTATTTTACCCTTCAACCCCAGACTGGGTCACAGATTCTCCAAGCTTCTTACAATTATAACAAATTTATTGAAAATAGCATCCCATTTTCCGACATTAATTTTAGAAATACGAGTCACTTAGAATAATAATTAATAATAATTAATGATAATTTTTTTTTAATTCTATGCCAAAAAGTTCTTTGTCTTTATTTAAATTTTAATTACTAGCATCGAATGCAGTCCCTGAATTTTTTGCCTAATATTAAAAAAATAAATAGTTTAAAAATCCATAATAAAATTTAAAAAAATAAATAAATTTCTATAGCAGTAAAAGCACGCGCGCAAACTACGAGTCGTGAATTTTATTCGAAGTTCTTTGTCTTTATTTAAATATTAATTACTACTAATAAATGCAGTCCTTAAATTTTTATTTCCTAATATTAAAAATACAAACTATCTAAAAATCGCTAACAAAATTATTTAAATATTTAGTGCTTTAATACATTTTTGAAACTTCCTGGCTTGCAAATTTTTTCGTTTAAGTTAAAATTGATGTATTTTTTTTTAATTTGAACTATTTTGTTGAAAATTAGATTTTTTTTTTTGTTGAAAATTAATTTTTACAGCTGAAAATTCAACTATTCCATTTTTAGTTTTACCATTTTTTCAGCCAAAAAATGAACTATTTGGTTGAAAATTCAAGCATTCGTCTTTTTTTAAATGAAAATTAATTTTTTAACTGAAATATTAATTATGTAATTTTTTCTTAGAAATGTATCTTTTTTAATTAAAAAGTAAAATTTGGTAAAAAATGCATGTATTTTGTTGAAAATTCTTCTTTTTATTTGCATAAAATTAATCTTCTTAGTTCAAAGTTCATCTTTTTAGTTAGAAATTAATTTCTTTGCTTGAAAATTAACCTATTTTGTTAAAAATTAGTTTTTTTTGTTGTTGAAAATTAAGCTATTCCATTTTTGTTTGACAGTTTTTTTTAGTCAAAAATTATACTATTTGATTGAAAATTCTTGCATTTTGTTAAAAATTCATCTTTTTTTGCAGAAAATTATTGTTTTAACTGAAAGATTAATGATTTCATTTTTTGTTAAAATCTTATATTTTTTTAGTTAAAAACTAAATTATTTGGTGGAAAATTCAATTATTCCATTTTTGGTTTACGATTTTTATTACTCGAAAATTAAACGATTTGACTGAAAATTCATATATTTTGTTAAAAATTTATCTTTTTCAGTATAAAATAATGTTTTAACTGAAAAATTAATTATTTCATTTTTTGTTAAAATGTATCTTTTCTTAATTAAAAACTAAACTATTTGATACAAAATTCATGTATTTCTTTAAATCTTGATTGTTTTTGGCATAAAATTAATTTTTTAACGGAAAGATTAATTATTTCATTTTTTGTTAAAAGCGTTCCTTTTTTTTGGTTAAAAACCAAAATATTTTATGGAAAATTCATGTATAAATGTGAAAATTTTTCTTTTTCGGTAGAAAATTAAGCATATTATTTGAAAAATTATCTTTTAGGTAGAAAATTAATTTTTCAACTGAAAGATTAATTATTCCATTTTTCGTTAAAAACGTTCCTTTTTTTAGTTAAACCCCAAAATATTTTATGGAAAATTCATGTATAAATTTGAAAAATCTTCTTTTCTGGTTGAAAATTAATCATTTCATTTGAAAATTGATCTTTTTGGTAGAAAATTATTTTTTTAACTGAAAGATTAATTATTCCATTTTTTGTTGAAAACGTTCCTTTTTTTAGTTAAAAACCAAAATATTTGATTGCAAATTAATGTATAAATTTGACAATTCTTCTTTTTTTGTAGAAAATTATTTTTTTAACTGAAAGATTAATTATTTCATTTTTTTGTTAAAAACTTTCCTTTTTTTAGCTTTAAATGATACAATTAGTACTTGCGATCAAGGTGAAAGAATAATTTTGTTAGGAGATATGAACGGATGGGTCGGCATTCGACATTAAGCTACAGATACAGAAAGGGTACTAGGTAAATTCGGGGACCTAAGAAAAAATTATAACGGGAAAAAGTTAGTTAGCTTATACTTAGAAAAGGGCCTATTTATTACAAATAATTGGTTTCAACATAAAATTATCCACACGTACACCTGGTCTACAGGAAATAACCGCAGTATAATTGACTTCGTTATTGCGGATGAAAGACTAAGGGAACTAGATAAAGATTCAAGAGTCATGAGGGGATCCGAATGCAATACTGATCATTACATTTTAGTCTCCAACATAAACTTAGGGCGAGGATGGAGAAGAAATAAAACAACAAAAACGAAACAAACGCGAATCAAGATTGAAAATTCACAGAAACCGAAAGTGCGTATGGATTTTCAGAATGAGATAAACGAACGCATAGATAAGGCAGCTTGGGAGGCGCTCAGAATCAATGAAGATATAGAGGGCGCGTGGACTATGTTACGGGATATCATTATTAAAACTGCCATTGAAGTATGTGGTACAACGGTTGTAGGAAGAAAATCTGGTGATGCATGGTGGAATGATGAAATTAAGGCACCCCAACAGGAAAAAAAGCGCACGAGAGAACGTTAAACATGAGAGGTCTCAGCGATGAGGAGAGAAATGGACTTGAAAATGATCACAGACACAAAAAGAGGAAAGTTAAACGATTAGTTAAGAAAAGTAAACATAAAATCAGAACAGGAGAACAGGAGAAGAGAAGAAATTACAAAACGTCTTTCAAGGAACCATGAAACAAATATTTAAAGAGATGAACAAAAGTAAAAGTACAGAGTTTGTCAGCATGAGAAACAGCGAAGGTGAAACGCTATATGATTCAGACGGGATAGTAGACTCTTTAAAAGACTCTTTTAAAGAATTATTAGGGGGTGAAAGTATAGGGCAACAGAACTGCGACATAAAACATAATGAATTAGAAAACCCAATTGAGAAAGTCTGTGTCAATGCAGTTGGAGATATAATTAGGAACTTAAAAAATGGTAAGGCTGCTGGTGTAGACAGTATTAGGGCTGAAATGCTTAAATGCGATGTCGAGTACATACCTCAAAGGTTGTGCAAATTGATAAATTTATGTATCGAGACGGGAAATGTCCCAGACGATTGGAGAAACGCAATTATCGTACCCATATACAAAAGAAAGGGAGATAAAAACGACTGCAATAATTACATAGGTATCAGCTCACTAAGTACCGTAAGTAAAATATATTCAAAAATACTTATTCGTAGGGTAATGGAAATTACAGAAGAAAAGATATGGGAAGTCCAAAGTGGATTTATGTCAGGAAGATCATGTACAGATCAGATATTTAGCTTAAGACAGATCACAGAAAAAAGTTTAAGGGTAGGAAAGACAGTTTTCTGTGCATTTGTTGACCTAGAAAAAGCATTTGACAAGGTAAAAAGAAGTAAACTTTGAGAAGTCCTTAAAGAGTACGGAGTCCATGGATGGCTCCTGCAAGCAATACAACCAATATATGCAGACAGTAAAGCGAGCGTAAGGGTTAATGGGAAACTGAGTGACTGTTTCGATATTGTGCAAGGCGTGAAACAAGGATGCGTTATGTCCTCGTGGCTATTTATCATATTTATGGATACGTGTCTAAGAATTGCCCTCTTCAACGAAGAAGGTACAGATCTCGAAACAGTGAAGGAAGAGAGATTAGAGCAAGTTGACAAATACGTATATGTGGGTGGCCTATTCACTAGCGACGAAAAAATAGATAGGGAGCTAGATAGGCACATAAATGAGGGTGAGACGGGTATCGGTAGAGCAGGGTCCATTCTCAGAGATAAAAACAAATAAAAAAATCTAAAATAACCATATATAATTCTACGATTGTACCGGCTATACGATACGGTAGCGAGACATGGACATGTCAAGAAAAGGACAAGAGAAAAATTAACGCCATTGGTATTTAAGGTTTTTTGTTTCAGGCTTTATTCACTCCACTAAAACTCTCCTTCATGCATTTCTTATAAACCATTTGTCATCACACTTTTCTGTCCTGGCATACCTTTGTAGCTTCCTTCCCGTCAATGCAGCTGCATCTAATTTTGTAAAAAAAAAGACAAAAAAAAAAAACATTTAGACATTTATGAAGTTTTTGTAGACTGACAACTTAAACTTTGACCAATTTTGAACAATCACTAGTAAAAGAAAGAATGAAATATGTATTCTTGAAATAAAAAATACTATTTTGTTGTGCATGCACGTAATGTTTGCTTTCCGAGACATGTAGTGTGTCATAAAAAACCCAAATGTTTTCTTTTTATCACGCACCTCCTAAACTTGTTCTATTTGGTGAAAAAATTAATGCGTATTTTTGATTTATTTACAAAAAAAGTTCAAATCAAAGTTCTGGGACCTTAAACAGCCCCATAATGTTCATGAGTATTAATTAACGATAATTTCCGTAAAGATAATAAGTGTTGTTAAAATATCAAAATATGTATTTTGAAAATTTTACACGCAATTCTTTGTATATTGTAGAATTTAAATATCTTGTTACGATATAAAATACAAAATATGATGTTTTAAAATTTAGCCCGTAAAAAGGGTAATTTTTCACGTTTAGCGGTAGTATTTTTGGTCATATTGAGTCAACTTTTTTTGCTGACTTCTGATGCCATCAGTTGTAGTGATTGGCAAGAACTTATTATTTTCATGGAAATTAACGTTTATAATTACTTTTCATAATTTCGGGGTAGGTTTGGCCCCAAAACCTCGGTTTTGAAATAAACCGAGTAATATCCTGAAGTTGAGCAGAACCGAAATAGGATTCATTTTTTTATTAATTGGTGGAGTTTTGGAAAAATCGTGAACGTTAATTATTTTTCTTATAAATTCGCATAATATGCCTAATTTTCCTGAATTAAAAATATCTATTATTTGACTTTATATAGGAGAAAATATATTTTTTTATGAATCCCTGAAATAAAGAAAAATAATTCAAATGTACTTCTAAAAAAATGGTGAATCATTAAAATATGTTAGGCGGGATATTGAATTTTTTAAATTTGATTTTTACATTAAATTCATTTTATGTCAGCCTTGAATGAATTCTAAATTCAACTGTTTGAAAACCGATTGGTATCAAAAGCCTACAGCTTCCGGTCGATGCCTCAATTACCAATCACACCATCCCCATAAATCACTACTTTACCACCGAGCAATTCACGCCTACCCCGAAAGGGAAACGGCTTAATGATATAATAATAAAAAAAATAAACTCTCTCGGGACGTCCAATTTGATTCGAAATAGCGAAAACTTCGAATTATCGAAATATGAAAATTCGAATTATCGGATATCTTTAACATTGAAAGAATACGAGTTTCAGGAGGGACCAAATCAAAACTTCGAATCATCGAAAATTCTAATTATCGGCAGTATGAATTATGGAAGTTTCACTGTATTTTTATTTTATTGTTATTTTCTAATTTCCCTTGCTCTAAAGTGCCTTATTTACAGGAAAGCTTGAATTTCTTAAATTGTCGTAAGTTTTCTAAAAGTTTCGTTGATTAAAAATGTCGTGTTTGAAAACTTTCAAAGCGAAAGTTTCTGATTGAAATTTTCAAAGGAAAATTACTATGTCTTTCTAAATTTCTTCCTCAAGTTTCTTTTCTCACTCTCTGCAGCATTTACTGGCTCCTCCTATACTTTACTTTTTTAATACTTTTTTTTTATATTAATACTGCAAATGAGGCACAATGAAAAGAGAGGATACTGGAAAATGGATAACGGTGTATTCGTACTCAGTCCTATTTTTTAGATATAGCCTCTTTAACAAAACACGCTACATCGTAGAATTCCCTTTTTATTCTACCCTTCATAATAAAAAGAAAGGCTACTGGAAAAAGCGTAAGGGTGTGTTCCTACTCAGGCTTATTTTTTCAGATATAGCCTCTTTAATAAAACACGCTACACCTGATCCATAGAATGCCATTTTTTGCATTTGCAAAAATATCTCTTTTCGTAGGGTGACCATCCGTCCGGATTTCCCCGGACATGAAAAGGATCAACCCACCAATCGCCATCCTTAGAAAAGGACAGGTTGACTTTCTCGATTTCCTCTCTCTTTCTATTCCTTATTCCACTTCCGATGGCCGTAGCTAGCGGTCCAGTACTACATGTCGATGTAGTGAACATCGATGGCCAATATTTTTTGATAATATTGGCCGGATTTCTAATTATATACATACTTTTTTTTCAAACATCTCTGTCCTACACTTTACTTTTTTTTAAATAAACTTTTATCTTACTTTGTTCTCATTTTTCGAAGCTTTTTGTCCTACTTTTCGAAAATCAATTATGGTCACCCTATCTTTTCGTAACCTTACTACAGAATTTTTCGGAAACATAATACGGTTTATGCCTGAGTTAATTAACGCATATAACTTATTCTTTACTGATTCTTCATTGATCCTCAAAATTTGTAATGCAAATCAGTCAATAATTGACCGAGATATCCCGTGCAGGTAGAAAAATATGTGATTCTGGCTACCATTACGTGAATGAAAAAAATTGATGCCAATGTATTAATTCTATGCAAAGTTACAGTGGAACTTGTAGAACAACAAAAAGATAATAATTTACAAACACATTAGTCTTATTTTTACGGCGCGTATTCGACTAAAAAAGTTTGTAATTTTTCTGTGAGGGAAAAAGCTTTTCGATCACTTTTATTACTTTTTCATGAAATTTGATGAAAACTTGAAATATTACACCCCTGTTATTAAATTTATCGAGCTAAAATCTTTCATACGATGTTCACACTTCGTTTATATAACCCGAGTATGTTTTGCCATTGTAGGCAAATCGAGGAAAACTCGCTGAATGGATTCGGATAAGATTGGGACTTGGGTCACGTCCAGCACGTTTCAGTACAAAGAGTACATGGTTACATAGCTGTTTGTTCCCACGTACAGAGCATTATAAAGAAAATCGCGTTACTGTCGAAACGTTTGAAAACTCCGTGTCCCTTTTTTACAGGAATTGCGGTACAGAGCGCTTGAAGTAATAACATTGCATATATGTATAGCCAGAGGGGGAGGTAATTTTTGTGAGGGGGAGATGTTAACGTAGAATTACACACATGGAAAATATAAATGTGAATACAAATTTTGTTAAATGCTTGCAAAAAAGAAAATTCATGATTTTATGTGACTCCGGTGCATAAACGCGTTTTTATGCGACAGCGTAGAGTATCGAAATGTTGTACATTACGATACAGCGGACGATCACTCTTCACATTACACTTCGCTGTATCGTCTTCACATAAAATAGTATATGCCTCAATGCGCACCTCGGCTTCGATCGTCCTGCGAGCATTGCCGCTCGTCGCGTAAAGTCCCTCATTATGCACCTCGGCGTATAATATACTATTATTTTACAAGTGAAGCATCTAAATACAGACTTCACACTATCCGCTATTAGGTTATTTCACAATCACTACCTGTTCAGAAAATATTAACTTATCGTCTGCTATCCCGAATACTGGGTATTCCAAATGCATTGCTGAGCTTATAAAAATCGTTATTATAGAATTTAAAGAATAAAGTATGAAAGAATATATCAGTGATTGGATTTCTTCTCGGAAAAAGGAAAGATCCTTTTTTTAGTTACGCACTATATTGAATTAATGCAAAAGTAAACTATCTGAAAAAATCAACAAAAAGCTATTTGGTTGAGGTTATCTAGAGCTGCAAAAAGTAAACAAAAGTAATATCTGTGAAATGAAGAAGAGTAGTGCTGGTTTGCGATTAAAGAATTATTCAAAATGTTAAGTAGATACTATTGAAACTTAAAGCGTGATTTGAAGCTATAGTACGTGGAAAAATTACACTTTCTATACTCTGATATTTTTATGATGAGACAATTTTTAGGCTCCGGAAGCTACGATCATGGTTCCTTAAAAAGCAACCAATCCCGACGCCACTGGAACGTGTGCGTCATCCACTTCTGCTCCTTCTATTCTAGAAGGTAAACAAGAGCGGAAAATTTACGCGAGAAAACATCGTTCAACACGGTTCCTTGGAGTCAGGTCTCTAGCCGCGGATGACCTTGCGCGGCAGACGGGACAGTTGGAGATAAAAAGTTCACCTCTGGATACTTTTTTAGAGCTACCAATCTTTGTAGAATGTTGTGAGGAACAGTGTTGTCGGAACAGATGAAGTGATCCTAGAAGAACAGCCTTTTTCATCCGGTTCGCGATGGAATGAGCCTGACGCTGGCAAGCCGGAATCTTGTTGAGTTGAATAAAAAATGAAACTTTCATACCTCCAAGACAGCCGATTATAAGAACTACAAGATGGACTGTGTAGCCTTGGTATAGCCTGCTCAACTCGAAAAGAAGTGCTTGATATTTCGCCCGTTTTTCTTCCTCCTTTGCCGTGATATTGCCATCGGCTGGTGCCGAGAAAAAACATGTAGTAATGCTGGCTTCAGGTGACTCTGGTATGTGAAACTCGGAAACCCTTAGGGGTATCAAATTCTACTTTGCACATGAATTTAGTGCTTATTTAATGCTAATAAATGCCGCAAAAACTAAATTTTGTGCCCGGTAATTTTAGTCAATAACACGTAGTAATGCTGGCTTCAAGTGACTCTGGTATGTGAAACTCGGAAACTATTAGTGGTATCAAATTCTACCTTCCACATGAATGTAGTGCTTATTTAGTGCTAATGATTGCCGCAAAAACTAAGTTTTCTGCCCGGTAATTTTAGTCAAAAACATGTAGTAATTCTGGATTCAGGTGACTCTGGTATTTGAAACTCGGAAACTATTAGTGGTATCAAGATCTACCTTCCACAGGAATGAAGTGCTTATTTAGTGTTAATGATGGCCGCAAAAAGTAAATTTTCTGCCCGGTAATTTTAGTCAAAAACATGTAGTAATTCTGGCTTCAGGTGACTCTGGTATGTGAAACTCGGAAACTATTATTGGTATCAAATTCTACCTTCCACATGAATGTAGTGCTTATTTAGTACTAATGATTGCCGCAAAAACTAAATTTTCTGCCCGGTAATTTTAGTCAAAAACATGTAGTAATTCTGGCTTCAGGTGACTCTGGTATTTGAAACTCGGAAACTATTAGCGGTATCAAGATCTACCTTCCACAGGAATCTAGTGCTTATTTAGTGCTAATGATTGCCGCAAAAACTAAATTTTATGCCCGGTAATTCTAGTCAAAAACATGTACTAATGCTGGCTTCAGGTGACTCTGGTATGTGAAACTCGGAAACTATTAGTGGTATCAAATTCTACCTTCCACAGGAATTTAGTGCTTATTTAGTGCTAATAAATGCCGCAAAAACTAAATGATGTGCCCTGAAATTTTTACCAAAAACATGTAATGCTGGCTTCAGCGACTCTGGTATGTGAAACTCGGAAACTATTACGGTATCAAATTCTACCTTCCACAGGAATTTAGTGCTTATTTAGTTCTAATGATTGCCGCAAAAACTAAATTTTGTGCCCGGTAATTCTAGTCAAAAACATGTAGTAATGCTGGCTTCAGGTGACTCTGGTATGTGAAACTCGGAAACCCTTAGGGGTATCAAATTCTACCTTCCATAGGAATGTAGTGCTTATTTAGTGCTAATGATTAACGAAAAAACTAAATTTTCTGCCCGGTAATTTTAGTCAAAAACATGCAGTAATTCTGGCTTCAGGTGATTCTGGGATGTGAAACTCGGAAACTATTAGTGATATCAAATTCTTCTTTGCACAGGAATTTAGTGAATTTAGTGAAGAAATAAAAAGAATAAATAAAACTGCTTGAAGAATAAATATTTAGTACTATTTGAAAGCGGCTCATTTACACAAAATGTGAAACACATACTGAAGAATATATGCAGGTACGCAAATAAGTTACCGACAGTTAAGAAGCGGTTGAAAAAAACGTAAATATCGGTAAAAAAACGGTTAAGTTTTCTGGAAATAACTCTAGAAATATACACTCCACACATACATACATAATCCTGGAGAATAAATTGTCGAGTTTCCTGTACCACGGCGATTCAAGTTTTCACGAATCCATTACATAAATCAGTAACACTTAATTTAATCATTTATTGTTCATTTATTATTATATTCGAAATATTATACTAGCTTATTATTAATTTTATTAGCTTCTGAGTTCACATAACAGAGTAACCTTAAGCCAGCATTACATTTTTTTGGCCAAAATTTCCGAGCATAAAATTTAGTTTTGCGGCACATATTAGCACCAAATTAGCACTAAATTCCTGTAAAAAGTAGAATTTGATACCACTAATAATTTCCGAGTTTAACATACCATAGACGCTTGAAGCCAGCATTACTACACGTTTTTGTTAAAAAAAAGTGCCCGGATTTTGTGCATAGCAGAAATTCAGAGCACTTTATGAGCAATAAATTTCTGAGCAAAGAAGAATTTGATATCATTGATAGTTTCCAAGTTTCATATACCAGAGTCACCTGAAGCCTGCATTACTACACATTTTTGGTAAAAAAAAGTGCCCGGATTTTGTGCATGGCGCAAGTACAGAGCACTTAATTAGCACTAAATTTCTGCGCGAAGAGGAATTTGATATCACTGATAGTTTCCAAGTTTCATATACCAGAGTCACCTGAGGCCAGCATTACTATATGTTTTTGGCCAAAATTTCCGGGCTCAACATTTAGTTTTTGCGGCATATATTAGCACTAATTAAGCATTAAATTCCTGTGCACAATAGAGTTTGATACCACTAATATTTTCCAAGTTTAACATACCAGAGTCACCTGAAGCCAGCACAACTACATGTTCTTGGCCAAAATTTCCGAGCACAAAATTTAGTTTTTGCGGCACATATTATCACTAAATAAGCACTAAATTTCTGTAGAATGTAGAATTTGATATCACTAATAGTTTCCGAGTTTAGCATACCAAAGTCGCCTGAAGCCAGCATTACATGTTTTTGGCCAAAATTTCCGAGCACAAAATTTAGTTTTTGCGGCATTTACTAGCACTAAATAAGCACTAAATTCCCGTGGAAAATAGAATTCGATACCTCTAATAGTTTGCGTGTTAGCAGATGAGATAGGCCGGTTCTAGCTCAAGATTTCTACCTTACCGACATCGAGAAGATTCTAGCTGTAGTGGTTCGTGTCCGTGCTACATTTTGCTAGAAAAGTGGTTCATGTCCGTGCTAAGCTTCCAGAACATTCCCGAGGGTCCTGATGACGTCATCATGCATTCCTACCTTACCGGCATTCTTGACGATGTCATCATGCATTCCTACCTTACAGACATTGATACAAGGGGGTACTGCACCTACTTTACCGACATCGAGAACATTCTACAGCTGACGTCACCGAGTAATATTGTGCAATTCTGCCAGGCAAATGCATGTAACAACAGGTCCAAGGTTATTTCTTATCTCAAGAATTTTTTCCGTAAATACTTTCAAGGTTATAATTTGCTTTGTCCTGGCAATTCCTACTGCGTCATATAGTTATTTCAAGGATGATTTATTGCTTTCTGACCGATAAAATATTTATTTAATGCGAAAAAAGGTGCAGGTGTACAGATGAAATTTGATATGGAGGGCCATGCATGCCATCCTGTTTTGGCTAGCTAAATTTGATTTATTGCATCCTTATAGATAACATATTCAACATTCTTCTAGAACATTCTTGATGACGGCGTCAAATTAAACTGTTCCTGCTCGTCGCCCCAGGAGAAATTGTAATTTTTCCTGGTTAGACGGGTGAGTGGCTCACAGATTCTAGCGTAGTTCTTGATAAATCGCCTATACCATGATGTGGCCCCTATGAATCATCTGACTTGTTTAACATTTCTGGGTCGAGGATATTCAAGTATGGGGCGGACTTTATCATCGTCCACTAGTAACCCATCTTTGTTCACCTTGAATCCCAGAAACTTTATTTCCATTTGACAGAATTTACACTTGTCTGGGCCGAGCGTCAGCCCGGCTTCATTTAAGCGGCTAATGGTCCGCTCCAACCAGTACAAGTACTCGTCAAAGGTTTCAGCGACGACGATCACGTCGTCGAGATATGCAACTACGTGGGGTCTCATTTCCGGGGTGATGACCTTGTTCAGATCTAAGGTTGAGATGTAACGACCGGAATTTAAGCGGTCCAAGATTTCCGCCATAAACGGAATCGGATACGCATCTTTCTTCGACACCTCATGAACCCGTCGAAAATCAATACACAGACAGTAATTACCGTCCGGCTTACGGGCCATTACCACCGGGCTGCACCACTCACTACTTGACGGCTCAATCAAATCCTGCTCAATTAATATATTCGCTTCTGCTATTAACGCGTCACATACTTTAGGTGACATGCGATGATTCCTCTGGCGAATAGGAGAACCTTACTTTTTCCGCTTCATCCAGCAACGCAATGCCTTTACAAGTGTCGATCTTATTCTCGCCCGCGGGAACAAACGCAAATTTTATGATTGGCTCGTCAGCCAGCCACAACTGCTTGTCACGCAAATCCAGAACGAAACCGAACTCTTCCGCAAAGTCCATGCCTAGTACGCAAGTATCAGTTAGCACAGGTATGATCTTGAAGTTGATGGAATGAGTGGCTCCTGAACAGGTGGCCGGCAGACACGCTTCACCAATGACAGACTAAATAGTGCCATTGGCCATCATAACCGCGCCTGCCTTCAAGCAATCAATTTTATAACCACCGGAACCGATTATCTGCAAACCCACTGACCCTAAATAAGTTCTAGATGAACCCGTGTCTACCAATAAATGGATTTCAGTACCCCCTATCGCTATACTGACGTAGGCTCTCGAGTTGGTACCAATCCCTGATAGACGATCAGGTGTAGTTTCAGAAGCGTTGTTAATGAACTGCCCCTTCGTCCCCTGAACATCTGAGAGTTTGGTAAGTCCAGCACTCAAAGGTGGGTATGATTTAGAACGAGGGAGCGATTTTGAAAGACGAATGGGAACATTAGTTCCCGAATTAAATTGAGTGACTGAGGGTGGGGAGGTCTCCCTTCCCGCTTCATGAGTTGAAGCCAAGTGATTGAACGTCAAATCAGGCTGAGTTTCAGAAGAAAGCTTCTGAGTCAATTCAGGTTTAGTTTCAGAAAATGAATTCTGATTCAAGTTAGATTTAGTTTCAGAAGATGAGTTCTGAGTCAGCTTAGGTTTCATCTCCGAAGATGAGTTCTGAGTCAGTTTAGGTTTAGTTTCAGAGGATGTGTTTTGAGTATATTCAAGTTTGATAGTCGAATTTGAAGGGGTTGAGTCAGGTATATTACGAATAGCAGAAATTATGGTCTGCCTTGGAATAAAAGGAGTGGCGTCGATCCTGAGACGGCCCTCCTTTAATGGTTTTCCTGACAATGGGCAGAATTGCAAGTCTGCCCAACTTGGCCGTGCTTGAAACAATTTTGGCAAAACTTGGCCCATCGAGTTCTACAGGTTCTCCAACCGTGATCAGCTCCACCACAATTGAAACGGGGTGGTTCGGCTTTTGATTGGACCCTCTTTCTCAGAGATGGACTAAGTCTTGCGATGTCTGACTTAGCTGAAGTCTCCGCCAACCCCTTCTCACTATGAAATTCGCCCTTATTGGTGTTGGCACTGTATTTATTATAATTGAATCTGGCTGTGTTACCATTTCCAAGATTAGGCTTATCATGTGAGCAGGTCTTGGTGCCCAGCTTATCCACCAGCTTCACCAACTTACTCACCAATGATTCCAGAGAGGAATTTGTACCGATCGATGCGTTGCCAATAGTAGTCTTACCAGCTCCGCGAGAAGGATTAGTGTTTTTGGTATAAGCCAATTCAGGGAAAAAAGAATCTTCCGGGCTAGGAGGTAATCGCTCTCCTTTATCTAAATTCGCCGTTCTTTACACTTCTACCGCAAGTAGCGTTAATTGATTATAATCGGAAACCTCGAAACCCTGTCCATCTGTTCTTGCATGGTAACAGGTTGTTGGAATTTCAGAAACAAACCTTGAAAACATGTCAGAAAATCAGCGGTCCGTTCATCTCGACCCTGATAACGAGTGGCGACTTGTTCTTCAAGACGCCCTTGATAGTTGACGTCTCCGTACATCATGAGAAAAGCCGTTTTGAAATGTTACCATGTAGACCAGGCATGGGAATTATAGCGAAACCATTATAGGGGTAATTTTGCCAAAATAAATAGAATGCCTACCAATAACTCCTTATCAGTGAGGCCTGAAACCGAACGCCCCTTTTCAACCCTCGTCAAAAAGTTCTCGGCACTTGTTTCATTGTCCCCGCTGAAAGTGATTGCCCATCTCTTGACAATTGTGTCCACCGTTTCATTATGGGACCTAGTGTGGGAATATTGAATTGGAGGGGTTCGTCCCCCTCCCGCCTGATTAGGTTGAGCAAAGATTGACGAATACTGTGGTATTGTGGGGCAAGGCATCTCAATCGTGGCCTGCTGAAAAATGGGGCTGAACCTCGGTGGGCCATTTGCAAATCGCGTAGATGCTACAAAATTTGCCCCTAGGCCAGGCGATGCCACTGCCGACACAAAGACTGAACTACTGGCCGGAGGAAAATTATGGTACATAGTACCAGTCTGAACGTGTTCACGAGACGACTGAATTTGTATTTGGTCGCGTTGGGACGATGACGTCAGCGGATTATTTTCCCATCCCCTATCCGGAGTGGTGCGTGTGGGGCTTACCCCCTCAACATGCACGCGATGATTTATGCACAACCCTGAAGAGGCTCCATTTTGAATATCTAATGGTTGCGACGCAATATCAACTCCTACTGACACCATTCTTCGTGATGGTGCTTGCGCGGTAATTGTATCATAGGAACAAGAAGGGTATCTTGGAATATAGGCACCACTTACTTCAATATTGTTCGTTGGGAGGTACGGAGTCGAGGTCATTACAGGCCTCGTATAAAAAAATACGGAGGAGGTACTAGTGACCGAAGTAGGTCTCTAGCCGCGGATGACCTTACGTGGCAGACGGGACAGTTGGAGATGAAAATTTCACCTCTGGATACTTTTTTAGAGCTATTATTATTATTGACATCTTGTAGAAAAGTTATGTTCGCGTGCTTTTCCTATCTTAGTTTTATTTAAAATGAAATGTATTTTTGACACCTCACACTGATATTTCAGAAAAACAGGATCATCAAGAATGTTTTAACTCATATACTTACCTTCAGGAGATAAGACATTGTTCTCGTGCGATTTGCTGGAAAAAGCGTTTTCCACCTAGATTATAAAATATAAACCCATATGTGGTAGACGATGTACCGTGACTCACAAAGAATCGATGAGACTAATTAAAAATAATATTGATGCTAATGTTGTAAAAATGTATTAAAGCATTTTCTGTTCTAACATTATAAGGGTTGGCAGGTTTGCGGGTTGACCCATATGTATCTTCTGTACTTTAACGTAAATAATACCTAAACATTTTATAAAGTTGTTAACACTGACGCTCACTATGTTTATACAAATAAAGCAACATTCAGCAGGATAATAAGTTATAAAAAGTTTATAAAGTTAACTGAGAACCGATCTTCTCAGAACATCAACGAAGTCCAGGGATTTCTATGTCTCAGTTTAACAATTTTGAGAAAGATGTTTAGAATCGTAATCTCTAACACGTTATCTTGTGTAGTGAATTATGCAAAAAAGATTTAACCAAGCAAAATATATTTTCCGACATTAAAAGTTTCAGAAAGGAAAGGGAGAAAAGGGAAAGAATGAGTGAGACCACTGGTGCTTGCAAACATATTTTTTGTTGAAGTCTTCTTGTATAATTTGTTCCACAAGATAACTTTGTAAGATATAATGTTTCTAAATATCAATCTTAAAAGTCGTTGAAAATCTCAATTTATTGAGTTCGAAGGGTGACAATGTGTATGTTTGCACTTGAGGATGCACAGGGACTCAAGTAGCATGGTCTTACACATTTTTAATTTTGTAAATGTTTAAATATAAAGGTTTGATCTTTTGAGACCTAATTCCGTGAAAGATTAAGTCTCATTTAAATGTGTCTAACTTTCTAGATTATTTTTAGAAAGAACGTCGATATGAGTTTGAATATTGCTGACTACGGTTTGATTGATCAACTAACTTGGGCTAATGTTTTTTCGAATATAACTCAAATTAAAACATTAATATCTCCAGTTCAATAGTGATAAACCTGAAATCTCGAGCCATTGTTGCGTTCAGATGGATGTTTATCCAAACATCAGCCTAAGAGTTTTTTCGTCAAAATCTATGACATTTTTGAGAAAAAAGAGAGAGTTTCTCCAAATACCTTAAATTTTCAAAGTCAACTTTAAATATCTTTAAGAAATAAAAGTTTTTCATTTACTATTTCTAAGTCTGAAATAAAGCAAAATCTTACTCCAAATTTTATTCATTATCCCAGATAACAAAATGCTTGCAAAATGATGACGTATTCGCACGCATATGTGCGGATCAATCCGCACAGTGTGCCCTCACCTGATGAGACATATGCGTCATCAATTGAGGCGCATATCGCTCGCACGTCATGATAATCATAACGTGCGTCTCATATGCGTCGCATATTACTTCCATATTTAGGCTTTCAATGTTATGAATTTATATTTATATGACTATTATTGTTACGAAATAAAAGAAAAGTAATTAATTTGTTTAACATTTTATTTAAAAGACATTACCTAGAATATATATATATATATTTAGTGTAGAATCAAGTTACTTTACATTTTCGAACAGTTGGTTGTTAATTGTTTAAACAATTGTTTCTTAAACAAATACAGTATTTATAGAAAAAAAATGTAGTATGTTTTAGAAAGTTTGGACCAAGACAAGACGTTTTTTCGCTTACACTTTTTTTTGTAGAATTCACCGTTCTCAAATTATTATAGCGTTATATACAATTAAATCCACACTAAAATTGACATATTTGCAGTGATATCTCAGCACCTTTTTGGCTGAAAAATTACTAAAAAATGCGATGGGATTTTTAAAACACGTACTACGAAAAAGAAAAAGAAATTTCCCGATCGGAATAAAACTTTTGTTTAAGAAACAATGTAAAAATGGCCTTTTTGACAAAACTGTACGGAATATTGCACAAATCGTTCTTTAAAATAGTTTTTTTTCTTCAATTTGCATAGAAACAAGCTATATTTCAATCGAAAATATATTTTTCCTGTCTGTGTACGCATTTAGAAAATCAATTTTCATTTCCTCGAACTTTTTTAGTTAAATAAGTGCTGATATATATCTACAAATATGTCATTTTTAGTGCAAATTTAATTATTTATAACGCTATAACTTGAGAACGGTAATTGTACAAAAAACCACAAGCGCAAAAAAAAGTCTTGTCTTAGTACAAACTTTCCAAAACATATTTTGAAGTTTTTTTCTCCTTTATAAATACTGTATTTGTTTCAAAAAACTGTTTTACATAATGAACGACTAACGAACATAGAATTTCCATTAAAAACCCTGAATTTTTTATCTTAAACGTATTCAGACTTTTAGTTTTCCTTCAAATAGGTTTTTCTACCGCCATGAATTACGTTTTTCAGTCTGATTAATTATTAAACTAATTATAATTATAACGTTTTCACATCGTTTTTACAATGGATTCACACCTTTTTTATAATGTACCTCCAGCACATTAACAGATCTTCATTTTTAATGTCAACGGACAATAAACTTAAAATATTAATAAATAATCAAATATTGCAACGAGAAACGACAGAATAGCTTAGCCATAGTCAAACTTTCAATTTCATTCGTAAACAAGCAATAAACTTAAAATATAGATTTATAATTATATATTGCAACAAGCAACGAACACAGTATATCTTACTCGTACACTGTAAAAAAAATCGATTGAATTTTACATCGCCGGACGATGCAAATAAAAGGACCCTCGTGTGTGAGAGTAAGTTTACGAAATTTGGTAAAAATCCACCTAGCGATGAATTTTGCAATTACAGCTGTTGCTATATTCCAATTCGATCGGTAATTTTACACACGAAAAAGTAAAATTCATTCAGTGAAAGAGTTAAATGAAATAAAAGTTAATTGGTGACAGGATTCGAGCCCTCGAAGCTTGAACTTAGCAGAATTTCATGGAGATTGAAGACACACAAGACGGATACGTTACCACCTACCTAAAATACATAAGATACTATGGGTATTTTTTTGCAGTTGATATATTCTGTAACAAAAATATATTCGTAGCACTGATACGTTGAGTGGTGGAGAATGAGAAATTTCAGTAGATCTTACACTGATCATTCTCCACAACGGATTCGAGTTCCCCCTGGGCGTATGGCAAGACAAGCATTACATGAAAACCATAGAAGTGCCTAAGATGGTAATATAACACTTTTAGAGCCGCATTATGTCGCTCTATGTAGCCGTACCTTGCATACTTTAAACATCCACTTAGAAAATGTCCATGTGTTTCTGGCACTTGCTTGTCGCTCGGCAGTTGGTATCCCCTAAGGTACATTCATTATGCGCTTGCGGTAAACCAAGGTGTCTATAATGCCGTTTCGACAGGCAAAAAGAAATACCTCAGTCTCCGATCTCAATCCAGCAAACTTGAGAAACATGTTGGACAGACCCATCGAGAGCTCTTCTCTACGTATGATGCCGTAGAATTTACCGTGAAGGGGCTTGTCAGCATGTTTTCTTAGTAGAAACGTATGTTCTGCTTCCTGTACACGATTTTTGAGCACCGAAGGTGTTAGTGATGCTAGGCAGTGTGTAGTGTCGCTGGAATCAAATGGGAGGCCAAGCTCCTCTGCGGCCCTATCTAGTGCACGGTATAGAAACGCTGCAGCATTGACGACTTAATGTTGATCTACGAGTCGCGTAAGAGAATCTGCACTATTTAGAACTGAGCAGGCTGTAGCCAGAACCGTTCTTCGATGATGACACTCCAAGGTTAGCAAGCCTCTACCCCCTTTATCTCGAGGGAGGTATATTGGAGGTACGGAAGATCTAGGATGATGACTTCTATGGATTGTCATCATCTTGCGTGTGCTTCGGTCGGTTGCGGTATTCCAAGATATGTATATTTTTCTCCATTTCCAAGATGTTAAATGGTATTTCCGCCTATGAGTTGAACATCGTGATTGTCACGCAATGATGTAGTTTCTTGTCTTCCTTGGTGTAGGTGGATGCAGGCACACTTGTCCAGCCCGAGGCTCGTGCCACTCGCTTAAGAGTACCTATGCACCGCCTCCACAAGGATGTTAAGGTCCTCTTTTGAGGAAGCAATGAGTTTAAGGTCGTCCATGTATAAAAGGTCGTTGACCTTATATTCTCTTCTGTTCGGCGGGCCATATAGGTATCCGGAGCTTTTGCCTCGAAACACAATAGATAGAGGCAAGAGAGAGATGCAGAAAAGTATCGGACTTAGAGAGTCTCCTTGGAAGACACCCCTCTTTATGTGACATAGCTGGTAGTCACTTGTCTTTTGTCAGATGTTATGACAAATCTTGTCCGCCACAAAAGCATAAGCTCTTTTATGCATCTCACTATTTTTGTATACACCACTAGGTACACAAGAAGGTTAATAAGTATCTTATGGTTCGTGTTCTCGAAAGCCTTGCGGTAGTCAATCCAAGCCATGGACAGATTGCGTAGATACCTGATCGAGTCCTGGATAATACACTTGTCTATTAACAGGTTCTCCTTGCAACCTGCCAGCCCTCTCTTGCTCTCAGAAGACTTAAATCTCTTCTTGACTAGGCAGATTTTTAACGGCACGTGACCTTTTATTGAACAGACGAGAAGCATGAGTAGAAATAGTGGAATTTTCCTGGATCCACATTACTCGCCGTTCAAGGCGCTGTGTCGCTGTTGAAAGAGATCTCACGTTTTGCGTCCAGTGCTGCTTGATGGTCAACAGTTTTAACTTGTTCATCGTGTGATTTGCTTTTCTTAAGTTTCGAGCAAGTGCCCTAACTTTTGGAGTGAATTTTTTATTCAATGTTATGTAGCTAATCACGTACTGAAAATTTCATTCATGCCGTCTGGCCGTTTCAATTTTAAACTGAAGCTGTGCAAGACGCTCACGAGTCTTAATCAGGCGTACTGAAGTATCGTTACTTCTATTGTCGCTAAGCAGGGAGACCGCCTTCTCATAAACTACAAAGTTCTGATTCCAGAGATTAACATCTTCGGGGAGAAAATCGGAAAGAGCAGTATTAGCTTCAGCTAATTTTTCCATCCTGAGAAAGACTTTTTAGTGGATTTTTGATCTCCCACTTCTCATGTTGGCATTATCGGCTATCTGCAAAGGTGCTCTTGCTGTAACAAGTGATATGTTCTCAGGAGGATGCTTTTCTTCTTTTTGCTACAAGAGCCAGAGCTCTCGGGCGATGAGGTCGCCACATCCCTACGCCACATCCCTACTGCTGAACGTGCAAGCAAGAGCCAGAAATACTTGGACATGTTCTCAATGGATGCTCGAAGTATGCATGCTACTGGTACATAAAGAGACACAATGCGGCTCTGAAAGTGTTATATCACCATCTTCGGCACTTTTATGGTGTTGATCTATTGCCAATCTTGCGAGACGCCCAGGGGGAACTTGAGTCCGTTGTGGAGAATGATCAGTGTAAGATCTTCTAGAATGTCTCGCTCTCCACCACTCAACGTATCAGTGCTACAAAGCCTGATAGTGTCCACCAAGATCAGTAGACAAAGATGATTTACGTGATTGAATTCTCGGCAAATTTTGGTAGAATTATTGAAATACAAAATGAAGGATCAAAAAGGCGTCGATGATTCAGAATATTTGACGGATTGAGCTAAAAATATCAAATTATAGTGATTCTCCTCGTGTAGCACTTATCGGCGTGCTAGAATATAGTGAGTCCCCTCGCCTCCCACGTACGGGAGTGGTAGATTATAGTGATTTGCCCCGTCTCTCCTTTATCAGAGTGTTCGGATGTACCCTTCGTCAACTGTTCTTAATTTTGGCCACCATTTTGAGTTTTTCATTTTTGATCCAAAATTCGTCGTCAGCGACCCTAAAAACCTCCTACTAACAAGTAGAGAACGCGAGATGGACATCGCCGATTCAAATGGGAATTCGCAGGATAAGAGTACATTAAAACCCATTAGGGGCGTATTTTTTCTGTCTATCTAATGAGCCTTAGTTTCCAAGATATCGAGGTTTGAGCATTTGCGCTCGAGCGCTAGACTCGCCACTGCAGAGCGGGGACGCCGGACTTGGCGCTTACGCACAGTCCGACACTAATTTTGTGATGAACGGGAAATCCACAGGGTTTCTATATCATTTCTATGAGGTTCTTTACGTAGATTGCGAATCTTGAAACGAAAATAATCTATACGCATGTTTAATATATATATAATATATATATATATATATATATCCCACCGCTGCCACCATTCGGTTTCGGTTTCTATTCCTTTTGAATAGAACTGAAGGGCCTATGACAAAGCCACCGAACGCGTCCTCTCAAAAGTTTCGAGAACCTGAAACTTTCGAGCAGCTCGAAAGTATTCGAGTACTCGAAAGTTTCGAGTTCTCGAAGACATCCGAGAACTCGAAAGTTTTGAGTTCTCGAACTCATTCGAGTGATCGACAAGTTTCGAGCTTGCTGGAAAGCTCGATCTCGACTCGACTCGCACCGGATCGAGCTCAGCTCGACTCGACTCTTAAGCTAACAAGCTCTACTCGACTCGTTCGTTTCGAGTTTTTTGCACACCCCTAAAATTTTGCAATTAAATGCTCGTTTTCATTTTGAAATTGTAAAATTTTGATCTTTCTAATTTTGAAATTAGGTATTCAATTTCTGTTACAATTTAGAATAATTGATACAAGCTTTCACTATAAAATTCTCTAATTTTAAGGCTTTTTAATTCAAACTCACAATTTCAGAATCCTTCATTGAAAATATTATTGAAAATGTTCAATTATATATTATACCTAGAAAAAAATGTGGAAAATAAAAAAGGGAAAGGGAGGAAATGAGAAAATAAGAATAAAATTTTTAAAATTTTAAAAAGAAGTTTAAATATTTACTTAATAAAAAACTTAACTTTAGAACATTCACATTTAGTATAACATTTATCATTCAAAATTGTACATGGAAAAGGGACTATTTGTATAGAAATTTCTGTATAAATATCCAGATTTTTTCGGTATATATAGACACTGCCAAATTAAAAACTTAAAATTCTGAATTTCAAGCCTTTGAAAGTCAAAAAATTTTAAATTAAAAGTTTGATGAAATAAACGATTTTAGAATTAGGCTTTCAGAATTAAAAAATTTGACATTGGATATTTTCTAGGTGATAATTTCAAATTTAAAGCTGTAAATATAGTCATTATAATTAATCTATGATAAATTCTACCACATAGATGAAAATATTCTAAAATAAAAGCATAGTTTTCCAACTTCCCGACAATTTTACTATAATTTCTTTATTTTTTCTTTATAATTTTCTTCAGTTTACAATTGTAACAAAGTATTAAATATAAGAATTAAAACATTATCTTGTTGTTATTTTATTTACTTATACTTCTAAACTTCGAAGGCCATCGAGAAGAGTTAAATCATTGTCGTTAACAATAAAAAATTTAAGATATTTCTTAGAAAAGATCAAAGAATTTAATTATTATATTTATTTTAGTAATTGTATAATTTATATCCCCTCTTTAAAGCCGTCGAATTTTGTTTTACGTATATCTCTATTAATTGTCTCCATTTTCTTAAATTAATGATACGTCCTATTTTTTAGAGAGTATAAAGCTTCCGGAAAAAGATATGGATGCGATTCTGATTAATATATTTACATATTTACATCCTCGTCTGCTGGGGTTCATGTCGATTTAAACGTAATTTGCCTCTTAAGCTATTGGACCCAGGTCCAAATTTATGGCACTTTCAAGAAAACAGTCAGAGTCAGAGAATAAAGAAGATTTTTAAAATGGTCCCAAAATTGGAGTTTGAATCTAACATTCGTTCGGAATTGTTTTCTCGAGTCTTTACAAGAAACTGCATTTTTTATGTTCTCCTCTCACTTATTTACGAATCAATCCTTTTATATTATTTATATCCCTTAAAGGGATTATATAAGTACATCACATCGCCAGAGGGGTCAGAGTATTAAAAAAAATAGAGAGAAAAGTGGTAGAGCACCTAGTCAAACAGAATTGTAAATATGAAAAGTTCAATTCATTCCCAAATGATTAAATCAAAAGAAGAATATTTAGTAATAGTAATTTCCTAAATATAGAATCTCTTCACATTTACCTTTCTGAAGAAAGTCTCATTAATACCTTCACATAATTCACAGATCTCTGACTTTATAAATGCATAGAAACAAACCTAGTGGTTTGCATTCAGCACCTTGATCTTCTTAAGTTGAACATTGTCTGTAAGCTTGAGACTTTCTCTCAATATCCTCAAGCTGATGATTCATTTCCTCATTCATAGCATCAACATCAGCCATCAGACCACTCAGAATTCTCTCATTGTCTTTATAGACACTTTCCATTCCATTGAGATCCTTGAATTTGGTAGAAGTGTCAGCAGTCAGTTCTGAAGCTTGTTGCAAAAGTCTCTTGGCCCTTTGAATATTTGCCTTACTCTTATCCACTCTCTCATTCAGAGTGTCACTAGCTTCTTTGTACTTTTCGCCAAGTTGATAAGTTTTGTTTTCAACATCTTTAGCTTCCTCGCCCACTTTTGCACCTTGAACTGCAATTTCCTCCTTAACAATGAATTCATTCCTTCCAGCATGAGAGAGGAGTGTATTCAGCCTATCCTCGAGAGCATGCACAGAATTTTTAGTATTGTCTGCCCTTTTCTTGGCTTCGCTCGTCACCTCGATGATCTCTGTCAGGTCTTTTTCAGAGAGAGTGATGTCTTTATTAGCTTTTTCGATGGCAGCATCAGCAAGATCTTGAGCCTCCTTAGCCTCATTTAGAAGATCACCAACCTTGCTTGCCAGGTTTTGCTTCTCAAGAGCTGCTTCCTTGGTCCGATTGGCTTGGGCTTTCAGTTCTAGGACGCGATCCAAATCATCTTTAGTGTCAGCGAGAATTGTGTCAGAGTTGGTGAGGGATCCAACGATCTGCTTGATTTTATCAGCAAGCTCCCTGATTTCTTCGGGTTTGAGTGGAATGTTCTTAGCGATGACTTCTTCGGCGAGGGTTCTGACTTGAGCAGGTGTTGTATGATCCTGGTTCTGATTTTGGTCTAGAAGACTTCCGATCTTGTCTGCCAAATCACTTATATTCCTCGCCAAGTCGTCGGATCGGTTGCGAGCAACTGAGGCGAAGTTGAAAGCGTCTTGGGCGTTTGAGCGAGCTGAGGTGGCGTCACTCTTTACTTGGTTCATCTGGAAATTAATTTTTTGGTTATAATCTAAGTTCGTTATAATATAAGTTGGTCATTAATATCTAATGATAATTCAATGAATACTTACGCTACGAAGCAGCTGTTCAGCCTCATCTTTGTAACTCTTGATCTTTGCAGACTGCTTCTTCGCAACATCCAAAGCCTGAGTAGCCTTCGTCTTAGCTCCAGCATCACAAGATAGTCCTCCACAAGTATCACATCCAGCCCCTCCACAAACGCTGCCACACTCCGTTACATTTTGTCCACACATATTCAAATTTAATTCAGGCATTACTTCCGCAAAGGAATCCAGCTTCTCCCGCAACTTCTCCAGAGATTCCTTATTCTTCGCATGAGCTTGAACCACAGCATCGCTGTCTCTTTGAATTAATGTCTCATTCACAGATTCTAACCATTCTTTCGGCGGTCTACCTCTGGACATTCTGCCATTTATTTTACCTTTATACACCTGCTTGGTCAGTCGTTCATCTTTCATTCTTTCAACATGTCCGAACCACCGTAACTGATTTCTTTCCCATATGCTAACTAGTGTCTGTCCTGTACCACATTCTTTGAGGATTGTCTCGTTTCAGACTTTGTCCATCAGTTTTTTCCCGCTTATTGTGCGCAGAGGTTTCATGCCAATCACGTTAATTTTACTCTTGTCCTTTTCTTGACCTGTCCATGTCTCCCTACTGTATAGTACAGTCGGTACAATCAGAGATTTATATACAATCATTTATTTTATTTGTTTTCATTTCTGAGAACGGACCCTGCTCTACCGATAGCCTTCTTGCCCACATTTATGCGCCTGTCTAACTCTGCATCTATTTTTCCGTCGCTAGTGAATAGGCTAACCAGATATACGTACTTGTCAACTTGCTCTAGTCTCTCATCATTTAGGACAATGTTGTACATGATTTTCTCACTTTTTCCTTCAAACACTATTACCTTTGTTTTAGTTACGTTAATTTTGAGGTTTATGTTCTTCATGCTTGTATCAAGTTTATTTAACATTCTTTGCAAGACCTCGATTGATTCTGCCATAACAATATTGTCATCTGCGATGGCTGTGGTAACTTTCCATAAATAGGCGCAAGATTCTATTATTTGCAACAAAAATTTCCTCACTGTTTTTATGGTGAGTGGGCTGATAATCGTAAAATGCGAGCTCATAGATGTATAATTTTCATTATTCACCTCTGACGTCAAAAATATATATTAGGGTGGGTCAAAAATAGCTTTTTCAGGATCGATATGATACCATTTAGAAAAGTTCCCTTTTAGGTATAAAACACTTCAATATAATATTGACTTTGGTTTGGTTAAGATTGAAGCCTGTCTCGACAGTCATACAAGTAGTACATGTTTTTCTTTCATTTTTCATGGAACTTCGAAACGGTTTTTAAAGAAATTGTATCAAATGTTTGTGGATCTAGAAAAATGACACATTTTCTGAGTTTCTTTTTTGTATAACTGACCCTTTTGAAGAAAAATTAGAAAGAAAGTTAAAAAGTGCATCGCATTTCGAGTTTCATGTACTTTTTTAATATTATTTAGGCAAAAAGGACTACAGAAAGTGTAGCAGCCATTTTTAATAAACTATTTTTTATATGCCACTATATTTTCCTAATTTTTTTTGCCTAAATAATATTTAAAAAAACGTCAAACTCGGAAATCGAGGATAACATAATTTTATGGAAAAAGCGAAATCCCAACTGTTGAAAAATACTAAAAATATATATTTACCGAAAAAATATAAAAACTACGAAAATAATTATTAATAAAATTGAAATATTCCGAAAGTAAGTGTTAATGAAACTAGACGAATTGAAAGAAATGTCAAATTATTGGCATTATTAAATTCCCCAAATGGTACAGTTACCTAAATTGTCAAACCCGAATTTTCCAAACGAAAATATTTGTGCCTTGCTTACCGAATTTCAGTGCACCTAGCCGCCCTTTTACAGATCTTGTGGGCTCACCGAAAATATTTGTTCTACTCTCACCAAGTTTCGGGGAACCTAGGCACGGCCTTTTTAAAATCCAAAACTTTCACTATCTCGAAATTAGTTAATTCTCGAATTTGGTCAATTTGCAGTCGAAATCGCACCAAAACCCTCTTTGATGTAAAAACTTGACCAAGTAGAATTAAATGAAGTTGCGAAATCAAATTTGGTGAAGTAAATTAAAGAAATAATAATGAACATTAACTGAAGACATGAAAATGACAACTGGTTAAGGACTATTTCAAGTGAGGACTTCAAATACGCTATTTTAAATGAAACAATGTTTCAATCTCATATTGTCATTATGAATCAGCTAGAATTTTTTTAAATATCGACAAAATTATTTTTATCATTATTTTATTTGGTCAATGGAACACGTGTTTCAAATTTATTAAATATACTTTTCACATACATATCTTTTCTTGCTTCTTTCACAGAAACTTTACAACTTTTTCTTATACTATTTTTCTATTTTTTGACTATTTTGAAGTGGCCTAAGAACTGAGTTAAAAAAGTTGTTTTTGTGCAAAAAAATCGTAATGTTTTCTTCCGTTAAAAAAGAACTAATTTTATGAAAAAAATTATGTATAAGAAACCTAATGAGAATTACCTATAAACAAAAATCGAGTTCCACGTTGCAGAATTATGAAATTAGGCAATGCAAAAAGAAAGAAAAAGAAGATAGGAGACAAGTGCAGGGAGTTGTCATCCAGTTTTGAATTGACAATATTTTTATTACTATATTGAAAATGAGATTTTAAATCAATCCTAATAATAGAATGTGTATTTTATTTTTTTATCTAATTGTAGGCAAAAAGCATTTTTGACAAAAAGGTTAGTTTTGTACATAGTTCTGTACTGCAACCCTTCAACTGTCTATCGTGTTTTGGTAAATTATGAAGATATTTTTAGAATTTTTTCCCGTAGATTCTACCCTACGGTGAAACTTGATGCAAAAAGTGCACTAAGCCTAGTGGGAAAATCTTCTGGCTCTGGTCAGCCTCAGACTAAACCATCTAAACTCTAATTTGGCGCAAATCAGGTGTTCTAGTCTGGGACTGGTCAGCAGCGTAACATTTTTGTGAAATCTACTGCTAAAAGGTCTAGCCAGGTGCTAGTTAGAGCTTGGTCAGCCGCTATTTAGATAGTCCAGTCAGTGGTAAATAAATGAGTGATAACTAAATAAACAGTAAATAATATATAAATATTAAATAATAAATAAATGGCTGAATAAGTTTGACTTCAGGACAGAATCTAGAAAAAAAATCTAAAAATATACCAACAATTAGGAAAATAAACTGTGGAGACTGAACTTCAAAATATGATCAAAAACTTGATGAAATATTAGTTATTTCCAGAGTTTTTTCAATTTTTTGAAAATATGACAATTCCACTTTTTTTCGCCATATAGTTTCATAAAATTAACATTTTGCCTTCAACTTGAGCATTTTGGGCGCAGAATCTTTTTTAATTTTGCGGTGTGACGAGAAAAAATTTTCATGTTAATATTATAAAAATCAAGGCACTTTAGCAACAGTTCTAAAACAGGCTTATAGATGATTTACACCGTTATTGTGTAATATTTTATGATATATTTATATTATAACCTATATATATATATATATATATATATTAGTTCGTAACACTCGGAAAATCTGAACAGGGGAGGAGCACGTTTGGAACGCATCGAGCGTTCATCCAGCATTTCGCACCCAATCCCTGGTTAGAACTCCCCCTACCTGTCTACTAACTTGAAATGTTTCTTATCACAATTTTTGCAATTCCAACACCTTTAATATTCAATTTTGACAGTCTTCTGAATTGCATTTAAAAATTCTTTCGAATAAAAATTACTTTTAAAATTGTGCCCTGCAATTTTGAACTCAAAGGTTGTTTGCGTAAAGCCAATTGCGTTGCTAAACTGCGTCTTTCATAGATTGCATCTAAATTGTTGAAAATATCTTTTGCTGTTGTATTGTCCATGACAAAACTCAAAAATGAGTCACTCAAATATTCCACAATTACACCTTTGGCCGTAGAATCATTTTTACGCCACTGATCCGTAATCTCAGTCGGAGTTTCTTTATCCACAATGTCTCGAACACCAAGTTCATCAAGTAACGATTTCACCCGAAATTTCCACACTGAATATATTTCACCATCGAACGGTTGTATATTTCGCTTTGCCAATTTTTCTCCATTTTCACGTCCCCTCAAATGTTACACAAGTTCACAAAAAACAAGAAGCCACATAAAAAAACTTACACAAAGAACTTCACATAAAATCACGCCGCATTTTTTGCGAGTTTTTATTCCGTATTTTTCGTTTTGCAAATTTTTAATTTTTAGCGATAAGCTGGGCTCATAACCTATTAGTTTAAGGGCTTGTGATAAAATAACTAAACAAATTAAATACGGTTCCAAACAGATCTTTATTCAGTGACCTTTATTCTACCAAGGCCATAGAGTCTTTCGGCGATATAGCAGTTGTATAAAGTAAACTAGGTCACTTCTTTTTATATACTAATCTGTTAGAAGTATAATGTTTGTTCGCTTTTTGTACCAATCTTACATGAATTCCAACAGTAATGAAGTAGAAGAAATGAAATTTTTTAACACGAAAAACGAAACTATTCTTGAGTTGACAGATATTGGTGAATGGTTTGAGATTAAAGTAAGAGAGAAAATATTATTTATAGTTGAAGAGTTTCAACAAACAAAGTCCGATTGGAAATTAAAATAAATGATAAATTTAAACGTGAATTTCATTGAACATCCACCACTTTCGGTTGCCGGTTTGTCAACTTATATACGATTACCAAAATTTGTAAGAGATAAAAGAGCAGTTGTAAATGCAGAGAATACCGATGCTTTTTGTTTTCTCTGGTCGGTAATGGCAGCTCTGTACCCTGCTAACAGAGATTCTAACCGTACTAGTTCTTATCGTTATTTCAATACTGAACTCAAATATGATGGAATACAATTTCATATTAGTTTACATGATATACCGAAATTTGAGAAATTAAACAATTTAAGTATAAAATTTTATAGTATAGAATCTTATGAAAATAGAAAGAAAGAGGAAATTTTTCCTTTGTATTTAAGTCAAATTAAATCAGACAAGCCCGCAATTCATCTTCTTATGATTGAAAATACAGAAATTGATTTAGATACGGAAGACGATGATATTTCTGAAAATAATCGAATTTATCACTATGCACGGATTAAAAATCTATCCCGATTGGTAAAATCACAATTTACAAAGCATCATTATCTCACTTGGTTCTGTGATCGATGTTTATGTAATTTTAAATTTGAAAAATTTGTGAATAATCATAGAGTTGACTGCAAGAATATTAATAAATACAGGGTAATACTACCATCTGAAAAGAATAACATATTGAAATTTAAAAACTATAGGCTTGAAGAAAAAGCCCCTGTGGCAATTTATGCTAATATAGAATATTTATTAGAAAAAAATTCAGATTTACAATCAACCAATTACCAAAAACATGTCCCAACAAGTGTAACTTTTTAAAAATATTGTAATGTGGATGATTCTCTTTCTGAACTTAAAGTTTATATAGGTGAAGACTGTATAAATTGGTTTATGAAAGAATTAAAACGTGTGTCTGAGGAAGTATATATACTTCTAAAAAATATTATCTCAATGGAGCGCTTAACATCGCAGCAAGAGCACGACTTTAAAACGGCAAAAAAATGTCATATTTGTGAAAAGCTTTTTGCAAATTATGACATTGAACATCGCGAGCACGACCATTTTAAAGGCAAATATCGCGGTCCAAGTAATGAATCTTGTAATATTAACTATAAAGACCCGCATGTGATTCCTGTAGTTTTTCATAACTTATCTGGATATGATGCCCATTTTTTAATAAAAGACTTAGCTAAAAGTTTTGAAGATAGCATTCAATTATTACCTATAAACAAAGAGAATTATGTATCTTTCAGAAAACAAGTAGCAGGTGCAAATTTAAAGCTTCGATTTATTGAATCTTTTAGATTCATGCCTAGTAGTCTTGAAAAATTGGCATCACATTTAAATAATGATGAGAAAAAAATTACAAGACAATATTGCGCAAATGATGATGAATTTAATTTATCAACAAGGAAAGGTGTTTTTCTTTATGATTATATTGACATTTGGGTAAAACTGCAGGAAAAACAATTGCCAATTAAAGAGGCTTTTTATTGAAAATTAAACGATTCAAATATTTCAGACCAAGATTATCAACATGCTTGTAAAGTATGGACATCTTTTAATTTAAAAACTATGGATGAATACTCTGATCTTTATTTAAAAACTGATGTTTTACTTTTCGCTGATATTTTTCTAATTTTTAGAAAAACATGTTTTAACGTAAAATTTAGATCCATCACACTATTACACAGCACCGGGTCCTGCTTTTAATGCAATGATAAAACATACAGGAATTAAACTCGATTTATTCACAGATGTTGAAATGTTGTTATTTATTGAAGAAGGTATGCGAGGTGGGTTTTTCCAATGTTTAAATAGATATGCAAAGGCAGATAATAGATCCATGGGACTAAATTTCAATCCAAATGAACCAGAGTCTTACATAATGCACTTTGAAATTTTTAACCAATATGACGCCGCTATGAGCGAATATTTATCATAAATGATTTTAAATGGTTTGAAAATGTTGATAAAGAACCAAACTTTTCCAGTATTCCTGACGATTAATCTGAAGGTTACATCTAAGAGGTAGATTTAGAATATCGAGAAAAGCTTCATGATTTACATAAAGACTTATCTTTATGTCCAGCACATTTCATACTCTCTAAATTTCTTGGAGCGAAAATGTAACTCCAACTCTGGAGCGACTGCTATATCATCTCCGTTGGAGTCATGAAACTGGCTCGATAGATGTTAATATCCTCTCTTTGAGGATGCCAGTGAATAGCTTGTAGCTGGTGTTCAAGCAAGCTATATTGTTATTATTATTATTATTATTATTATTATTATTATTATTATAGCTGCATTTGTGGGGATCCGAGTGAGAACATCGAGCACATCAGTTATGCCTGTACGATGCTTGCATCGCCAGAATACATGCGCCGACATAATGATATTGCTGGGATCATGAGCTGGAGATCCTGACCATGTGGAGAGTGATGCACGTCACCATCCACTTGGTCGTGATCTCTTCCACTGGAAACGTTCATGCGAGGTGCGTACAAATCTTGGAAGAGCTGGAGGCTCGAAATTCGCTACATCCAATTCAGAAGGCAGTATTGCTGAACACGTGCCGCATCGTCCGGAGTTTTCTGGGCGTGAACAATGATCTTGGCTAAAGTCGCCTTCTATGACCATCCCACGTACACGGCAGATGACTGTGATTATTAGATTTTTAATTTTTGACTTTGAATTTTTTCACATTTTTGTATATTTATGACCGTGTGCGGGTAGGTCCATTAAGCTATCACCTCAACAATCGAAAATCCCAAATTTCTTTGTATCAGAATTTTGAGCTTTTTGGAATTTTTTGGGTTGTATTGCCGGTTTTTGGGCTCCGTTACTTTTCTTAAAAATTAAAATTTGAAGTGAAGGTGCTGGTTAGAGTCAAGTCAGCACCTCCACTATATAAATTTTTTTTTAAATTAAAAATCAGACACGACAGAATTTTGAACGTTTTTGGGCTCACAATCGCGTCAACAACGAATTTACAAAAACCAACCCCACTGAAAATAAAACTACACCCTGTGTAAAAACTCAAACTCAGAAAAAACAAAGTACGCTAGAATTTTGGGCTTATTTTGGGCTCTCGAATACACGAAAGAAATTCCAAACCCCCCTCCCCCCCAAATGCAAAAAACTACCACCTCGCCAAAAATGGAATCTGCAAAAAACAAAGTACATAAGAATTTCTGCCTCATTTTGGGCTTTCGAATGCACTTAACAACATTTCAAAAACAACCCCTAGTTGCAAAAAACCATCATCTTTAATAAAAACTCATACCTGGAAAAAACAAAATAGAAGGTAGTATTGGGCTCTTCTAAAAAATCAATCTATAGATTTGAATTTGAATTTTCGAGGAGCCCAAAAATCAGAGACTCTATTTACACTGTAAAAGTCTCGGAAAGATTACATTTTGGGGAAGTCACATCTGCGTGGTATCAGGGGGTTGTTTTTTAGCGTTAAGGGCTGGAACCCAAAAATCTGTCTTGATATTTTTGAGGAGCCCTTAAGCTTCTTTTGAGGAGCCTTCAAGCTCCTTTTGAGGAGCTCTGAAATTTAGAAAAACCCCATTGCCGCAAAACAAAACAGATATGACTTTGTCAGAAAATAACGTGTTTTAGAGTTTTACAGTGTAAATAGATTCTCTGATTTTTGGCTCCTCAAAAATACCAACTTTGATTCTTGGCTCTAACTCTCAACGCCAGTAACCAACCCGTACGCCGTCAATACGAATTTGCCGGAAAATTACCTTCACATACAGTCTCTGATTTTTGGTCTCCTTGAAAATTCAATTTCGAATTTATAGGTAGGTATTTGATTTTTTAGATGTAGGGGTGGTTTTCGCAAAAAGATTCAAGATTTCGAGAGCCTAAGAAAAGCCCAACACTACTATATAATTTATTTTTTTCAAGTTTGAGTTTTTACCAAGGGGGTAATTTTTTTGTACATAGAGGTCGCTTTTGAAAATTTTATTTGGTCAATTCGAGAGCCCAAAATAACCCGAAAATCCTTATGCATTTTTTTTGTGCAGATTTTATGCTTAGTAAGGGGGTGGTTTTTGCACATAGAGGGTTGGGGTTTGCCCGGATTTTCTCCGAATTTGCACTCAGCGACCTCGAAAACATAGGATATGATCACTTTGCATAGGTACGAATGATGTTTCACCTGAAATCAGCGATTTTCATGTTTTTTGAGGTAAGAGGTGAAATCTGACGCGATGGAGCCAAACGGACCCCAGATTCGGATTCAGCGACCTCAAAAACTTAGGGTAAGCCTATTCTGGCTTCTGGGGTATACAACTTTTTTTGTGGAGCTGTGTTATGTTCCAAATCAGGTGGGTTCTGACATTTTGTCTATAAGTAGTTATTGTTGTGAAGAATTTTTGTATTGGCATTAGGGTCTTATGAATATACGAGTATTCAATTAAAAACATGCATTTCCTAAAAGTTATAATTGGCAAACGTTTCGACCACGGATAGGGGTCCTCCTCAGTGCCAGATATAAAAAAAAAGAACAAAACAATAAAATTAAAATAAAAGAAATGATGCATGAACTTAGTGTTTCTACGTCGTGCAGCTTCTCTCTCGCTCTCCCTCTCTCTCTCCCTCTCTCTGTCTCCGTCAATTTCTCTGTTTCTCCCTCCGCCTCTCTATCAGCTCCCTCTCTGTATGGACTTCCCGTTTCGTTGCAGAAGGTGAGGTGATTGCGGGTGAAGTAAAATACTCCGTAATCCCACAAACACGATATTCACACCCTTCACAAGCACGCTGCACAGAAGCACACACTTTTATAGTTGGAAAGAAAGTTAATGAATCCAAAACAAAGGCCTTAATTTCGATTCTAATCACCCACAAGAATACAAAAAAGCGTAGTTTTCAATATGGTCGACAGAGCCATTCTCCTCTCCGATAAACAATTTCATCAAAATTACTTGCGACCAGTGGAAGACACTCTCACTCAGAACTTTTACCCCCAACATTTCCTTAGAAAGAATATCAAGCTCAGATTGAATATTTTGGCCAAAAATGAACAGCGTAGTATTGATAAAATAGCTCGAAACGCGGAAATTAGGTCATTTATTAGCATTCCATACGTTGAAGGACTATCTGACCGAATCGCGAGAATCCTCGGGCAATACGACATTACTACGGCATTTGAAAACAAGAGAGACCTTACGTCAGTTTTGAGACCTACCAATGATAAATTAAATAAATTGCATAATAGCAATATTGTTTATGGCATTTGGTGCCAAGGACAAAATTGTAATGCAGTTTATATCGCTCAAACTAAACGTCCGTTAGGAATCAGGGTTAAAGAATACAAACGGGACATAAATAAGATCCCTGAAAAACAGACAATGCTCACTAGACACAGTGTTGAAAAAGATAATTTTTTCGATTTTGAAAACGCGAAAATTCTTGCGAATGAATGCCACTACCGGGCAAAGTAGACTCCAACATTTTCTATTTTCTTTCCGATTTTTAGGTTACACTGTTACAAATAATCAAACTTTAGCACATTATATTTTCTTTCCTTCCCAAATTCTTAGCTTGTACTTATTCAGCACTTGAAAAACAAGCCAGTTTTACTTTCATTATATTATTATTATATCATTTATTTTTTGACACTCTGTGCGCGAAACTCGATTTCGCACTATTAATGTATTTTCTCGTCATTTGTATATAATTCAATGAATTACAGGTAGCGGAAGAAGCTCAACATTGGCGAGAAGTTCTCCAACGAGTGGTAAGTGCGATCAAATTCCTTGCGGAGCGTGGGTTACCCTTTCGTGGTGAAAACCAAATAATTGGTTCGCCAAATAATGGAAATTTTCTTGGTATTCTTGAACTAATTTCTAAATTTGATCCTTTTCTTGCTGCTCAAATGAAAGATCACGGAAATAAGGGTAGCGTTCACGTGAATTATTATCTGTCCTCCACAGTGTTTGAAGAACTCATTAATGTCATGGCTGCAAAATTATTAGCTGAGATAACAAGTCGCATAAAAAAAGAAAAATATTTTTCCGTTTCGGTAGATTCTACACCCGACGAAGGTCACATCGATCAATTAACTGTCATTTTGATGTAAATGGAAGATATTAATCCAGTAGAACGTTTTTGGACTTTCATACCAAATTGTGGTCGCAAAGGCGGAGAGATGACAGAAGCTCTTCTAGATTTTTTCTAGAAACAAACGATTGATATACATGATTGTCGCGATCAATCTTATGACAATGCGCCGAATATGAGTGGCAAATACAAAGGTATGCAAGCTGTGATTTTGGAGAAAAACCGTTTCGCAATATTTGTCCCTTGCTCCGCTCACTCATTGAATTTGGTCGGAAAATCAGCTGCCAATGCTTGTTCCGCTGCAGTTCTTTGTTTCAGTTTTGTAGAACAACTCTTCGTTTTCTTTACTGCTTCGACGGCGCGGTGTGAAATATTAATCAAACATCTGTCGGCTTGCAATACCAACAAAATGTTCAATAGACTCAAAATGTTGAGTGATACGCGTTGGTCATGTCGCGAAGATGCTGTCAAGGCTCTTGTCCACGGCTACAAATTCATTCGAAATCTCGTACATTCTTATCCTGAAGATTTAGGACTAAATTTAGCTAATGAATTAATACATCTTGCCACATTTGGAAAACAATACGAACAAAAAACGGTTGAATAGAACGAAACTTTTCTCTATCGGAGAATTTTGCAAAATAATGTACAATCTACTTTTTGCAATGCAGAAGTAGTACTTCGGATGTATTTATGGATGATGGTGACAAATTGCAGAGGGGAAAGATCTCTTTCGAGACTCAAGATGATTAAGAACAGATTGCGAACAACAATGAATCAAGAACGCTTGTCGAATCTAATGTTTCTCAGTTTGGAAAGCGACATACTTCGCAATATGAATTTTGATGATATTGTCAATACTTTTTCAAAGAAGAAATCACGCAAAGCTTTTTTTACTTAGAATTACGAAACGATTTTAAGTGGGCGGAACATTGTACAAGAATAAAATTTTAATATATTATGCGCAAGCATATTTTTTCACTTCAGTATACTTTATTACAGGGCAGTTGCGACACGCTCCTACTCTGATGACCCTTTTTTTTTTTAGACGCCAGCCTTGAGTTGGCTAAAAGGCCCCCACATTTTAGCCGACCCTAGGGCCTCCAAAACCCTGAATGCGTCCCTGACTATAACTATAACATAATATAAATATTATTGCGGCTGCTATTAGTACTTGAAGACATTATAAAATAGTGGAAAAAAACAGCCGTGTGCAAAAGTCAAGGCCCCTCACTTCTTTTGATTTCAACTCGCTCAAAAAAGTATCTGAATTGTTTATTAAAAAGCATCTGAAAGCTTAAAATCTTCCGAATTCAACTGTAAGATCACTTTTATCCTGAAAAATTGTTGTCAATAATTAGATGGCAAAAATCCTAAAAAATTATTTTAAAAAATTTAAATTTAAAAAATATAAAAATGAGGAAGCTCATTTGTCTCACAGGTTTAAGATGGTTACAGCCCAATATGTCGAAGGCATTTTTGTTGAAGTTAATTTTTTTTTAATAGTCTGCACGGGGCTGTCCCGGTATATATCATCAGTCAGGGACGCACTTTCGTAATGCAATCAAGTGATCTGATAAGAGCAGTGTGCCTAATTTAACATATTGGACAAAGCCCGTTTTTTACCTGATCATTCACGAACTGGGTTGCAGCCAAGTGCATGATAAAGGGACCTACGGCTTAAGGTGAGATCCGAACCACCAGAATCTCGGCAAAAGTACATAGAAATGGATTCTAATGTAAACTGAATGCATTTATCACTTTAAATAGTTACAACAATGAAAATTTTCTTTTCAAACCGTTCTGACTATAAAAATATCTGTAAACATTTTTTTATAATTTTGAAAATTAACCCTCAGAGCTCACACCTAATCTGTTGATCACAGAGAACACTCTGGGTCAATGTGACCCTATACACTTTTTGACTGTCTACCATTTCACAATTACTTATCGGATCAATTGAAAACAAATTCTCTAATATCCTTTAAACATAGAATGAAATCGTGTAGTTTAAATGTCGTCGCCCTGAAGTTATAGTGCGCCACGTCCATCGACTATCAAACTAAGAAAATGAGGTTAAAAGTTTAACCATAATATACTCTATGAAAACGTTGACAAATATTGAAATCATTTTATCGGTCGAAAATAATGCGTGATCAAGAACGTATAAAAACAAATTTTAATATTAATATGAATGTATTTTAGCTGATGTGGAAAACTGGTTTTGACCATGGCGTAATATGAGATTCAAAAAAATAATTTTTTGTCAATATTACAGTACGCCATGTCCACAAAATATTTATAAATTAACTATTTATAATGAAATTCGGGAGCTGGACTGACGGCCGCTCAGAGGACTAACCCCCTCACGATGGTGGTGACCGATGCCAACTACCCGGACTCAATGTTCACTACAGAGCAGTACGAGCTCTTCTGGGAGGCTACCTGGAGGGCGCTCAAAAGAGTGTCCTCAGATCAGTGGCCAAAATTCGTGACCTCCTTCTGCAGGGGGGGGGGGTCTTCGTATTTGTGGCAGCCGACCTAGCGGATAAAGCTTGTCTACTCAAAGCAGTGGTCGAGACAAAGCCGTGGGAAGGTGCAGCGCTTAAGGTGGGTGGGGTAGAGTTGCTCTAGAAGCAGCTTCTTTAGGACCTTTAGGTATAGCTAGTCTGTTGATACAGACAGCTATCCTTATTTCAGAGAGAGAGAGAGGGGGGGGAGAGAGAGGTCTATTTTCAATACCCTAAAAATGATGCAGGTATAGGCTGAAGGGTGCAGACCAGAAAAAGAACGTGGTTTGAAACTGGTCTTGAAGTGGTATTAAATTGATATTTTTTTTCACGAGGGAGTATATTATGGACGGACAGATGGTTTTCATCTCTTAAAGTTTACCCCCAAAAACAGTTTTTCTTTAACATCTCAAAAACGAATCGGAATTTTGTAACCAAACGAACGTGAGATTATGTCTTACAATAAGACGCTCATTGCGACATATTTTTTATACCGAGGAGTTGAAACCCTTGTTTTTTAGAAGGGTGAATGTGTTTTTTTTTACATTTTGTTTTATACAGAAACTTTAAAATAAGATGATTTTCACTGTGTATTGTACTGTTATTACGAAAATTTAAAATTAAAGTTGACATTTTTCGGCGTTTTTTAAAAGAATTCATTGCAAGGGTTGAGTTACCTCTACAGTTAATTTATTGCTTCCCGAGGTGTACCTCACCGATTTTCATCAGTTTGTAATATGTTGTAGTTCATGAAAAAAATAGTAGACACGTGTTTTTTGCGTGCTAATTCGCTGATTAAATCGGCGAAAACCGGCCTTAAAGTTTACCCCCAAAAGCAGTTTTATGTAATATCTCAAAAATGAATGGGAATTTTTCAACCAAACAAAAGTCAGATTATGTCTTTCAAAAGACGCCCATGGCGACATATTTTTCAAACTGAGGGGTTGCAACCCTTATTTTGTACAATGGTGAATGTGATTTTTTTGACATTTTTTTTATACCGAAACTTTCAGATCGGCTGAATTTCACTGTTTATGATACTATTCCTGAAAAAATTGAAGTTGACATGTTTCAGGGTTTAAGAAAAAAAATTCATTGTAAGGGGTGATTTACCCCTACAGGCAATTTAATGCTTTTGGAAAATTATTCGTAAGATACGTTTTAAATTTAAATTTTGAAACGCTTATTCCGGCAAATATTTTACATTAAAATTGAAATAACATGAGCACCCTTATTGTTAGCAGGGTTGACTACTCCCATGAAATTTATCATTATTAGATTATAAATAAAAACAGTTTTTTCACATTTACTTGTAGACTGATATTTCATCAATAAAATATGTCAATTTTCTATTTTGACACAATTAAAAAGTCCACAGTATTTAAAACGACCATATTTTTATAGGGGTTTCCACTCAAATTTCCGTTTTTGTTTGAATATAACAATACCTTGGTGGATATGGCTTTTATTTTAAAATATATAATGAGTTTACTGATGAATGTAATGAAAATTTTTTTTAGAATTTTACCAACCATGTTTATCATTTTGATATGCAATAAAAATGATCGATTTTTAATATCATAATGATCTGATTCGGTATCATGTATCAAGTCACTTCAAGATGGCCGACGTTCATGGAGTGCTTTATCTCATATACGAGCTTTTTATGGTTTCTAATCGTGCAGTGCCCCAATAGCACGGAAAGTTCCTGGAACGTACCTGAAATGTTCCGCGGGCAGCTTCGGAACACTCCAGGCACGTTCCCGGGACATGTAAAATGTCCGACCTTAGGAACGTTCCAGGAACACTCCACTGACGCCAGAAGGGAACTTACCGTTATTTTTATTTTTAACAACAAATATCTCGTAAACCGTAAGAGATAGGTCAAACTGGATGCCATTTTTGAGTTCTGAGTACCGCACACATTACACTATTATATGATATCCATATTATAAACTTACATCGATTTTGTCCTATCTCTTAGGTTTACGTGATATTTAATAATAATAATGACAATAACGGTAAGTCCTCTTTGGAACGTTCCAGTGGAACGTTCCAAAGGGGCGGGAATTTTACGCATCCCGGGAACGTGCCTGCAACGTTCCGCTGGAACGTTCCGAACGTGCCCGTGGAACGTTGCAGGAACGTTCCGTGTTATTAGGATATACTTAAAAAGTTAAAAAATTAACGAAATCTGATACTAAAATATATCAGCTGTTAAGTTTAGATGTTACTTGCATGCGGTTAGATCAGATTTTTATTTTATGTCGTAGTGACATTCGCGCTAAAAATTGGCGACCATTTTGTTTAGTCTGACAAATGATCCTGAAAGCAGATGAAAATGATCCGAATGGACAGATCATTATGGTCTTGAGTCAAATGATAGTTGGAGCAAAATGTTCTGCTAAAAAAATGATCCTTTTTTTACTGTATACAATAACGAATCAGCCGATATGAATTCTTCATTTCAGTCTTGGAAAACCTCTTAGCCTTATTTGCCAAGAAAGTGATTCAGTAATTTTTGTAGTAGTCCTGAAAGCTCTTTTAATCTTTTAGCCAGTAAGCAACCTTGTATTTTTGCCCAAAATGAAAATTTAATAATTTTACCCAAAAAGAAATTTTGTTTTTCCCCAGAAAGCAACTTTACTCATTTTGAGGTTAAGCTTTTCACGTAGCCACAAGGTTTTCCAAGATTGATTCTGTTGTATTCAACCAGTCAAATCTCTTATAATATTATTTTGTGAATTTCTCTATGACATGATTTTTGTGAATGACATGATTTTTGTGAATGACATGATTTTTGTAGCAAATATTTGGTCGTTTGTCCCACACCTCGATATTTATGATTAGTCATTCCTTCCCTATTGCCCCAGAAAATTAATTAGTCTTTTTTTTCGAAACAAAACAATTTTCTCAACCCGTTTAGTGAAATTTGACCTCTAGTCTGAGATATGTTCTCATTTATCGAAAATTTGGTCGTTTGCCGCATACCCCAACATTTGTGAATAGTACTTCCTCCCCTATTGCCCCAAAAAATTAATTAGTCGACCTCCACCCCACTCTCACGAAAAAGTTACTATAGCAGATTAAGCTAAGTTCTAGTGTTGAGGAGGTACGGATGCACATTCTATCTGCAAAAAGTTAGTCCTAAGTCTATGTCGGAACATAATACTGTTTGAGTGATAGTTTTATTAACCCTTGAATGTACAATATGTAGCTTATTTACGTCCAAGAAAGTAAAAAATTAGATAATTATGCCGGTAAAATGTTTTATTAATTAATTTCCTCTCAAACCTAAGAGCGAATTTTTTGCTAGAATTGTACACTACACATAGAGAAGTTGTGTATACAGACGAGTATACACTAACTCCTCAAGATCTGAGCGTAGACGCGATGATGGCATACCTCGTTTTCATTCTAAAATTTTGTGGTGAAAAGGCACCTTTTTGATCTTCGTTCCCTGGACTAAATAGCATTTATTGTCTTCTTTCGTAATCCGCCGGAAAATTTTAAAAAGTTTTAAAATTAATAAAATGGCGGCGGGTTTTCTGAAAAATTTAAAAGTCGATTTTCTCAAAAAATCCACCTCTATATATTTTTTGTCATTTTTTTTAACTTGTACTCTGATAAGGCAGATATATTATGAATTCTAGACGTGCTAAATATTTTTGTTTGCACGTCTAAAAAAATTATATAAAAAATACCAATTGTTCTTTTGCGATATCTTTCATCGTTTAGGAGGAAAATTCTAAAATTACATTGTTAGGAAAAAAAAATTCTCCCGGCCTCAAAAATGATTTAGCCCGCATAAAGCTGATAGGATACCTTTCTTCTATCAGGAGAAACTTTTCAAACATATTTGGAAGAATAAAAAAATTGGGGCGCTCCAAAAATATATTTTTCTCATGTTTTTAAAATTTGAAGAAAAAAATAAAAAAGTTTTTGTGGAAAATCCCAACCTTTTTTATTTTTTCCCATATTTTTTTTACAATTTCTGCTTATATAAAGAAGATATTGTATTAGATCTATGCCGGCTAAAACATTTTTGAATGCCGGGAGAATATTTTTTCCTAGAAATGTAGTTTTTGAATTTATTTGTACACGGCTGAAACATTTTTTAATGCCGGGAGAATATTTTTTCCTAAAAATGTAGTTTTTGAATTTTTCTCGTACATACTGAAAGATATCGCAAGAGAACAAGGGGTACTTTTCATTGAACTCTTATGGACGTGCAAACTTTTATCTCAAAATTTTGTCGTATCTTTCATTGCTTGCGAGAAAAAGTATAAAATTCGATTGGTTGAAAAAAATTCTCCTGGGCACAGAAGTTATTTAGCCCGCATAAAACTCACAAGATATCTTTCTTATCAGAGTAAAAGTTAAAAAAAAATGGCAAAAAATATAAGGGTGGATTTTTTGAGAAAATCGACTTAATTTTTTCAGAAAAACTGTCGCCATTTTATTAATTTCAAAACGTTAAAAAAATTGTTGATGGATTTGAAAAGAAGACAATAAACGCAATCAAAGTAAAAAAGAAAACGATAAATGTCTCAATTAGGTCAAAATTTATTGAGGTTTAAAGAAAAAAGGTTGGGAGTTTTGAAAAACAAAGCATAAAATTCAAATACGCATTGCTTCTTAAAAAAGGTTTGTTGGTAAATCGGAAAAACATGCATCGCTTGATTTCCTCTAAAAAACAACATATTTCGTCCCCGAGAGATTGTGCGACTTCAAGTGGAGGACTAGAATCCGTTTGATTTGAAATATATTCGGTCCGTTTCTTACATTAAGCGTATTCAATTTTTAAACTTTTTCAGACAAATTAGATATCCCGGCAATCGTGAAAACTTGTAGATTCCGCATAATGCATTTACATATCGTTAGTTCAAAAGTTAAAAAAAAATTGCATTCGTACTTACGGCCAGCTTACAGACAAAAGCCCCCAGTCGAGAAGGGCCGTTGAGGTTGGAGCCTCAGATTACGGGATTTTCATTCAATGGTGGTGTTCCCACATCTGGCAGTGAAAACTGAAGCCTCCAAGCCAAGCCCAAGGCCAGCCCTTGTATTTCGAGGCCTCGGCATTTTCAAAGAAGACTCAAGATGATCATTTCAAGCCGGCACGTAAGGCAAGCTTGTCTTGCCTTGAAAACGTCGAGGCGCCGCTCGACGGCAACACTATTAAGCCCTGTTAATTTGAACACATGCGACTTCTCCGCCATTCAACGCTACTGTAGACACCTTAAACGGCCTTGTTATTCAATTCTCTAATACTGTTAATGACCTTACTTTGATATACTACAGGACTCTTTCTTGGAAAGAGTAAGTTCAACTCATATCACGCAAAACTTTTAGGACTTTACACCAGCTTAGTCAAAGTAAGGACTCTCTACCTACAGATACGGGTAAGTAGGCAACCGAATAAGGGGAAAAGTCTGACATGAATGTAGCCATCCGGAAGGCGATAGGCGGCAAGGGTAGTTCCGTGAAGTGACCACCCGGAAGCGCAGGATTTTCTCTTCCGCTATCAACCATAATTGGATAGGGTATAAGCAGACAAGTGAGAAGCGGAACCAGGCAGATGGTGGACTGAAGGCAAATGAAGTCCACCACTGGATCATCTCTTCAAGTGGCCACCTGACCTCACGCTCTGAAAGGATAAAGATTCGTTGTTTTAGATCTGGGTACGCTGACACAGGCTCTACATATCTCGCTTTCTCTGGGTACGCTGTCCAGGCTCCAGAGAACCTTTTTCTGGTCTGTCTTGGGTATGCTATGCAGGCTCCAAGATTTTGTACTACTTGTTCTTCTGAGGACGCTGCACAGGCTCCAGACTTTTTCCCTTCTATTTGCTGGGTACGCTGTACAGGCTTCAGACCTTTTACTCTGCCTGCCTGGTTACGCTGCGCAGGCTCCAGTCTTAGATGTATTGTTTCTTTAGAGTGCGCTGTCTAGGCTCCTGAATCCTTTTGAGCTCTCTTGGGTACGCTGCAATAGGCTCCAGACCTTTTTATTTTTGTTTCTATTTGTGGGTACGCTGGAACAGGCTCTAGACATTGTTATTCTTTTCAGACATTTAAACGTCGCACGCTATCTTGGCTGTCGTTAAAACTATTTGAATTCAAATAGGTTTTTTCCTACAAATGTGATTACAACGAAGACCGCGAAATACTCGTAATTATTGTATTGTTAGATGTAAGGTTGTACTCTCACAAATGTAAAAGACTGAACTTGGATTATTTATACCAAATCTTCGTTATTAAATTAAGTCTAAATAAATGATTATTGCTCTCCGGAATGTAGAGACTGAATTATTGTAAGAACTACGACTTGATAATCAATTATGAAACGTCGTTATAAAGATTGAGTCTGAATAAATGAGTATTTATTGGTTAAATATTGTATTGTTCAATTTACCTTCTCCTTTCTGGGTCTAAAATAACTTGACCGGGATTAAGACTAGGTACATTGTAAAAAAAAGTTGGTGTCAATTTACATCTTGCGATTATTCGATCGGTGTAGCACATAGTAAATAAGCAGAATTCTGTAAAAATACATATTTTTCTTCTCAACCTACGTCCGCCATAAAGAAATACATGCAGGACGTAAATTTCCCGTCGTCGACCGTGAAATTACGTACGGGTCGTAAATCTACGGGTCGGTCTTGAAGAGGGAGTATTTATAATACTTTTTGATTTTGCTCAGAATCACGAAACTATTATTCAAAATGCAATACAAACTCGTGTGCGAAAATTATGCGATCATTTCAGAAGATCTTGAGTATAATACTTGTGCAGTTCATCTGTTTATGGAAAAAATTATTGCTGAGTTGAAAAAAATACATTGTTAAAAAAAGCATGTATTTCACTGATGGTGCAGCTTCCCAATATAAAAACAAAAGCAACTTCGTCAACCTAGCACATCAAAAGCAAGATTTTGGGATTGAAGCTTCCTAGGAATTCTTTGCTACTTCTCATGACAAAAGTTCTTGCGATCGAATAGGAGAAACTCTCAAGCGAGAAGCTGCACGAGCTAGTCGTCAACGGCCAAGTAACAAACAGATTTTAAAAGCCAGAGATTTATACGAGTGGGGCACTCATGCTTTGCCGAATATCAAGTTGATATTTTGTTCAAAAAAGAGCACAACCGAAAAGCTCGGAGCTTGAACAGTCGGTTTGACAAAGCTCAAACAATTACGGGTACCAGAAGCTTTCACTCATTCGAACCGATTGGTGATAATAGAATAGAGTGCAGACAATACTCTGCCTCCACAGAAACTCTCGAATTCGAAATCGAAAAGACAGCTAAACGAAAGCTCTAGCATTTTTCGTACTAACACATATATCACACACATATCAGAAATGTTTGACAATTATGTTTCCTTTTGGCTTCTGAAAATCAAAATCACCAACTAAGTAGAAAAAATAAAACCGTATTTGACGGTTAAAGAAGGGTGAAACGTAAAAAGTAGCAGGTTAAATTGTTTGCGGGTCGCGACACTGACACCGCACCGCAGTGGAGAGGTGGCGTACGGTCTCGCTAAAATGACGATATCTTGGGGCCTATAAGAGTCTCCATGAATTTTTTTTTAAGGAAAGGTGAATTCACAAGGAATCATTGTATCGATATTTTTAAGAAATTAAAAGGGGAGTAATTCACGAAAAATTAAATCAACATTTTTTTTCACTTTTTTTCGCGTAAAAAATTTTTTCTTTCATTGATTGTACTATATTCTTAAAATATATTACTTTACCTCTAACATGTCCAAATTTGATCAAAATCCAATCAGCGTTTCCAGAAATATCGATAATTCAAAAAAATGTAACTCTAAAATTCAACATGGCGTAACTTCCGTCATTTTGGAAATTGTCGAAAATCCTCAAGGGCTGAAATTTCTTTTGTATTGCATTACAATTTCACAAAGTAATATTAAAATCGAACAACCAACTGCAGATCCTGATATTTCCGACGTGTACTGACCCTTATGAATTTTTCTCAATTAGTCTCTTCCTATCGTGAAGTCTGCTTTGTGAATTGGTTCCAACTGCAAACATTACTAATTACACAATTAATATAATCTTCACCGGAAATAGCATAAAAGTAAAAAAATCTTCCGAAATATTTGAAATATCCTTTATGAAATTACAACTGTAGAATTTCCTATCATAAGCTATCATTTTATATTATACTTTGCAAAACTTGTATGTTTATTTAATTATTATTCATTGTAAATTAATTATTCCATACGAATATAAGATGTGAATATGTTTCTTTGTGTACAATGATAGGGGTTTTTTTAGCATTTACGTGCATGTGTATACGAATTATAAAAACTGCTATTATCATAATACAGACTATGATATCGATATTTTGCATTAATTTATTTGTGCTTTGAGACCCAAAAACAAACTCCTTTTTTCTTCATAGGCAATGTTACATAATTTCATTTGCGTTATAAGGTAAAATTCTGCAGGTGCATTGAGAGGTTACGTTATCCATATTTCTTCTACATTACAAGGATGAGAAGTTATATATTGTGTACTATTTTATATTATCTATGGCACAAATCAAATTATTTTTCAATTTATTTTATTGATGCATAAATTGTACAAATTCTTTATCTTTTACTTTAAATCTTCGCTCTTGGCATCTACATTATTTCAAATATGCTTCATTCTCGCGCGCTCACATATCTGATATGGCTGGGGTTGGTAGAATTGCTTCCAATTGATTAACTTTTTTTCAGTTGCGCGTGGCTAAACCATGTATTCTTTGATCATGGATATGCCTATAGACCTTTTCCATGATCCAACAAACTATGGTCGCACAACGCGCATCTAAGAAAATTGAACCAATCAAATGGCCCGTAGGAATTCATACGGCGACCTCCATTTTTAAAAGTGGTCAAGCGGGAAGCTTAAGGCAGGTTCAACGCTGCATGTATTAATTGCAGAAAAACTCGAGAACAGTCTTATAAATAATCTTATAAAGCTAAAATAAAAATCAGGGACATATGAATTTTATGTATAAAGAGTATAAAATGTGAAAGAGTGGGCTATTGAAAAATGTAAAGTGCTTCTTTGTACCATTTTTGAAGTATTATAATCCCATACTATTCGCACTATCGTTTTTGGAACAGAGAGTTAAAAAATTTTCTTGTTTGCTTTTTATTACAAAAATCATTATAAATAATTTGTACTTTTTATACACAGTCGGCGGAAGTAATGGTTTTATTATTTACATTATTACAAATTCTAATAAATAATTGAAAATAAAATAATTATTTATGAATTATTAATTACAAATAAAATAATGAATTAATAATGATGAACAAAATTAATAATCATAAATTGCAAATACAAGAATTAATGATAATAATTCAACTATAATTATTGTAATTAAAAGATAACAATTATAATAATTAGTATTAATTATTGTTAAAAATGTTGTTCACGTAAAGTGTTGCAAGTTTAACTGAAATTTTTATGATTAAATGTACTTTTTTATAATAGAATAATAGCAAACATAGTAAAAATATGAAGAATACAATACTAAATACCTTATTAATTAATGATTGCAAATAAAATATTGAAGTAACAATTAATAATAAATAATTACAAATACAATAATTAATTATGATACATAAATCGAATATAAATATTGTAATTAAAAATTAACAATTATAATAATTAGTATTCATTACTATTAAAAATGTTGTTCACAGAAAGTGTTGCAAGTTTAACTATACTTTTTTTTCATTGAATGTACTTCTTGTATAATATAATAATAGCAGAGATAGTAAAAATATGATGAATACAATACTAAATATACTTTTATAATTAAAATTTGTTATGACTTTCATGATTTATTTAATGGTACTACTGCAATTCTCGCAGCCCTCTTTTAATTTTGCAGATATTTATGTCCGGCATTAAATGAGAGAAATATAAAAATGGTTCTCACATCGATACGCCACCCACAGGCAAATATGGTGGAAAGAGTTAATAGAGAGCTCGCTAGACTCTTTACAACACTCCTACCACGTGATAAACACGGATCATGGTTCGCCGAACTTGACAACATCGAAACAATTCTAAACGAATCATATCATGAAACAACTGAAATCACGCCCTATGAGGCCCTGTGGGGAAGAAAACCGAAGAGATGGTGGACGCGCCGGCTACCACCGACGCCGCCCCGCCCGATGAGGGATCGACAAGAGCAACTCACCGTACTTCGCAATAGGATTGAAACTAAGCGAGAGAAAAAACTGGCTAGACTAAATAAAAACAAAAAAGGCGTTACCTTCTCTGAGGGAGACTGGGTACTCGCTAAAGCATGCAAAGTATCACATCCCGCGACAGGGACAATGGCGAAATTCCTAGAATTGTATGAATGCCCATACAGGATTAAGAAACAGGTAGCGACTAATTTATACATCTTGCAAGGAATAGAAAGTGACAAAGAGAGGGGCCAGTACCACGCAAATGACCTGAGGAAGTATCACCGAAGGAAAATTTGTGGAGGGGATACGGAAAATGTGAAAGCGGACGGGGCCGAAGGGCTCGAGAAAAGTCCCGAAATTGAGAGAGGTCAGTTTTAGAGAAAACACCGAAGATGCCAGACGCTAGTAGACAGTTCGAAACCTTGGATACCCACTTCGACGTGGCCATCCAGTGCGATCTTGAAAACGAGACGGAAAACTCGGAAGAGAGTTTGACGCACACACATCGCACAATAATGGCCACATCTCGATCCACTAATAAAAACGATAAGAAATCAATTAAACCAAAGAATACCAAGGTTTCTGAAGTTAATGCACCGAAATTGGGAATTAGAAAAAAAAAGGCGGAGGAGTAGGCACGAGAGATGATGAGTCCCAAGCACACGCGGAAGAAACTCAACTACATGTCAGCATGGTGCGCAATAACTCGCCCTTGCCATCAACGAGCGCCACATGTATAATCTCACCGGCTCACTCTACGAGTTCGGTGATGATTATCTCACCTGCATACTCTGAGGAAACCATACGTGAAAATTCATCAGCCCGTTCAACCAGCTCTGTACACATCATGTCGCCACCCCACGCAAGTAATGAGGAGCAAGATGTGTTTCTGCCGCTATCAAACAACAAGATGCTGAGTCTTACGGAACATCCAAAAGAAGATAGCGAGATGGCAGCAGAATCGATGGAGGAACTGACGATCAACGCTCTACAAGTAATAGAACAGGACACCCAGGAAATAAAAAAAAATACAGGAATCACCACGTATGCCTAGTCCCAAAAACGTAGCGAAGGCAAGTCTAGAAAAAATTATGGAAGAGAAGGAGAAGACTAAACCACGCCGGGGTCTGTATACGGTGAAGAAAACACGAGGAGATGCTCTGATCGAGCAAATCCTCAAGGATAAAAATCTTAGGCCGAGCAAGAGGCCCATTGGAGTAAGTGAGAAAGAAAAAGGACCGGTGGCAAATAAGAAGAACTTGGAAGGCTGCAAGCAAGCTCAGGCCAACGTGCAAGAAAAGGACGAGTGAGCGTTGGAAACGGAAGCAGACGCAGAGGCAGACGACGAAGTTGTAAATTATCCCATCTTGAACGGCTCAAGTGATCCTTGGGGACCGATTGACAAACCAGAGGAACTTTGGGAGATTTATAAGTTGTGGACTCCGGCATGGGAATGGCCTATAACCGACGAATGGAGACTTCGAGAGACCAACCATCTACGCAATCCCAACTTAAACAATAAGGGGGAGTACAAGAGGATACTAAAACACATTCCAGAAGTAAAATTGGACTCATCACGCGATTTGCGAGTAATCTTTACCTGCAATGAAAATTAACTTCACGTTTTGATATACCCACCACACTGGAAATGTTTACCATGTCAACTCTATTGAATCTTGTTTTGTTTCGATACGAAAAAATTCAACTTTATCTACTCGAAAATTACCCGCAACAAAAATTCATTTTTTTTTCAATCATATACAAACCTTATTTCTTAGTTCACAATATATATTTGATCAAATTTAGGGTGCGCTTCTTTGAATGAAGCAATCACATATTACAATCAAGAAAAACTTGTATATTGGCCGATTGACTTCATTTTATTTGACGGAAACATTTTTTTGATTCAAAATAAAATTTTATTACATTATTTATCGAATCTTTAAACACAAATATCTTATTTGTTTCAGTAACAAGAACGTTTCTTTGATTATTAGTTAATATTCGAATGGCTGAAATATATATGGATTTGCAACAATAATTGCATGCTCTGGGTATAGATACAACCATTTCTTTTTATTAAAGACATTTTTTCATATGACGTATTCAGTTCGATCATTTCTTAGAATTCAGAAACTAATACCACTTTTTGCAATAATTCTAAGCCTTTTACAAAATTTTACAAAGAGTTACATATTTATACCGATATATTTTATTTTCCAAAATCTGTCTACACATAAGTTAATGCAATAGAAATATCTTAAACACTATTAAACATAGGTATCATTGTGAAATAAATAATACTGAAAGTCAATTAATTAAATGTCTTTTCATCCAACTCACGTTAAGGTGATTTCAAAATGCACTTCGATTAGTTTATCACAGTAAATAATTTTTATGCAATTTCCGATTAAGTTTTAACCCAAATTTTCCTCTTCCCATTCCCCCACCAAACCATGAATGAGAAAATTCTTAGAAAAAGTTTTTTAGGATCCAATTATATCCGGCACATTGCTTTGAAAAATTAAAATTGAACTATTTCAAGACAGAAAGTTTAAAAATCTTGCATCAAAAAATTGCAAAAAGTTAAATTTTATGTTTAATACGTTCTGCCCAACTTCTAATCGATAGTTTAAAACATTTCATTCTTCCAAGTTTAGTCTCTATAAACATTCATAGCTCTATTATTTTATGATTCAGAAACGTATCTCCTATTTTGATATTTATAATTAAAAACCATGATATACAACTGTAGGCATGGTGTTCGAAGTATCAAAAAATTTTGAATTGTACATCAGATTCTTTAACATATACTGTAATCTCCGAGTTACACAAGGCTCCTAAAAATAGGCAAAACTATATTCTTCTGAGCGATTGCCACGTAAAGTAGCTTCACTCAGGAGAATATCGAGAGCGCAAACTCCGCTGCCTCCCACTAAAAACTAAAAGCAGAGCAGTGGGAAGAAGGCTAAAAATTTCATTTTACGTGCATAAAGCGGTTGACTTTCAACCAAGCGAGTAACTGGATGTCATATTACAATCATCAATTGACTTTCAACTGGAGAATGATCCTTTTGGTTACATCTAAAATTCAACCTACTTTTTTTTCGAAATTCAGATTCTTGTATTACTGTGTATATAGCTCGTAACTAGAGCTGGAAAGTGCGTATGATACTTATAGGTGTTTTTCTAAGGATTTTATAGAGTTGCATCAGAAAGTAGGTCATATAGGTTATAAATAGAGCTAAAAAGGGCATATGATATTTATCGGGGTGTTTCTAGAGATCTTCTAGAGTTCGATCAGGAAATAGAGTATATATAGATAAGCCATACATAGAGCTGGAAAGAGCGTTTATTGATACTTCTAGGGGTGTTTGTATAGAGATTGTTTAGAGTTATATCAGGGCATAGGGCATAGTTAGGCTATAGAGCTGAAAAGGGTGCATGCTACTTATAGAGCTGTTTCTAGGGATTTTCTAGAGTTCGGTCAGAAAACAGAGCATATGGGTAGGTCATACATAGAGCTGGAAAGAGCGTTTAATACTTATTGGGGTGTTTTTAGGGATTTTTTAAAGTTGGATTAGGAAATTTTCCGAAGCAATTATATACACTTCTGAATTGGATCAGAAAATCTCCGAAAAAATGATAATTTAGATCTGGAACAAGGAATTTTTCAAAAGAATTATAATTCTGACTTGGAAAAATACATTTTTTTGAAGAATTCTAATTCTGACTTGGAAAAGGACAGTTTTTAGAAGAATTGTAATTCTGACTTGGAACAGTTAGTTTTCCAAAAGAATTACAATTTTGATATGGAACGGGAAATTTCCAACCGGGAAAATGAAAACTTTTATGTAAAATTTTATACGCCTGCAGTTGTTGAGACAGACAAGTTCCGAATTTCGTACTTAAAATTAGTTATTACAAAATTACAAGTTTTAGCGGTTGTAAAATTTCAATCCTCAGCAGATGTCAACAGTTTGGTCCTTACCTATAGCTACCTGATTCCTGGAAATGGCAGGCCCTGTCGGTGGGGTCCATAGTTTATAGAGGTCGGACTATAATGAACAGTAAAATTTAAAAACGAAAACTTTTGTAATTTTGACCCTGGCAAGTTTTAGAGCCGCAAATTGGTAATATAATTTTCTTTAAGAGCAATTCGGTATATTTATTTTAGTTTATTTATTTTATTGTTTATCTACAACCATAAATGCGAGAGAAGTCCGTATATCTCCAATGTCTAGCTCCAGCTGGTGAGACGGAGCCAGACATGATGGTCTTGAAGACATATTGAAGACGTTCAAGTCAAAATCAAGACCAAATTTTTACCCGGATATCTTGAAATGTATTGTTTGTATTAGAACGTTTTGAAAACTATAGAAAAGAAGTTCATCTGGACATAGTTATAGTACGACGTGTTAATTGTTGTAATGCTCCCGACTACATAATCCGCATCAAAGGCACGTGATAAGGCCGGAGAACAATTTAAAATATAGTCATAACATTGGCTTCAATGATACATTATCTATGGAGTAAGTGTGACTGGGATGTTCGACCTTTCTTGATAAGAGCGGCACAAACGAGCTGATTATTCTAACAGCATCATTGAGTTTACTAAACGCCTTATTATGTTGCAATTTCGTAATAAATAACGCGCGCTTGTCGCAATAAACAACCAGAACACGAACAAATGGAAAACTGTATATCGAGAAAGTACTGAAAAAATCGAAGTATACCGAACGACTTCTGACATATCGAAATATCAAAATATATTATATATGTCGAAGTTGTCTAAATCTATCGAATTTCAATTTGTTCTATACTTTCTTCTAATTTAAATTAATTTATACCAAAAAGGTACAACTTTTTTTTCAATTTAAACCGCATGTCTTTACTACCCTTTTTTCTTGGAACTTTAGATCTTGAAGACTGAACCGAATGAATGAATAATTGCGTGGTTAAGTTTCGGGAGCAAAAAGGAGTCTCTAGCATTTATCTTTTACAAATAAGGTGGGAAATACATGCATGAAATTTATAACTACTCGATTATCGGACGTAGTGACAATTGACACTCACAATTTTAGAGAGACAGAACAGAGTGGCCTTAAGTCAGGGAAAACCTAGAAATAAAGGAAAAGTGAGGAATTTAAAAAAAATTTGCAAAATGTTATGAGATTAAGATTCTGGTCATCGGATATTAATGGTGAGCGAAATAGAAAAATATTAGTCAGGTAAAAATTAATTAACCATTTTGTTGAAAATTCAACTATTTTGGTATAAAATTAACTTTTTGTTGAAAATTCACATTTTGGTATTGAAAATTTAACTGAAATCTTTCTTGGTTGAAAATTCAACTATTTTTGGATCATTCGTCTTTTTGGTTTAAAATCGATCCACATATTTAAAGATTCAACCAATTCATTAAAGAATATTTTTTTTTTATGATCATCATTTTAGTTGAAAATTCGCATTCTTTTGTTAAAAATTAACTTTTTAAACTGAAAATTTAACCATTCCAGTTAAAAGATTAATCGTTTTAGATGAAAATTTACCTCTGTGGTTGAAAGTGTAACTATTTTTTTGAAAATTTATATTGTTTGATTAAAAATTCACCTACTTGTGGAAAAGTTGAACTTCTTTGTTAAGTTTTTTTTTTTTGAAGTTTGATCTCTTGGTTAAAACTTTTGGTTACAGCTGCAACTATTTGGTTGAAAATTAATATTTTTGTTGAACATTCATATTTTTGGTTAGGAAATTCATTTTTTTTCTCTTTTCTTTTACTGAAAAATCAACTATTTGGTTAAAAATTCATTTTTTTTTTTGTTCGGAAAATTCATAATTTTAGTTAAAAATTCAACTTGTTTTTGCCGCAAGTTTGTAAAAACAATTGACTGCATATGTGACCGTCCGCGAAGAAAGGGACCTAATGCGTCAAAGCCGAATTTTACAGGACGGGCGATTGTAGCAGAGCCCGCCAGACAGATTTGAGTAGTGGGGATGCGTTTACGAAAAGCACTCCCTCCACTTGCCACACACTTTTAGCCACGAGCCAGTAAAAGTCACAGACACGTCACGCACAGTTGTGTGGTAAGTGGTGGGTCGGACTTTCGTAGGCCTCTCGTTCGGTCTCCCCGTACGCTTGTCATGCCTATGTTTGCAGCTTAATAACAAGAAAAGTAATTAACTTAAACAATTTATGATTATTGGAAATGAAAGAGTAACTCAGAAACTATCGGAGGAGTTCAAAAATGTGTAAAAGTCAATTTCGAAAAATTTGTGGGATAGGCCCTTTTGTTCCCCGACCCTTCATTTATTGAATAGGGCATGATGAATTGAATAAAGAATCCACTAGAGAATCTTTCAACGTCAGAGGTCACTGTTAGCAATTTCTTGAAAATGCAACCACTTTTCATTTACTGTGGTTGAAAATTCAACTATTTGGTTTAAAATTCAATTACTTTTGGTTTAAAATTTATTCAATTACGGTAGTTGAATATAACTTCAACTATTGTGGTAGAAGTTTTTTCTAACAGTAGACGTGACACCTCGTCCCTTAGTTTGAACTCATAAGCATGAGTCGCTGGAAGAAAATCAGAAAAAAATATAAATAAATGTGATTGATTATTGCGAAATTCGATTTAATTTCACATTTGACCTATGACCTATCATGGCGAGACGAGTAGTATAGGAAACCCTTACTTTATTTAATATTTGACTTATGACCTATCTGACGAGACGAGCAGTATAGGAAACCCTTTCTTTATTTCTATGAGAATTTAGGAACTAAAATAGTATACAAACCTTTAATAAATTATATTAAGTTGACCTGGAAAATCAACCTAATATGACCTGGAGAAACCTAGAAATGATCTGGAATTTGAAGTCGTCCAATGAATAGCCACCCTGGAGAAAGTACAACATTACTACAACAGTAATTTTTGGTTCAAACTTGTACAAAAATCTGCAATATTTCACCAAAAAAATGCAAGTAAATACAAATGGATAATCTTTTCTTGTAGGAAAGTTAAAAAATATCAATAAAGTACAAATTTCTACAGTTTGAAAATTTCTATAATTTTTTATCGATATTTTTTTTTGCTCAATTGTTAAGACCTACAAAGCGTTTGACGTGATAGAAACACTTTTAATTTTGCGTATGCAACATCTTTGTTTCCTCCTTATTGTAATGCGCACACATATCGAGGTCAAAGGAGTATTTTGAGAGCGGATACACATTCAATTTTTTTATTTTTGTTGTGCAGTCTTATATAAATTATAATCGACCATATTAATTTTGTATATGTAAATATTTTGCGATAAATAATTTTGAATCTGGTTTGAGGGCAATGGAAGCTGTAATGAGTAGTTTAGCACCGCAAAAAATATTTGAAATGTTTTTTGAATGACGTGCATTTAAACTTAAAAAGGCGATTTATATATTTTCATATAATTTTTTCACAATCACCTGTTTATTTATTATTCATTTGAATAGTGTAAATAACAAGCCAAAGTTAACTAAATTCCATTTTTTACGAACCCCTTTTTATTGGCTCAACAATTCTTTAAATTCAAGATACATAACTCGCTAAAACGATTTTTCAAAATTTGAAAATAAAATATGGGCACTTTTATTTTTTTAGGGATGCTTTCATTGATATTCTTAAATACAGCAATCTTAAAATATTATTTCATATTATACTTTTCCAGATTCAGAAAAAAAAATATAACCTAACGTCAACTAATGTTACTTCAAATGATCCGTAATTCAATCGAAATATCTTCCAATTACAGAAATGCTACATTATTTGAGTTTCATAAAAGTACCAGCTTCTTTTTACATTCAAACTTGCAGAAAATAAAATAATTTTTGAATTTGCGCATTTCGTAATTCAGTGAAATTATTCCGTGTAATTTTTAACAACTCGATTTGGTTTCAGGCGTCTGCAAGTCCATACTTACGGTAATTTGCTTACTTTTCATGAATAGCGTGCTAAAAATTCCTGAAGGAAAGATCAGTTGAAACTTGTCTAATTGTCTATATTTTTTAATAATATTTATGTCTTTAGCCTTCATGAAATAAGATTCAACTCGCAGGGCTGCATATCATATGCACGACTCTTTATCGCGTGATATTAGTGTCGCGAAAGCTGGCTGTGACAAATGGGAATGATCCAAAGAGTATATAATTGAGTCACTTTAGTCAGTGAGATATTGAGTTGTCTTTTTGCGGTAACCGCCCTTGTAACGAGAAGAAACCAAATAGAAATAATTTGCCGCTTCTGGAAAAACTAATTCTCCAAGAAGAATATATTTTATTTGTATTATTTTTTTTTTTTTAAATCGTGACCCCGGAATGAAACGTATTTAATGAAAGTCACGAATCAGGTTTTTTGTTATTGAATGAAAAAATGAGTGTCCTTTATTTTCTTAACCGAATATTTTATCTTCAATCTCCTCTTTAATTTAAATATCAGGGTGGCATTGGATCAGGGAAAATCTGAAAATCAGGGAAAATTCAGGGAATTTTATTGGTCAGAGAAATTCAGGGATTTTGAAATAAATCTTGCAAAAGGAAGGGAATTTCTATGAGAGGCACTTAAAAATAATTGGCAAGTGTAATGAACATGTGTAAATTTTAATTTTGGAATTATTTTATTCCGTTTATAAAAGATTCGAATGTTAACAATTGTACAATAATAACATTCTGGAAAAATTGGCCAGGGAAAAATCCAACTGTTTGGTTGAAAATTAATCTTCTTTGGTTGAGGATTCAACTATTAAATTATTAATTAATTTAATTATCTTGTTGAAAATTCAACTGCTTGGTTGAAAATTAAACTATTCTGTTGAAAATTCGTTTTTTGTTGTTGTTGAAATATCAACTATTACATTTTTCGTTGAGAATTCATTTTTTGGTTAAAAGTTTATATTTTCGGGTTAAAAATTCAACTTTCTTCTAAAGAAATTCGTCTTCTAGACTTCAAAATTCAACTATTTCGTTGAAAATACACTTGTTTTTTCATACAGTTTAATAATATTTTGTTATTAAAATTCATTTTTCTATAGAATATTCAAGTTTTGTTTAAAAACTCAACAATTTGTTTGAAAATTTAATTATTTTGTTGAAAATTTAACTGTAAAAAATTTGGTTGAAAGTTCATCGATTTTGTAGAAAATTTAACTATTTTGTTCAGAATTCATATTGCAAAATACTGTGTATACACTGTCAGAAGTAATTTCATGAAATTTCATGAAAATGTTAGTGAAGCTTTTTACACTACGGTTAGTGAAAAACTGAATGAAATTTCATGCAACACTGAAATTTAAATAGCCTTATTGAAATTTCAATGTAATTTTTGAAACTATTTTAAGAGATAGTGCATTGCATTTGTTGTAAATGTTCATGAATATCCTATGGATATCCAATGTAAATAGTGAAACTTTTTTAAGAACAGTTCTCTGAAATTACTTCTTTCGAAATGACAAAGTAAAACCAATTTTTCAAGCATCAACTAAGTCCATTTTTTGACACTTTTGTACAAATTTTAGGAACATTAAACGCAAAAATACCGAGAGCCCAAGAAAGTGCGACTGGCGTGTGTTAAGTTTCGAATTAAATAGTTAATTTTTCAGACAGAGGTATGAATTTTCCACTAAAGAGAATAATGTCTACCAAAAAAGTAGAATTTTCAACAAAATCCGTTAATTTTCGGCAAAAAATTGAAATTCAAACCCACAAATTTGTATTATTAACAATGAAGGTAATATAAAACCAAATTATTGATTTTTAAACTAAAATAATTAATGATCAGATTGGATTGAGCTTCGACGAATTTTGTTAAGCCCTAAAAGAAAAGGACAAGTTCGTAAGCCAGCTATTTTTGATAAAAATTCCAAAAGTTAGAGCATTTTAAAAATTTCCAAAACCATTGATTTCAAAATTTGAAAATTCTATATACGGCAATTCGTATTAATCGAAAATTTGAATACTTTATCCTTATAACTTTTTTTGATAAGAAGAAAATTATCAGATTTATTAATCTACGAGGGTGATTTTGAGAAAGAAATGACTATACTTTACTATGAGCAATTTAATGTAATTATTTAAACAATTTATTATTGTTTGAACAATATAGGGTATACGTTGTGAGATAAGAAAATACTGAATATTAAGATACATAGTGTGAGAGATTTAAAAAGTCTAGACTTTTCTTCACCTTCCCCATTGACAGGCGCAAGTGAATTATTATTGGTTGTTTAAATAATTGAGAAATATCTTAAGCAAAAAAAATATTCCTAACATTTTCTGTGATTGTGTCATTAATTACAGAAAACCATAACTTATCATGATTCACGGAAAAAATTGTTTGAACAAATTAAAATTGTTTAAAAAATTTCTGAATATCCTTTAGAAAAAAATATGACGCTCAACATTGTTTAAACGAATAAAAATTGTTGATATAATTACCAAATATCCTTTTTAAAATATTTTGCTCTCAATATTCTTTAACTGTGTCATTATTTTCAGAAAATAATAACTTTTTTCGATTTGAGGAAGAAAAATTGTTTAGACAAATAAAAATTATTCGAATAATTATCAAATATACTAAGCCAAAACTACTACTCTTGACATTCATCAACTTTGCATAATTTTTTCCGAAAGATAATAACTTTTCACGATTGACAGAGGAAAAGATGGTTTAAACATATAAAAAACGCTTGAACAATTTAAATTAAATTAAATTATTTAAGTAATTTTATAGTAAGAGAGGATTACACATGGAGAAAAGAATAAGATTTCATATCAAGTAAAGACACATTTATTCAAGATTCCTGACCTAATCTAATCATACGTAAAAAACTCTACTATGACCTGCTTCAAACCTACAATTATATGGCATAAAAATGCACGTTGAAATAATACGCGCGCTTATACTATATATTCTTATGAGAGAATACGTTTATAATTATTTTCTTACAAGTCTAATCGACAGGGCTTCTGCCTGTATATAAAAGAGATTTTAATTATATTTTAAAATTTCTTGCTTGAAACAATCGTCTTTGGTTTTACTTATAATGGACACTTGAAGTGTGTCATGAGGTCAATGACCTACTTTAAGGATGCAACAGTAGCACGTTATTCAACTCTTAATGATATCTTATAATCCTATTCTAATTATAATAGTAAAAACGTTTTGTCGGGTATTCTAATTTACGGTCGCTTGCTCGAAGTAAACCTATGCCGATACTCTTACGGACAACAGGTGTACTCCAACCTGATTGGTGGAGGGACGAGGGGAGGTATTTTGTAACTAAATGACAACGATAGTTTTCTGGAATCATCCAGTTTTCAAAATATTCTCAAATAAGTTTATTACCCTAGCATGCCAATGCCCCTTGAATTTCGTGAAATATTCTCGAGGCTTGTCCTTCAGGCTTGGCTACTTTCTTAACCAGGTATCGGAAGGGACTTCCGCCTGCCCATAGGAAGCTAAGTGACTGAAAGACGAGTTATAAATTAGAAAACCTAACTTCTTCGATCAGAGTGAACGGTTTTACCGTACTCTCTTCTTCAGTTTAGATATTCTAATTCCTTTATGGGCAATATTTCACTGTCGCAACTATCTATAAAATTTTATATTTAAAGTGTGACTTTTTAGTCAGATATTCTCTTTAGAAATCGCCCTTAATGTATTTAATTTTCCTTAGAAAGTAACGTTGAATCCACAAACGGCAAACACAACTCGCTCGGAAGAGGTATTTCTTATAGACCGAATTTAAGAAGTTTTACTTCAGTCCGCTCTTAGAAATTTCTTCTTTCAAAGAGAAAGATTGTGGACTTAGGATATTTTACCTAAGTCCTCAAAATTTCCCAAAAACGTTCTAGAGCAGAGTAAGGGACAAATTTTGAGAATAAGATTCTCTAGCTTCTCTCGATGTTCTTCCCAAGAACTGTTGCGTGTATGATCTAATGCACACCAGGTCTAGCCACGCGCAAGTAAAAAAAATTGCAGCCAATCAGAAACGATACCAGGAGCACCACCATATTGAATAAGTGTACAGCTGGAGGCTGAGTTGTATGGTACCAAGATGGCCGTGGAGCTGGTATGCGTCTGTTGGACGACAATGGAACGTTTTTTGACTAGATCTGGGGTAGATTGGATCCTGGTTGCGTCCACCGCGCAAAGCCTCAACTGTGTTTTCGGGCCGCGCGTCCCTTTTTATGGGCCGTCCTCTAATTTCGACTATTATGATGCGACTTGGTTAGTCCCTTTCGGTCGAGCAAGGAGTTCGGCCCTTTCTCAGGCTCTTGTTTGTAACTCATACGTTACAATATATATATAACCGGCAAAACGCCCACATTGAGTGGACAAATCAACTCAAGGATGACTTGCTAGACTGCTACGATGCCAGCATTATCCTTCAAACTGCCATAAATATCGTCGAAAAGTATGCAGGAGAGATTGGGATGGACTTTGGATTGGATAAATGTGCCAAAATTCATCTGAAGAAAGGAAAGATTATTGGCTTTCCCAAGGACCCTGAGCTTGTGGATATAAGTGTCATTAGACATCTTAACACTGGAGAGGCCTATACATATCTGGACGTGCCTCGAAGCCGTATTCAGGACGTAACATTAGTAAAGGATTCTCTCCGAAGCAGATACAAACATCTTCTTCGACAGATTTTGTCATCCAATCTGTCGGCGTTGAACAAGGTATCTGCGACTAACATGCTTGCCGTCCCGGTTCCACTCTACTCGTTTGCTCACTTTTTGAATTTTCATCCAAAATGGCTGGCTAACGAACTTGACCTTTCGTTTGCGAGACTAGAAGAGTATACCTAAGGCCAATCTAATAGGTCAATTCTTTCGAAAGTATCGTGCTCACAGGCAGACATACAAACATACAGACAGACAGACACATTCGTAAAAACATGTTTTTTCGGTTCAGGGGCTCTCAAAACGTGGACATTTGACAAAAACCAAGGGGGTCAAATTTTACACAAATCTAACACATTCTCTGGATGAGAATGTAATAAACAGTTCAATTTTGTATGTATCATTAAGATGGTCATATGATAACTGCAACGTTATAATTTCCTATATTCGATAATAAAACATTATACGGATGATTTTCTTTCGCGTAGGAAATATAAAATTGTTATAATAATTGGAAGGGGTGAAATTAAACTAAATGTTTAACTCTAAAAAAATGTATTTCTAAAAGAATTCCAAAGTGAGACTGGGCAAAATTGAATACTGTTTATTCTAAACAGTTACAAAGATTTGATTTGGTATCAATATGGTAATTGAGATAAACTAATATTTAAATATAAACTATCATATGGTATAAACTCAAGGCATTTTTCATTATGGTGTATGATTATTGCAATTTTTTATTCGCAATTTTGAATCCACCATGTTAATAATATCTTGTAACTTCGAATAAGCGTAACTTTATCGTAATTTCACTCTGCGACTCTTAAATTTAAGAATAAGAGTAGTACTTACAATTAATAATGTAACTGAAGAGAAAGACCAAGAAAATGTTGTGCATTTTGTATGTAACCTCAAAAGTAGCCAGAAACGCCAGTTTTTTTGTGCATAACCGCAAATATCTCAAAATTCTGAAGTGACGGGCCAATTTTGACCCCGGATTCAGATCCTACGCAAAAAATAACTTCGGGAATGACCCTCCGTTATCCAACAACTGACATGACCCCATTATTTGCAGGCCTGTGTTATTGTAGAATTTACAAGTTGATAAATAATAACCTATCAGTGCAATGCTAGATAAAATTTTGCAACGAGGAAATACAAACATTAAAAAAATTTGCTTCAACTGCATGTGAAAACCCGCATAATTACGGTTAAAATTCAAAACTCTGCAGAGTTGGGGTGCAAAAATATCTAAAAAGTAGGGCCTAAGATGGGTTGAACTTTGTTGTGGGTACCTCAAGGAATCTTTTTCGACCGGTTATAACCCTCCGGGTGCTGAACACCTGAAGACCTTCCCTTGTCAGTTTTATGAAAATGGGTATCGCAGGGTTTTGGAGGTCGCTCAATTCACATATAGTAATAGAATTTCTAAATTCAAAATGGCTGAATCAATACGTCAATTCAGAATCTAAAAGCATGTATTTTTAAGATATGAATTGGAAATTTATTCAGTTTTAAAAATGTATGAATAAAATTTTTGTAATTTCGCACATATAAGTAGTATTGCAAATTACTCCATTTTCACGATTTATGCTTTAAAGTTATATGATATTTACACTTTTTCTTGTAATATTTCAATTTTGAAGATTAACAAGTGTATATTCTTCAATTTTAACGTTACTAAATAAAAATTCTTCAATTTCCAACATTGACAATTGAAGATTCATTATCTCGGAATATTTGCAGTTTGAAATTATGTAATTTAAAATTTTTTTGAAACAGTTCCATTTCAATGATTTGAAATTTAAAAATATTTAAATGTGGAGATTATTGACTGAAAATTCAATTTTAGAAATGTATAATTGCAAATTTTCAAACATAAAAACTCTTCAGTACTTCCATTTAAAAGATTTAATTTTCATTTAAAGGTATATAATTTTAAAAGCTTTTTTTAATATTTCAATTTTCAAGATTTACAATGAAAAAGTCTTCGATTTTAAATATTATGCTTTTTAAATACTTTTTTGTTTGAATAATTCAATTATGAAAATTAAAAATAATTAGATTATTAGAATTTTACATTGCAATTTTTTCACTTTTATAGATTTGCAATTGAAAATTCTTTAATTGTGAACAGTAAAAACGACAGCAATTATTTATATTATTGAAAATTCTTAAACTATTCTACATATTAATTCTCTAGCGTGCGATTACACGATGTGGAATGACAAACAATAAAAACATACTGACACTAGTTAATTGAAAGAATAAACTGAAAATTTCTTTGAGGGGATTATTCACTATCACTTCCTTCAAAGGTGTGTTAGGTTAAAATTTAAATATTTACCCGAAAAGTGTCTTATTAACATGCAACGTGTGATGACACATAATAAAAATACCCGAAACTTGAACACGTTGAATAAACAACAAAAAATCAGTGAAGACTCAGCAAATTGTCACCGCACATTCAGGAAACAGAATTAGCGGGAAACTTTTTAACTTAAAATTCTTTTTAAAGTTAAGATCAAAAAGAAATCTATTTTATCATGAATAATTTCATGAAAAATGAGCATGAAAAACATTCACAATTAGAAAAACAAAATTCCAAACTACCTCACTTTTCAGCTCATTAAAGACAAAAATAACCAAATGAAAAGAGAGGGAGTAAAAAAGAGAAAAAGTCAACCAAAACCAAACTCTAACTTTTTCTTTCTCCGACCTTTTTATACTACCAAGGAACCAACATGTTTCGGGGCCAATTTACACTCCCTCATCAGGGATTATTTATAGGAAAACTACAGGGTCTAATTAAAAGATTCTTATGCTAGTCAAATAATCAAAACATAATACCCGCAATTAAAAAGAGACATATACATACATGAATACACAGATATATTCATACACACATATATTTATATACTTCCCCTTTTAAAGGTTACTTTATCTAATTTTACATTCATTAGTGAAAAAATGACAAAGATATCAAAATTATTCTTCAAAATAAGAATAAGTAAGTAGGGAAAGGAGGGGCAGCGCTGACCGGTGGGGAAAAGGCGATTTTGCTTATAACATCGCTATTATTTAACAATTTTAATTCTACTTTTTATTAAATAAATCTATTTTATTAGAGAGATAGTGTCACTTACTAAAAGCTTGAAAATTGACGTTGTAAAAGAAAAATTATGCAGAAAACAGTTATGACAACGAAAGAATGGAAGATGCGCTCGCAGAAATATAAAGTTTTCAACATTAATGGCAATACTTAAAGTATGGAAATTTGTTATTTTGACAGATGAAACAGTATCACATTATTTCATTATGATCATTGAACGTAATTCAAGTCCTAAGTATATTAAATATCGTAAATAATTGAAATAAAAGTTTAAACAAAATACAATTAAAAAATCAAGCCACATAACTCTCTTCAAAATTTAATGCTGAATTTTTCTTTAAAAAAAATCCAAAATTGGTTAAAAATTGTCAGCTACAAGTTATTTTGAACCTCGTTTTTTTATTTCATCCCACTGTGCACCCCAGCGGCCACCCTGTGAAAATAAAAGTGAGAAAAATTAACGATAATTTATTATTCATATCAGTTCATATATAAAAGAAAAATCATGCCGGGTTAGGGTTAGATCCTAAAGGGGAACTAGAAATCCACCCTATTCTCCAATCGAATACATACTGCGTACATCTGTCCCATCCAGTCCCTTCGATTATATTCTAGCAACCACATTTTATACGATCTTCTCTCTTTTTTCCACACATTGCGTTCGCACAAAACGTCACAGAGTTCGTCACTTTTGAAGAGTGGGGCGATGCTTCCTTCTTTTATAGTTTACTTTCAGAACTAAATTTAGTAGTGGAACAGCAGCTTCGTGAAGATCACAGCATTTTTGCCAATTGCGAAACAATCACCTTTCTTAAATTCCCTCATCTCCCCACATCTCCCCTCAATTCACCCCTTTCTCCTTTCTCCATGAAAACCTAACCTAACAAAGCTCCAAAAAACTCCAAACCCTAATGATCAGTCATAAATGAAAAGTTCTCAAAATGCATCCTTGAACAATTGAATAAGAAGGAGAAAAGTGTGATCGAATGTTTGACTGACTATTGACAATATCGATACTTGCAAGAATGTAGACCTAGTGCAGCAATTTATAGGTTATTAGAAACTACAAAACACTAGCTTGCAAATCGACTCCCGAGACCCCGAGTGTTGCGACAACAAATGTCAATTGTCAAGTAGTAAAACAAGTGAAAGAAAAGTCCTAGGTGGCTTTGTTTGGAGGCAAGTGGGCAACTGGCAACTCCCAGTTTTCCAGTGGAAATGAGTGCGAGGGGAGCTTTCGAGGGGGGCGTATAAATAGAAGTGGTGAGTGGTCATTTTCTCTCCTGCAGGAAGGGAGGCTTCGTGTGTCATGACAGTTCGCTCGGTTATCGAACCTTGTGGCCGTTGTGTGGCGAGTCGAGGTTCGTAAATTGCAACAGTGACGGGGGAAAGGCCAGAAAATCAGTCAGGAAAGGCTGCACCGAGTGTTGAGTGCTGCTCTCGACGCACCAGGGGGACGACAGAGAACAGAGACTCCACGGATTGAGAAAAACCATGGCTGCTGACTTCGACGAGTGTTTCTAGTGTTCTTGCTTCGATTTATTTCGAAACGCTTTACGCGCAGTTAGTTGCTCGTCGCGTATTAATAGATATTCCTCGAAGGAAAACAAAGTGCGAAGAAGCAGAATCATAGAATGTCGCGGGCGTCGCTCAACAAGTCGCAGTACAGCCAGTACGGCTCGCGCAGAGTTCGAAAAATCAGCACGGTATGTCAAAAAAGAAAAATCTCTCAAAACTGTTCCAAACGAGTTTCTAATTGTCGAGACTTTTTTGGAAGAAGCACGTGAGTAAACACGTGACTAACCTTGACAGTTGGGGATCACGAGATGGGGTTTGTAGGTTAGGTTTGCGACCTGGTGCAAGTGGGTCAAAAACAAAGATGTTTTATTGATAACACACGTGATTTTAGAACCTATTCTGTCGGATTTCATGGTTGAGAATCAACACTCGGTTTATTGAGACAATTTTGGTGCATTTGTGGCATTTATAGGTTAGTTTGTACTTTTAGAGGTTAGGTTTTTTCTCTTCATCCTGTTTATTGATGTAATTGGAATGCAGGGACGTGAATAAGTACGTTGTTGATTTGTATGTGGGTCGGATGCATAAACAAGGTCGAAAACAAGAAGTTTGCAGAGGTTTGTCGTTTGGTGGCGTTGACGGTTAGGTTTGACAGCTGGATCAGCTGATTTGGTCCATCTCTGGTTTTCGTTTTTTGGCGAAGTCGTCAAGTCACAAACGATTGTTTTCGATGCATAGCGGTCGATGAGGTCGTTGATCGAGCTTTTGGCATAATTCCTAAAACATTAATTAAGTCAGAGTCAGAGCACGTGGTCAGTGCAGAGGGCACTTTCTGTTTCGTTCGAGTATTTGGTTGTGAGACTGGTTTTTTCATGAAATGGGTTTCGTTGTTTCGTTGTTTCGTTATGTGACGAAACACGTCATTTGAGGCTCTTTGGAGGCGGTAATTTGATTCCGATAAAACGAACAAAGGAGTGAATGAATTTTTTAAGGTCACTTGCATTCATCTTTCAAGGATTTCCAGTGCCTCATTGTGCGAGGCTTTCTGAGTTAATGTTTTTACACGTTTTGCACTTTGTTGAATTAATGATTCACTGAGCTTTACTTCAATCCAAAGGTTCAAGTCCAATTTTTCCTTGTGAGCTTTGTAATTCTTTTGATACCGGGAAATGACAGGGAATTAATTTTTTTTCCACCGGAAATTTTACAAATTTTTAGAAGAAAAATCTATCCAATGACATAATATAATACAATTTAAAATAAGTCTGACTTAAACTTTTTTAATTATGAAATCATTCAGTTAAAAATGCGTAATTCTAAAATATTTTACTTTAAAAATTTTCCATTTAGTGTCGGAATTTTCAAGCATACATTTTCAATTTCAATAATTTTAAAATGCAGTTTTGAAAACTTACAACCAAGTTGGGATTTTTTTGAATCTCATGAATTCCCCACCGAGTATTCATTGGATGACTATTAATTTGCCAAAACAGTATTTGCCAATGGTGACTCGTTTACGAAATATTCGACAGTTCAAAAACAAATTTTGGATGGATTGAAACGTTTATTAAATTCTCATCTAAATTTATGCAGTCATAACATTTTTTACAGTTTTAAAAACAAAATTCGCTTTTCCTTGAATTTGGACAATTAAAAATCCAATTTAATTCAATTTTCAACAGTTAAAAATTCAAGAAAAGGCGAATTTTTTGTTTAAAATAAGTGTTACAAATTTTATATTTGCATAATTTTACATGAGAGTTTACTAAATATTTCAATTGATAAATTTCTTGTTGAAATAATCGTTTTTTCATAAACGGGTCGCCATTGGCAAATAATGTTTTGATGAATTAATAGTCATGGAATTGACTCTCAGGTAGAGAATTTGTTAGGTATAAAAAAATCATAACTCTGATACCCCTTAATTTAAGTAAAAATTTATTTTAATTATTTCAATTAAATTAAAAACTAAAATTAGAATTAGAAATAAAATAAAATAGAAATAAATTATATATATATATATATATAATTATACAATTCTATAGAAAAAAAATATACAATTATAAAAACAAGGGTTTTAAGCAATTACCTGTAGAAGTATGGAGTAAAACATGTAAAAACGAGTTATTTTCTCGGAGTATAACATGCGAATGATTTAAATGATTTGAATGATATCTTCGGAAATGGTTATATCCCTTGCTTTGAAGAATTGTTTTATTTGTTTCTCTTCGGACTTTGTATTCCTTATACATAAGTGTTGATTGTTGAGTTCATAGCGTCGAATTTTAATGGTTTTTTTAACCCTCAAACGGCACACTGGTGCGAATTCGCACCAGAAATTTTTTTATTCGGCTGCCATTTGCGCAGGCACAGCCGCAGCATATTATCCCCTCTATATTAAATATATATGTGAAATAAGCGTAATATATGCTAGATGTTTATTATATGTTCATAATGTTCATAATATTAACATTGCAAAATAACCAATTCGTACTAGTGTGCCGTTTACGTGTGCTGGGTTGAAGTGTGCCGTTCATTGCCGAAAGAGGGGGGGGGGGGTATTTTCATGGACATCCTCTACACATTTCGGCGATTTCTATCTCGTTTAATGGCGATAAAAATAATGTTGACAGTTTCGATGGATTTTTTCACGCCATGTCCGTTGATCATAACCATTTTTTTTGTAAACAAAATATTTGACCTTTAAAAATGAAAGTCTAAAACAAATTTGACTTTTTTGGAAAGAAGGAATCCTTTTCATATTTTTATTTTAAAAGAAAAGTTCGGGTTTGGTACTTTACTTTTTTACTTTAAGAGCTTTAAGGTTAAAAAGTGGGATTTTTATTTTTTACTTATGAAAATAAGTGACGAGAAGGTCAAAAATAAATTTGACTTTTTACTAAAAGGACGCTTTCATTAAAATTTTCTTTTGAGTTACACAGAAAGCTTGGATTTTTTCTCTTGAGAATCCTGAGACTAAAATGTGAAGTTCGATTGTTTACTGGTAAAATAATCCATTAGAACATCGGCGCGCGTACGCAAGCGTCATTGGGTATACCGAAGCACTTAAAACCTAATTTCGTCAATAAAAAAAACTAAATGTTAATTTTAAATCTTGAGTTACTTAAGAGAAAATCCCCAAGCTTTCTTTCTACCCTTACAAAAAAGTGTTCTTTAAAAAAAGGCAAATTTATTTATCGTTGACAGACGACATGGATATTTCGCTTCCTTAAGTTTATAAAAACTTTGTTTCCATAAATTGAGAAACCAATGATGGCAAATTTTATTTTCCGTGCGTGAGAAATCAACAATAAGGATGTACTTAATAAAGGATTGAAACCATACCCTATGAAGTCAAATATTATAGTGTCAGTTCATCTATTTTGGGAAATTATTGACTGTATACAAGTCATCACGTCATGATTGCTTCTCTTTCAGAGGGCAAATATGAATCTGATTTTCAATAAACCCTCTTTATTACAAAGCATATATGTGAGGGAGGGGTGATTCATTCTGAAATCGCTCAAACTCTGACACAAAGTGGATGGCCCCTCGTCCATGATTAACTTTTAATGTCTTTTGTTCTTTCGGCAAGAGAGCGTTCATTAATTACAAAAGGGAACAAACGAATAAATATCATATTGAATTTCTCAGTATCATTTCTCAGATGATCGTAAATTATATTTTGATATTTCTCATATTTATGATTTTTTCCTTAATTAATGCAGGCTCCCTAATATGTATATAATACATTTTGTTGAGGCCTATATACCCGTTTTTGGACGTTCAAAATTAAAGTTTATTCATTTAAATTTAAAATGCCCGAGGTTTTCTCGATTTCTGCACCCGACCTATTTATCGATGATTGCTTAAGTTCTTTTAATGTTAATTGTATGAGAGTTAATATTTTTTCTCTTATATAGGTTAAAAACTATCGGAATTCTCTATCACGTGAGCCTGGATGAAGTTATTTTGTCAATTCTTAAAGAAAATATTTACAAAATAGTGCCAATTTAAATATTTTCTTAAAATTTAAATAAAATCTAATAGATACATATTTCTCAATGTCCGTGGGATCATTTGAAAAGGAAAATTTCTATAAAATCGCACCAACTTATCATTATTATTATGAACATTTTTCCTTGAATGGTGTAACATATTTTTACGTTAATATAAAAATATTGGAAAAATTCTAATACCTTTTCTGCTGAAAGAAATATTTTTATAAAATATAGCAAATCAGTAATCATGCGATTTCTATCAAATTGATTACAAATATATATTTATTTTATTTTTATTATTATTCTCCTAAAGATAAGATGTCGTAGAATTTTTCCAACTTTGTTGTATCATCTTCGCAAAATCTTTATAAGGGTCGATAGAGGTAAGTGTGATAATGAGATTAGTGTAATAAAGAGAAAATTCGGTAGGAAAATTGTAGAAAAAAAGGTGACTGTCATTAGTAATTCCTTCACTCAATTATTTTTAAAGGAACTGAGATGCTTTTAGAAATCTCTATCATTCGTAATTGTGTCATCTGGTCTTTTGATTTCAATTTTTCCTATATAAAGTATCTTTTGTTAAGTTCTTTTGCAGGAATGAAGAAAGGAATATACAATTTCAAATTCACAGCTTTTAAAGCGTGAAAACTAAAAATTCATTTTCCATTTCCAAAATTAAGAATTTTACACTTAGAGCAATGGCCATATGATAGATTCAAAATGAAACCTTAAAAGTTGTACACACAAAATGAAAACGTTCAAGGGTGAACAATTTTTTATTAGATTAGTTATCTTCAAAAATGAATACTTAAATTTCAAATATACAAAACTGAAAACTTAAATTTAAAATACACAAAACTGAAGTGACGTTTCAAATTTGTGATACAATATAAAAATTAAAAATGGAATGAAACATTCAAAATTACTAATTTAATACTGATACGTATTTCAAATTGGACTACTTCAATGTATAATAACTTGAAATTGAAATCCTGCACAATTCACAAGTTTCGTAAAAGCATTAAAAACTTTTTTTAGGTATCTTTTCAATTTGTTAAGCCCCTCTCCAAGTTGATCTGTGGAAATAAATTTGTCTAAAAAGTAAAACGACGCAAGAACTAGGCATTCAAAATTGAATTCTTTTTTGATTGATAATGTTTTAAAGTAAACATTTTAAACTCAATGCCTGGAATTATTTTTTATGTGATTAAACTGAACAAGTTAAAAGCGGAGTCAAAGCAATCTTATATATATATATATATATATATATATAGCTTTTTCAGAATTTAAAAATTTTTCTTTTGAAAATTTAGAAACAGATTTTTGTAATTTTGCTTTATTATAATCTTTAAATAAAAAATCTAGCAAATTTGAAAGATTCAAGGAATTGCGATTTTTAAAAAGTTTCTAAAATAATTTAAATTTTGAAAAGACTTCAAAGAAGTTAAAACAAAATGTGTACTTCTGCAAATTTGACAAAACACGTGGACATTTTTTAGAAACTTTAGAAATGATTTCTTACTTTGAAAAATTTATTTTTAAAGAATATTTAAAATAATTTCAAAATATTTTTAAATATTTCCCAAACTATCGAAAACACATCTAGAAAACTCTAATGAATTTTTTTTTAATCTTCAAAACAATTTGGGTAATTTCAAAAGATATTCAGGGGTTTTGAACAAATTTCATACTGAAAACTGAAAACTGAAAACTAAAAAATGTTTCACAAAATAAAAAAAAAGAGGCTTCAAAACATTTTACTACATTTCTAAAATTCCCCAAAATAAATCTGGTCTGGACTATTTTTTAACATGATTAAAATAATTCTGGAAGATTTTAAGGCATTTTCTTTATTTAAAAAAATATATTTCAATACTTTAATAAAAACTGAAGTCGGTTTGAAATATATATATGTGTGAAAATAACTTATAACAAATTTAATAAATACTCATTAGCAGGAAGTTAAACTCTATTCGAATTAACAACAATTTGCTGGAAATATGTTTGTTTCTTATTAGCGAAAATATTCTTATTTTATGAGGAAAAAACTCCAAGGAAAATTTTATGCGATAATAAGGTACAGTTTTTTGTTGCAGCTGACTGTAAAAAAGTGTGGATTATTAACGTGCTTAAGAACGCTAGGATCAATATATTTGAGGATGGCACTGAAGATGATGTGGCGATGACTTGCCGATAACTTTGGGCTTACAGAAAGTCCTTGGAGAATATTTCGACGTCCTTTTTATAGATTATTAGAAGGAAATTTAATGTCGAAATTCATATGAACACGTAGGATTAGGTTGAGAAGATTAAAGATACTTTCATTAAGAAACTAACATTATTATATGTTCTCTGAAGCGCGAAGAAAACATCGCTTTGACAAATAATAATAATAATATACAAATATAGAACAAGTTTATTATGATTCCAGTTTGAAAATATGATTACAGTTGTTATATGATAAACCCCAATAATTATCTGTAAGATGACAATGATCCCGGTGTTTGATCTAATCGCTGTTTGAAGGTTTTTCGATAATTTATCCAAAATTTTGCAGCTCAATCATTTAAAAAAAAATAATTTGAGAGGCTTATTATTGATTGAAACAAAAATTAAAAGAGCATAGTCAGTAAAATGTCAAATTTATTTATTCCAGAAATATTAATTTTCAATTATTAATTTCATTATGTTGTACAACTTGAAAGATTTAAAACTGATCACAGAGAATGTTGTATCCTATTAATTGAACATTATTATTTTCTTTTTAGACTTAAGGTGGTCTTCTTGTTTCGAGGTTTTCGAAAAATCAATTTTTAAATAAAGTCGCGTTTTAAAAAAGTTTTGGTAACCTTCGACTAGCCAGGACACAAGCTTTTTTGAAAATAGTTTTATTCTTTAACTTCTTACAGCCTTCATAAGCTGAAAAAATGAGATGGAAAAACAATTCCATCATTTATGTTTGAACGCGTTTCCCCAAAATTCTAGTTTCAAAAAAGTTTTGAGAAGACATCAACTAGAAATATTTGAAATATCAGGTTATTTATTTGCAATTGTTCAGCAGACATATCGCTAGGACGCTCAGTAGATTTTTTGTAAAGTCGCCCATTTTGAGAGATTTCGAAATTTTCAAACAACCCTGTGTCATAAACCAGCAAATGTGATCATATTTAAAGACATATTTCACTTTTTTTGTTTTTGTGCAATCTAAATAGCGGAAGCCTTACCACAAAGTCGACAGTGAGATATTTACAACCATTTCTCGCAGCTTTCAAACACAGTAAATCCCGGAGATATTATTTATCCGAAGTTGGATAAAAACTCTGCAAACAATTGACAACTAAAATTATCCGACGTCGAATAATTTTCATCTTGAGGTGGATTCACAACCATATTTGCAACTTTATATGTAGATGTCAATTGTTTGCAAAGTTTTTATCTATCTTAAGATGAGAAATATCTCTGGGATTTACTGTGAAGCCATGGACAACGTTGTACATTCTTGTTTCGATGTGGAGAGAGTCCACTCAGATTTAAAACAGCATATGGAAGATCTAAAAATAGCTCTCCTTACTATTAAGGTGTCTGAGACTCTCAAAATTCATATTATATAAAGTCACAGCGCAAAATCGCTTGAATTTTGGAACAAAGAGGAAGCTTCCATTTTTGTGGTCTGGGCAGGCTGGCGAATCTATTCATCACGAGTTCATAAAGTTTTGGGATATACAGAAAATAAAAAATATGCACAATCCCCATTATTCAGTCCAGTTGAAAGCACCTTCCGTCAATGTTCCTTCAAAACACATTGAGTTTATATATGTAGTTTATACATTTACTTTGTAATGTTATCATCTGTTCAATCCTGTGTAATGTATTTATTGAAAAACTAAATAAATTTACAGATGTTAGACACCGCTTTGCCAATTAATAATAATATACAGAAATAAAACAAGTTTATTATGATTCCAGTTTGACAATATGATTACAGTTGTGATGTGGTAAGCCCCAATAATTACCTGTAAAATGACAATGATCCCGGTGTTTGATCTAATCGATTTTTGAAGGTTTTTCGATAATTTATCAAAATGATGACTTATGCATTCAAATGCAAATTTATGTTGTTTCCTTCACATTTCTATGATTGGAATTTTATTTTTGAAAGGATTATTAGGAAGGACATAAAGTTTCAGGGGAACGACGTGCTCTTGGAAAAAGCTGCAAGAACTCGTTATGTCTGAATCGTAACACATAATTCATTTCCAGATGCAGTCGTTTCATACAGAAACGGAAAGTAGGAGAAACCCAAAGTCCGTGCGTGCAAAAGCTGCTATAAATCTCTAGTAAATCGATGTAATAAAGAACGGTGCTAACGAGAGGTGGATAACGTCATTTTTTGGTTTAGGAGCTGTTAAATGAGAAGAAAAACGTTTCCAATTAAGTTCAATCCCTGCTGTACTTGTCCAAGTACCTTGCGATAAAGGTACGGTATTACTTAATAAAAAAATTCTAGCTTCGATATATGGCGCTTATATTATTTTATATTAAAATTGATCTTTTTGGTTGAAAATTCAACTATTTGGTTAGAAATTTATGTATTTTGTTAAAAATTTGTCTTTTTTGGTAAAAAAATCTTCTTGGTTGGAAATGCAACTATTTGGTTACAAATTTATATATTTTGTTGAGAATTCGAATTTTTTAGTTAAAAACTAATATTCTTGATTGAAAATTTATCTTTTTGGTTGAAAATTCAACTATTTAGTTATGACTTTATGTATTTTGTTGAAAATTTGTCTTTTTTGGTAAAAAAATCTTCTTGCTTGAAAATGCAACTATCTGATTAAAAATTTATATATTTTGTTGAAAATTCGTCTTTTTTAGTAAAAACTTAATCTTCTTGATTGAAAATTTATCGTTTTTGTTGAAAATTCAACTATTTGGTTTGGACTTTATCTATTTTGTTGAGAATTCGTCTTTTTTAGTGAAAAATTAATCTTCTTGGTTTAAAATTGATCTTTTTGGTTGAAAATTCAACTATTTGGTTAGAAATTTATGTATTTTGTTAAAAATTTGTCTTTTTTAGTCAAAAAAATCTTCTTTATTGAAAATGTAACTATTTGGTTGAAAATTGATGTATTTTGTTGAGAATTCGTCTTTATTAGTAGAAAATTACGTAAATTCGTCTCTTTTGAAAATATTTAATCTTTTTTTGTTAAAATTACACCTGGTGGAAAATTAGTCCTTTCAGGTTGAGGATTATTTCATTGAAAATTCAACTATTTTGTAAAAACTCGTATTTTATCTTTAAAATTCGATTTTTATTTCAAAATCTACGTACTTTGTTTAGAGTTCGTCTATTATAGTAGAAAATTAATCTTCTCAGTTGAAAATTCATCTTTTTTGGTTCATTTCAACTGTTTCTGATTTAAAATGAAAATCTTCCCTTGGTTAAAGTATCAACTATTATATTTTCTTTTGTAAGTTAATCTGTTTTTGGTTTAAAATTCGCAACTACTTTTTTGAAAATTGCACTACTTTCTTGATTAATAAAAAAAAATCTTACAATATTCAGTGTTTCCCTCGACGTCCTTCTTTGACAAAAATGCTCTCACATTAGTGATTCCAGTCTCAATCACATATCCGTGATCTTCAATGCTGCTCACTGTGCAGACGATTTTGGAACCTTTTGATAAGAAATTGGCACTCAAATTTTGGTTGACCAGGCTCGATTCCAGGGATAAGGAGACTCGCCATCTTTCATCTTCGCCCAGGGCTTTCACATAAGCAACCACATAATCCCCTGCCGTGTACAAGTCCGGCAGGGACCTGAATTCGGCGAGTGAATCGCTTTTGGAATTGACGATGCTCTGCAGCAAATTCGTGTAGGATTCACTGATATCTGTGACCTTTACTCGGCCACCTAAACGTCCTGGTAGAGAAACGATCAAATCGTAATCTGTTGCTTCATGAACTCTTCCCAATATCACCATCCCTTGGCACAAGGTTGAATACGTGAGGGACTGGGCTGCGGATGCGACCAGAACATCATCCTCGTCACCTTTCTTTTTTGAACCCTTTTTCGCACGTGCTTTTTTTGCCTTTATGGGATTATTTTTTTCGAATAGTAACTGAAACATAAAATAATTCTATTTTATTTGCAAAGAAAGAAGACATTTATTATTAATTGCAGGTCTCGGACTGAATTCGGACACAAAAAATAGTGTAGTCACAAATTTGAAAAATAGCATCAAAATAGTGTAAAATGGAAAATTAACTTTATTTTTTTAAAGCAAAATTTCCAGTTTTCTAAACTAATATTTTTAAAGTATTAGAAACGAACTTCAATGTTTATTTAAAACAGAAGCAGCAATTTGTACTATTTTTCACAATATTTATAAAATCATTTTTACTTTGTAAAAATTCTGCATAAATAATAAATGTAGGTATAAAATTCATATTGCTAAAGATTTCAATGATTTCCCAAAAATTTCAGAAAGATTTCGCAAAGATTTCGGATAAGTTTAAAAGATTTTACAAAGACTTTAATGATTTCCCAAAGATTTCACAAAGATTTAAATAATTTCACAAATATTACCCAATATTTCAAAAATATTTAAAGTATTTCGCAAAGATTTCTAAAGATTTCAGAAAGATTTTATAAACATTTCACAAAGATTTCAATGATTTCTCAAAGATTCCAGAAAGATTTCGAAGATTTCGGATAGATTAAAAATATTTCACAAAGACTTCAATTATTTCACAATGATTTCCCAAAGATTCCAACAAGATTTAGAAGATTTCACAAAGATGAGATATAAATTTAAAAGATTTTACCCAGACTTTAATGATTTCGCAAAGATTTCATAAAGATTTACATAATTTCACAAATATTACCAAATATTTCAAAAATATTTGAAGTATTTCGCAAAGATTTTTGAAAGATTTTATAAACATTTCACAAAGATTTTAATGATTTCCCAAAGATTTCGGATAAATTAAAAATATTTCTGACAGATTTCAAAATTGCACAAAGATTTCAATGATTTTTCAATGATTTTCCAAAGATTTCACAAAGATTTCAATAACCTAACAAATATTACAAAATATTTCAAAAATATTTTGTAAAGATTTCGAAAAATTTCACAAAGATTGCACAATGATTGATCAAAGGTTTCAAAGATTGAGCAGAGATTTCAGATACAGATTTAAAAAATTTAACAAATATTTCAATGATTTCCCAAATATTTCAAACAGATTACTAAATATTTCAAAGATTTCAATGATTTCCCAAAGATTTCAGAAAGATTTCGCAAAGATTTCGGATAAGTTTAAAAGATTTTACAAAGACTTTAATGATTTTCCAAAGATTTCACAAAGATTTAAATAATTTCACAAATATTACACAATATTTCGAAAATATTTAAAGTATTTCGCAAAGATTTGTAAAGATTTCAGAAAGATTTTCTAAACATTTCACAAAGATTTCAATGATTTCCCAAAGATTCCAGAAAGATTTCGAAGATTTCGGATAGATTAAAAATATTTCACAAAAACTTCAATTATTTCACAAAGATTTCAATGATTTCCCGAAGATTTCAGAAAGATTTCGGATAAGTTTAAAAGATTTTACAAAGACTTTAATGATTTCCCAAAGATTTCACGAAGATTTAAATAATTTCACAAATATTTAAAGTATTTCGCAAAGATTTCTAAAGATTTCAGAAAGATTTTATGAACATTTCACAAAGATTTCAATGATTTCCCAAAGATTCCAGAAAGATTTCGAAGATTTCGGATAGATTAAAAATATTGACGATAAATATATTATTGATAAGTATCATATAATGTAGTATCAAGTGACATTCAAAAAGACTGCATAGATTTTTTAGTAAAAAATGTGATTTCTCTCTCTCAAAAAAAAAAAAAAAAAAGTTATTTTTACTGAAAACTTACAAAACGCGCGAATTATAAAATACGGGAAATCTCCCGGTATAATATTTTTCTCCCGGTGAAAGTTTCTCCCGGCTTTCTCTCGGTTCTCCCGGGTGAGTGGCCACCCTGTATTCTTTGCAACTGTTTTGGTCGAAAATTCAATTATTTAGTTGAAAATTAAATTGTTTTCTAGAAAATTCGTATTCTTGGCTTGAAAATTAATTTCTTTTACTAGAAATTTCTTTTTTTTCATTGGAAAGTCAACTGTTTTGTTGAAAATTCAACAATTTTCGCAGAAAATTATTAATATTACATAATATAAATTATAATAAATTATCAATAATATTAAATTCAGTTGCCATGTCGAGAGTTTAACTAATTCCCTAAAAATTAATTTTTTTAACTGAAAATTTAACTATTCTATTTTTCGTGAAAACTGATCTTTCTTAGTTGAAAATTCAACTGTTTTATAGAAAATTCGTACTCCTCGTTTAAAAATTCATCTCTTTTAGTAGAAATTTCATACTTTTTGGTTGAACATTAATCTTTTTTGGCTGAATATTCATCTATTTTTTTTACAATTAAACTTCTTGGTTGTTAATTAATTTTCTTGATGAAAATTCATATTTTTGGGTTCAAAATGCGACTGCTTTGCAAAAAAATCGTCTTTTTGGTTGAAAATTAAACTGTTTGGTTGAAAATACAGCGGTTCTGTAGAAAAGTTGTATTTTTGGCTTGAAAATTCAACAATTTTATAGAAACTTCAACTATTTTGTTAAAATTAAATTTTTTTTTGAAAAATAATATTTTGGGGTTGAAAGTTCAACTTTTTCGCAGAAAAATACATTTTTTCACATGAAAATTCAACTATTTGGTTAAAAATTCAAATTTTTTCTAAAATCCTCTTTTCGGCCTAAAAATTAAGTTTTCTGATTAAAAATAAATTCCTTTGATAGAAAATTGAGTTTTTTTTTGTTTTAAAGATAATTTAATATAACTTGAAATATTAGAAATATGGTATTTAAAATAATTTAATTAAAAATTAATTATTCCCTATTATTCCTCTACTTTCGTGAAAAATACCCTATTTTCCTATTTTGAGAGCATTTTGGGCATTGTCTGCAAGCTCAAAATCCCCTTCGTTTTATTTTTTTCGTCTTTTTAAATATATCTTTTTTTTTAATCACAGTGAAAAAACATTTGCAAAAAATCTAGGAACGCTTCGGTGTTCATTATAAATTGAAACTCGAAGCAATTTAAAATAATTTTGAAAACAAATACACTCGTGGAAAAATATTTGTATACGAAACTTCTTACCCTTTTCAACTTTCTGGGTCTGTACCGGTTTAAATATCAGGGCTAACTCCTGCTGCTCCTTCAATTTCTTTTCTTTTTCTAGTTTTTTAGCATTGGGATCGTCGACCTTGCGTGGATTAAGGCCCCCAGACTTTACTTGTTTTTCTACTTGTTGAATGAATTTTTGCTGTTTGGCGCCCTTCTTGTTTTTCATGCCAAATGTCTTGTCCTGTCATTGGAAAAAGGGGGAAAATGTGTGTAACTATCTGGAGACATCGTTCAAGGTAAAAAATATAACATGTGGCCCAGAGACCACATTTGTTGGTTAGCAAAACGTCTTCTCACCTCGATAACCTTCTCCTTTTTCTTCGCCTCCACCTTTTTGCTCGGTGCCGAAGTTTTTTTAGGCGGCATCGTGCGTGTTTGTTTTCCAACTCTTTATTGATAATCTCCGAATTCTGGTATCCAGATTTCACGTTAGGATTGGCAAAAGGAACGACATATTTACGCCATTTACGCGGATTTACTGGGATGACCCCCTCTTTCCTGAGTCCTGTCTTTCCAGTCAGTCTCTCACTCTCGAGGAGTTTTACCAATCGAATTTCCGGATTTCATACAGTGCGAAGTTGTGATTGGTTGAATAGGTTTTTTCCAGTATTCGATTATCGAAATTTCGATATCGAAGAGGGGAAGAACAAACACGTCCTCTGACGGAGAGATGGTAAATATCTTTTGCGCTTTGCAGTACTTTGCAGGACTTTAAAGCGTCGGTTTTAAACAAGTTTCTAAAAATATTTAAGAATCTCTTATCAGTTTTTTGTGCTTTTTATCCAAGCTCGTCACTTAAAGAATATTACAAAGCCAACAATATGCCTGAATACAAAGTTGGTGAGTTAAAACATAATATTTGTTTCTCATACGGAGTATATTGCTCCGATAAGCACGTGTTCGGCAATTTTAGATTAGATTAAAAATAAGTATATCTTATTTATTACAAGGAAGTTTATATTCTTTTTTGGTAGAACAATAGTAGTAATAATATTCGACAGCATTAATGATGAAGTGACATCAATCGAGTGTATATGGATATATATAACAAGTGTTTTTCGGGATTAAAAGAACAGAATTTATTTGTCCCGGCAAAAAAGTGTAATGAGAAACGAATCGAGATTTCGAAAATCGTGGAATTTGTATCATTGTTAATCAATGCAAAACAAAGTCGTCTTTGACCGCGTAGAAATTTAGTTAATTTTATTTTTAAAACATGGTCATTTTAATATCCAGATTAATTTTATCAAATGTTTGAATACATTTTTATTATTTATAAGGATATGTCCTTCTGATTTTTGTGTACAAAAAAGAAAAGAAATCAATTTCCTACAAAAGTTGGAAGTTCTAGAAAGTATTTAAAATAATTAACATATTGTACGTTAAAAATGCAACTGCTTGGTTGAAAACTAATCTTTTTTGATGGAGGATTTTCAACTATGTATTTTGTTGAAAATTCGTCTTGTTGAATTCAACTGTTTTTGGTTTCAAATCAAAATCTTTTTCGGTTGAAATATCAAGATTGTTAAAAATTAATTTTTTTTAAATATTAATGTAGGAAAGGCCTTCACTGCATTAATATTCTAAGATACCGGAAAAAATAAAAGCCATAATTTTTTTGGTTGATGATTCATGATTCTAATTCAATAATCTTTTTTTGTTGTTGAAAGTTTAATTATTTTGTTTAAAATTAGTTTTCTTTTTGATAAAAAATTAGTTTTTTTTACTGAAAATTATTTATTGTTCTTCTATTTACTATATATACTTCTATTTATTGTTGAAAATTCGTCTTTTCTGGTAGATTTCGCACCAGTCTTTGGATTGGTTTTGAATTTAGATTTGAGGAATATTTAACCGTAATATTATTCAAGTCATGGTTAGGGGAAAAAGAGATAGCAATTTGATCGTAGGCGACAACCTTATCAATATCGTCTATAGTCATTAAGTCAATACGAGTACTGGAACGATCAGTATGGGGACTAGAATCATGATGTACATTCGAGAGTCCCGAAGAGTCTACCAAAGATGTTAAAAATTCCAAATGATTGGAAGTGATAATGTTATTGAAATTAGGAATACATGGAAAAATGACGGATTTAAGCTCTGTGCCATGGGACCTTTTTTGGATCATCAAATGATTTTTTTGACAATCCGATTTGACGCAGGCTGAGTGGCTGAATACACCACACTTTTTGCAGGAAACAGCACCCTGCAATCCTCTGGATATTGTCTTGTTACACTCAGGGCAAGCACTAATTTCAATACGTATTAACTGCGCGAGAACTGTCTACCTCTGGAACTGAAAAACAGTCTTTTAAGCACCAAAGAGCCCAAAAATCACCAAATGCAACATATACACTGCGCTCTAAACACAAATACTAGCACTGAGAAACAATAACAAGTACAAAATTGCCTAATAAGTAAGTTATGGCAAGTATAGAGCGAGACGTAACGGAGCACACGTCAAGAACCAAACAACACTTACAGAAGAACTTGTTGCGGAAGTGAAGGGGTCTTATGATTAAAACTTAAAGTTTATGCATAGAAGGTGCGGGCCTCTTGTACGGATTCATGCTCTTTTCCCTCTCTTGCCAGCTAATCTGCTTCTTCAATTCCTCCTATCACTTGGTGGCCAGGAACAAGAGATCTGAAGCCGATTTCAGTTTAAAGAATTTGTCTTTGTTTACAACGGGCTTCCGTGTCGCAGTTTTCCAGCCGTTCTCTTTACGTTTATGCATTCAGGAGGGTACGCTGCCGATAAGCAATTTGAGATCTCCATCAATTATAAGCTGTCCGATTTCTACGCCAGTGGCCCTCTGAGCGGCTACCACGGCCACGTTTATTTTTGCCAGGCTGATTGTTTGGCGTCCTGTTACAGCTTGCGAGACGTTAATTGCACCTGAGGAGTTGCCTTTCTAATCAGGAACCCTTGCCCCGTCGATGTATATATCAACATAGGGATCGCATAAAGGAGGAATCAATGGAGCCTTCGGGGGTGAACGCGGGGGTGACATTACTTTACTGTGGGTATACCATTACTTTGGAGGTTGATTGCACAAGTCCTAGGTCTGGCAGCACGCTGTGACTCTTTCTAGAAACGGGGGCATCAGAATTTTTTATTATCTCCTTCCTCAGATAATGATTCCGATTAAGAGGACTCTCCACTGGTGGCGGGCGTTTTTGTAATTTTGAGTCTAGGTTGCGATTTCCTAGCCTTACTGAAATTGTGCTTCCGTCCATGTAAGGTGCCTACAAAACCCTCGGAGGACGGAAACTGTTGTCTACGTTAGGAACAGGCCTACCTTCTTTCTTGGATTTAGCTGATTTTCTGTTTGTGGCTTTCTACTATTGTCCGGTACTCCATATGGTACCAAAAGGCTTCCTCCTTATCATATGTGCCTTATTTCAGAAGCGCTCATTGCCTTTGAGTAATAGGCGATAGGCATGTCCATCCCGTCCTTTTCTTGGGATAGGATGGCTCCCACTGCGTACTCTGAGGCATCTGTGGTGAGCTTAAATTCTTTTTTGACATCCGAATATTGGAGGAAAGGCTCTCGACTAAGGTAATTTCGGATGTAATAGAAACTTGAATGATGCTCTTTAATCCATCTCCATCCAATATTTTTCTTGATCAGATCATTCGAAGGTTTGAATAACTTGGCGTAGTCTTAAATGAATCGCCTATGATAACCAGATAGTCGTAAGATTTGACAGACAGCTCTTACCCTGTAGGGAGTGGGGCAATTTTTTATCGCTCTTACTTTTGATCGGTTAGGTTTGACTCTATTCCATCCAATTACGTGACCTAGATATGTCACTCATTTTAGCAAGATGTCACATTTATCTAGCTGCAACTTCAGGTTTGCTTGCCGTGAGGGTTCGAAAAGACGTTTTGCCATGGTGTAGTGATTCTAAAAAATTTCTGAGAAGAGCACCACGCTGCCAAGATATATGAAGGCCTTTGTGCCACGAACTACTTTCAATACTTCGTCCATTAGACGTGGAAAAGTTGACTATGCCTTTTTGATGCCTATTGGCATTTGGAGGTAATCAAACTGACCTTAAGGCGTAGAGAAGGCTGTTTTTCTCTATCATCGAGTTGCGTTTCAACTTGCTGATATCTGTTTGTCAAATCAAAGACAAAGAAGTACTGTGCCTTCCTTTGGTGCTCCAGTATTTCTGTAATATTTGGCAAGGCATCCCCTATGACTTTTTCGTTGAGCACCCTATAATCGATGACAAACCGAAATTTTTTTGTCCTGAATCCGCGCTTTAGTTGTTTTTCGACTGCTTGTCTTACATCTTCAGCCGAAATTCGAGCCCGTCGATATTGTTTTTGCTGAACGACTATATTTGCAGTCATGTTTAGTCGTTGTTGAGCCAAGTGGATTGCTTTTATTTTTTTGACATTCAAATGGAATATAACTGGAAATTCATTTGTCCATTTGGAAACATATTTTTGCGCGTCCTCATTTAAGTGAGAGAGGTATAAACTGCTAAACACACATTCCGCGCGGGTTTGATCCTTCTTAGCTACAGCTCCATCCGATTCCATTGGCGAACAGGAAGGATGCCTTCGGCTTGCCAAATACCGTGGCAATCAGCATGACTTACATGTCTTACAATCCACATACAGCATGTAACATTATCGAATACCTTATTTTCATCATCATTTATGCTTGATTTAACATTACCTTTCAAAGTTGAGTTGAGATATAATATTTATCGATTTTAACCTAATTTTCTTGTATCTTATTTTCCTCAGGTTTAAATTCTATGAAAAAATTGACATTTTCAATGTTATTCAACCAGTGTTTGGCACACCTCCCTGGAGGAACGTACTTAGCACATGGGGTCGTCGACGACCCCACCCTGCAAAAATTGTTATAAATTATAAAGTTTTAAATATTCTTACATGAACAATTTTTTGTATCTTTTTGAATAATTATTTCAAAAGGTCATATCGGTTATATAGTGAAAAAAGTTCTTTCAAAAAGGGTATTGATTCCGGGAAATGAAAGTGGGAATTTCGTGAACAATTGAACTACGTGCTTTTTCCAAAATAATCTCGGCTGCATTGGGCCACTTTCGCTTCGCTCTACAGGCATTGAAAATCGATCTTTCGATGAAGGTATGATGAAAAATATATTTATGTAAAATTTAGAAACTTAGGGAATGAACATAAAATTTTATTATTTTGTTCAAAATTGAACAGTTTGGTTAAAAACAAAAAAGTCAATCTTTTTGGATGTACATTCAACTGTTTTGTTGAAAATTCATCTTTTTGTGTTGAAAACTCTTCTGTTGTAGAAACTTAATCTCTTTTGTCTAAAAATGAAACTGCTTCGATGAAAACTATTTTTTGATCGAGGATTTTCAACTATTTTGTTGAAAATTCGTCTTCTTTGGTTGAATTCAACTGGTTTTGGTTTCAAATTAAAATATTTTTCATGGCACCACCATCATAAGTGCGATTTTAGGTACTGTGCACGATATATAAAATAGCACTCGCAAGAAAAATCAGCAAAGAACAAAGTGCACCAGAATTTTGGGCTTATTTTGGGCTCTTGAATGCACAAAGAAAATCAAAAAACCACACTCCTATGTGCAAAAACCCGCACCCTGAGCAAAAATGATATCTGCAAAAAACAAAGTGCATCAAAATTTTGGGCTTATTTTGGGCTCTCGAATGCACCAAAAAAAATATTCAAAAACGACCCCTATGTATCAAAAACGCCCCCTTCGAAAAAACTCAAACCTGGAAAAAACAAAGTAGAAAGTAGTTTGGGGCTTTTTTAGGCCCTTGAATGCTTAAAAATTTAGTTTTAAAAACCACCCTACATCTAAAAACTCAAACACCTATCTATAAATTCGAATATGAGTTTTCAAGGAGCCCAAAACTCGAAGTTGGTATTTTTGAGAAACCCAAAAATCAGCGACTCTGTTGACACTAAAATTCTCAACAATATTTTTTTTGACAAGTTCATATCTGCTTGGTAGCATGTGGTTGTTTTTTTATTGTTCTGGGTTGGAGCCCAAAAATCGGAGTTAGTATTTTTAAAGAGCCAAAAATCAAAGGCTCTATTGACACTGAAAAATTCTCAAAAAGATTAGTTTTCGGCGAAGTCGTAATGACGGTGTACAGAGGGTTTGATTTTTAACGTTAAGGGTTGAAGCCCAAAAATCGAAGTTGATATTTTTGAGGAGCCAAAAATCAAGGACACTATTCGCGCTATAAAATTCTGAAAACTATAATTTTTCGGCAAATTCGTACTGACCATGTGCAGAGGGATTGGTTTTTGGTATTAAGAGATAGAGTCCAAAAATCGGAATTTGTATTTTTGAGGAGTCCAAAAATCAAAGACTCTAATAACACTGTATAATTCTCAAAAAGATTATTTTTCGGCAAAGACGTACTGATAGTGTACAGAGGTGTTGATTCTTGACGATGGAGCCCAAAAATCGGTGTTGGTATTTGTGAGGAGCCCAAAAATCAGAGACTCTATTGATACCATAAAATTCTGAAAAATATTATTTTTTAACAAAGTCATGTATGCCTGGTCATCAATAGAGTTTCTGATTTTTGGGCTCCTCAAAAATACCAACTCTGATTTTTGTGCTCCAACCCTTAACGTTAAAAATCACCCCCTTGATACCAGGCGGATATGACTTTGTCAAAAAAAAATCTTTTCGGAATTTTACAGTGTCAATAGAGTCTCTGATTTTTGGGCTCCTTGAAAATGAAATTCGAATTTATGCATAGGTCTTTAAGTTTTTAGATGTAGGGGTAACTTTTGGAAATAAATTTTTAAGCATTCGATGGCCCAATAAAAGCCCAATACTACTTTCTACTTTGTTTTTTCCAGGTTTGAGTTTTTACGAAGGGTTGGTTTTCTGTACGTAGGGGTGGTTTTTGGAATTTTTGTATGCATTCGAGAGCCCAAAATAAGCCCGAAACTCTGATACACATTGTTTTTTGCAGATATTATTAATTGTAAGGGGGTGGATTTTTTGTGCATAGGGGGTGGTTTTTGGATTTTTTTGTGGATTCGAAAGCCAAAAAAAAGCACAAAATTCTGATGCACTTTGTTTTTTGCAAATTTTATTTTTGGCAATGGTGTGGTTTTTGGATTTTTTTTGCCCATTGGAAAGCCCAAAATAAGCCAAAATTCTGGGGGTTTTTGTTTTTCCGAGTTTGAGTTTTCACACAGTGGGTAGTTTTATTGTTATTAGGGCTGGTTATCGGAAATAGTTATTGGTGCGTTCAAGAGTCCAAAAAAAGATCAAAATTCTGTCGTGCGTGATTTTTAATTTTTTAAATATTTTTATATAGTGGAAGTGCTAGCTTGAGTCAAGTTAGCACCTTCACTCGAAATTTTAATTTTCAAAAAAGTAGTGGAACCCAAAAATCAGCAATACAGCCCAAAAATAGCAGAAAAAAAAATCTAATGCAAAGAAAATGGGGAATTTCGATTGTGGAGGTGCTAGCTTGATGGGCCTTACAATACATGAACTTTGAACTAATTGGAAAATTTTCAACCAAAAGTGGAATAGTTAAAGTTTTAGTTAAAAAATTAATTCTCAACAGAATATTTAAATTGAAAACAACAAAAAAAGTCTTGGAATTAAAATGATGAATCATAAACTAAAAAAATGAATTTTTAATAAAGTTGGATACAAATTTAATTATTTTGTTGCAAATTCGTTTTTTTTTTTGTTCAAAAATTAATTTTATTAACTGAAAATATAATGATTCTAATTTTGATTGAAAAATGTTTAGTTTTTTTTGTTCGTTGCAAATTCAAGTATTTTGTTGAAAAATTGTCTTTTTTATAGAAAATTAATCTTCATAGTTAAAAATTCATCTTTTTGATTGAAAATTCAACTATTTTGTTCAAAACTCTTTCTTTTCTTTAAGATTCATCATTATATGTGAAATTTCATTAACTTGGTTAAAAATTTAATTATTTTGTTGAAAGTTCATTTTTCTTTCAGTTGTTTTTTTTCACTGAAAATTTAACCATTCCGTGTTTGGTTCAAAATTTATCCTCTCTAGTTGAAAATTAGTTGTTTCGTTTTTTTTGTGTCAAAAATGATGTATTTTTACTGAAAATATAACATCCATTTATGGTTGAAAATTGTTTTTTGTTCTTCAAAAATTTATGTATTTTATCGATTTCTTTTTTTTTTTAATACAAAATTAATATTAAATTGTTGCTTATAGAACCTTAGAAGGTACGACTGGAAAATCCTGAGTAATAAAATTTCCGAACAGTTTATAATATTACCGAATTGGAAAATTCCCGAATAATAACAAAAAATAACATCCCGAACCCTCTATCCGCAACCCGAGGACGCGTTCGGTGGCTTTGTCATAGGCCCTTCAGTTCTATTCCAAAGGAATCGAAACAGAAACATATAAACCGAAATATATATATATATATATATGTGTGTGTGTATGTGTGTGTGTGTGCGTGTGTATACATATATTTATATATGTGTGTATGTATGTATGAATGTATGCATGTATGTATTTGATTTCGGTTTCTATTCCTCTGGAATCAATCTAAAGGGCCTATGACAAAGCCACCGAACGCGTCCTCAGGTTGCGGATAGAGGGTCCCTGTACCTAGGGTTTCTGCTGAATATGGTTACAATAATAATCATAAGCTATCGTGAACAATTGTCCAGGAGTGATCCCGAAGGAATTAACCCCCAAGCGGAGGCGACACAACCGCGCCGAAAGCTGAATGGCATCTGTGTGAGGTGTCTCAAACGGCGACTCTGGGATACCGGGCGACATTTCAGAGTATGCAGCCTTATCCTTACACCCGGGGCTCTAAAAGGATGGACGAACCCTTTCCCTAGCTGCCCGTGGAAACAACAATGATAACACCAGACATAGTTGAGAAGGTTACATGGCACGTCTGCATGCTCTGTGGTGCGAGAAACACCCAGAGCTCTCTCACTTTCGCATCAACGTCTGCAAAACCATGCCGAACAACTCCGGAAAAGGAGCTATTCAAGCGGAGCGCCTACTCTACCGCAGCCAGAACAAGCCGGCAACAGAGAAAGAGAGGCGACACTGAGACCAACTGCGGGCAAGCATCCGATAGAGGAAGAGCGATGCTTCAGTACCCTTAGAAACATCAATATCTAAGTTTCACTCAAGCCCAAAGATCTGGCTGAACTGGATGACAAGCTTCGTGGAAATTTTTCCGAAGAATCCGACCTATGAACTATTAATTGTGGTGTGTACATGTAATGCAGAGAGAGCTTTGGCAGATGCAAACCGTAAAACAAAACCAACGATTGATCATAAGGCCAAAAGAAGAATGCATCAACTCACCACAAAGATAGGCTGGGCCAGACAGTACGCGTCCCGCATTCGGCGTGTGATTGACTACATAACATCTGGCAGGAATTTCACCGCGAAGTTTCGACAGTTCGCGCACGAACTGCGGATCCATCATCACGCACTTAGCAAGTCAAAGCTGCTGACCATCAGGCAGCATATTATTGACATAATGCGGGTACTATCTGACGCTAGCAGAAGTCTAGAGCGGCGGAAGAGGTGGGATAGAGAAAACCAAGAGTTTTTCTCTGTCTTATCTCGACTCTTCCAAGATCCTCCTTTTAGTGTCGACCATCCGTCCAAACCAGAGAAGGTCGAAGCACGAACAACAACGCGGCTCAAAGAAAGGCAAAGCAGGATATCGAGAGAACCTGCTTATCGATAGATGTATCTGTAAAGACGCAGCATCCTACCAGCGCTTCCTATCGATGGCTCAAAGGCTCATCCGCACATCGTGAGGTGCATAGAGAGATTGATGCCGCTTTGGAAAACCCGATGTACTATCTCATCTAGAAAACATCGTGTTACAGCTAACACCGTCACCTTTCAGAGAGCTGTCTTTCAGGGCGACACCATGAGCATACTCCTCTTTTGCCTCACATTATTGCCACTGTCTCGCGCACTTTCCCATTCCGAATGGTACTTCTTCGGCAAACCTTGAAGTCGAAAGCATACGGTCACTCATGTATTTCACATTGATGACCTTAAGATTTATGCTAAAAATAAAGAGCAACTACACGCAGCTCTGGGTATTGTCTCAGGAGATTGGAATGGAATTTGTGTTAGGGGAGAAGCAGGTAATGCGGCGCGCATAACATATATCAATCGAAATACAAAAATATATTCAATAATGTAATGGAAAAATATGTAACACGTAGATGAATATCTAAACTTTGCTTTATTCATATGAAAAATTGAATCTCTAATAATTAAACTACTTAATTATCAGGACTTCCAAAAATATCCACGTGCGTCAACTTACCCTACCAGTTAATATTAATTTTACATGTGTGCAAATTAAAAATAATTTTCTTACAATCGAACGCACAATTTCAGTAACATCAGATTTCTTTATTCATTTGCAGTTTGAAAAAATAAATTTGAGCTTCTATTTTGGGAGTGATTACCATCCAAATCTGTGAACATATAAGATTCGACATTTCGACATTTCACCATTAAAATGACCGTCCGCGCTGCATTGCCCGCTTGTGCATGGTACTGAAACAAGACTTTTATGTGCAGATATTAACTAACTTTACCTATTTGTGACACATGAAATCCTTTAGACTAGTCAGAAGATCAATATTAACAAAGTTTTAATACATTTGGACTAAAATAGTGTGAGCTTCAATGATTTTTTCGAAGCTGTCATAATAGACGAGAAACACCCAAAACAAACTTTTGAACTTGAAAATTAAACAATTATCTTAAATAGCCTAATTTTATTACTATTTGATATTGCATTCATAATTTCATATACTGAACCAAACCTCACCCGTTAATAATAGGTAGATTTTTTAACAATCCACCGCGCCGCCTTACCCGCTTCTCCCCTATGTCAATTCTCCCCTAAACAATTGGAGATGTTTTTATATTTTTGTAAATTTTCTCTAAGAATTTATTTTTGCAAATACAAAATCAGGATACATTTTCGCAGGAATCTCAAGCAATTTCTTTTTTAGACAATAATTTTCAATTTTCTTAAATCCTTGTCAATTTTCTCATAAAATTTATTTTTATGAATAAAAAATCAGATTAAATTTTTCCAGGAATTTCAAGAAATATTTTCATCCCCTTAAAACATTTGAAAATTCTTAAAAAGCTTCTTTTTCTAGAAATCTTCAAAAATCTACGCATTACATTTTTTATATCAATGTGCTGGGCACCTTTGTTCCATTGATACGATTATGATTCCTTAACGCAACCAATCCAGACGCAACTGAAACGTGAACGTCATCCACTCCTGCTCCTTCTATTTCAAAAGGTAAGCAAGAGCGGAAAAGAGGGACCCAAAAATAAGCCGAAAATCCGCCCCTTTTTTTGCGCCCAACGTAGTTTTTGAAGGAAAGAACATAAAATGACGCAGTAAAGCTCAAAATAATTAATTATGCATGCTGTAACCGAGTTTGTCATTAGTTTAGCCTTTCAAACCCTTTTAACACTAGAAAATTGAAAAACTACCCCTAATTGGGAGTGAAAAGTACTTCATGCATAAGAACGTGATTGAAATAGCTTTTAACTATGATCTAAATTATTTTCAGCCCCCCGAACTCTAGGATGAGCGGCATTGTTTGCCGACCCATTGTCGGGTGCTCTGCGCGTTCGATATATATATATATATATATATATATATACACATACATGTAAAAACAAATAAACCTAAAATATAAGTAGTTACTCGAAATCTCTATTTTGTATTAAAAATTATTTTCCCCCTAAAAATTATTATTTGCTTGAATTTTTTTTCTTTATTGACTGACAAATCTTTCTTGATTAAAAATTCAATATTTTATCAAAAACGCGTCTTTTGAGTTAAATTAAACTGTTTTTCAATTTAAATAGAAATATTTTTGGCTGAAATATCAACTATTACATTTTTCGTTGAGAATTAATAATTTTTCGGTGAAATTTAAACTATTAGGTTGTCAATTATCTTTTTTGTTTGAAAGTTTGATTTTTTCATATCTTAAATATTTAGAAACCCTTTTAAATTTGCTCACGAACCTAAAACTATTATATTTATATAACCTTAATAAAAAATAAACCTAAAAAATAAAACATTACTTGAAATTAGTATTTTCTCTTAAAAATTATTTTACCACCCAAAATTATAATTTGATGGAATTTTTTTTTCTCTAATGACTGAACAATCCTTCTCTGTTAAAAATTTAACTAATTTGTTGAGAATTCATCTTCTCCAGTTGAATTTACCTGTTTATCATTTTAAAATGAAATTTTTTGGCTGAACTATCAACTATTACATTTTTCGTTAATAATTCATATTTTTTGGTTAAAAATTGAACTATTTGGTTGAGAATTAACTTTTTTGGTTGAAACTCTAATTTGAAGTATCTGAAATCTTAAAAAATCGTTTTGAATTTCTTCACGATTGTAAGAAAAATTATATTTAAAAAACCTTAAAGACAAATAACGAAATAGACTTGAAAAATAAATTAAAATTTGCTTTTAATTTTTTTCTTCGTTGACGGAAAAATCTTTTCTGGTATAAAATTCAACTTTTCTGTTGAAAATCCATCTTTCAATAGTTAAACTTGAATGTTTTTGGTTTGAAATTGAATCTTTTCGATTCAAAATTCAACTATTTGGTTGAAAATGGACTTTTTTGGTTGAAACTTTGATTTGAAGTATCTGAAATCTTCAAATATCTTTTGTATTTTCTCGAGAATCTAAGGAAAATTATATTAATAAAACCTTAAGAAAAATTGAACAAATAAACTTAAAATGTGAATAGTTATTTAAGATTTTAATTTTGTATCAACAATTATGATGATGCTCGTAAATATAAAAAAAAAGTTTCCACGGGCATTCCTCAAGAATTTATGGATTTCTTTATTTTTTAAAGAAATTATTTTTTAATTGTAGGACAAGTGTGCCCTAATTTTCCCCCCTTAATGTAAATTGCTGTCAGTGGAGTAGATAATATTTTCCGATAGTTTTTGTTCTGCTTTTTCTTCCATCATTTTTTAAGTTTTAGGGATGAATGTAACTTCTTAATCCCATTTCCATAATAAAATCGCAACTTGAGGAGTGTTAATACCAACCTTAACATTTTTTTCATAACGGTTGAAATTGTGGAAATTGAATTTTAAAAAACTTACAAGTATGAATTTTTGGCATGAAAAACCTCGAATTATATATTTTTATAATCTGGCAGAAAAATTTTCTCCAAATTTCCATCATTTCCTCGCCACAAGACAGAAATTTCTGGTACAAGGTTTTAGGAAATCTGAAAAAAAGGATTTCATGAGACACCCTAATGTATGTATTCAAATATACGCCATAAGATTTCCACACTTGTTTTTTTACAATTTATTTTATTCCGAAAGCAAAAAAATCTCCTATTTAAAATTGTCTAATAAAAAAATCTCTTTCTTTTCAGGGATCAGGATGCGGTGGATCGGTTATGTGGCCACAATTCTCTGGTGGTCGGGCATCGCCAGGTCCCTCAGCTCACTCAATCGAGGTCAGATTCAGTAATTCCTTATAACTTTTATTCTCTCCGTCCTCATAACCAGGATTCTTTCAATGAATCCTGGAAATCTTAAGAGGATGCACTACAGAAAATTTATGTTGAATTTCATACCTTTTTGGTTTCACAAAGTTTGCATAATTCTGGAGATGGGTTCTCATGACAATTTGATATGTATTTAATTTAAAATTATTATTAACACAAAAAAACAGAGTATAACCTTGAGACCGATTTCAGAAGAATCTTTAGGGAAAGTCCATTAATTACGCATGGGTGGTTTTTGAAAATGTGTGTTGACCTGCACCCATTTATTACATAAGATGTTATATTTTTTACTCAATATATTAGCAATGTTTACATTAATTTTACTATAAACATAATTTAAAATAATTTTTACTGACTTATACATTTTTCATGCATTTTAAAGGACTATAATGTATTTCAAAGAATTACAACATTTTTACGGAATTCTACGAGATTTCCAAAGCTTTTTAGACACTTCCTGAAATTTCAAAGGACTACAAAAGTTTTAGGGTCTTTCAAATTATTCTAAATGAATACAAGAGATTTCACAATATTCCAATGATTTTAAAACATTTCAAAAATTTTAAGAAATTACCTAGTACAATTTCAGAGAGAATCTCAATTTTTTCAAGGAATTTTGCAATATTTTGGGGACTTTAAAAAGTTTAATCAGATTTGAAGAAAGGCCGTAGCAGGATAAGCATGGTCTGGGTGCCCCCACTCGGATATGATCCATATTGCAGAGGTAAGTGGCTACCCCTATGAAATAAATTGACCCCAAGTATCAACTAAAAAAAATTTTTTACAAAAGTTATAAACAAATGTTGAAAAATCCAAAAATTATAATTTTTTGAAAACGGTTCGACCGATCTTGGTGGTTAAGATATATGTTATAGTGGGTTCTGAAGAGGTTCTGGATAAAAAAAATTATTTAAATTTATAATAATTTTTTTATAGGAAGTACTTCTGGTACACCAACCATTTTCCCCCCATATCATGCTCGCATTCAAGGTTGTAATATATATTTGTGGAGATGATCAGAGCATTAGTTCATAGTAAAAAAAAATAAAAACTACTTGTTGGCCACTCAGATGTATGCAATTCCATGATAATGAGGGGCCAACTTTATTTTTAGCTTATGACGCAATAAGTTATACGCACTAGTGCAATACAAGCCCAATGCAAAATAATTATTCCATTAAAAACAAATTTTCTCGTGAATTACCCAGTCACAGTGTCAATTGCTTCTAGGTAGATAGAAAAATACTTCTCTTCGTCGCCGGCTTTCATTCGAAATAATTTGCAATAACGCTCAATCACTGGAAATTACTGGAAATTACTAGAAATCAGTTGTAATCATCAGAAATCGTTTGAAAACATTTGCAATAACGCTGAATCCCTGAAAAGTGAACATCAATAAAAATCACCGACATTCAGTTGAAATAATTTGCAGTAACGCTCTATCACTTGAAATTACTGAAAATCATTGAAAATCACTTTTACTTCCCAGAAATTATATAAAACAATTTACAATGACGTACAATCACCAGAAATCACTTGCAATCGCCGGCTTTCATTTGAAATAATTTGCAGTAACTTTCAATCCCTGGAAATTACTTGAAATCACTTTTAATCACCATAAATCACTTGAAATCCTTCGCAATAACGCCTAATCACAGGAAATTACTTATAATCGCAAACATTCATTCGAAATAATTTGCAATAACGCTCAATCACTGGAAATCACTGGAAATTACTAGAAATCAGTCGCAATCATCAGAAATCGTTTGAAAACATTTGCAATAACGCTGAATCACTGAAAAGTGGAAATCAATAAAAATCACCGGCATTTATTTGAAAATAATTTGCAATAATGCTCTATCACTGGAAATTACTAGAAACCACTGAAAATTATTTTAAATCCCCTAAAACTATTCAAAACCATTCGCAATGACGTACAATTACTAGAAATCACTTTCAACCTCCGGCTTTCATTTAAAATAATTTGCGATAACATTCAATCCCGGGAAATTACTTAAAATCATTTTTAGTCGCCAGAAATCACTTGAAATCCTTTGCAATAACGCTCAATCACTAGAAATTACTTATAATCACCTAAATTCATTTGAGATAGTTTGCAATAATGCTCAATAACTAGAAATTACTTGAAATTACTAGAAATCAGTTGCAATCGTCAGAAATCGTTTGAAAACATTTGCAATAACGCTAAATCACTGCAAATCACAGGAAATTACCGGCGTTCATTTGAAATGATTTGTAATAACGCTCTATCACTGGAAATTACTGGAAATCACTGAAAATCACTTTTAATTGCCAGAAATCACTTGAAATCCTTTGCAATGACGCTCAATCACAAGAAATTACTTATAATAATCAACATTCATTTGGAATAGTTTTAAATAACGCTAAATCATTAGAAATTACTTGAAATTACTAGAAATCAGTTTCAATCATCAGAAATTATTTTGAAACATTTGGAAAAACGCTGAATCACTGAAAATCACTGAAAATCACCGGCATTCATTTGAAATCATTTGCAATAACGCTCTATCACTGGAAATTACTGAAAATCACTTTTAATTTCCAGAAATTATTCAAAACAATTCGCAATGACGTACAATTACTTGAAGTCACTTGCAATCGCCGGCTAACATATAAAATAATTTGCAACAACATTCAAATCCTGGAAATCACTTGATATCACTTAAAATCACCAGAAATCGCTTGAAATCCTTTGCAATAACGCTTGATTACAGGAAATTACTTATAATCAATGAAAATTATTTGTAATATAGCTCAATCAGAGGAGAATACTGGATATCAATGAAAATCACTTTCAATCAACAGAAATTATTTGAAATCATTCGCAATAATGCTCAATCACTGAAAATCACTTATAACAATGAGCATTCATTTGAAATAATTTGAAATAACGCTCAATCAGTGATAATCATTTGTAATCACAAACATTCATTTATAATAATTTGCAATAATGCTCAACCATTCCATTTAATTGATGCTGATTGCAATCAATGTCTTCGATCCGTATGTAGAAAATTTTCAAACAATTTTGCAAAATTAGTTTAAATATAAATATTTACATATGGGATTCGAATTTTTTGATCTTACACTATCTGGAAATCACTTTCCAAAGCAGGAAATCAAGTAAAATCATTTGCAATAACGCTCAATAAGAGGAGAATACTGGATATCAATGAAAATCACATTCAATCAACAGCAATTATTTGAAATCATTTGCAATAATCCTTAATCACTGAAAATCACTTATAATAACGCTCAATCCGAGAAGAATACTGGATATCAATGAAAATCTCTTTCAATAACTAGCAATTATTTGAAATCATTTGCAATAATGCTCAATCACTGACAATTACTGATAGTCACTTTTAATTATTCGAAATCACTTGCCATCACTGCAAATCCCTTGGAGTCATTGGAATTTTTTTGAAATAATTTGCAATAACGCTCAATCAGTAAAAATCACTTGTAATTACAGACATTCATTCAAAATAATTTGCAATAATGCTCAAACATTCTATTGAACTGATGCTGATTGCAATCAATATGTACATTTGGGATTCGAATTTTTTTAAATTGTAAGATCTAGAAATCACTTTCTATCGCCGGAAATCAATTTAAATAATTTACAATAACGCTCAATCCGTGATGACTACTGGATGTCCATGAAAATCTCTTTCAATCGCCAGAAATTATTTGAAATTATTTGCAATAATGCTCAATCACTGAAAATCACTTATAATAATGAGCATTCACTTGAAATATTTTACAATAACGCTTAATCACTGACAATTATTCGAAATCACTTGTAATCAATGCAAATCCCTTGCAGACATTGGAATTTTTTTGAAATAATTTTCAATAACGCTCAATCACTAGAAATCACTTGTAATCACAGACATTCATTTGAAATAATTTGCAATAATGCTCAACCATTCTATTCAACTGATGCTGATTGCAATCAATGGCTTCGATCCGTATGTAGAAAATTTTCGAAAAATTTTGCAAAACTAGTTTAAGTATAAATATGTACATTTGTGATTTGAATTTTTTAAGCTTGCACTATCTGGAAATCACTTTATATCGCCAAAAATCAATAAAAATAATTTGCAATAACTTTCAACCAGAGGAGAATACTGGATATCAATGAAAATCACTTTCGATCAAGAGCAATTATTTGAAATCATTTGCAATAATGCTCAATCAATGAAAATCACTTATAATAATGAGCGTCCATTTTAAATAATTTGTAGTAACACTAAACCATTAAAAATGACTGAGAATCACTTTTCATTATTCCAAATCACCTGCAATCATTCCAAATCCCTTGGAGCCATTGGAATATTTTTGAAATAATTTGCAATAATGCTCAATCACTAAAAATCACTTGTAATCACAGACATTGATTTGAAATAATTTGCAATAATGCTCAACCATTCTATTTAACTGATGCTGATTGCAATCAATGGCTTCGATCCGTATACACGAGAGCTTGCATGAAAAAATGCATGGACGTGCAGGAAGCTAGAGTAGTATGCCAGGACAGAAAAGTTTGGTGATAAATAGTTTATAAAAAGAATGTGAGTAGAGTGAATGAAACCTGAATGAAAGACCTTGGGCACTAATGGGCACTACTTTCCAACCGAGCAATTCACGCCCACCCCGAAAGGGAAACGGCTTAATGATATAATAATAATAATAATAAAAGATTTCGAGCGATTTCCCTGGAACAAGGAATTTTGGAAAAGAATTATAATTCTGAGTTGAAAACATCGGATAATTTTTAGTCATAAAAAGTACAATCCATGTCAAAAATTCTCTTTTCCAACTCAATATTACATTTCTTTACAAAGAATCAAAAATTATATTTCTTTACAACATTTTCTATTAAAATTCAGAAATATAGTAACTCCCTTTTCTAAAATTTGGAAGAGTGAAGTTTCAAATTCTGACAAATTTTTGTTTGTAAAAAAAAGTTTTCAAGTTCAAACGAATTCTGATTTGGAACACGGAATATTCCATATCTGAAGAGTTCTGACTTGGAACACGGATTGTTTTTGTAAATTCCCTTTTAATAAATCCGAATTAAAATTCTTTTCCAAAATGCCCGTTCCATGTAAAAATTACCTGTTCCAACTGAAAATGATTATGTCATTCTTTACGGAAACTTCCTGTTCTGAAGTAAAAATTATAATTCTTAACAAAATTTCCTGCTCTAAAGTAAACCTAAAATGAAGATTATGATTCTTTAGGAAATACCCTGTTCGAAAATTCAAATTATAATTCTTTACGGAAATTCCCTGTCCCAAATTCAAAATTATATTTCTTTCCTAAAATTCGATGTGGCAACTTAGAATTATAATTCTTTTCAAAAATCTCCTGTTCCAATTTAAAATTATACCTAAATCTTTTAGAAAATTCCCTGTGCCAAAGTCCAAATTATAATTCTTTACGGAAATTCCCTGTTCCAAGTCAAAATTAAATTTATTTCCTCAAATTCCCTATTTAAAAGTCAAAATTAAATTGTTGTAGAACATTTTCTATTAAAATTCAGAAATACAGTAACTCCCTTTTTTTTAAATTTGGAAGAGTGAAGCTTCAAATTCTGGCAAATTTTTTTTTGCAAAAAGAAAGAATTTTTAAGTTCGAACAAATTCTGATTTAAAAACGAGGAATTTTCAAAATCTGTCGAATTATGACTTGGATTATGGATGTTGATGTAAATTCCCGTTTTCAAATCAGAATTATAATTATTTTCAAAAATTTCCCTACTGATATTAAAAATCCCTTGTTCCAAGTCAAAATTTTAATTCTTTACGAAATTCCATCTTCCAAGTCAGAATTCTATTTATTTACAATATTTTATATTATAATTCAGAAAAGATGTTTAAATTCAAACAAATTCTGATTTGGAACGAGGAATTTTGGAAATTTGACGATTTCTGACTTGGAACATGGATTCTTTTTTGTAAATTCCCGTTTTATGAATTAAAATTATTTTCGAAAATTCTCCATTTCTTGTCAAGAATTACCTGGTCCAAATCAAAGTCATAATTCTTTATGGAAACTTCCTGTTCTAAAGCAAAAATTATAATTCTTAGCGAAATTTCCTGCTCGAAGTGAACCTAAAATGAAGATTATAATTCTTTAAAAAATACCCTGTTTAAAAGTCCAAATCATAATTCTTTATTAAGATTCCCAGTAAAAATTATAATTCTTTAGAGAAATTCCCTGTTCCAAGTCACAATTACATTTATTTCCTAAAATTCCCTGTTTAAAAGACAAAATTTGATTTCTTTACAATATTTTCTATTACAATTCAGAAATGTAGTAACTCCTGTTTCTAAAATTTGGAAGAGAATAGTTTCAAATTCTGATACATTTTTATCTGCAAAAAAAAGAATTTTTACGTTCAAATAAATTCTGATTTGGAAACAAGGAACTTTAAAAATCTGACGTATTTTAACATGGAACAGGGATTGTTATGTAAATTCGCTTTTGTTAAATCAGAATTAAAATTATTTTCCAAAATTTCCCGTTCCACGTCAAAAATTACGTGTTCCAAAGTCAAAATTATAATTCTTTACGTGAGTTTTATTTTATAAAACAATTATTTCCTGTCCAAACTCAGAATTATAATTCTTTTAAAAAATTCGCTGTACCAAGTCACATTTAATATAATTTTCAAAATTCCTGTCCGAAATCCAAATGATATTTATTTATCAAATTTTCTATTATAATTCTGAAATGTAGTTTTCCAGAATTTGCAAGAGGGAAATTTCAAATTGTGACGAATTCTTACTTAGAACGTTTTTTTTTTAATTTTCTTTTTCTAAATTAGAACGTAAATTCTTTTCCAAAATTTCTCATTCTATGTCCAAAATTACCTGTTTCAAGTCAAAATTATAATTCTGTACGAAATTCCATGTTTCAGGTCAGAATTATATTTATTTACAATATTTTCTATTATCATACAGGAGGGATTCAGGGGAGTTTCCGTAACGAACTCTGACTTGGGACAGAGATTTTTTCCAATTATCTTCTTCTAAATAAGAATGTAAATTTTTTTTTCAAATTTTCCGTTTTATGTCAAAAATTCCCTGTTCCAATTCAAATTATAGTTCTTTACAGAAACTTCCTGTCCTAAAGTAAAAATTATCATTTTTAACGAAATTTCCTGCTCTAAAGTGAACCTAAAATGAAAATTAGGATTCTTTAAGAAATTGCCTGTTCAAAAGTCAAAATTAGATTTCTTTACACTTTTTATCATGATTCAGAAATATAGTAACTACCCTTTTCTAAAAGATGGAAGACGGAAGTTTCAAATTCTGACAAATTTTGATTTGAAAAAAGAAAGAATTTTTAAATTCAAACAAATTCTGATTTGGAACAACGAATTTTCAGAAACTGACGAAGTTTGACTTGGAACACGGACTGTTTTTGTAAATGCCCTTTTTATAAATCAGAATTAAAATTATTTTCCAAAATTTAACGCTCCACGCCAAAAATTACCTGTTCTAAGTAAAAATTATAATTCTTCACGGAAATGTCCTGTCCCAAACTCAAAATTATATTTCTTTACTAAAATTCGATGTCAGGATAATAGTAATTCTTTATGTTATTATTATTATTATTCTTATTATTATTATATAATTAAGCCGTTTCCCTTTTGGGGTACGCGTGAATTGCTCGGTTGGAAAGTAGTGATGTGTGGATGGGTATATAGGTGAAGGGTAGATAGGTATATAGTCTTTGGCTTGAAAATGTAACAATTTGGATGAAATTTGTTTTCTGTCTTGTCTGAAAAAGCTTTTGATTGAAAATTCATCTTTGTAAGTTTAAAATTCAACAATTTGGTTAAAAAATGAGAAAATTCAAAGTATTTTAACAAAATACATCAATTTTCAACAAAAATTGATAAATTCTCAACGAAAAATATAATAGCTCATATTATTCTAACCGAAAAAGATTTTCATGTGAAATCAAACACAGTTGAATTCAACCAAAAAATGCTCAACCAAATCAGATTAATTTTCTACCATAACAGTTAAATTTTAAACAACTAAAAAAATAGACTTTTTTATCAAAAACGATAATTTTGAAACGTAGAAGCCTAATGTTGAACCAAGAAAGAACAAAATTCCACTGAATTGTTCAATTTTCAAGCCAAAAATACGAATTTTCTACAAAATAGTGGAATTTTTAACAAAATACATGCATTTTCAACCAAAATAGATGGATTCGCAACAAAAAATATTATAGTTTATTATTATTTCAACCATACAAGATTTTAATTTGTAATTCAACCAAAAAAGACGAATTTTCAAGAAAGTAGCTGAATCCTCAACCAAATCAGATTAATTTTCTACCAAAGTAGTTGAATTTTCAAAAAAATGAGATTTTTTTCCAGAAGGTTTAAATTTAGAAACGAAAAAGCCGCATTTTGAACCAAGAAAGAACAAAAATGTCCACTAAATTGTTCAATTTTTAAGCCAAAAAGACGTATTTTCCACAAAACAGCTGAATTTTTCACCCGAGAATATGAATTTTTAACAAAAATTTACTTTGCAACCAAATAGTTGAACTTTCTACCAAAGTAGTTGAATTTGAACAAAATACATTAATTTTCAACCAAGTAGTTAAATTTTCAACCAAAATAATTGAATTCTCAACGAAAAATGTTATAGTTGACATTATTTCAACCAAACAAGATTTTTATTTGAAATGAATCACAGTTAAATTAAAAAAAAAAAAAGAACGAATACAAATAAAATAGCTGAATGAATTACGTTTTAAAATAAAAAAATAAAAATTGTAATTATGATTGGGAACAGTAATTCTAAATTTCAAAGGGGAATTTTCTAAATTAATTATCATAGTTCTGACTTTGTTGTGAGAATTTTTGAAAAGAATGATAATTTTGAGTTGATTCAGATAATTTTCGAAAGGAATTACAATTTTGGCTTGGAACAGGGAATTTTTAAAAATAATTATAATTCTGGTTTAGTACAGTGAATTTTTCCACAAAATTACAATGTGGACTTACAACGGAAAATTTTCAACAACAACAAAATAATTCTGACTTGGAACAGTGAATTTTTCAAAATAAATACAATTTTGATTTGGAAAGAGGAATTTTTCGATTTTTCCGAAGAATTATATGTAATTGTGAATTTGATCAGAGAATTTTGGGAAAAAAATTATTATTCAGATCTGGAACAAGAAAAGAAATTCTTTTGGAAGAGTAAATTTTCTAGAAAAATTATAACTTTGTGTTGGAACAGGAAATTTTCTCAATTTTCCGAAGAATTATATGTAATTCTGAATTGGATCAGAGAATTTTGAAAAAAAATATTATAATTCAGATCTGGAACAAAGTATTTTTTTAAAGAATTATAATTCTGACTTGGAACAGTAAATTTTCAAAAGAATTAAAAATTCACTTGGAATGGGAATTTTTCAAAAGAATTGCAATTTTTACTTGGAACCGGGAATTTTCGAAAGTAATTCTGATTCTGATTTAGAACAGGAAATTTTCGAGAAGAATCAAATTTCTGTCTTGGAACAGTAAATTTACAAAGAATTGCAATTTTGACTTGGAATGGGAATTTTTAAACAGAATTACGATTTTAATTTGAAACGGGGAATTTTCGAAAAGAATTACTATTCTGATTTCTAGAAAAATTATAATTTTGAGTTGGAACAGGAGATTTTCCGAATTTTCCGAAGAATTATATGTGATTCTGAATCAGATCAGAGAATTAAAAAATATATATATATATAATTCAGATCTGGAAACTTGAATTTAAAATAAAAATATAATTTTGACTTGGAAGAGGGAAATTTCGAAAAGAATTACGATTCAGATGTTGAATAGGAAATTAAAAAACAAATGAAACTTTTGAGTTGGTACGCGGAATTTTCCAGATGAATTATAATTCTGAGTTATACCTGGATTAAAAAAAGAAGTATAATTTTGACTTGGAACAGTGCATTTTCTAGAAAAATTATAATTTATATTTATTTATAAAATTAAGATTCTGATTTGGAACAGGGATTTTTTTTAAGAAAAAAAAAGAGAATTTTGAATTATTTCAGCAATTTTTGCAGAAGAATTACTTGGAAGAGTGAATTTTCAAAAAATTATAATTTTCAGTTGGAACAGGAAATTTTCCGAAGAATTATATGTAATTCTGAATTTGATCAGAGAATTTTGGAAAAAAATTATAATTCAGATTAATTCAAAAATAATTACAATTTGGACTTTGAACGGAAAATTTTCGAGAAGAATGAAATTTATGACTTAGGGCAGGAAATTTTGCAAAGAATTACAATTTTGACTTGGAACGGGGAATTTCGAAAAGACTTCTGATTCTGATTTGGAACAGGGAATTTTTGAAAAAGTGATCATTTTGAGTTGGCTCAGGGCATTTTTGAAAAGAATTACAATTTTAACTTGAAACGGGGAATTTTCGAAAAGAATTATAATTCTGATTTGGATGAGGGATTTTTTGAAAAAAATTAAAATTTTGAGTTGGTTCAGGAAATTTTGCAGAAGAATTATAATTTTTAGCTATTCCTGGGGAAACAATATAATAAAGTAAAATTCTGACTTGCAAGAGTGAAATTTCTAGAAAAGTTATAATTTTTAGTTGGAACAGGAAAATCTGGAACAAGACATTTTCCAAAAGAATTGTAATTCTGATTTGGAACAGGAAATTTTCGAGAAGAATTAAATTTCTGACTTGGAACAAGAAATTTGGCAAAGAATTACAATTTTGATTTGGGATGGGAATTTTTAAAAAGAATCACAATTTCGACTTGGAACGGAAAATTTTCGAAAAGAATTATAATTCTGATTTGGATGAGGGATTTTTTGAAAAAAATTAGAATTTTGAGTTGGTTCAGGGAATTTTGCAGAAGAATTATAATTTTTGGCTATTCCTGGGGAAACAATATAATAAAGTAAAATTCTGACTTGCAAGAGTGAAATTTCTAGAAAAGTTATAATTTTGAAAAAAGTTTTAAAAATCAAAAGCAGAACTCGATTGAAAAGAAGCGCATATGACCCTGAATATGTATGCTTAATTATTATTTTGATCCAGAAGGGAGTTTTCGAAAATGGAAACAGACTCGATCTCGTTATCAATGTCACGCTATGGCCTTCTTGTTTCAATGAAGATAAAAATATTACACCATCGCCTCGCTCCATTAAAGTTTTCTATTTTTCATGTTTTTCACGCTCAAAACTTTTTATAAATTATTATATCCCCAGTTTTTTTTATTTCTACGAAGTAATTATTTTTCCCCTCTTGAATTGGAAAATATCTCTATAACTCGAATTGATAATTTTCTACCAATCTTTATTGGCTCACTTTTTCTCAGTCGAATCTGATAAATTTTGCTAGCAATTAGTTGAAATTCACCCATTTTGATTCAGTAAGCAAAAAACCTTGAAGAATTGTCCGCGTGCCTGATTGAGAAAAAAGATTTTTTTGAAATTTTTTTAGTAATCTCGGGCACAAAATAAAAATTTACTATCGTGATATTTTCTCGTATGTTCGAGTCATTATTTATTGACAGCCCAATTATTGGCATGGCAAAAACCAAAGTGAATTTATTTCATTTCAGGTGCGACCTTTATGCTAAATTAGTTTAAGTTAAGAGTTAAGTTTTCAATTAAAAAAAAATAACTTTCAACCAAAAGATTGAATTTTCGAACAAATATTATTTGAATTTTTTATTTTAAAAAACTGCGGAATTCAACGAAAAAGCCGAATATTTAACAAAAATTAAAAATCAATTTTGAATTATCTTAATGAAAAAATGTCACTATAAAAAACCTTTTTTTTTCAAATAGTATGAATAACTGAAGCTTCCTAACTGTTTAATGAAATGTATCAATATTATATGTCAATCAATTCGTCTCAAATCAAAACATCTTTTCTATTCTCACATTAGCTTTATATTATGAGTATAAGAATATTTTTACCATAAAAATATATTTTTAATATAATATAAATAACCATAACTTCCTTACTGTTTAATAAATGTATTAATATTACGCTTCAATCGATTCGTATTGAACAAAGGAATCTTATATATTCTTGTATCAACTTTGACTTATGTTAATAAAAAAAGTTTGACTATAAAAAAACGATTATTAAAATATTATTGAGTGCCAAAAAAAATTAAATAAATATTTGCAGAAATACTTTGGTCGGTTTCAAGATATTACTGGTGAAAATAAGCCCTTCAAATTTCTGATCACTTTAAGATTAGAAATTTACAAAAAATACAAAATTGAAAAATAATACGAAACAAAATTTAAATACAATGACAAATCAGACAAATCAAATTTTGTATTAAAAATTGTAATTTTGCGTGCTAGAAAAGGGAAGGAGGAAATTCTAGCACACCATATTCTTTTCCCAGCTTTATGGTTTCTTGATATAATTTCTTCAGAATTATTTTATTCAAAAATTTATGATCAAAAAGTCTGATCTATCAATGTGTCATCTTTGAATTATGTCGATGAAAAAATTTTTTCTGTTCGAAAAAGATGTTTCAAATATTATGAATAAGCATACCTTTCTTAATCTACAATAAAGTGTATTGATATTATAGATCAATCGATTTGCTAAGAAAAAAAGTCTTACTACAAAAAACCGTGTTCTTAAACATTATGCATGACCATAGGTTCCCCAATGTTCAATAAAATGTGTCAATATTATAAGTCGATCGATTCGTCTCGAATCAACACATCTTTTCTATTCTCACATTAATTTCAAATTATCATAATGAGAAAATTTTTACTAAAAAAAACAGATTTTAAATATAATATAAACGACTGCGTCAGTTAAGGTTGCGCGTCCTGTTAAATATTCAATTTATGTAATTGTGTAATAAAAAAAAATATATTGATTGATTGTAAAAGGTTAAATGAAAATTAAATAAATTTGAAAAAATATCTATTACTGACATGGATAATTAAAATTTTTTTGAAAGAATCGCAACACTCGATTAGCTACATTTAAAACATTTTTTGAAAATTATGCGAGCAGTAACACCAGAGAAGTGACTCCTATAGAGGAAATCAAACTGGGAAACAAAAAGCCGTGTCCTAAGAAAGTTATTTTAATTGCATAGATTTTTCCTTATGCAAACAAAAAATTGAGTTCTCTCTGGATTAAAATTGGTAAAATTTTAATAATTACGAGTAAAATTTTACAGACTAGATTAGCAAGAAGTGAGCTACCAAATATGCGCAGAAAATAATTATTTCGATTATTCATGATATTTCCTAATTCAGTAAGGACTCTTTATAATAATAAAAGAAGGTTATAAAGATAGACAAAGTGAAAAATAGAAATTTTTAATAAAACCAAGCACTCGTGTAGCTTCATCGAAACTCTCGAAACAATAACAAAGCCATATTATCAAATTTTAAACGTGACGTGAGCTTTCTCTAATTGAAAAACATTACTCAAAAGTCTGTAAATAAATAATATCTCTACGTACGAGAAAATTACACAAGAGGAAAACTGTTATTTGGTGTGATTAATTAATTTTAAACAGTTTCAGGAGTCCACACTGGTTGGCCTGGATGATTTCTTATTAACAAATTAAAAGTCCATTTTTTTTCACCGTTTTAACAAATATTAGTGGCGACTGCCGACATATTTTTTCATTCTAAATAAGTATTCAGGGTGATGAATTGACTGGGAAACCAGAAATGAGCGAGAATTTATTTAAATACTCGGAAATTTGCTTCTGATCACAGTAAAATTTGAATTTGCAGCATTTAAATAATGTTGGTTAATTTGGAAATTTGTTTCCATTATGAGTAAAACCTTTTCAGTTCTTGTGCTTTGTGAGATTTTGTTCGCTGACTTGAGTTTGATAATCGAACTGATGATATTCCGAACATACAGAAACAATAATTTTCACAATTAGAACAAAAAATTGATTTAGCACGTTTAATTTGCTTACTCCTCATTCATACTGACTTGCAAGAGGAAATTTCAGAAAACAATTATATTTTTTATTTCAGGGCAGGGAGCTTCCGTGAAGAAATATGATTTTACGTAGAACAGGAAATTTTTTATATGCAACTGAAATTTTTAAAAAGAATTATAATGCGGATTCAGAAGAAAAGAATCTCACAAATTTCCTATTTCGAAACAGAATTCGTCACAATTTAAAAGTTCTCTCTTCCAAATTTTAGATGAAGAAAGTACGTCCAGTAGTGTTTGAGTAGAAGAACTATTCAAAGGAGAACCATCAGCTGGAGTACATGAATTTTATAAGTTGGCAGGCTTTCACGCGCTCTCCGAGGCCAAAGTTTCTCTTCCACCAACAATTCTACGCGCGTGAAACTAACCTTCCGTTCGTCGGTATAAAGCCGGCCAATTACTCTAACTTTAGTATTGAAAAAATTACCTTTTCCTTGAGCTCTGACCCTTACCTTTGCCATCTGATCTTTCACCCCTCACTCTTGACGGATCAAAAGCTTCTAACCTTCGATCCCTAAGGCGCCGTTCAAAAAGGTCACGCTATTTTGAATTTTTTTTTTATTCCTCCTCTTCTTCGTCCTTGATCCACCGTTTTAGAGTACCAACATTTTTCTTCAATTTCATTTAATAAACGCCTTAAATTAAACACAAAACATACAAATATAATATTTTAACAGACTTCGCAGCCCGAAATGCTCATAAAACATGGGAAAGGTAGACCTATTCTATCTCTCTCAATGGTTCACTGTGCATCCCTAAAACGCTATCTTTTCCTGTCCCCAATGTCAACAATTTTCTATCTCTTTTTATACCTTTAGTGACCGAGGACTCTTCTTTTTTTCTCTCCCTGAGTCTATCTGTCTATTACAAATTTCAATCTTTTTCAATCTCTTTCTCTATTTTTCGTAACCGGGACACAGTGGGGAAAAAGTACATTTTTCGGTTCAAAATACGCTCCCGACTGGACCTGTGGACCGATTTGGATTTTTTTTCTTTTGAAAAAGCTGATAAGATTTCTAAGAGTGTTCTCAAACCTGATTTTTGAATGAGGCTTTCATTTTTTTTATAAATGAACAAATATGACGAAAAAAATGGCCATTTTTTCTATTTGACGTTCCCGGTGTTATAACAGGAAAATTGTTGAAATCGCCTAAGTTTCATAGAATAACGTTAGTTGAAGATGTTTTAATATTATATAATGAACAAAAAATTTTGATATAAACAAATTATTTGTTGAAAGAATGTTTTCTACGATTTTCCATAATTTTACGTTTTTCAAGTTTTATTGCAAGAAATCTTGATAAAAACAATACGATGATGTAATAATTTCTTCTTGAGATCATTATTGTTAATAATATAAACAAATTCAATAAACAAAAGCAGTAATCAGGAATTTTTCGATAGAAAAATTAATTTTTTTCGAGGTCAATTTTTTTAATTAGGAACTTCATGATAATTTTAGCAAAATTCATAATTTGTTGATTAATCTTATGATTTTTTCAAACAAAATTAATTTAAAAATGCATTATTGGGGCATCTGTCGACGGAAAAATCCTTTTTTATCGATGTCAGACTTTTTAATTGGGATCTTTATAAGAAATTCAGCAACATTCATGATAAGCTGATGAATTTTATGATTTTTTTAAACAAAAATAAAAGACAAATGCATTATTCGGACATCTGTGGGCGGAAAAATTCGTTTTTTTCTATGTCAGTCTTTTTAATTGGAAACTTCATGAAACACTTTCTGATAAACTTTAACTGAAAGGACTGAGATTGAAAAAAAAATCCGTAGACAAATTCCCCAAAAATGCATTTGTTTATTATATTTGTTTAAAACATCATATAATTTATCAAAGAATTATGAATGTTGCTGGAATTGACAGGAAGTCCAAAACTGAAAGGACTGGCATAAAAAAAAGGGAATTTTTCTGCCGACAAATGCCCGAATAATGCATTTGTTCATTAATTTTGTTTGAAAAAATCATAGGATTAATCCACAAATTATGAATTTTGCTCGAAAAATTCCTGATTAATGCCTTTGTTTGTTGAATTTGGTTATAATATTAACAATAATAATCTCAAGAAAACATTCTTCCAACAAATAATTTGTTTATAACCAATTTTTTTGTTTATTATATAATATTGGAACATCTTTAGCTAATGTTACTCTATGAAACTTAGGCGATTTCAACAATTTTCCTGTTATTGAAGAACACCGGAAACGTCAAATAGAAAAAATTACCATTTTTTTCGTCATATTTGTTTATTTATAAAAAATTTGAAATCTAGTTAAAAAATCAGGCTTGACAACTCTCAGGTTGACATGGATAGATAAGGATAGGATGAGATCAAGAATTGAGGATTGAGAAAGATAGACGTTAATTTATATCGAAAAAAAATATAGAAAAGGGTAGATGTTGATAGATGTAGTATAGGATGAGGTCGAGAAGAGAGGATTGAAAAATATAGACTCGAATTTAGATTTACAAGGAGAATAAATAAGATAGACGTTCATGGATTAAGGATACGATGAGATAGAGAAGAGGAGATTAAAAAAATAGACAGAAAAGTGGAAAAGTTATGACGGGGATAGATAAAGGATAGGATGAGACAGAGAAGAGGGTAAAGAAAAATATAGACGTTCGTGGATGTATGATACAATGAAATAGGAAAGAGGAGATAAGAAAAAATAGACGAAAATTTAGATTGACGTGAATAGACACAGGATACGATGAGATAGAGAAGAGTAGAATATAAAATTGACGAGAATTTAGATTGACAAGGAGATAGAAAAAGATAGACATTGATATATTTAGGATACGATGAGACAGAGAAGAGGAGATTAAAAAAGACAGAAGGGAATTTATATTTACAAAGATATAGAAAAAGATAGATGTTGATAAATGTAGCATAGGATGAGGTAGAGAAGATCGGATTGAAAAATATGGACGTGAATTTAGATTTACAAAGAGAATCAAAAAGATAGACATGCATGGATTAAGAATACCATGAGATAGAGAAGAGGAGATTAAAAAAAATAGATGGGAACTTAGATCGACAGAGAGGTGGAAAAATGATGACGGGGATAGATAAAAGATAGGATGAGACAGAGAAAAGGGGTTTGAAAAAGATAGACGCTAATTTAGATTTCAAAATAAATAGAAAAAGATAGAGGTTGGTGGATGTTTGATAAGATGAGATAGGGAAGAGGAAATTAGAAAAAATATACGAAAATTTAGATTGACGTGGATAGACACAGGATACGATGAGATAGAGAAGAGTAGATTAATAAAGATAGACGGGAATTCGAATTGACAAGGAGATAGAAAAAGATAGACATTGATATATTTAGAATACGATGAGACAGAGAAGAGGAGATTTAAAAAGATAGGCGGGAATTTATATTGACAGAGATACGGAAAAATGTAAACGGTGATAGATGTAGGATACGATGAGATAGAGAAAAGAAGATTTTAAAAAATTGACAAAGAGGTGGAAAAATATTGACGTGGGTAGATCAAGGATGGGCTGAAAATTTAACTATTGTATTTCAAGTTCAAAATTTATTTGTTGTAGGTAAAAATTCACCTATTTTGTTACAAATTCGTCTTTTCAGTAGGAAAGTAATCTCATCAGTCAAAACTTCATCTTTTTCTGATAATTTGTTGCTACGGTTGAAAATTTAATAATTTTTTTGAAAATTCGTTAATGCTTATGGGTTAAAATTTTATTTTTTTTTCAATTGAAAATGTAACTATTCTATTCTTGTTCAAAAATTATTTCTTTTTTAGTTAGAAATCCATGTTATGGGGACTATTTTTCTTTTTCAGTGAAAAATTTATTTTTCAAGCTTAAGATGTAACAATTTCAGGTTTGTTCAAAAATACATCTTTTTTAGTTCAAAATTTTTAAGTTTTGTTGAAAACGCATCTTTTTTGGTAAAAATTCGATTATTTTGAAAGAAAATTCATATTTTGGGATTAAAAAGTTATATTTTAGCGTTACAAATTCTAGTAGTTCTTTCTTGGTTGAAAATTTAACTTCTTTCCCAAAAATTCCGTATTTTGTTTTGAAAATAAGCATATTTTGGTTAATGATTCAACTAATTTGTAAAAAGTTCATATTTTTTGGTTTAATTAAACTGTTTTTGATTACAAAATAAAATATTTGTTCGTAAACATTTTTCATTTTGATAGCAGGTAAATAACGACGATTATTTTGCCATTTCTTTACAAATTTCATTTTCACAATTTTTTTGACAGTTTGCCAATTGCAGCACTTCCACAGAGAGGAAACTCGATTAAAAACAAAATAATAACTCTATAGAAATGCATGGACAAAAAAAAGTATTGATCCAACGGTATCTCTTTCGAGGCTTCAATTTTTGAAAAGTTCAAAAAAATATTTTTTACGAAATTATTGTAAAGTAGTAACCTAAAAAGGTTTCACATACATATGTGGGACAAGTAGAAAAGTTAGTAATGACCAGACGCGATGTAGTCAGCTTAAGTAGTCAATTCCAATGTTTAGTCAGACCGAACAGAAAGCCCTATGTGGGTAAAAGTATTCTATGTTTTTAGGAATTGAAAATATTTTGTCTGTCATTCTTTATTAAGAAACATACTTTTTTATGAAAAAAGTTAAAAACTTTTGAAAAATAATTATTCTGAAAATAGGTTTTGTAAATAAATTTTTTCACACTGTCGCTTCTTGCGAATTTTTCAATGATTCTTAAAATGATTATAAATCATAGATATATTTTTTTAGGGGGGGGGAACTACAACTGTACTGTTTTTAATTTTTAAAACAGGGAAATAATCTTCAAATATAGTTATTTGTTTGAAAAATGTTTTCTCTTTGAAAAATTGTTTTAATAATTTCAGCCACAGACAAATTTTTCTCTGAAAAGTAGGTTTGTCACGACAAATTTATTAATCTTCAATTTTATTTTTATATTTTCAGTTGAAAAAAATTATTTTCAACCAAAAAAAAAAAAGAGAGAGAATTCTCAACTAAAAAGGTTAAATATCTATAAAAAAGATTCGGCAAAAAAAGAAATAGTTAAATTTTTAGTTACGAAAAATTAATTTTCAATGAAAATAACATAACTATTAGCCAAACATTTCAATTTTCAATGGGCTTTTCATTTGACAGTTGAACGTTCAACCAAGAAAGTTAATTTTCTACCAAAAAAGACAAATTTTTAATAAAATAGATGAATTTTGAACTACAAAAAATTAATTTTTAACAAAAAATAGGATAGTTCAATTTTAAGGTAGAGAAATAAGATTTCGACCATATAAAATAAATTGTCAACGAAATAGTTGAATTTTGACGCAAACAGATGAATTTTAACAAAAAAGATCAAATAAATATATTAAAAAATTCGACAAAAAATGAAGTAGTTAAATTTTTAGTTGAGAAAAATTAATTTGTAATGGAGAGAAACAATTTTTAAACTAAATATTTTAGTTCTCAATGGATTTTTCATCTAATAGTTAATTTTTGAACCAAAAAAGTTTATTTTGTACCAAAAAAGACACAATTCAACAAAAAAGTGAATTTTGAACTGAACAAGATAAATTTTCAAGGAAAAAGAAACAGAATATTTTAATTTTAAGTTATAGAAATAAGGTTTTAACCAAATAAAATGAATTTTTAACGAAATAGTTAAATTTTTTTTTTCTACCAAAAAGTTTGAATGTTCATAAAAAAAAAATTCGGCAAAAACTTCAGTTAAATTTGTAGTTGATAAAATTAATTTTTAATGAAGATTAAACTAATCTTTAAGCCAAAGTAATTAATTTTTAACCAAAAAGATTAATTTTTTACCGAAAAAGATAAATTTTGTACAAAATACATGAATTTTCATCCAAATTATTGGATTAATACCATTTTGACTGTTATTCTTGTTTCTAAACATTTTTTTTTTGCAAAAGATATTGTTAAAATAAAAATGTTTTGTAAGCTTTATCATTTTTTCATTTGAATTAATATTTTTAATTTCAATTACATTATCTGTAATATTATTTTTATGTTTCAAATTAGAGAACAAATATTTTTTCAGAGATCTGATTTTTGGCATGAAAAACACCTTAAACGAAAAATTTGAGAAAAAGTAATGAATGTTTAAAAGTGTATGACTCTTTAATGGAATTTGGATATTAAAAATCCGGTTCGATCAATTGCAGACGAATACCCCTTTTATTAAAAACGTCAGTCTCGTGCCTAGAAAAATTTTTGGTTCATATCTCGCAAATGTTCAGACATTGAGTTTCTTTTTAATCAAGGTGTTTGAGAAACGATCAATCACTACGCGATAAAAACGATCAGTCACGTCCGTTCGAATTATCGACGACGTGCCGTAGTTCTGAAACATACGAGAAGTAACTTATTTTGAACCTTATGGAATTGAAAACAAACTTATAATGCTGTTTGTATTATTACTGAATATATCAAATTCAAATTTTCAATACACATTTTACACATTTAAATCTAAAGTACTTTCTGATGCATATTTCATTGTAATTGAAAATAAACTCATATTCCTGTTTGTTTTCCAATTGAATTTATGAATCTTAAACTTTGAGTTTAACTTTTACAGAAAAGTCCAAATTGCTTGATATATTATATATATTTCCTTTGATTAGAACACAAAATAATAATCCTGTTATTTTTCCTCGCAAATTTATAAAAATTATATTTTAAATATACAGTTCATCAAAAAGAAATCTACAGTAATTTTTTATTGAATTTATTTTTATTCATAAACAAACTTATAATCCTGTTTCCATTCCAGGAATTTTCCAATTTGGTAATGTTAAAAACTGTTTGGGAATTTTATTATTGGGTAATTTTATTATTCGTAAATTTTATTATTCGGGAATTTTCCAATTCAGGAATTTTACAGTTCCGGGAATTTTATTTTGCGGAAACTTTACTGTTCCGGAATTTTATTATTTTGGAATTTTCCAATTCGGTAATATTAAAAACTATTTGGGAATTTTACTATCCGAGAATTTTATAATTCGGGAATTTTATTATTCGGGAATTTCCCAATTCTTAAATTTTTTATTCAGCAATTTTCCAATTCAGGAATTTTACAGCTTCGGGAATTTTATTATTCGAAAATTTTATTGATCAGGAATTTTATTATTTTGGAATTTTCCAATTCGGTAACATTGAAAACTGTTTGGGAATTTTATTATTCAAAAATTTTATTATTCGGAATTTCCCAATTCTTGCATTTTTTTTATTCGGGAATTTTCCAATTCAAGAATTTTATTATTCGGAAATTTCATTATTCAAAAATTTTATTATTCAGGAATTTTCCAATTTGGTAATGTTAAAAACTGTTTGGGAATTTTATTATTCGGTAATTTTATCATTAGGAAACTTTATTGTTCCGGAATTTTATTATTTTGGAATTTTCCAATCCGGTAATATTAAAAACTGTTTGGGAACTTTATTATTCGCGAATTTTATGTTTCGGGAATCTTATTATTCGGGAATTTTCACATTCGGGAATTTTATTATTCGGCAATTTCATTGTTCCGGCATTTTATTATTGGGGAATTTTGCAATTCAGGAATTTTATTTTTCGGGATTTTTCAGTCATCCCGTTTCGAAATTTGTATTTATAGATTTTTAGATACAAAATTATTAATGAATTTAATTTAAAATGAAAAAGTTTAATACACTTAAAATTCCCTTCTAATTTTATTATTATTAAATATTGTTATATGATTTTTATTCGAGATAATCGACTATTTTCGAAATCATGAATAAAAAAATTGCGTAGGCATCGTGACCCAATTTTTTTGTCACGTGTGAAATATATTAAAGTCGACCCTAAAAAAATATTTTTACTTGAGTTGTAGAATGAAGAGGATTCAGACCTCAGATTCGATTCACATCACGTATAGAGGGTGATTTTCATGGGAGCCATCAGGTTTCACAGTTGATAAGAAAATGCATTGTGAAAGGAAAATATTGCCAAATAAAGTCCTAATTTTGTAGAAGCTTCTTTATTCTACTCAAAATTTACTCAACTAGAAAACAAACCATTTTTTTGCAATTTTCAAATTAACATATAAAATTAATATTATTACAAAATTGGTTCATTCCACAGTATCTATTATCCGAAATAATAGAAAAGAAAAGCAAGGACAATATTTTTTATAATTGACGAAAAATTCATATTTCAACTTCAGAATTAATAAATAATATTTTGTATAAACCTGTTGCATTTTTGTTTCAAACTGTGAGTTTAATTTTTAAATTCAAATTATTTTTCTTTTAAATAACCGATATCAGGTGAAAAATACTTATATACTCTTTTATTGTTCAAATGTTGCAAATATTCTTGAAAATCCAATGATTTTAATTAACAAGAAAGATTGTAGACTTTCTTTACAATCCAATTTTTTAAAATAAAAAATACTAATTTTCAAAATACCTTTGTTCGGATCGCAGTGAAGCTTGAAAGCAATTTTTTCACAATTTATAAATGAAAATTAATATTTAAAAAGTATTGATTTCATACCAGTAGACAAAGAACAATTAAAATTAAATTATTTGATAATTCGTAATTATTTAAGCTTGTAAATTTCCATATTGAAAAAATAAGCGTTGGATTCAAATCTAATGATTTTTGTTTCAAAATAAAAATTTTAGGTGAAACAACAATTTCAGGTGAAACAACAATTTCAGGTGAAACTTTTGGTTTACAATACCCATTTTTTGTAAACAAAGATGCTAACTAATGCTAAAATTGTTAAAAAATTATGAGGGTTAAAAATCTAATGTTTTTTGTTTAAAAATATCGAATACCAGCAACCCCGTGGAAAAAGGTCAAAAATGTGAAATTTTTGACTAATTTTTTATTTGGTAAATTATTTAATGTGAATATTAAAAAATAATTCTCTAAAATTACGAAAAATAACGTAGAAAATTGTTAAGCAAAATTTTTCAATTCTGCACGTTTACAAAATTTTACACAAAATTCGTATTCATTTTAGAAATATTAAGAAGTTTTGCAAAGATTTTATAAAATTTAAAACAAAATTTCGATTTCATTAAATTAAAAAAAAATCGATTGTCAAAGATGTCCAATACAAATGTAGAATCTTTTTAAGAATAAAAGGTTTCAAGAAAATGAAAAACTTTTCCATATAAAATTGAACAAGATTTCAAAAAATTTCGAAAGATTTCCAAAATTGTCAGAAAAGTATGTGGAAGATTTTGAGGCAAT
>JAABKJ010075445.1:34227884-34372563 GCA_011634705.1 Andricus grossulariae
TTATTTTAAAAGGTATTGAGAAGTTTTGAAAAAGATTCAAAAAAAATTATAACCTTGGAACGATTTCAAGAAGTTCAAAACAAAATTAAGATTTTTGAAGATTTTGAAAAAAGATCCTTTTTAGTAATTTTGAAAGGTTTCAAGAGAATAAAGGTTTTCTTTTACAGATTTCAAAATATTTCCAAAATTGTCGAAAAAGAATCTAGAAGGTCTTAAAGCAATTTTTTTGAATTTTCAGTTTAAAAAAATTATGAAAAATTCGAAAAACTTTAAAAGATATTAAGAAGTTTTGAAAAAATTTCAAGAAATGATTTTTAAAAAGAATTCAGAAGATTTTAAAGCAAAAATTTGGAATTTTGCAAGATTAGAATTTTTTTTTAATTTTTCAAAAAATTAGTTTTTACTTTGAAAAACTAATTTTAAGATAGAATTGAAAATTATTTCGAAATGTTTCCAAAATTGAATCCGGAAGATTTTGAGGCAATTTTTTGTACTTTGCAGAATTTTTAAAAAATGTTATGAAAAATCTAACACATTTTTAACTATATTAAAAAATTTTGAACAATTTCCAAAATAATTTCAAAAAATTTAACAAAATGTAGATTTTTCAAGTTTTCCAAAAATAGTTTTTCAAGAGATTTCAAAGCTTTCAAGTCAATGAAACAGTTTTCTTTTTAAGACTAATTTCAAGGGAAAATTGAAAAAGAATTTTAAAAATTTCAAAAGATTTCCAACATTCTCAAAAAAATATCTGGAAGATATTGAAGCAATTTTTCCTAGATTAAAAAAAGAACATTATTCCCGAATACTAAAATTGTAGAAAAATAAAAATCCCGAATTGAAAAATTCCCGAATAATAAAATTCCCGAATTGGGAAATTTCCGAAAAATAAAATTCCAGAATAATAACATTCCCAAATTGGGAAATTCCGGAATGATAAAATTGCCGACAGAAAATTGCCGTAGTATAAAATATCCGAATTGAAAAATTCCCGAATTTAAACAATTTAAATAAAAAATATGTAATTGAATAAAAAGACAACAATGAAATATTATTTTAGAAAATTATTTTTAAGGCCCAAAGGTTAAAAAATTAATATTCAAATTTAAAATAATATATTTCTTAATGACTACATTTAAAATAATTCTTAAAATAATATTTCATTATTGCCTCTTTGTTCAATCAAATATATATATATATATTTCAAATTTTAATTTTTCAAATTTGGGAATTTTAAAATTCGGATATTTCATAATTCGGTAATTTTCTGTCGGGAATTTTTTTATTCAGGAATTTCCCAATTTGGGAATTTTATGATTCGGGAATTTTGTTATTCGGGAATTTTATTATTCGGGAATTTTCCAATTCGGGATTTTCATTTTTCGGCAATGTTATTATTCGGGAATTTCATTATTCAGGAATTTTCCAATTCGGGAATTTTACAGTGTCAGAAATTTTATTTTTCGGGATTTTTCAGTCCTCCCGGAAAAACATCACATCCATTGTTCAATATATTTAGCTGAAGATTTATGTAACTAGTTGAAAATTCATATTTTTTGCTAGAAAATCAAACTGTTTGGTTACAAATGTATGTATTATGTTGAAAATTCATCTTTTCTGACAGAAAATTAATCTTCTTAGTTGAAAATTGAACTATTTGGTGAAAAATAGATGTATTTGGATTACAAGTCGTATTTTTTGGTAAAAAATAAATTTTTTTGTTAAAAAAGCAATGTATGGTTAATAATTAATCTGTTTTAGTTAAGGATTCAAATAACTTGTTGTAAATGCATCTTTTTTGGTTTTATTCAACTGACTTTAATTTAAAATAAATCTTTTTTGTTTTTAATATCAACTGTCACATTTTTTGGCGAAGATTAAAAACTTTGGTAGAAAATTCAACTGTTTTGTGGAAAAACGTAATTGAAAATTCGTCATTTCGAACGGCTTCTTTTTAACCATTGAGACAATATGTAGTCAATTAGCGAAGAAGTTCGAAAATATTTTTATAAAAAGTAAAAAAATAGCGGCATCAGTAGAAAATTGTGAGAAAATAGTGCCTTTAGTGTAATTTTTTTCGAAATAGTAGTGAAATAGTGTCACCATTCAAAAAAAGTGTAAAATAGTGTCAAAAGTTTGTTGAGTCCGAGGCCTGCATAGAAGCATAAAATTATGATATATTTTAGTAACAAAAATCTTTTTTGATTAAAAATTAAACTATTTTGTTAAAATTGCAACATATTTCGACATAAAATCTTAGAAATTCAAAGTTTTTCATATTTCATTAAATTACCCTACTGGTCCTGTAAAATGTGTAAAATGTGATTATGAAATAAGTAAAACGTTTTCAGGTTAGAAATAATCGAATCGCCAATATTATTTTTTTTTTAGTTTTATCTCCAGTTCCAGATGTTGAAGAAGCAATATAAAGTCGAGAAGAAATTCTGCGCTCTTACAAATAAAGCAACTTCCAATCCTCCTCTTACATGCATTCTTATGTACATATGCACATGTAAAAACGTGAAAGGACTTTTAAAGCAATCGCATATTTACTTCTGAACTACCTATGTCATAAAGGGAACGCAATTTTAAATTGAATCTCTGTTCTTTTACAACGCCATTATGGAGAAAACGAGAAAATTTCATTAAACGATTTTATTTGAAAAGAGAAACACACAGGCAATAGCAACAAATGCTCACCTTTAAAAAGTGATAGGGGAGAGTTGGGCTAAGCCGAAACTTTTTTTCAAGTCTTTTTTTAATTGAATTTTTTTTTTTTTTTTGAAAACCTATTAGGTATTGTTGGATCGAAACTTTGGTTTCACGTAATATGGAAACTTGAATTATATTCTTCATGAACAAGTAATTGTCGACTTAACAACAATTTTTTAAAGAAAATAGTTAAATTTTGAACCCAATAGAAATTTATTTTGAACAAAAAAAAGGATTTTTAACAAAACAGTTAAATTTTCAACCAAAGGGATACATTTTTAACTATGTAAAATGCTGAATCTTCACTTACTTAAAAAAATTAATTTTCAACAATAAAATAGTTGAATTTTCAACAAAACCGTTAAATTTTTAGAGGTATTATTAAATTTTCAAGCAAATAGTAAAAATTGTTACCGAAAATAGTAGTATACTTCATAATAATAGTTTATAATAATAATAATAATTCTGAAAATATTTTATAAGAATAGTCGACTTTTTAAATGAATAATGAATAAATAATGAACAAAGGATATACATTTTTCATCAAAATCATCAATCTGTAAGCAGAAAAATATTAATTTTTAAATAAAATAGTTCAAATTCCAACCTAGTTATTGAATTTTAAACAAAATGGTTGAATTTTCAAAAATGGAAACGGTAATTTTTCCAGCAAAAATTCAAACGTTCATTTTTAAATTTAAAAATTAATTTAAAACCAAGCAAACGATTTTTTAACAAATAAGTTACATTTTTGACCAAATAATCAAATTTTCAACCGAAGTTATAAATATTCAACTAATATGATGAATCTTGAAAAAATAATGAATATTCAACAAAAAAGTTCCACTTTCAACAACGTTATTTTAAATTGAGAAATTATTGTTCAACTAACAAAAAAACAACGTATTTTCAACAAATCAGTTAAATTTTCCACTATAAATAAAATTGTTAAATTTTCAGTTGAAGAAATTAATTTTGAATAAAAAATATGAATTCATAACTAAAAATAATAGCATACCTTATAATGACAGTTTATAATAATATTAGACTTATAAACCAAACAAAACGAACTTTCAACGAAAGAGATGATCGTAAAAAATCAATTTTTAACAACAAAATAGTTTCATTTTTAAGAAAATAGTTCAATTTAACCCAAAGAAATTAATTTTCAACAAAAAAGTTATGTTTGAAGCAAATATATTAATGGTTTACAATAATTATAATAATGAATCTTCAAGTGAAATAGATAAATTTTCAGTTGAAAAAATTAATTTCCAAGAAAAAAAAAGAATTTTCAACAAAATAGTTAAATTGTCAACATAAAAGTTAATTTTGAACCAAACATATTAATAATTTCAATATTAAGTTTAATTTTCTACTGAAACCGATCATTTTTCAACCAAAAATTGATTCGTTAAATTTTCAGTTTAAAAAACTAATTTTAAACAAACAAAAAAACAAAAAAATTTTCAACCATGGAAATTCAACCAAAAACGACGAATTTTTAACAAAATATTTAAATAATCAACTGAACTGATGAATTTTCAACAAGCAAGATTAATTTTCAACAAAATATATGAATTTTCTTCCAAATAATTGAATTTTCAACTTGAAAGGGAAAAATTTTCAAATAAAAATTTCAACAGAATACATGAATTTTTGAATAAATAGTTTAATTTTCAACAAAAAATTTAAATTTTCTACCAAAGTAGTTCAATTTTCAACCAAAAATATGAATTTTCAACAAAAAAGTTAGTTTTTAATTAGGAAAGATCAATTTTCAAAATTTAGTTTAATTTTCTACTGAAACAGATAATTTTTTACCCAAAAAATACGAATTTTTAACAAAAAAGTTGAGTCATTACCCAAAACAGATTAAATTTTAACCGTAAAGTTTAATTTTTAACCAAAAAGGATGAATTTAAAAAAAAATCAATTTTTTGTTCTAAAAGTCGAAATCCTAACAAAATAGTTATTTTTTCAAGCTTGAACGTCATTTTTTTTTAGAAAATAGTTGACTTTTTAATTGAAAAAAGAAGAATTTTCGACAAAAAAGAAAAAGATAGATTCTCAGGAGAATACACAAATTTTCAGTCAAATTGTTGAATTTTCATCTAGGAAATAACAATTTTTAATAAAAAATATATTGCTAGAACAAATAAAGAATAGTCACATTTTCAGATTGAAGAATTAATTTTCAATAATAAAAAAAAACAACAATTTTTCAGCGAAATATTTACATTTTCAACTCGAGAGATAAATTTTCAAATAAAATGATGAATATTTAACAACAACCAAAAATTAATTTTCAGAAAAACTTATAAATTTTTTAATACAAAAGGTGATTTTATAACAAAATAGTTGAATTTTTAACAAAAGAGTAAACATTTTAAACTACAAAGAAGCATTTTCAGACAAATAGTTGAATTCTTAACTAAAAAGATCAATTTTTACCAAATAAACGAATTAAAACAAAAAGAAGATAAATATTTTACCAAAAATAGAATAGCTAAATTCTCCGGTAAAATCTCAACAAAAATATAATAGGTGATATGCTACAAATTTTTTTTTTAATTTGCAGTAAAGAACGGTTAAATTCAAGAAAAACAGACAAATGTCATCTAAATTGTTGAATTAACAAGCTAAAAGCCGAATTATCTACAAATAAATTACATTTTCAACCAAAAAAATTGATTGTTCACCAAATAGTTGAAATTTTGACAAAAATATGAATTTTTCGACAAAATAGTTGAATCTCCAAACAATAAAATAAATTTTTATTGAAGCAGTTCTACTTTCCACAAAAAATAATTATTTTTACAAAAAATATGAATTTTCGGCAAAATAGTTATATCTTGAAACAATAATAATAATTTTTATCGAAGTGATTCAGCTGTCAACCAAAAGTTGAATTTTCAAATAAAATAGAAAAATATTTACCAAAAAATGGAACAGTTCAATTTCTAGTTGAAAAAGTTAATTTTCAACTGAAAAAGCAAACAAATTCTTAACAAAATAGTTAAATTTATAATTTTTATCGAAGTGATTCAGCTGTCAACCAAAAGTTGAATCTTCAAATAAAATAGAAAAATATTTACCAAAAAATGGAACAGTTCAATTTCTAGTTAAAAAAGTTAATTTTCAACTGAAAAAGCAAACAAATTCTTAACAAAATAGTTAAATTTATAAACAAAGAGATTGATTTTTTTCAAAAAAATTAATTTTCAACAAAGAAGTACAACTCTCAATGAAATAGTTGAATTTTTAATGAAAATATATGAATTATCAACAAAAAATGTTGCAGTTGATATTTCAAAGAAAAATCATTTTAATTTTCAATGAAAATTAGTCGATATTTCAACCAAAAAGGAGCTTAATTTTAAATCAATAATTGCTGAATTCCAATAAAGAGATACATTTTGAACAAAAAAATATAATAGTTGATATTTTAACAAAAAAAATTTATAAGGTTTAATCGAAAACAATTTAATTGAAGAGAAACAGCCGAATTTCAATTAAATTGTTGAATTTATAAACAAAAGAGGCGAACTATTTGAAAAGCCGTTGAATTTTTAACCAAAAAAATTTATTTGCTACAAAAAAAGGCGAATTTAAAAAGGAAACATCAATTTTCAACCAAATAGTGAAATTTTCTACCAAATTGTTGAATTTTCTTGCCGAAAATTCAAGTTTTTTGGAAAATAAAAAAGATTTTTGATTTTAAATTACGTTTGATAGATGTGGATATCTAGGTAAAATTTTAATCCAGAAGAAATGTTGCATAAATGAAATTATTGCTTGATCTGTGATTTATTGTAACAGAAAAATTTTTTGGTAAAGGTGTAATATTTTTTTTAAACTGATTCTAAAAATATTGGTTACAAAAATTTATATTTTTTTTGTTTAAAATTGTATATTTCTACAATGAACTACCAGTATTTACAACATAATTTTAAGTACAGTTTTCCAATATTTCAACTTTTTGTAAAATCTTGTATTTTTTGTAAAGATTTGTAATTTTCAACAATAATTTGCATCAAATTAAAAGTGTTTTTTATTTTTACAACAAAGTGAAGAAAAAAATCAATTAAAAGTTATACAAATTTTTGAATTGTAGAAAATTATAGTTCATTGTTAATTTTTTTACTCTTCTACAAGAAAATACAATAAACATTAACTATTCGTATTTGAGTCTATTTTTCATCAAATTTTGTACATTTTTTTTTCTTTTTGAAAAACGCACAAGTTTTAACAAAAAATTGCACTTGTAGAAATGTACTTTCTTGAACACATTTTTTCCACCAGGGATCCTTAAGCAAATTTAAAACCTGCTTTTTAGATATTCTACGATATGTCAAATTTATCTAAAAAATAAGTTTGAAATAAAATTCATACTATGAGCAAAAAGTACTTTTTTTAGTCTACCCTGTACATTTTCTCCTACTATGAATTCTCTCATTTCTACATTTCCTTTGATACATTCAGTCTCGCATAAGCTCGGATTCGTTTCATACACGCATACACACACACACACATATGTATGAATATATATATATATATATATATATATACATATGCACACATACATACATATATATATATATATATATATATATAAGGGAAATAGAGTCAATTGTCGAGAATGAGAAGTGTCGGATATACTGGAACTTCATATTCTCGACAATTGTTTCTGTAGCGCACTCGAGACCTGACATAGTTCTTCTTGACGTCGGGAAACGAACCATGGTCGTTATCGAATTTTCTGCAACTGCTGACAAAAACATCATAGCCAAAGAGAATGAAAAGAAAGAGAGGTATAAAGACCTTATAAGAGAGTTACACCTGAAATTTTACAGCGATTTCGCTGAGAGCGAAATCAATTCTTCGGGATATTTTTTTTATTTGTTTCTGATTATTGCCAACACCTATGTCTGGCAAACGAAGATCGCGCCCCAGCCTCAATCTGAAGACCCGCATTCGTCGTTCTATCCGCGCACTCCATGGCCCTCAAGCCGCCCCTATCGCCGAACCGGCACTGCTTCGCGCATTCTTCAAGGAACCTTGCGCCGCATTCCAGCCCGTCCAGATTGACCCGTCCAAGGAAGTCGGCATCGATATCAGGGAACCTCTCGCTTCATCTACTCCTTGACAATCTGGTTACAGTACTGAGCCGACCGAACCTCGCATCCCGCCGATTAAATTGCTGTAAGCTCTCGTCGTCCGTCAATCTGAAGGCCTACCACCTCCTTCGAAGCTCCTGCCTATCGGGTTGATGCCCGTCGCATTAAAACCTGTCGTCACTGTTTCCTTGGGCACTATAGACTGTTGCAAACAATATGATAATTTGAAACCACTGATTCCAGAAGGATCCTTGCCACCTACTCCTGGCAAGGGTAACTCCGTGCTTCCTCGACGGTTACAGCGAGGTCCTATAAATCCGGGCTTCCCTGCGCTGACGTCTTTGATGGCTTCCGTCTGCAACGAGGCGTACAATTATTTCGTACCAAAAACCCCGGAGGGACCTTCACCTTCAACACCGGGTAAGTGGTACCGCTTCCAGGAACCTCTGGCGACTCCCACCGCTCCAGTTAGAAACAGCACAGCCGCCGAATCATCTGAGGAAAACGTGCGGTTTTTGATGGCAGAAGGATCGCCCGAGTCTTTTTTGCCTTGCCTCTTGGGTCCGCGCAAGCGGGCCCAGAACATGAAGAGGTTTCGCCCCCGTCGAATGAGGGTAATATTTACTAACAAGGCCAGAAGTGGTGGAGCCTTTTTAAGTGGAAGCAGGGGCATAAACTTATAATATTAAATGTACAATTTGGACATAGTATACTAATATTAAACTAAGTTAAAAATTGAACATAAATAATAAATGAACAATAAATAATATATTCGAAAGATTTTACAAATATTGCAATAATTTTTCAAATACTTCATTAATATTTCGCAAAGATTTCAAATATTTCGCGAAGATTGTAAACACTTCGCAAAGATTTCGCATCGTTTTTAAAGATTTTACAAAGATTTTCCAAAGGTTCGAAAGATTTCTCAAAGTTTTTCAAAAGTCTAATGCAAAAATGCGCACCCCCTATGCGCTGTATTTTCCACGAGTTTGTAATTTACTTCACTATCGTTAATGTAAGTTATTTGTCAAGTCAGCCCCATGTACAGGGTGTCGACTCAGCCCCACCTGTTGATTTTGTTTATTGATGCCCAAAAACCATTGAAAATCATCAGAAAATACAAAAAAAATTCAAATAATCGAAAATTCCCACGCCACAAGAGTCAGAATTTGAATGTAGACCTTTGTGCGGGCAAGCAGTCTTCTACCCTGGATCCAAGCAGCTTCATAGTAAACAACTTTAGGATTGTCTAAATTGTTATCCCTCTACTCCTTGTGTTAAATTTTCAACTTTATGGAAAAATTAAACAAGGCAACATTTTAGAACTTGTAAACAAGCTATATCACGTCTTCCATTATCACAATTTGATGCTTCAAACCGCAAAAACTATTTTTAAGAAAATAGTTCGAATTTAAGCCAAGGAATAAAATTTGCATTCCACAAAAGATGTATTGGAGTAAAAAATGTCTCAAAATTTCTTGAAAAATTTAAACTGATTTTTTGTTTTGAAAAGTAGATTTTCAAGACAAAATTACAAAGATTTAAAAAAATTCAAAATTATTTCCTAAAATTTCGAAAAAGAATGTAGTCGATTTTAAAGCAAAAATTTTCAATTAGCAAGATACAAAGATTTATAAAAAAATTAAGTAAGTTTAAGAGATACTTAGAGGTTTTGAAAAGATTAAAAATTATTTTAAAACTTGAGACGATTTTTAGAAAGTTAGAAAAACGTACATTTTTAATTATTAAAAACAAAAATTCTGAAGCTTTTTAAGGGTTTTGAAAGATTTCTTTCATGACCATAAAAAATTTGTCTTAAAATTCATGGAAGAATGTAAACTGATCTTTTGGTTTAAAAAATTAATTCTAAGAGAATATTTGAAAAGTCTCTAAAAGAGTTCAAAAGATTTCCAAAATTGTCATAAAAGAATCTGGAAGATTTGATGAAAATTTGTTTAATTTTGCAGAATTTTAAGATAAATGTTGGAAAAATGGAAATGACTTTTTAGTTAGGAACCAAAAATAAGTATTAATATTAATTTAAAAAAAAGGCTCTCAGCAACCAGTTCAAGAAAAATTCATATTTAATATGATCCATATCGAAAATTTAAAGAATATTACAAATATCTGTTTAATTTCAGAAAAATACATTCAAAAAATAGAAAACGATCGTTCAACAAATTCAAGTTATTTTCTTAACAGCTTATTTTTCTATCTGAGAATTAAAATTTTCTATTTTTTGTAGCAAGTTTATCTTTTCTAGGTGAAAATTTATCTATTTTGTTGAAAAATTTCCTTTTTTGGTAAACAATTAGCATTTTTAGTTAAAAAATTATGTGTTTTATTTACATTTTTTTTCACGTAGAAAATTATTCTTTTTAGTAGAAAAATTATTTCTTTTGTTAAAAATTAGTTTTTTTTGTCAGTAAAAATAATTTGTTTAACTAAAAATTTAACTCAGTTTTCTGTTGATTTTTTTTATTTCACAGACATTTAATGTTTTTCGGCAAAAAATTCATTTGTTCGTTTAAAAATTCATTTGTGTTTTTCAATATTCAACTATTTCGTTAAAATTTTATTTTATTGGCTTAAAAAATTATTCTTTTAACTGAAGATTGAACTATTCCATTTTTTGTTGAAAATTTATGTTTTTTAATTGAAAATTCATCCATTTTGTTGAAAATTGGTCTTTTTGTAAAGGTTTATTTACAATTCAAAAATATGCATTCATTAAAAAATAACAGAATAATAAACTCAAAAGTTGTCTCTTCAAATGCGTCCTCCTACCACGCTTACTTTTTCTGACGGACTTGAATATGGACTGGAACAACTTAGATCTATTCGGCTTATTTCCAGCTTGAATCCACTCAAGATGTTCGAACTCCGAAGATACACTTTTTCTGTCGATGAACGAATTCAATTAAAAATACACCAGGACACCTATGGGCCTCTGCCAACCCAAGAACAAATTGTTTTATCCACATCTGATGGCGAAGTCTTTGCAATATTGGAGACTTGTAATACTCTGGCTGGTATATATGCATATAATAGCAATCACAAAAAAAGACGGGCAAAAATAAACATGGAAAGCGGCACTGTTACTCCATTGACCCCAGAGGAAATTAATGAAACTCCAGTAGGTTCTCAACGCAGAATCAGACAGTATTTTCGAGTAGAGCGGGTAAACTACGTGTAAATCACAATTTCATTTGGTTAATTCATTTTTCCTAATATTTCAGGAAAATTCCGTAAATTTCAGGTAATTGGCAAAAATAATTTGGGAAAATTCCTGGAAGCTTAGAAAATTGTATGATACCTACAATTTTCTAGAAGACTTCTCTCAAACTTGTCATAATGTCTGAAAAAGTTTGGGATTATTCTCTGCGAAATTCCCCTCTAATATAGTCATCGCTATCTGATTTATAGGATTAGTCTTAATTTTTAACATATTTTTATTTCATAAGATCACCTTTATTTCTCAAAATCGTGATCTGAACATGATCAGTTACATTACGTACATTACATATTTAAAATTCATGGCCCTGAAGGGCGGTTCAAAAATTACTTAATGCTGTTTCAACACTTTTTCCACCCGCCCCTTCTTCGTCACAGATCATCACACGAACCTTGAACCCCGCATTGTGATGTCACAAATACGCAACCTCCTTCCTTTTAGGTTGAATTTTTTTTTATTCCGTTTGAACAACTCCTGAAATAAAACACACAAAAATTATTAATAATTATTGCTACTTATTTTATTGATATTTATTTCCATTATATATTATAAATTCATTATATTATTGTTTATTATTATAAATTATTGTATAACTGCTACGCTCAATTAAATATCAATCGCTAAAATTTGAAGTCGAAATATATTGCATTTTCAATAAAATAGTTGAATTTAAAGAAAGAGAGATTTATTTTATACCAAAAGAGATGAATTTTCGACGAAGGATTGAGCTTTCAAGCTAAAAAATCGATTTTTTTTAGAAAACAGTTGCCTTCTAAAGCCGACGAGATGAATTTTCAGTCAAGTAGTTGAATTTTCGACAAATAAGAAATTAATTAGGAACCAAACAGTCGCATTTACAACCAAATCGTTGAAAAAACGAATGTGCAACAAAGCAGTTAAATTTCTGAGCAAAAAAGTTTAATTTAACAAAAAAGGTAAATTCTGTACAAAAGAATTAAATTTTCAGAAAAGTAGCTGAATTTTCAAGGCAAGGAGACAAATTTTTTAGAAGACATTTGAATTTTTAATCTAGATGGACGAATTTTCTATATAAAAATATGAATATTCAACAAATGAGTTGAATTTGCGGCAAAATAATTCAGTTTTTGACGTGATAGTTGAATTTTTAACAAAATAATTAAAGTTTTAACCAAATAATTGTATCTTTGTTAAAAAAGATTTATTCTCGATTAACAATATAACACAAGGTTAATATTTCAAGCAACAAAATATTCTCTTCGTAACTAAAAGAGATTTTATATTAAATTAAAAAAGGCTCGTTTACTTAAACCAAAAAATATGAATTTGCAACAAATTATTTGTGAATTCTCGACCAAACCAGATAATTTTTCAAACCAGAGAGAGGAATTTTCGACAAAATAATTGAATTTTCAACCAAGAACATTTTTTCAGTCAATAAAGAAAGAAAAATCTCATGCAAAATGTTTAATTTTCGAAACAAAAAGACGAATTGCCTGCAAAACAGTTGGGTTTTCATCCTATTAATATGTATTTATAACAACAAAATTGACATTTTAACCCAAAAATGCGAATTTTTTACCGAAATATTGAATTTTCAATATAAAAGAACGAGGGTTCAACAAAATAAGTTCATTTCCATCTCAAACAGATCAATTTTCATACAAAAATGAAATTAATCACATTTTCAGTTGATGAAATTAATTTTTAACTACAAAACAAATTTTCAGCTGAAGAAATAAATTTTCAACTAATATGATGAATCTGCAGCAACAACAAAATTTTGAACAAAAGACTTCAATTTTTAACCAAAGAAATGAATCTTTGACAACAAATGAAAAAGATCAATTTTAATTGCAAAAATATATTTTGTACCGATTAAAATAAATTTTCAAGGGTATCGTTAAATTTTGGAAAACAAAATTCAATTTCTGGGTTTTAATTTTGATGCATCACCAACAAAAAAATGAATTTTCATCAACGTAGGTCCACCTCCAACTAATTAGTTAAATTTTGAACCAAAAAAAAACGATTTTTCACCAAAACAGTTGATTCCGCAACCAAAACAGATTAATTTTCAACCAATAAGTTGTGATTATTAACCAAAAAAGATTACATTTTTTCCAAAACTGATCAGTTTTTAACGCAAAAGACGAATTTTCAACAAAAAGATGAATTTTCAAGGCACAAAGCCCATCTTACATAAATAAACGATCACTCATCCGCCAGATGGGCTAAAATTTGCGTAATTTTTCTCTACAGTCTCGTTATGAGCCTTGCCAACAGAAACGCGTTCACTGTGAATCAGTAAGATTAGCTGACGTTTTAATTGTTACACCTGAATATGGCCTAATTATTGCAATTAGTGTTCTTCATTTGAGGAAATATTGTCTAATTCCTCCTGATAGATTATCTCCTCCTGTCAAGTTGAGATCCAGGTCTCCTCTTGCCAGGCATTCTCCTACCAGGCTTTCTGTTGTCATGCGCCCTCCTACCCGGCTTCCTTCTTCTGACGGACTTGGATATGGACTTGAACAACTTGGATTTATTCGGCTTATTCCCCGCCCGAATCTGCTCAAGATATTCGAACTTTGAAGATAGACTTTCCCTGCCCATAAACCAGTGCAATTGAAAATACTGAGGGAAACTTATGGGCCTATGCTAACCCAAGAACAAATTGTTTTATCAACATCTGATGGTGAAGTCTTTGCAATATTGGAGACTAGTAATACTCTTGTTGGTATATATGCATATAATGGCAATTACAAAAATAGACAGGCAAAAATAAACATGGAAAGCGGCACTGTTACCGTATTATCAATATTATTGATTATCAGCTCTATACATATACACTTTATTAGCACTTTATCAAACAAACGGAAAGGTCTGTATTAACAAAGTTAATTACCAAACACAGCCAAAAATTAGACAAGTTCGAAAACGATATTATTATTTTTTTTTAATTTTGTGCAAACAAACGCAAACAAAAATTCGAAAAAATGACTTTTTTCGGGTTTTTAATGTTATTTCTTTTGTTTTTCACGTAATTGAAAAAAGTCTATGGGTTTCTTAATCTGTAGACTTTTCTCTAAAAAACCGTCAAAGTGGTTTTTCTATTTTTTTTCAAAAAGTATATTTATCTCACCGTGCAATTTTAGAAGCGCCTCGGGTCACTGACGACCCACATGTAGCTCAGAGGGTTAAGTTAAATTTTCCGCCTAACAAAAGAGCGCATGCGCAGGGACACCATGTCAACTGATAAGAGGGTTTTGGGACCCTTGATTAACATTTTTCGGGAAATTGATATTGGCTACAATTTTGACTATCAAATGAGGAAAATTGATTATCAAACACTATCTAACGACCAACTACAAATCCAAAAAGAATTTTTGAAAAATATTAAGGTGTGGGGTGCAAGTGTGAAGTTGGCAACCCCAATTTTCAAAAGGCCATAACTTTTCAAATTTTGACTATCAAACGACCAATGTTGACTATCAAACGCCTTCTAACCAGCAACAAACGATTCCATTAAAAACGTATACCATTTCCCAAAATTGAGGTACCATCTTCACGGGCATTGATTTTCTCTCTCATTTGCCGAAACTCCAGATACATCTAAATCATCATTTACAAAAAGAAAATTTGCAGCACCCAAAAAGATAGCTGGGTCCAAAATATCGTTAACATTCGCGCCCATTTCCCCTTATTTTTAACAAGCTCCCAATTTTCACTCAAAACCAAAAGACGGTGCACGATATTAGAGCACGTTACGAACAAAATCGGTATTAAACGCTATAATAAAACAAAAAATTATGAAAAAACGCAACCATTCTGCAATGTTTTTCATGAAAAGTACGGCATCTTTCATAACACTAGCAATTTGCGCCAATTCTAACCAATAAGATCACCCACAGTCGGCATCCTGCATTTTCTTGATTAAAAAAGGTTGAGAGCACCCTAGCGAACACAGAGCGCGCTCTAAGCGTAATATCGGAAACAATCTCGATTGTTCGCGGTCTTCGCGTAGATTCTCAGGTACAGCCGCTATATTTTCTTCACTACGTGCTGGGCGTGATCTATTCGGTCGAGTATCATCCAATAATGAATATTGGGTCTCCAATTTGTGGATGGTATGGCGAATAGTGCCCTCAGAAGGCCGACTATGAACACCATAAGTTGACCGAAGCGCGCGAAAGACCTTCACAGAACGCGAATTTCCGTAGAACTTCTGCAAAATTTGTAAGCGTTTCAGGCGTAAGTCTAGCCAGGATAAAATGTCATTCCATACTGAAACAAAAAAACATGATAGCTTGAAACGACTCGAGCGTCATCTGTCACAATAACCCTATTGAAAAAAAACCTCTAGTTATCACCCTGTATTTTCTTTAACGCTTGTGCTTGGAAAAGAAAATCGTCAGAAGTCAAGATTTAAAATCATCATATAGAGAAAATGTATAAATCCTTTATTGTTACTTTATATATTGCTAACGTATTAATACAATAAATGAGTTTTTGCATGGTATTAGCAGGGATCACAGCGCAAAAGGAGCTCAAAAAAGGGGAAAGATTAAACATTTATTTTTACATGTTGAAAAGAACAAACAACCTTTTCATAAAAAAATGTTATGATGTTAAGTAATTTTCAATAATTTCTGCCATTCAAGAGTTTATTTTTAAAAATTGGACACAACTTAGGTCGTTGAAAATCCATTCAGTGATATAAAAAGTCAGAAATAAATTAGTTAAATACACAATTTTAATGTTTAACATCGTTCTCATAAATATTCTTTCCACGATTTGTCATTTCTTCGTTACTATAATTAATACTTTCAATGTAAATTCAAAACAACACTTCAGTAGAGCGAAGTAAAAATGCTAAAAGTAATCGGATCGTTTGAGCTGAAGAGATGGCAATTTATGGGTCGAGTCCAAAACAAGTAGACAAAAAATTTGAAATCGGTTAATATCTTCTGTTCTCTTTTTTAAATTCAAAAATAAATGTTGCCTTATTTAGAATTTTTTGAAAATGTACAAAAACATGTTTTTTGTATTGATGAGAACCTGAAATATTTTCAGCTTGAACCAAAGAAATATATTATTTTTTATTCATGGGTAACATTTTTTTCTTGGAGTTTATAATGTTCCTAGATCAGACAATGTAACATGTCGAAATAAAAGAAATTATGCCTTCGTTCAAAACATTTGGTGGCCCTGAAAAGGGCCGATTGTTTGCAATAAGTAGCAGATATGCCTTTGAATTTAACCTCCGAAACCGTATAGAGTACGTCCTTGACGTTTTAAGGCATAGACAACATCCATAGCGGTGACAGTCTTTCTTTTGGCGTGCTCAGTGTAGGTGACTGCATCACGGATGACGTTTTCAAGGAACACCTTCAGGACACCTCGGGTTTCCTCATAGATCAAGCCAGAGATACGCTTGACTCCACCACGACGAGCCAGACGACGGATGGCGGGCTTCGTAATTCCCTGGATGTTGTCACGCAAAACTTTACGATGGCGCTTTGCTCCTCCCTTACCCAAACCTTTTCCTCCTTTACCACGGCCAGTCATTTTTGAAAAACTGAAGGACTTACAACGTATTCCAGGCAGAGAGTAGAACTCGGAATGCTAAAATATTTCTGTGGGGTCGGTTATATAGCCACAAGAACCGAGTCCCCCCACTAAACGACCGGTGCGCTCTATCCCCTCTTTCCTGTCACTGACAATGAAGCCAACGCATTTCCCCTCTTGATGAGTATCAACCAATCAGAAGATATTCCTCCCTACTCAAAACCGAGCGACCTATCGGCTTATGAGTGATGCGGCTATATAATAGCGCTCATTGACTGTTTTCGACATTGTTTGAGAACTCGTTTCGAAAGCAGCATTGTGAAAAAATGGCTCGTACCAAACAAACTGCTCGTAAATCCACCGGTGGAAAGGCACCCAGGAAGCAGCTGGCAACCAAAGCCGCTCGCAAGAGTGCACCTGCCACTGGCGGAGTCAAGAAACCCCACAGATACAGGCCTGGAACTGTCGCTCTTCGTGAAATTCGTCGCTACCAGAAAAGCACTGATCACCAGAGCAAGCATCCTTAACGGCACCGATTATGGGAACGGAGTCTAAGCGGGTACTACCAGAAATGTTGCACTACAAGCTTCATCATCATCATCATTACCTTTCCTATTGGTGTTTAATGTGAAAAACGATTATGATGATGCAATTGAGAAGCTTCTGAATGATGCTATGGAGCTCGGATAAGGATAAAAAAGCGCCGTTAAATACGTTAAATACACCACATATTTACAGTCTGAGACGCCCATTCCGCAAAGGCTGGTGTTAGGACGCACTATACTCCTACTGAAAAAAAGGCAACTTGCCAAACCCAGAGAATGACAGGCCAATAACTTCTTTGAACACACTGTATAAGATGTTTGCGGCTGTCCTAAACAACAGGATTATTCGGTGAATTGAGCACGTGTGGCGCAAGATGAACAAACAACGTGGCTCGAAAAAAGGGGTCGCACGCTGTCGAAAGAACCTGCTGATTGACAGGTTTGTCTGTAGAGACGCTGCAGCCCATCAGCGCATCCTGTCAATAGCCCCGATGGACAACCGGAAAGCTTTCGATTCAATATCTCATAGACTTATCATCCGTCTGTTGGAAAGCTTGAAGATGCATCCACACATAGTGAGATACATTGAGAGATTGATGCCTCTTTGGAAAACTAGATTTACTATATCATCTGGAAATTATCGTGTAACGACGAACAATGTAACCTTCCAGAGAGGGGTCTTTCAGGGCGATGCCATGAGTCCTTTGCTTTTTGCATCACACTTCTACCTCTATCTCTCGCACTACGAAATTCTTTTGGATACCTCTGCGGTGACACTAACCAGCGCGAGCATAAGGTCACTCAAGTATTTTATTTGGATGACCTAAAGATATACGCCTCTCGTGAAAGCAAACTTCATAATGCCATATATATCGTCAAGAAGTACACAGGAGAGATTGGGATCGACTTTGGATGGGATAAGTGTGCCAAAATTCATCTGAAGAAAGGAAAGATTGTTGGCGTTCCCAAGGACCCCGAGCTTGTGGATATAAGTGTTATTAGGGATCTTAACACGGGAGAGACATATGCATACCTGGGCGTGCCTCAAAACCGCATTTAGGACGTAACATCAGTAAAGGAGTCTCTCCGAAGCAGATACAAACATCTTCTTCGACAGATTTGGTCTTCCAATCTGTCGGCGTTAAACAAGGTATCTGCGACTAACATTCTTGCCGTCCCGGTTCTGTTCTACTCGTTTGGGGTGGATTAATGGACGAAGAACGAACAAAGGCTCTTGATGTCACAACACGTAAGATCATGCATATTCAAAAAAGCTTTCAGATCAATTCGTCATTTCCGCGATTATACACTTCACGCCATCAAGGCGGACAAGGTCTTCTGAATCTTCAGTGTCTTCAGAACCGAATTATTTTAAGAACAGCGTGTATCGTTTGCCAATGGGAGAGATCCTCTCCTAAAAATTGTCAGAAACCACGAGATGATTGGTGAAGGAGTTTTGCTTCACAAAGCCACGGAGCAAGCGGCCGAGAACCTTGGCCTGAATTTTAACATCAGAAGTGAGGAATGTGCATTACTCCATCTAGATGCTCCCCTTCTAAAAGACGAAGTGAAAAAATCAGAGTTTGCAACATTTCAACAACAGCTACTCGACAAGAAAGTGCGCGGAAACTTTCACAAAAATGTAGAAAAACAGTCCTTATCGAAGGATCAAACTTTTGCTCTGCAGATCATCAGGGCTTAATTCAAGTACAGAGGGTTTCATTTTCGCATACCAGGACTGTGTCATTTCCACCATAGCACACGGTGACAGGATTTTATGTCAAGAAGTTTCAAGCGATAGGTTCAGAGCGTGTCATACACACGCTGAGTACCTAGAACACATACTATCGGGGTGTCCCATTCACACCAACACGCCAACACTCTTACGGTGTTGGCCGCGGCCCTGCCCTGCTGAACGCTTCAAGGGAGATAGAGTTAATTGTCCACTGGTTCGTAACCTTAAAGCCATGCCCGCGTGCCATAAATATGTCACGGCACTTGTGAGATGGATGTGGAAAGCTGTTATCCTTGGGTCGCTTCGTTTCCTCAAAACACACGAGGGTTTCGCCGGTCTGTCGTTGTGATTTCATCGTTTCCTGTGACCACCCATCTCACGGTTGTGAGACGTGGTCATGAGTGGGACTTACCGGGGTCCTACTAGGAGCCGGTGTCATTTTTTAAATGGCAGTTGCTCCCAGTGTGACCCTGCGGTGGTCGTTAACCTTATTTTTTAAATGATATATATATTTCTATTTATGTATGTACAATATTTAAATGTAGATTGTTAAATAAAAAGCAGGTAATCCATCTTGAACCTAATTTTTATTGATTCAAAATAAGTATTTTTGAATTAACGCATTCGAAAAATATTTTATGTTTTAAGCCTCATAAAAACAATCGTGCATTTTTTGACAAACATTCTACCTCACACTTTAAAATGGTCTATATTTAGTATCACACAGATTTATATATTATTGCGAACTATAGGAAAAGTTCTGAAAAGTTCCTATGTAGTTATACCCCATCAATTTTCACTATGGCCAGAAAAATGTATAAGTATAAGTATTGTTTAGAGTGTAATGAATGAAACACAGAATAAAACTGTGAATACCGAAGAGAAAATAGCACACTGTAAAAAATTTCGGGAATTTTCCCCACTTTTTAGTGGGGAAAAATCCACATTTTCGTTCGGAAAAATCATTTTCCCCAAGATTTGTTGAAATGTCCCCAAAAGTTCTTATAATTCATTCAAAAATTGGGGAAAATTCCCTAAAATTTAGGAAATTAGATAATACCTTCAATTTTTTGGAAAATTTTCCGAAGCTCATGGTAATTTATACCAAAGTTTGGAAATATTTTCTACAATTTGGGGAATTGAATGATTCCTGCTGAATGTGGCGAATCGTTACAAAAATAATTGTTGATTTCCACGCAGATTAGGTAAATTTTCTAAAAACTCTTCGAAGTATTACCGCATGTTCAGGAAGATATTTCGCTCTAAAATATTTGGTAAACTAGCACAATATTTTAAATAATTTTACAAATTTTTTTGAAAAAAAGATTTATTAAAGTTATGGTCATCTCAAAGATTTCTTTTCGTCGTTTTCATAAAAAATTATTGAAAATTGTAGATTTTTTAACAGTATGGCATAGAAAACTTCAAATTTTTATAAATTTCTTTCGATTTTTAATGAATAATTATTAAGTTGATGATTTTGTATGAAAAGTAAATTAATTAGAAAAATATTCGAACATTATTATAGAATTCAGTGAAAACCATTAAATTAATCCCTGGAACCTGTAAAAAAGTTCTAAAAATGCCATGATTTTTATAAGATGAAAAAATGCTTTGAAACTTCGTCAGCATGTATATCTGCCTGTGGGCAAGATAACTTTTGAAAGAATTGATTTATTAGATTGGCCTTCGATATAATATTTTTGTGTCGGAAACTGAAGGTCAAGTTCATGAGTTAGCTATTTTGGATGAAAATCGAAAAAGTTAAGAGCATTTTCAAAATTTTGTAGACTTTTTTTAAGATACAAAATTTTTTAGGTACGGCTGATTTTGCACTCAAAAATTCGAACAATTTATCCTCACGACTTTTTTGGATGAAAAGAAAATTATGAGAGCTCTAGCATTTTTCAAATTTTGATAGGACGTGTAGTTTTTGTTTTATTTGTAAAAAACGACATTAAAAATCAGAAGTACAATTTTTTGGAAAAACGATACAAAATTCGAAAAAAAATTAATGGACAAAAGTTGTTCACCCAAAAAACATCTACAAATTTTTAAAATCAGTTTTCAATAGAATGCGTAGTTCCTGCTTTAATCGTAAAAGATTACTTTAAAAATAAAAAAAATACAGTTTTAGACAAATGGCACAGGGTGCAATACAATTTTAATTGACAAATTTTTTTTTCACAAGATGAGCACTTTTTTAAATTATAAAACAAGACAATGAAGATACATCTGTTTGAATATCAATGCATATTTTGAATTGTAATAATATAAATTTATCGAAATGAAACAGTTTTCAGGGTAGCTAAAATTAAAAATTAGTGCAAAATAAGGAACAATATTAAAAAAATTGTGAAAAATAAAATTTGTACATTATTATTCAATATCTGAATAAGCTGTCCCAGACCGAAGTATATGAATAAATGTAATATACATTTGATATAATTGAGTTGAACTTATTGTATAAGAAAAGTTCGCACTTTGGACAAAATCGAGTGCGAAGCACGAGATACGTGATGAGATGCGTTCAACAAAACCTAAAGAGCTTTAACAAAAGAGAATTCACAATCACCAAATTACAGTTGTCGATGCTTTGACCCTTAATTTTAAAAGGTCTCTGTACAAATGTAGAGTAAGTACAAAGACTGAGTGCGTAACGCGAGCTAAATACACTATCGAGCGCGAAGCGCGAGATTCATCAGACGAGCGCCCTAGGCGCGTTGAACATTGCGAGCCGTGCGCGCAGCGGGTGATAAGAATGCGCTCACGCAGCGGGAAAATTTTCAATTTATATATTTACAGTGCCGTTTTCAGGGTTACGTAGCCCCGGGAAGAAACCTTTATATTATATTTTTGGTCAGGTGTCCATCCGTCCGTCCGTCCGTCCATCGTACAACTCAATATGGATATTGTGCCAAAAAATAACATAGGTCCCAAAATCAACATACAGCCTAAAATTGATATAAGGCCTAAAATTTATATGGGGCCCAAATTCGACATAAGACCCAAAATTGACGTAGGGCCCAAATTTGACATAGCACCAAAAACTGATATAGAGCCCAAAATGCACATAGGGACCAACATTGATATAGGGACCAAAATAGACATAGGCTCCAAACTTAATATGGGGTCCATAATTGACATAGCGCTATAGGCTACGGAACCCTTTTTTGCAGGAACATGGCGCCTACTGTGTCTAATTTTTACGCGTGTAGAAGGTGGCCGTAACATATATATAAGTCCAGAGAGATTACTTTTTCATTGGTCTTACATAATTTTATACGAGAGAAAATATCAGAATCGATACAATTTAGTTTATGTAGGATCCAAGATGTTAAAACTTTGAAATAATGAAACATTTCGCTATAAAATGGTGAATTCCCAATTTTTCCCTTTAACATGGAAAAATCAAGTTTTTCAAAGAAACGAAGTAAAATTAAACTATAGAAAAAGAATATTTTCAAAGAAATTCTCCAAGGAACAATTTTGCCATCCTGACTTTTTTTCATATCTCGTTTTATTTTTAAGAAAAACTGGAAATTTCAATTTTTTTAATTAAAAATTAATGTTTTGAAAAGCAGCCGTAACAAAATTAAATTTTTATTGGAAATGAAACTGAACTATGAAATTGGGACAGTCTTATGGTTATGAATAATATAATTACAAATGGAACCTTTATGTATGCCACAATGATTTGTATACAAGTGTCGTACATATATATTTGTTTTCTCCGGTACAGATCGAAAAGTATTTTATGATGTAAAAATATTTTCAAAACTTGAAAATATTTTATAATTAGGAATTTAAGTAAATTATCTTGAACACAACAATAGAATGACTTTGGTTTTCGATCATTTCCCTGGTTTCTTTTCATAGTTACTCACTTTACGATAATGAGATGTCATCAAAAGTTTTAGATATAAACCTGAAAAATAGTTTTTATTTCAAACATTTTTAGATACTTTTCAATACATCAAGTGGAAGTTACAAAAACTTGTTAAACTCGCTTACCTGAGTATGACGTATTCATTTATTTTTTATTTTCAACCTCCCACCCTCTTCTAACATGAGCGAAAAACCACCCTCTAATCAAGGATCATCTATTTTGCGTTATGCTGTTCCTAATTTTTACTTTTTTTTAGCTCTTTTACGAATTATTTTCGAATGACAAATGAAAAATGGTCATGTTTTTGTTCAATGAATACTTATTGTGTATGACATGTTTATTTGTTCAAAAAATTATTTGTACACATTTTATCTCAAATTATCCGCATGTTCATAACGTCATACACTATTAAGCCCGACTGCGTGATTTGAGAACACATATAGCTCGGTTCGTTCCCGACCACTTCACTATCGTGAAACATAAACAGGGGTAGCCCGACCAGGATCCGACCAGAAACCTTCATGTTTTAGGGCCAACTGGGGCATTTTTTGCACGAGTACTTATAGTTTCAATTGGACTCATTATTAGTACGACAATAATCAAAGCAATCATAGAAATACAAAATAACCCGTGTGGAAATTGTTCTATGGCTCAAGCTGGAGCCCAGCCTGGCCCAGGCTCGAGCCTAGTTTATAATTTGTGATTAATTATTTTAAATTAATATTAAATATTATTTATGATTTTAAGAAGAAATCAATGTTACATTTAAATCAACTTTATTTTTTCCAATTAAAACGAACAGAAAGAACATGAAGAACATATATATTTTTAATACTTATTTATATTACGGCCGATCTACGTCCTGTAACAATTCGGTTATGAAGACACTGGAGATTCAGAAGTCCGCGTCCGCCTTGACGGCGTGAAATGTATAATCGCGGAAGTGACGAATTGATATGCAAGCTTTTATGCATATGCATGATCTTACGTGTGGTGACATCAAGGGCCTTACAGATTGTTATGAATGTAATTATTATTAAAAAGTATTTTTATTAAGTATTCTACAATAATCGAAGCTTGTTCTGATAAGGAGAGTCTGAAATTATGTGTTTTAATTTTAGGTAAAAAGGGGATTTTTTCCTAAAAAAGGGAATTAAAACGGAATTTCATTTGTGATTAAAAACTTTTTGACAGATTCGCCGTTTCTTTATCAAATATTCCAGTTATTTTTGTTTTGTCCAAAAATAATTTTATTACCTAAGTTTATGTCTTGAATTTTATTAAATCGTATCTTCATCACTTATCAGTAGATACATATTGATTGCTTATTTTAAATGTTTTTCTAGTGTAATCTTTTTGTAGAAGCCTGAGTTATTGAAAGTATTTTGTTGAGTACGCTACTTGTTTGCATATTATATTTTCAATTTCCAAAATTTTGTTTCTACAGCGAAGACTGAAGGGTTGCAGTACAGACTTAGATATCCAATAAAATCTGAATTTTCCAGGATAGCGAAATATCATTCTATAAAATCTAAATCACCATTTAAAGATAAAGCAAAAGTTTACTTTAGATCTGGAGTGTTTCAGAATTGAGGCCAAAAAGTATGAGTGAAAAAAATTATCCAGTTCTGTGAAATAAAATGTGGAAGTTTACAATCTCAAAGTGACAGGAACCTAAAACTGGAATAGGCTCGGTTGCAGAACACGGTAACGTGTGCATCTTTCAGTTTCAACACAAAATAAAATCTTGCTCCCGAGATATGGGGAGGCTGAATAAGAACAAAAAGGTTTTCATCCGAAAAAATGATTCTGTTCCGGGAAAATAAATATTTAGTATGACGGTATACCACTGTAACAGACGATTTTTTGCTAAAAGGTCTATGATGAGAAAAAAAGGTATGTTTCTTCATGAATAAACAATAATAATTTCAAAAAATATCGTTTCTGATCGCAATGAAAAAAGTAAAATAAAAAACAAACCTTATAAAAGTGGCTTTTTGTAGAAAATGAAAATTTAACATTTTAGGTTGGAATTTGATTTGTACTTTGGTGCTAAGGAAAGTGTTAAATAGTTTTATTTGAGGGAATTTTCTTTGAAAAAAGTATTTTATTATTTTTCTGTAATTAATAACTTTTAGGAAGCGGTATATGGTCAGAAAGAGGTTTAAAGAAAGGTAAGAGATGAGAAAATAAAAAAAAGAACATGATGGGGGACAAGTACAAAGTCAGTTATCTGGTAGTTATCTGGTTTTGAATTACCATTCCTTTTATTACTATATTAAAAATGAGGTTTCGAACAAATACCTCATACATAACATGTATTTGATTGTTAAAGAATTTTTCTTTCGGAAATGTTGCTTATCTAGTTTTGTATTGCAACCCTTCAACTAACGTTTAAATTTTTGGTTCAGAAGTTATCTTTTTTATTAAAAAAATTATTATTTGTTTGAAAATTTGATTGTTCTGTAGAAAATTCATGCGTTTGGATTGAAAATATTAACAATTTGGTTGAAATTTTTTTCCTTCTTGACAGAAGAATCTTTTTCGTTTGTAAATTTAACTTTTGTGTTCAAAATTCATATTTTCGGGCTTAAAGTTCCACCTTTTTGTAGAAAATTAGTTTGTTCTCTTTTCATTCAGAATTCAGGAATTTGAATTGACGTATATTATATTTCTTGACTAAAAATTTTTTTTTGGTTGAAAAATTAACTGTTTTGTTGAAAATTCTTCTTTTTTGGATGAATTCAAATGTTATTTCTGCCGAGGCTTCAATTATTTATCACAAATATGTATTAAACAAATGCCCCAAATATTCGTGGAATTTTTTTAAATAAGTTTTCTTGAAAGCAAATCAATACTTATATTGAGTCAAGTTTTTTTTCTGAAAATTAAATTTATAATTGTTATAAACGATTCATTAAATAAATACGCAACTGTAAAAGCTTTGTACTTGAGAATGTGCTTTTTTCACTGCAACTATTATAATAGCACCTTCTCATTGATATTGTAAAAAAAAATTTTAGCAGAAACGTAACAATTATTATTGTCAATAGCAAATAGTAAAAACAAATGACAAAAAAAGAACATTTCTTCATAGAAAGAAAAAATTTCGACTGTTTAAATGACTTTTTGCATGAAGAAATGTTAATTTGTCTTATTCATTTATACTATATGTTATCAGCAGTAATAATTGTTAAATTTTCGCGAAACAAAAAAAAAACGAAAAAAAAATTAAGCTTAAAATTTTGATTGAGTATTAGTGTTAACTTGCTTTTATCATAATTTATTAAGAAAAAAAAATCCATGAATAAACGTTCCTCTGGGGAACTTGTTTGATGTATTAGTTATAAACAATTTAATATATTCACTTCCAACCACTTTTTGTAGTTAAAAACCATTTTTCAAGCCGTTTCATTGGTGTTCACAGAGAAAGAGGAGATGAAAACCTAGAGAAAGAAATTAAAATTGAATATTTGTTGAACACTGTGCAACTGCATAATTTTGATTTGGTTCAATTTATTATTGAGATATTTGACTGCTCTTCTTTGCTCACCTAGCAATGAACTGTTAGCACCTTAAGAAATAATAAATGAATCATTCCTTTTAAAATTTACCGCTTAAGTGTCGTTGACTGAATGGTGGTGCCACCACACGGAAAATTTGGAAGCACATTTAGGCAAGCATTCCAGGGACATCAAACGAAGAAAAAAAGGTTTAACGATCAACGGCTCGCGTTGTAGCCTCGTGAACATGTGTTAATTTTTCTTTTTCACGCGAAAAATTTGTACTGAACATGGGAGACTCAGAGAAACTAGCTTTCTTGCACGCTGCATAATTTAAACGTCCAGGTTATTTCATGGTCAGCTTTTTTAATTTCCCTCAGTACACATGGTCCTAAAGTTAGTAGCACTTGTACTGTCAGCCAGTTTCCGAACGCATTAAAATAATACTGGCAGTACTATTACTACCAGTGAATTCTAGAACACAGCCTGGGTTGGCCGCAAACAGAGGCATTTGGATGAGCAAAGGTATGAAAAGGTCACTTTTGTCATGAGTAGTGATGGGCACTGCTCGGCCTGACTGTGGTAATACCTGACCTGACCGGTAATGTCCGGTCATGACGGTAAAAGTTAATTAGAATACATTCGATTAGGTAAAATCATAATATATTCACTAAATTTTATATGGAACGTGAAGAGTACAGAATTTAGAGTTTAACATAGTTTCGCTTGAGATAGTTGTAGTTCGTTTCTAAATTCGATTCGTTATATTGGATTTTCGTAGAGATTTTACAGTTGTATAAATTAAGAGAATTACTGTACGTTAAGGTCTAGCTAAATGAGGCAAACTTGAAGGGCCTTAAGTGAGAGCGCTCATACCTGTCATTGTTCAGGAATTAGGACTCGGTCCTCGATATTTTGTAAATTTCATTTAAAAAGCAATAACAAGTAGTAAACATAAATTCGAAAGGCTAGAGTTCGATGACGGTAAAATAATCCTAAAGGAGTCGAAGAAGGCACGTTTTAAGCAGATGTACAAAATCATAAACAACTTAGGTCTCAACATGTACATATGTTTGGAGCAAGGCTGCTTTTTTATAGATTTGTATGGACATTGACTGTCACACCCTGCAGATGTTAAAAAAAGGTATGAAATAGCATCGAAAAGTAAGAAATACTCACCGTGCTCAAATTTACAGGACAAAATCATTGTGGCATGTGGCAAGAGATATATGAATATATTGCACATAGCGTCGTAACATACTATAATCTCGATAATCAGTAAAAGTTACATGAAAGACGTTTTACTTTCAATATTACACGACTCAAAGGGTTATCTGTCAACCAAAAAATACGGAAAGTCACTCATCATTCGGCAAACATTACTTTTTATCGTTTGTTGAATGTTGTGTTTTGACGAGTTGGTGAGCGCACACGGACGAGTGGATCAGCCAATACTGGGCAGTTGACTTACTGTTTTGTCATTCGTTAGACTGATGTTCCGCCACTTCTAATTCCGTCGCTGGCTAATTGGTCTTTGAGCTTTGAACTATTGAAAAAAAAAAACTGATTTTACTTAACTTTTTCGTTTCTGTACAGTTCTGCCCTGTTTGCAACTAGAATCCGCTTTCGATCGATGTATCATTTTTTGCGTGGATTCAAATTTTGAGGAAAATGTATGAGGTACATGCACAAATGTGTCGAAGAAAAATGCAAAAACTGCCCTTTTTAAAAATTAATGTCGTCCATGCTAATGTATGATTGTGTAATGTATAACCTTTGAATGATGCGAATAAATGGGTAATTTATGGATGTAAAAAAGATTTCTTTTATTGGAATTAGGGTCGATAATTTTTATTTGTTTTGTGTTCTACAATTAATTTAAAAACGAAACAAAAAAGATATATAGTTTTAAGTAAATTAAAGTTAGATTTTTTTATGTTTCGTCCCCGACTGACTCACTGGACTCGTCAGTAAGGCTGTGTGAATCAGTCCTGCCTTATACATTTAAATTGATCTAAATTCATTATAATGTATGATTTGAAAAAAAAAAATTTTATAACTTCGTAAATTTGATAAATTTTCAATTAATAATATAGTGCATTTTAACCACGGATAGGGGTTAAAACTTAATATTATCGATAAATTTTGATTTTTCAAAAACACAAAAAATATATTTTAAAGTGTTATTCGGGCCACGGATAGGGACCAGAACTTAAATTATAACATTATAACATAACATTATAATGAATTTAGATCAATTTAAATGTATAAGGTAGGACTGATTCACATAGCCTTAACCGACGAGTCCAATGAGTCAGTCCGGAACGAAACTTAAAAAAATTTAACTGTAATTTACTTAAAACTATAATCTTTTTTGTTTCGTTTTTAAATTAATTGTAGAACACAAAACAAATAAAAATTATCGACCCTAATGCCAATAAAAAAATTTTCTTTAAAATTATTTCAGTTAACCTTTTTCTTCAGAAACAAAAATATTAGTAAAATGTCTCATTTTGACGTTCTTTTTGTTTAAATAATAAAGTCTACAGAATGAAATTAAAAAATCAAGCTTGAGTTTGTTCTGAATAATTTAATCCTGAATATTTCGAAAACAGCAACATCGAAAATGAACAGTAACATCCCGATCCAGCCCACTATGTAGCGTTTCAAGTAGTAGATTCCAGTTTATGTTAGACATGACTAGTACAGATCAACTTAAGTCAGAAATGAGTAGTATCAGTTAATTTAAGTCAGCCATTTCATGATACAGCGCACAGTGGAACAGAGTCGCAAAACCTGAGCAAAACATGAAGGTGTTACTTGATTTTTACAACACTTGGTTTTGTTATGGCTATCGAGGCCGCTAATAACGACTCGGAAGTAAACATTTCAACTACAAAAAATGGCGGATCCACTAATGCGGTCGTGAAACCCCAGAGGAAGAATCTTCTGACAGTCTTATGTCACACAGCTCAAAAAAGTAAAAACACCAAATTCGAAGCTCTCTTTCTCTAATTAATTATTTATTATTATATGACTCTACTTGGAAGTTGAGTAAATAAACTTTAAGCGGGAATATAAACAAAATAAATTTTAAATTCAATGATTTGAATCAATTGACATTTTTCTTTGTGTCAAATTTAGTTTTTTTTTTTTGCGTTTTAGACTATTTTACAACCATTTATAATGACATAAAATGCCATTTTTCCAGAGCATTACAAATTTTTTAACGACGGAACTTGGGAATTTTATCGTGAGATGCGACATTTTTTTAACTTACGTGTAATGTTTTACTTTTTAGGTGTTATAGACTATTTGACAAATTTAAAGAATTACAGAAAACATAATTTGTATTTATAGATTTTCGACATTTTATAACACATGAATCATGTTTTCGAAGGTATTTTTACTTTTTTTAAGTACTTATACAGTCGGCATAGTACTGCTCCGATCGTCATTGAGAAATCTTACCCCTTACCCGATTTTCCGTATATATTATTGAGTCGATGCTAAAATAAGAAAGAAAATTTCTTCGTTTTTAGGAAACTGAACCCAAATAATTGTTCTTTATTCAGTGAATTTTCTTTGTTATATGATTAGGTGTGTGGGAGAAGCAAAATAAAGCGTTCGCAGTTCTATATACAAAATATGAAATAGTGGGAGGAACTTCTTTGGAAGCTAATACTTGGTAGGTGAATCTCGTTCCACCCATTTCCTCTGGACCGGACGGGCTTGAATTACTGAGTTTCTAGTAGAGTGCGCACATCTATTTTCTGCGTCAGGAACCCCTACACAGAGTTGCTAAAATGCTCGTCTATGCATTTCCCCCACTGCACTACACTGCACTGCACTGGATCAGTAGTTTCTTTATATATGTCGATATCTTCCACGCAGTTCACGAAACGTCGGCAAGTTTCGTAGTTTTGCACACGATTGAAACCCGAAAAAGCTTTAAATTTAAATTTATCACCTCTGTTAATAGTTGTGAATAGTAGCAAGGTGGCTGCAGGTTAGAGAAAAACTGCAAATTAGAGAAAAGTCATGGAAATATCTTAATCAGGAAACGTTAAGAATAATTCAGAGATGAAAAAAATATTGAAATTTCAATAACCGAAAAGTGTTTGGCGAACCAAACCTCGAAATATCTATTCGATTATAAAAGCTGAAGACAAAATTCAGCGAGATTTCGGAGATTTCCGACCCATAGATTTACGACCCGTACGTAATTTCACGGTTGACGACGGGAAATTTACGTACTGCATGTATTTCTTTACGGCGGACGTAGGTTGAGAAGAAAAATATGTATTTTTACAGAATTCTGCTTATTTACTATGTGCCTTAGCTTTTACGTAGAGATTAATGGTTTTGAAATAAAGATTTTATCTTCTTGACTACTGCTGGTCCAAATTTTGTTATGATGCAAACTGTATTCCATGTATTGATTACTGCCACTGTTCAATTTAATTTAAGAAAAATATTTCTTGAAGGGTGTTCAAGTTTATACCCTTTTTTTAGGTGAGTGGGCAGCAAAATGTGGTAGTTCTAAATTTTTGATCTCATTGTCTCATGTGCTCCGAGGCCTTTAAATGTGCCTATGCTGTCGAAAATATTATGAATTAACATTTGATTCAGGGAAATTAGCAGAGTTTTTTCTTTAAGTAGACTTGTATATAGTAGAATCTTCTTTTGAAGACTTGGTGCAAATCTTGCACAAAATTTCAAATAAAATTGATTGTTAAGAGCAAGTGCACACTTATATACCGTAAAGTCAAATTAATTAGGTTTGCGCACAAACTTCTAGATAGATTGTAAAGTTGTTTAATACCTTCAAAGTGTCGTTCAAAATGCTAGCACTTGGGACCAATTTTTTTCCTTTTACTTTATTTGTTATAAGGCGACACCCTTTCCAAAGTTTGACCCATGGCTCGTTTCTTGATGTTCGGGAACGTTAGGGTTTTTACGTGCCTCGTACTTTTATTTTGAGGCACGTTTAACGTGGCAGCAGACCCACCGAAAGATTTTCAGTGTTTGAATTAAAGAGGATATTTTGTAAAAATAGTACAAAAACTATTGTGAAGTTTGTAATTCAAAAAAAAGGTTTTAGGATTTTATTAGCCTATATGAATGAATAATTAATAATCGAAACCGTTCGTTTATTGCAGTTGAAGGAGTACGAAGTGATAGGGCGCAAACTGCCTACGGAGAAAGAAAAAACAACTCCATTGTATAAAATGAGGATCTTCTCTCCGGATCTTATTGTCGCCAAATCAAGATTTTGGTATTTTCTCCGCCAATTGAAAAAATTTAAAAAGTCTACTGGTGAAATCGTATCTGCGAAGCAGGTTATAACACAATGAATATTTATTTTACGTAAACTGTAGAATCGCATATGGCATGTTTTTTAATGTCGAATACAAATCCGGTTTCGGAAATTTCTCAACACGTCAAGGGTTTGGGAAAATTATGTTCAAAGTCATGTAATACTTACCAGACTCTTACTTATTCGATTTTGTTTCGGAACAACTCACGTCCACACGAAATGAGATATAAAGTTAAAAAGGGAAATTAAATGAGAAGTACTAAAGAACGTTTGTGTGTTCCTAATTTTTTAATTATAAAAATATATGACCAGACAAACGTATCTTAGTGCTATTTATTTAATTTCCGAAATTTTGAACTCGTTGTCTCATTTCGTGTTGACGTGAATTGATGCGAAAAAAATTCAGTATACAAATAAGGCGGGTAAGTATTACATGGCCTTTAAGTTAACAAAAATATCATTTTTGAAAATACATAGTTGGTGAACAACGTGTGCTAGCAAAACAAAAATTGAACTCTCTCTTCAAATAAAACATTTTAAAGATGCTTATCCTTATATTTTAAGTGTTTTTGTACAAAAGCCGTATAAATTCTGTAGTTTAAATTGCAGTCATTAAAAGTTTAAAATATTTTCATTAATGTTTTTAGATTCCCGAAAAAACACCAAACAAAATCAAGAATTTCGGAATTTGGCTGAGGTATGATTCAAGGTCTGGCACGCATAACATGTATCGAGAGTATCGAGACTTGTCTGTGAGTGGAGCCGTAACGCAATGCTACCGCGACATGGGTGCAAGACATCGTGCTCGTGCACATTCTATCCAAATCATCAAGGTTGAGATAGTCAAGGCGAGTCAGTGCAGAAGATCACAGGTGAAACAATTTCATGATGGTAAGATCAGATTCCCATTGCCGAAGCGCATCGCGCATAGGAATCGTATGCCTACGTTCAGCGTGCGAAAACCACGTACATATTTCCTTTAAGCAGTTTGATTCAAATGTCATTGGCGGAAATGGAAAATAAAATTACGTTTAATAAAAATTCCTGATTTAATTTATTCTTTGAAGTATAAAATTGGCCTAAACCACGAATTTTCTGCCTATTTACATTTTTCAAGAATGTTGCGCATTATTCTCTCTGGAGAAAAACTCAGTAATCACTGATACGTCTTCCAATATTTTAACACAGGGCAAGGATGGCCAACGCATCTTTTCTTACCGTCTTCGGTAGAGAGTGAAGGAGCGTACTATAATTGCAGGCCTCTCAGACCGGTTTTTATAATCCCTATTGTACTCTATTCAGTTGATCTCCCTACAGTACGCCATTTTCAAGGTTTGATCCCTATGGCGGCGGGAAAATTCAAACTGCATTTATTATTATTGACTACTATTATTATTTAATCTAAATAATGAACTAATTGAACAAAAGTAATTTGTTGTTTGCCTAATTTTCTTCATTACAAAAAAACTAATTGAATCAGATAATTTAAAGGTTTTCAAGAAAGGTTAGACAGAAACGTTTTCTTTTTCAATTTTCTTTAAAAAAAACTTATTTTTATAAAACAACGTCTTTCTAAGAAATATCTTGAACACATTACATTTTTTATACTAATCAGTGATTGAAGTTGCTTTATTATAGCTTTCAGATAAGAAATTACTATTTAATTAATGCGTGCTAAGGGAGCCTCGGTGGCTCGGACGATAGCGCGTCAGGATTCCGTGCAGGAGGACTGGGGTTCGATCCCTGAGCCGGTACCAATGGAAATTGAAATTTAAGAATCTTAAATTAGATTGAAATCAAATTCAAAATCCCATTTAACGTCCAACACTCAAGTCAATGTCCTTTTTATCCATTATTACTGTTGTGTTGCCTTTGTCTGCGGGTAATATTATGATATCTTCATTCTGGTTGAGTTGTTTAATTGCTGCTTTTTCTTGTTTTGTTAAGTTTGAGGAGGGAAGTTGGACTTGGCGTAAGATGTTGGCCGTCCTACGCCGTATGTCATTCGCTTTTTCGAGTGGAAGGCTATATGGGCGATTTTCAAATAAATTTCAATTTGTATGACCCTCGATGTTTATTCGATGTTCCTATAACATTTTTGACCTACTAAGGGGATTACAGCACATATGATGATCTACTTTATTAGTCCACAAAACAAAACAAAAATTACAGTTAGGAATACCTTTTTTTGTAATCAAGTAGTCAGTTTTTACCCTCCCTACATTGTCCCTCCCTACAGATTCACATACTTGAAATGTGACTGGACTGGTAAAAATTTTTTATAATATTGGCCTCGGGCACTTTTTATTAAATACATGACGCAGTTCGAATTGCAATACTAACATGCTAGAAATTATATGTACTGACGGAAAGAACGTTCTTATATGTCTGTCCCTCGGTTTGTTAACAACTCCAAAGCCTCTATAATTTTATCGAATTTGAGGTGGTAATTCGTATTATAATCGATTATAATTATGAAAATAATCATTTTTTATCAAATTTTAAAAGCACATGACGTTTTCAGTCTCAAAATTGATTAAATCCTCGTAAGTTGTCTGAGAACACGGGAAAAACTATCGGTTAACCTGAATAACAACTCCGAAGCCTCCCAAAACAAAGAGGTACAAACGCAAAATAATTTTTTTTCAAAAAAATGTCCCCACAAAATTCGAAGGGCTGATGGAGCAAAACACTTTCCCAAAATTGGAATTATTTTTTTTTTGAATGGTGTATTTTATATCACTTAAAAATTGCAAATAACAACTCCGAAGCTAACGACTCTAAAGCCTTTTAACCACTCCGAAGCCTTTTTTTGCACTCGCTGGTAAAAGGTTCAAAGTCGCATTGAAGAGAAAGAAAAAAATGTTTTAAAGTACTTTTTTTTAAGTTCTTCTTAAACTTCTTCATAAAATATTGTTCATAGATATTTGTTTTACGAATAACTCTTCTTATACAAATTCAAGTCAAGAAGATAAGTTTAAATGGTAAAAATCAAATTTGTAAATAATTATTCAAACAAATTTTCAATAAATTGAAAAAAATCCAAAAGAATTCTTTGACAAATCAAAAAAAAAATTTTTCACAAATTTTCGAACCAAATTTTGAGAAAAAAATTCAAAAATATATCATAATAATGTACTTCAAGTAAACGAATAATTTAGACAAAAATTAGTGAAAAAAATCAATAGTCTAGATCAAACAGCTTTCCCACGTTAAAAAGTATATCCTGGTACATATATCTAAGAATATTGATAACAATTATTGCATGATTGAGAACTTTAATTAACTCGTATCTCGGAAAACAAAATTGAAATCTATTTGAAAATCGTCAATATAGTGACAACATGATTAAGATATTGATTTTATTGTAATTCTTACTACATTTCACTATTGATCATCAAAAATATCTGACAACTATCGAAAACTGGTGCACTCATGACAACAAAACAATGCAATGAAGCGTATCGTATCAGAACTTCCCAAATGACGAAATTTAAAAAAATGGAAACAATTTGGTCAAATTCGAATTAGAAGTGAAGGGAATATAATTATGTGTTATCAAAACCACCTAAACGCCATATGTTTCTCTTCTTCAAGATTGCAGTGAAAGGAATATCACTCCCAAGACATAGACAAAGACAAATTTTTTGTTGTACTATTTTCAGCTCTCTATATTATTTTTTTTTTTGACGATTCATTGCAGCTTAGCGAGGACTAGAAGTAGTGTTATCACGGAATTTGTCCATTAGTGTTTTACCGCACATATTTCGCAGGAATTTCATGTCAATCGCGTTAATTTGACCATTACCCTTTTCTTAGTAGGTCCAGGTCTCGCTACCGTACATCACAGTGGCTGTAAATATAGAATGACATATTGTTCTTTTAGCTTTAACTGGTATATTTTTACGTCTGATAATGGATCCTGCTCTATCAATAATCTCACTACCATCGATTATACGCCTATCAGGATCTCCATATATCTTTCTGTCATTAGTGAATTGGCTACCAAGATACACGTACTTATCGACTTGTTCCACTTTCTCATCGATTAGAACAATGTTGCTTATTGTTTCCTCACCCTTTCCTTCAAATACCTTAATTTTTGTTTCAGTTACGTTAATTTTGTGGCGCATGTTCTTCATGCTTGTATTCAGTTAGCTCAACATTCTTTGCAAGTCTTTGCTTCACTCTGCCATAACAACATTATCATCTGCGAACGCTAACCGCGCATCCTCACTGTCCCGAGATCCACACCTTCATCGTCAAAGAGGGCCATTCTTACACACTTGTCCAAGAATATAATAAATAGCCATGAGGACCATGAGGACCTTGCTTAACACCTTTTATAATATTAAACCAGTCACTTAGTTTCCCATTAACCCTCACACTCGCTTTACTACCTGTATATATTGTTTTTATTGATTGTAGGAGTCATCTATTCACTCCGTAGTCTTTGAGGACTTCCCAAAGTTTACTTCTATCCACTTTGGACTTCCCATAACTTTTCATCTGTTATTTTCATTACCCTATGAATAAGTAATATTAAATATATTTTACTTACAGTACTTAATAAGCAGATACCTCTGTAATTATTTCAGTTGCTTCTATCTCCCTTTCTTTTGTATGTTGGTATGATAATCGCCTTTTTCAATCATCTGGAACCTTTTCCATCTCAATACATAAATTCATCAACTCGCACAACCTGTGAGGTATGTAGTCACCAAATTTAAGCTTTTCAGCTTTAATACTATCTACACCAGCAGCCTTATCATTCTTTAAGTTCTCAACTATATCCCTAACCTCAGAGGCACAGACTCTCTCAATCGGCGTTTCTAACGTATCGTGTTCTATGTTGCAGTTTGATTTTTGATAATTTTTTTCTCGAAATTGGTTGTATATGTTTAAAATAAAAATCATTAAAATTATTACTTTTTGCCTCTCTTGACAATTCAGTTTTCAATACGGTTCGTATATATATATGTATGTATATTCGCTTCGGTTCGGTTTTGATTCCTTTGGAATCGAACCGAAGGGCCTATGACAAAGCCACCGAACGCGTCCTCGGGTTGCGGACAGAGGGTCCCTGTACCAAGGGTTTCTGCTTTTTTGGCATATTCGTTTCAGGCTCATTAACGTACAACATTTTGACCTTTAAAATGATCCTTCATTCATTGAGCTACAATTTTTCTTCACTTATTTTTTTAACGTCAAAGCCAGAGGACTCGAATTTTCTCGCCGATAGTAATAGATTTCTTGAGAGAAAAGAGTACCAAAAGCACAGAAGGAATTATTTTTCTGACGGATCAGCAGCTCAGTATGAAAATCGAAAAAATGTTGTAAACTAAACGCATTATGAAGTTGAATTCAGATGCAAAAAAGAATGGAATTTCTTACATTGGAAAAAATTCATGTTGCATTCTGTAAGTACCCACGAAGAATATTCAGAAGAAAAACCCTCTTACGAGAACGATTTTACCACTCAGAAAAATATTTATTTCAAATTAAAGAAACTGTTTCTTGACTATAGTTTTATTTATTCAATTAAACATAATTTTTAAATAAGGAAAATCATTTTAAATTGAAGAAATATTTTTATTGTAACAAAAACCGTTTCTTTGAGCCAAGAGAAATTTCTTAGAATCAAAGAAACTTTTCTTTGTCTGAGAACCAATGGAAATTTTCTTTGATTCAAAGAAATCTTGTTCAAATTGAAAAATCTTTTTTTCAAGTGACAAGTCGATCGCCATTCCAGGTGCCCAAAATCTGTATGCTTTTATTCTATTATTAAGGAAGGTAAAGCAATGAAGACTTTAGGCTTGCTCCTTGAAGTCTTACGTCGCGTCGTGTGTATTGCATCGGCGTACGTTTTTATATATTCCTCGAAAACTAAGTAAGATTTTATTTTTATATATACAGAGATATCAGAGGAAATTATAAGCTACACATACATTTGCTTTATTGAAAACTAGATTTTTTTTAAAAATTAGGTTTACAAATTTGAGAGAGTTATAAGGCAAAACCAAAACGATTATCTATGGATGAACAGAGGTATTAAATACATACCCTTGACCGAGTCTTATAAAAATGTTTAATACAGCTAAATGACTAATTTCGTAAGAAATGTGTATTTTTTCACAATCAGCACTACCTTTAGATGCCGAATGACTGAGGTCGAACACACCTGTAACTGTTCTCGATTCAACCGCTATAATTTTCACAATTTGTTTATATTCTAGTATATATATATATATGTGTGTGTGTGTGTGTGTGTTTGTCTGTGTATATCAGTTTAACTGTGGATATTAGGCGCCGCATTTGTTCGATAGTCTATAATGACTAACTAAATGTGAATTAGTAAACTGATGGCCGGAAGTATATCCTTTCTTAGGTGGGCGCACATAATTGAGAAAGATACATCTAATTTTGTATCCAGATACGGTTATAAGACATAGATCAGCAAGTATCTTCGAATAAAAAACCAGTTATGCATATAGGACCATTTTAAAGCATCCGCCTACCTTGAATAATTTCGTGTATTTTATCGACGCTTTTGGAAGTATCAGGTACCACATATTTGGAAATATGCGAAAAGGCATTGGCCCCAGCGCGTTAAATCTGATTAACAACCATTGTTTCCCACTATGTTCTTTCAAACTTAAAAATGACAAGACACTTATTTCTATTCCATTATGAATACAATATTCTAATTAATTTTATAATTCATTGTGTTACAATTTTTTCCTTACTGTTTTTTTAAGTATAATGTGTCGAAATTTTCAGCTAAACAGTAACGGAAAAATAGACCGTTACTATTCCTTGCGATCTATATTTGAATCAATGAGAGTTGAGTCTCTGATTGCACCAAGAACTTTACTAATCGTTCTGTTATTCACTGACTAAATTTTTGTTTTAGTATTTACCGCTTAAGACGTCAAAGCTATAATATCTGCTCATAGGTTTATATATAGATTAAAGTTACACTCTCCATTAACGTTAATTATCCTTTGTCAAGTTGACTACGAGAAGTATGATTGTATGGCGGTGTTCACGTAAACAAAAAAGCGAGTCTTCGAGGATTTTGGTGCCGACAATGTATTCTGGTTGTGTATTTATAAAAAATTCAAAAAGATCTTTGAAGGATTATCTTCATATTCACGTGATTTCAGGTTAGGATTAATGGATCCAGAGGTAAGGGGATCAATACTTTAAGTATAAATATGACTTTTACTTTCTTTGGAATGCTAGAGTAGTGAATGATCTTAAGGTAAGAGAAATACGAGAAACTATGCACGTAAGGAAATTTGACATTTTATGTGCACCTGAGATGAAGAAAAAGGGTCGCGAATGTAGAAACATAGAAAATGGGGTGTTGAAAGGCGGTTTGGAAATCTGGTCAGGAGTAGGTAGTGAATCACATGGGAGTCAAGGGGTCGGTTTAATTATGAATGAAAAGGCAAGACAGCATCTCAAAGATCATGATTTTGTAAATTCGGGAATCCGGAAGTTCGTATAGATTTTCAGAATAAGATAAAAGAACCCATAGATGAGGCAACTTGCGAGGCGCTTAGAATCAATAAAGATACAGAGGGCGCGTGGACTATGTTACGGGATATCATTATTAAAACTGCGGTTGAAGTATGTGGTACGGCGGTTCAAGGAAGAAAATCTGGTGATGCACGGTGAAATGATGAAATTAAGGCAGCCCAAAAAGAAAAGAAAAAAGCGTACGAGAGAACGTTAAACATGACAGGTCTTAGCCATGAGGAGAGAAATAGACTTAAAAATTATTACATACACGAAAAGAGAAAAGTTAAATGACTAGTCAAGGAAAGTAAAGATAAAATCAAAACAGAAGAAGAGAAGAAATTACACAACGAATGTCAAGGAAGCATGAAACTAATATTTAAAGAGATGAACCAACGTAAAATTACAGAGTTTGTCAGCGTGAGAGACAGCAAAGGTGAAATGCTATATCATACAGACGGGATAGTAGACGCTTAAAAAGACTCTTTTAAAGAATTATTGGGTGGCGAAGATATAGGGCAACAGAGCTACGAGATAGAAAATAATACATTAGAAACCCCAATTGAAAATGTCTGCGTAACTAAGGTTATTGATATAATTAAGAACTTAAAAAATGACAAGGTTGCTGGTGTGGACAGTATTAGCGCTGGAATGGATAAATTTATGTATCGAGACGGGACAAGTCCCATACGATTGGAGAAACGCGATTATCATACCCAAGTACAGAAGAAAGGGAGATAAAAACAACTGCAATAATTACGGAGGTGTCAGCTTACTAAGTACCGTAAGTAAAATATATTCAAAAATACTTATTCGTAGGGTAATGGAAATTACAGAAGAAAAGAGCTTACACAAAAAAGCTCGCTAAGCATTTTTACGCATAACATTTTGGCGATCCTGCCAGGATTGCTCTTTCGATTTCTGTATCCACGGATACAATAGAGAAATCCTATAAAAGCAATTCTTGTGACGAACCTTGGAAAGGAATTCTACGGAATTGATTTGAGACGAGAAGGGAAAGAATTTTACGAAATTCACTTGAACTGCGGATCTACCTACGGGTGTCCCGACAACCTGAAAAGTAGAAAAACTGTGGTTAAAAATAGTTGGTGAAATGAGTAGCCACTATACAACGTAAAACCCCTTTTTCCGAAATTAAAAAAATTAAACGAGGTCCGCGATCAGGTGGAAGACGCATCTGCGTAACAACGCTTGGAAGACCGACGACCAGTCATCGGCCATCCCCCAAATCCAGGTTAACAACGAGGAACTCCACGGACTCCCAGCTGCTAACCAGAGAGGATCAAGCCATCCAGCGAATTTAGAAAAAGTAAGCATTTAAATAAAAAACAAATCGTATCGAATTGCAAAGAGAATAAGTACTCTTTGCTGTCTGAGGAAGGAGACTAACGTGAAATCAAAGTTAATTTCACGTTAGGCGAGGCAGAGTTTTGCAATTCCGGTAAGTTATACTCCTGGTGCTCCAGAGCACTGCCTTTCCTCAACAATAATAGAAACCATTACTTTGGATTCAGGAAAATTGTAGCAGACGATATCCTTGCATTCCACTGTATTAAAAGACTATAGTCCAAAGCAAACCATAATCTCGCGTATCAGATAACAGGAGCGAGACCGATAGTTCACGCTGGCATAAGCAAAATATCGAGATAAAAACTGTGTAACTTACGTGACCGACGATACTGGCGAGACTTCTGATTCATCACACGAACTGATTCCTTCATTCCTTACGGCAATGACCTCCCCCAAAAACACTCAACCCACATCGAGAGCAAAATCTCCATCGCACACAGCACCGGATGACCCAATGAGCTGCCCACTAGAACAGCCCCTATAATCACTCCCCCAACACCAGCAAAGTATATGATTAGAACGATTAAAATCCCTAATGGAACTAACGATGCCGGTATCCACGAATGGATAGAAAGCATGAAAAGAGCTCGTTTACGCTGTGACAATCAAGGCTCACTTCTCGATTTTTTAATAGCCGAAAAAATTAGAGACAACGCCGAGCAAGCTATACGACACATCTCAATAGGAAGTTACGAAGAATTATACTCAGCCTTGGAAACTAACCTCGGAATACAAAGCTCAATCGAATTGTGCAGAGCTAAATTGGACGCAATTAGACAGGGAGGAAACACGGTTCAAACTTTTAGCCTTCTTTTCAGAGACGCCTATAAGGACCTTGTGTATGCGATACAAGCAGAATACCCTTCCGGAATGAAACGGAAAATGGCCCTATTGATAAAAGAGAACAGCGCAATCAAAAGATTCATAATGAATTCAAGAGACATGTTAGACCAATGAAACCTACCACACTAACAAAAGCTGTGCAAGAAGCACTGGAAGCAGAAGCTTGGCAACGAGAAAAAAATACAGATAGAATACTTAGACAAAGCCAAGTGCCTAGACAACCTATTAATTTCCAATCCCGACCAATAACAACTAGACCTTCGGCAAATACCACACCCTAACAGGCGAATGTACCAAACTCGAATTTCCTACTAAGCGAAAGATTAAAGATGTCCTACCACAAGTGCGGAGAACCTGGTCATTTTGCATTCCAATGTTCTTTGAAACCTCAAAATTTTCAACTGCGACAGTTCCAGAAAAGACCACCGGAAGTGAAAACTATTCAGGTACATCAGAAACCCCAAGAAGAATGTTTAGAAAGGGAGGAGATGACAACGGATAAAATCCAGGAGCACATAAATCACGAGGACCAAGCAGAATATCTAAATTATCCGGAAAATCACAATCAATATATGGAAGAAGAAGAAGAAGTGACGTATTCTACTTTGTAGAAAATTTTACAATTTGGTTAAAAAGTAATTTCTTTATGAGGATTCTTCACTCTACTTGAAAATTCATCTGTTTGCTTCAAAACTTTACTATTTTGTTGAAAAATCATTGCTTTGGTTTGGAAATTTATTTTTTCTAACTGAAAAATTGACTCTTCCACTGCAAGATTTGCAAATGTACGTGGAAAATCATCTCATTGGCTGTAAATTTGAGTATTATGCTAAACATTCTGTGCCTTTGTCGAAATTTTATTTTTTAACTGAAAATGCAACTATTCCGCATATATCGTGAAAAGTTTATCTTTCTTCATTGCAAATTGATCTATTTTTTTTTAATTGCTTCTTTTTTAGTAGGAAATTCATGCTTCTTACTTGAAAATTCATCTCTTTGGTTGAAAAGTTAACTATTTTGTTGAAACAGTCTTGAAAACTTGAACACTTAAAAATTAAAAGCCTTTGAAGTTAAAGATTTTTTATAAAAACATTTAGCATTTCACATTTATTTAAATATTTAGAAGTTCTGAAAAAAATATTAATTTGGAAAAATTTAAAACAACTTCTAGATTTCTCAAGATATGAAATTTTGACGTTTTTCAAGGATGTTTTAGCTATTTTAAACAAAAATAATTTAACTTCTAATTTACGAAGTGTTCCGTTAAAAATTTTTAATTTTTCAATTTTCAATGTCTCTAGCTTGAAATTGCTTAAAATAATATAATTTTTAAAATTTTAAAGTTTATTGATTGATTCTTTAACTTAGAGAATTGAAAATGATACCGAGGATTTATATTTTTTGAATTTAATCTGAATCTTTGAACTCTATAAATTATAAAAGTTAGAAATTCTTAATTTTGTAGTTAATCTGCATTTAATTTGAAATTGTTTAATTGGAAAGTGTGAAAACCTTCCAATTTATACGTGTAAATTATTGATAATTCGAATACAACATTTTTGAAATCAAAAACTTAAACTTCAATTTAAAAAGTTAAAAATTGAAGAGTTCCACTTTGAGTGCTTTAATTTGCAGTTTATTTTTTATTCCTTCAAATGAAAAATGTTTAGCTTCAGAGTTAATTTTTTTAATTTTATTAACCATGAAAAATGTTTGCAGACCGAGAAAAATCCGGGAATTTTTTTCTTCGATTAAAATGGCCACCCTGTTATATGTACGTACATACTCATAACTCAGTACTTTTATAAAGTTTGATATTCGAGCACAAACATTTTCACGTTCATTATGATATTATAAAACCAAAATGGCAAAAATACAAAGAAAATATTTTTTTGTGGATCATCGTATTAAATCCGTCGCAGACTGGCCACCCATCTCACGGTTGTGAGACGTGGTTACAGCTGAAATTTTATCGCAATTTCGCTGGGAACAAGTGCAATTTTTAAGATTAGCACCTGCTCCCGGCAATATCCTGCGGTTGTCCTTATGAGAAACTTTTAACTATATATATATATATCACTGCCGGCAAGGTGAAAAAAGCACTTAGAGGCATATAACCCTGAGATTATATATATATATAGTTAAAAGTTTGTCATTAGGATAACCGTAATATGGCCGCAAGTGTCTCAGCATTTTCTTGACACGCAGGGATAGTTTTCAGGCTATTAACCAGTGAAACCTTGGCTTTCCAAGAGCGCCGATGATCAGGACGATTAGCTTAACAGAATATTCCGGGTAAAACCATCGAAACTCCCTTATAAGGTCTTTATACCTCTCTTTCTTTTTATTCTCCTTGGCTTTGATGTTTCTGTCAGCTGGTGCCGAAAATTCGATAACGAACATGGTTCGTTTCTTGAAATCAAGAAGAATTATGTCAAGCCTCGAGTGCGCAACAGAAACAATGTGCTTTCTGAATCCGGGTCCTCATGAGTTAGAACTGGAGATGGATAAGATTCGATGCATCTTGCTCATCCCTGATATTGAAGTCAAGGCCGAGTAGACTTCATACACTTCTCTCCAAAATACCTCGAGCTCCTCTTGTGTGGGCGGGTGGACGACAGTAATTTGAGGGTCTTGGAAGAGTCGAGATGGGTCAGACAAAAACTGTTGATTTTCTCTGACCCACCTCTCTTTCCACTCTAGACTTCTCCTGGCGTTAGATGGTACTCGTATTCTATCAACAATATGCTGCCTGATGGTCAGTGGCTTTGACTTGTTGAGTGGCTGATGACAGACCCGCAGTTCGCGCGCGAACTGTCGAACTGTGAAAAATGCGAGAGCTCTGGGTGTTTCGCGCACCACAGAGCATGCAGTCGCGCCATGTAACCTTCTCGTTCAGGGGCACATTAACTCCGTCTTACTTGCCTACCCCAACTCTAGGATAATCCGCATTGTTGTCCCACCCATTGTCGGGAGCCCTGCGCGTTCGATTATTTTGAACCGCACTTACTATAAGTATGTTTGGTGGTGTCATTGTTTTTCCCACGTGCAGCTAGGGAAAAGTGTACGTCCATCCTTGTAGAGCCCCGCGTGCATTGATAAGGCTGCAAACTCTGAGAGGTCGCCCGGTATCCCAGAGTCACCATTTGAGACACCTCACCCAGGTGCCATTCAGCTTTCGGCAAGATTGTGACGCCTCCGCTTAGAGGTTATTCCTTCGGAACCATCCCTGGACAATTATCTGCGACTGCTTATTACTTATTGTAACCATATTCTGCAGAAACCCTTGGTACAGGGACCCTCTATTCGCAACCCGAGGACGCGTTAGGTGGCTTTGTCATAGACCCTTCGGTTCGATTCCTAAGGAATCAAAATATAATTAAAAATAAGGTTGAACAACCCCCGCTGTGTCCCACTGGAAGCAAGTTCCATCTAAAAATGGCACATATATATATAATAGTGAACAGTAAAAACTTTAAAAAAATATTATTCAATAATACCAACCTCTCGCATTTCATTAACATTTGAAATAATTTCGTGTACATTATTTATGTTTCCAGCTACGTGAGCTTGCACAAGAAAGCGCAATCGATCTACTTTATTTGGATCTTGCCAGTAATCTAGTATTTTGGCTTCTGTTTTTGCTTCTATTTCAAATTCAGAGGAAAGGTCACCTTCAGCATCATCCTCCTCATCATCATCATCACCGTCATTAATATCCTTATCATCAACATAATTTTTGATTATCACGGATGGTGAATTGTCATCTTGGTTCAATTCTTCTTCTGCTTCTACTTTTTACTTCTTCGCAAGCGGTTCCACTTTATGTTTAGACATGCGAGTAGTGCTTGCTAGATTCTTCAGTGGAGAGAATTGTAGCTTCCACGCTTCCTGAGTAGCTTGTTTTTTGTTAGCTTTGAAAATGTTGTGCTTTCAATGAATTGCATTCCTGTCCTTATCAATGAGCTTGTTACTGTATCGCATTGTCCTCAGACCTCCAGGTACCTATGCAATTTGGTGGAAATCTCTTTCATCCTGCTTATGATTCTTTTATAAGCAAGAGTATTTATCATGTCTTTTTAAATTATTCAATCTGGAATAAATTCTGGAAGAACTTGAATATGTGGAAGTAATCTTGTCACTGACACAGTAAAAATGGCTGTTCATTCAGGAAAGCCGAGTTTATAACCTTTTCCTCATGTCCTCCTTCTCTTCCAACTCCTCCTCCTACTCATGGCCTGCTTTTTCCACTCCTCTTTCTTCTCATCAAACTCCTGCTTTTCCTTTAACAAGCTGAAAAAGAGGCAAAGTTTTTCAAACGTAGAGTTCAAACTACTTTTAACTCTTTGATTGAAAAATGCAACTGTTTTTTAGCAGGTCGGAAGAGAAGCAGCTTCCCAGATATCTGGAAAAGGTGTCTTATTTGCCCAATTCCCAAAATTTCCAAACCTACTACCCCGAAAGACTTCCGGCCAATTTCTTAATTACTATGCAATTATCTAATACTTAGTCTGACACTCTAAAGTCGACTCAGCTCATCTACATATTTTATTGAGTTTATAGATTAAATTATAAGATTAATCAAGTATAGTGCCGATCAGTGCTTGCACTTTGTAATCACCTTGTAATATCCTGTTCCTCAGAGGGCTATTTAGCTCGGGGGACTTTCTTGAATAAATACAAATACAAATGTCGATTTAAGAGTTCCAGAAAGTAGATGTCCATGTTATAATCAGTTCACTGTATCATTTTTCAATGTTTGGTTCACAGTATTCTTGCATTAGATTTTAATAATTTTGCATTCATTTTATCATTCATGATACTTTATTTCAATGTTTCGAGTAAGTAAATTGAATCGTTTTAGCAGATTACTCTATTATGTAAAAGATTATTTCAGCGTTTCTTACAGCCCATTATAATATTTATGTAGCTGATTTTATTTTTATAAATTCGAACAAGAGCTTTCGAATAATATGTTGATATGTTCTTTGACCCTAAATAGTTGAATAATAACACCAGCACACACAAAAAAAAGTGGTCTGCCCGGCAGACTACACCGCATATCTAACTGTTTCTTGGGTCGCTGAATCCGAATCCGGGGTCCAAATACCCAAGTTAGCTCGTATTTTTCCAAAAAACACAAAAATAGACGTAAAATCGGAGTCTTTTAAAGCGTCTACTATCCCGTCTGTATCATACAGCATTTCACCTTTGTTGTTTCTCATGCTGACAAGTTCTGTACTTTTACTTTTGTTCATCAATTTCAATATTATTTTCATGGTTCCTTGAAAGTTATTTTGTAATTTCTTTTCTTCTTCTGTTCTGATGTTATCTTTACTTTCTTTGACTAGTCATTTAACTTTCCTCTTTCTGTGTCTCTTTTTGTGTCTCAAACTATACTGACTTAGTCACAATCAAGGAATTTTATTTATAGGAGAAGGAGGAGGAGGAGCATGATCATGAAGAGGAGGACGAGGGCGAGGAGGAGAATGAGGAGGAGGAGGAGGATGAGAATGAGGGGGAGGGGGATGAGAATGAGGAGAAGGAGAAGGATGAGTAGAATGAGGAGTAGGAGGAGGAGGAGAATGAGGAGGAGGAGAAGGAGCTATCCTATCTTGAACATTGTATATTGCTTCATACAGATCCAAACGAACTTGTATATGAGCTGTATTTTTTTATTAATAGTAACCATTCACTACAAAGCCCTGAGTGTCAAGCAATTATAAGTAAATTGCGTCAAAAATATGTAATATATTAGTAAAATACTCTTACAAACCAGGTTAAGATTTTAAACCTAAGATCGAGAAGAAATCTATTTTTTTATAGTTAACGTGATCTATTAAAACTAGTTCAAGATTAATGTTGAATAAAAATTTATATTAAACGAATAAAACTATGTATATTTAATCCTAGTTCCCTATCCTGTTAGAATAAGTCAATAAATTAATTAGTTTATTATTTAGTTATTCAAGTTAATAATTATCTTTACCTTAATTAGTTTTATCTTGGCTTACTCATTTTCGGTATAATTCAATTATCTTTATCTTAGTTTGATTAGTTATCAGTTATTCTATATAGTTTATTATTGTTAGATTCTCACCCAGAGAAGGTATTAGATTTTTGTAAAACTTGCCCCCCCCCTCCCCCACCCAGTTTTTGTCAAATGACCACGCTTCGAGACCTTCTAAACCCAAAAAACAGGTTTTCGCGAATGCGTCTTTCTGTGTGTATGGATGTGTGTATGAATGTATGTATGTAGATTTTTAGTCTGTTAGCACGATAACTTTTGAAAGAATCTACAGATTTAAATGGGCTTTGGTATACTCTTCAAGTGTTCTAAAATGAAGGTCAAGTTCGTTAGTCAGCCATTTTGGATAGAAATTTGAAAAGTTAGAGCATTTTCAAAATATTTGAAGCCATGTTTTTTCAACATTTTAAAATTATATGTGCGGCTGTTTATAATACACGAAAATTCAAACAATTTATTGCCATGACATTTTTTAATAACATAAAAATTTTCAGACTTAGAGCATTTTCAATATCCAAAAGAGGAAACGAAAATTAACATTTTCAGCCAAACAACGGATGACACGAAAAAAGTCAAGATAAGCAAAATGTTTTTTCTTGCAGGCCCTACAAGAATATTATAACGTATTTTCGAATTTTCGCGAAAAATCGAAAATTCACATTTTTATTACACAAATAATAATGAATAATCAAAAATTTAATTTTTCGGTCAAACTAAGCAAGATATGACAAATAATGATTCAACAAAAATTGTGCACTCAAAAAACATCTACAAATTTGTTATTGGTAACTTTTTGATAGGATCTATAGTTTTTGTTTTATTCATAAGAAAGTACATCAACAGTGAAAAAATCAGCCCGATAAGTGGGCACATTCTCATCAAAACTTTGCTTATAGAATTTCTTTTCCATCTCATGTGTTGGTTTTCAAAATTATTCGAAAATTATTTTGAAATCTATCATATATATGATCCAAAAACGACTTAGATACGATGAACAAAAACAAGCGTGGAGCGCAAGGTTTACATGATTTTTAAACCTAATATCGAGCGCGAAGCGCGAGTGTCATGATGAGAATGTGCTCCTTAAGGTCGATAGAACCTTAAGTAAATTAGTTCTTCTTTTTATGTAAAACCGACATAACGAAATCAGAAGCAGGTCATAACGATGAAGCTTACTAAGAGAGTATTAGACCGGAAAGCGCGCAATAGCCAACACACGAAGTGCAAAAACCTAGAGGAACCGAGCTTAAAGCGTGAGACAAATGTGCCCGAGCGCGTAGCGCGAGGCGATTAAATTATCAAGCGCTAAAACTTTATACTGCGCATGCGCAAATGATCACTTTTTAAATTTATTTGTTTTCATGAATTCAATCCTTCACAATGTCCATAGAGCCTAAGTGCGCGAAATTCAAATTGCTTAAATGGATGTTGATCCAAGCTACAGTAATAGACTGCGCATGCGCAGAGTTAACCCTAGAGGTTAGATCACTGATAACCTTCTCCCTCTATTTGGATTGGACCTCTCAGTTTAGAAAAACGATAAGTATGAAGTGTTCTTCGAACATCATCGGACTCCCTCTCTCCCTCTCTCTCTCTATGTATCTAACTCACACGATAGAAAGAGAGACGTTTCGAAACCTTCGTTTGGAATTCGCATGCATCTCGTTATTTATCGCACATGGTAAGAAGAGTGTTCCGATTGACTTTAGACATCGGTGTCTCAGTGCAGAGAATCTCGGTGTGGTGCTAGGGTGACACCACTTGCAGAAGTAGTAAGGTACAACCATGGGGCGGCCGCTGCTGTCTACCCCCACTCCTCGGCCGTCTATCTAGAATGACACCTTCTCCCACCACGCGGCTTACCACCACCACTACGCCTGGAGGTCAGTGACCCTAGCCTGGGTGGAGGGGGGTATGTGAACTTTGTGGCGGTACCTTCATGTGAATCCCCCCACCACCCCCATGATAGGAAACTATGGGGCCAGCGGTCCGACTACTCCAACGTCTCGGCTGTTTGTCTGGACCTTGTCTCGTTAGATACTCGTGTTTGTTTAAAGTCTAGGAATGGAAGATAAGGAGTAGATAGATAACAGATGGAATTTACGGCAAGTCTATACTTGTGCTGGTTTGATGGAGTATCGGAAAGACTATATGGAGCAATATTTCAAAATTATACTTCTGGCTTCTAAGATTCTAGAATACTACTGAAAGGAATAATTAACTCCTATTATTCTACTTTAATGACTTCTAATTAAGAAATTAATTTTAAAGTCAAATAATAAATCTTATTTTTTATTAGAAGTGGAAGATTAATATATATGCCCCACACTTAACGCGAGTGGGCAGTTTATTTTTATCGACGACGCTCATTGGCTGCCCCGTTCTTGTATCGATGCGTATATTTGACCTTTCGCAGCTGTTACATCAAAATGCTTGTTTCTAACCCTGTATAATTATTCCTTTGTGTCCCTAAAAAGGGGTTGGTACAAATCTGAAACGTCGCTGATACGTAATGGATCATAAATAAACGTTTTCGACCACGAAGCCGCGAAAGTTCTATATCATATTCGGAAAATCGGTCGCCTAATGTTATTGTATATAATGTAAGAATTTTTATCCAATAGTAAAAGGTAATTTAATTAGTAAGTTACATTTAAGATGGCAGGAAGTCCTGTATGTCGACCACTGTTCGCGCTGTAATTTCCTCAGTTTCCATAAAATGTTCCTTGAGGGTTTATTTTTCCCAGCCTAGCTAATGCCGAGCACTGGTATAGTACACGCAGGGATGTTTCGTCATCCCTGCCGCATTTCCTGCTGTCTGTCATGAGGTTATATCCCATTTGGTGCATATGATAGTTAAAGTAATTGTGCCTCATTAGGATCCATACTACTATCCTTATATCTTTCTTGGGTAGAAGCCAATAGTTTCCTGGCTCTGTCCACCCTATAGGTATAACCCTGGTTTGATTTTGCCTGACGGCAACCCTGGCTTTGTTCCTAGTATTCCCGGTTTTTATTCGTACCCAGCTTTTAATGACCCTACCGACACAGCAAGACGCTTTTCCCAGTACCGGTTCCGGTGCTTTATATTCACTCACTGCGCCGCATTTTGTCAACTGATCCGCCTCTATGTTGCCCTTGATTCATGTGAGTCCAGGGACGTGTATGAGAGTCTCATTGTTTCTTTCTGCAAGTTAATTTAATACCTTTTTGCATTCTTAAAGAAATTCTGATGTTACGTTTGGTTTCACCATTCCAATCAGTGTGGCTTGGCTGTACGAGCAGATCGTGATCTGTCTGTCAGCAGCGTTTTCTTCTATTAGTGCTCCAGCACAGCGAAGGATGGCCAGGACCTCCGCCTGAAAGACAGTAGCATGTCGCCCAAGTGAGATCCCTATCCCCCTCCCTCGCTTGCTGTCATCGACTTCTGATCCTGACCCTTCCTGTCACCTGAAGCCATCCGTTTACCAGATTTCCCCTCGGAGGAGCGGGTTACCATTTGCTTTCCACAAATTCCAGCTTGTAATGCAAGCGCAGAAAGCTTTGGCAAAGTTGAAGCATTTCGTTATTTTATCTAGCCTCATCTCTAGCATCGGCAGTGCGCTGATGTAATTTGGGAGCCTTGTGTGCCTAGTCCCCCGAGTCCACCTATTTGCTCTTGCCAGACTGCCCATCGCGTTTGCCGTCCTAGCAGTTATCGCAACATGTAGGGGTTCTTCACAGAGCATGAATCCTATCGATGCGGTGGGCGTAGTCCTTATTTCTCCAGTCAAACCACTAAATGCTAGCTTTTGTAATAGTCGCAGCCTGTCCTGCATTGTTTTAAGATCTGTCTGTGGCCACCAGACCACGGCTGCATATAGAATTCCTGGTTTTAGGGCATGGGAGTAGAACCATGCCAGCATTTCAGGCTCTAGATCTTACGTCAATTCAAAGGATCTCCTTTACATCCAAAAAGTCATGAAAAAACACCTGCACTGGATCTCTAGGTGCTTTACCCAGTTAAGCTTGCTACTTGGGATTACTCCCATATATTTAACTGAATCCAAAAACGACAGCTTTTATCCACAAAATACATGAGCGCCAACTTTCAGCACTTTATAATTTCTCGTGAAAAAGATCTGGTTGATCTTTTCCGGATTTACCGAGAGCCCTGAACTATCGCACCAGAGCTCTATGATGCTCAGCGCCGACCTCGTAAGACTCCAGCGTAGCATGCTTCCTGTTCATCATTCTAGCTGGTCTGAAACGCCCCATTACAAAGCCTCTCGACAGATAACTACTGGATGAGTATTGCTGAAAACACACTCTATATAAAAGAATTGCCCACAGCATACCTGTTTTGTTCCAACTGCTGCTCCGATTTTGCCACAACAGCATTAAGCGCAGTTTCTACCGAGCAGTCTGCCTGAAATGTATGCTGCCCTCTATGCAGCGGAAATGCCAAGAGCACCTCAACCCTAATGTTTCTCTCAACCAACTTCTCCAATATCTTTAGGATAAAAGACGTGAGCTGATAGGTCGAAAATTTGTAGCAGCAGTGTAATCCTCTATCCCAGGTTTGGGAATGAAGGCCACTTTGCCATCTTTTTATGCCGATGGCACGTGTTCCAGGGCCATACATGCCCTAAATAATTTCGTGAGGGTCAGAAGGACCCTACGGCCGATTCCACCTTTCTGTAATCAACTACCATAGTGGCGAAATTCCAGTCAGTCCTCTCCACCCCTTGACTCCAGCCCCATTCTCTTGGTCGGTTCAAATTCGCTGATTCCGGGAAGTGAACTTCCATCAGGTGATTCAGCTTTGCTTCTTCGTCTTCGGCAAACTTACCATTATCGAATTTTATCAGCCCGCAACCGGCTTCCGGATTTTTCGCCAGTATCTTTTGGAACCTCGCTGTTTCCGGAATGTCTTTTGATCCTTTAGAGAAGCCCTTCCAATCCTCCTATCTGTACTTTCTTATACTTTTATGGTTTTCATACCGGGCTGTCTTATATACGTCTCAGTCTGACGGCAATTTAGTTCTGGTTGCGCTATTGAACTACATTCTTGTCCTTGTATGGAGTTTCTCGAGGTATTTATGCTACCATTCTGCTACATTTCTACACTCAATTGTGCTTGTAGGACAATTGGTCTCATATGATGTAGTCAGAGTCCTTCACAGAAGATCCGTGACGTGATCTAACTCATCAATGAGTCCTAAAGTGTATTTCTAGGGGTTCTGATCCTGGAAACAATTGGTTTTTCTAGGGTTAACCGAAACACTATATATTTGTGTTTCGAGTCAGGAATTTCGGAGTATCACCCCGATTCAGAAGCTTCAGCTCTGTGGCCGCTATGTATTCAATTAAATCTCTCCGTCTATTATTGATATTTGTGCTTCCCCACACCGTGTGGTGTGAGTTGGCATCACAGCCCAATGACAGGGAAATCTTGCTCTCTTGACACTGCTGAATTAGAGCCTTCACCTCTCTTTAGCAGAAATTAGGCACCAAGATCGTATCCATAACCTTGACGGCTATACATGCCCTCGGCGCTTTTACTCGTGACCCCCTATACATGGAGCCATATCCTGGAAAGCCATGAATTCTTTCCCTGTAGAACCAGGGTTCTTAAATTAGGGCAATTCCTGCCTGCACCACTGGCAAACGCCTGGCTAAAATATAACACTATTATATTATATAATATATTATAATTATTATATATATTAAATATAATTCTATTAATTCCTCAAATTAATAATTAAGCATTCTAATTAAGCATACTTCAAATAATGAAGAGTCTTTAGTTGCAAATATTAAAAATTGAACAAGATGCAATAGCAAATCTGTAAAATTTAATACATTTCAATTTTAAATCTTCCAAATTAAACTATTTCAAAAAAGCATTCTAAATTTCATCATTTTCTATTATACATATTGAATATTAAAATGGATTTAATTTTAAATATTGAAAATTGAAGAATTTTGAATTGAAATTCGTTGAAATTAAGGAATTTTAAATTGCAAATCTTCAAAATTGATCTGTTTCAAATAAAGCATCCAAAATCTCATCCTCTTATACGAAACATATTAAATATTGAAGAGTCTTTAACTGCAATTATTCAAAATTGAAGAATTTGCCATTTCTAATCTATAAAATTGAATGAATTTCAATTTCGAATCTTCAACATTAAATTTTTCCAAAAAAGAATTCTAGATTGCATAATTTTCTATTATACATATTGAATATTAAAGAGGCTTCAATTTTAAATATTCAAGATTGAAGAATTTAATATTACATATTTTAAATACTGAAGAACGTTCAATAGCAAATATTCCAAATTGAAGAATTTTTAATTGTAAATCTTTATAATTGAACTATTCCAAAAACAGCATGCAAAATTCCATTATTTTCTATTAAACATATAAAATACTGAATAGTCTTTAATTGCAAATATTAAAAATGGAATAATATGCAATCGCAAATCTGTAAAATTGAATACATTTCAATTTTAAATCTTCAAAATAAAACTATTCCAAAAAAGCATTCTAAATTGCATCATTTTCTATCATACATATTGAATATTAAAGTGTCTAAATTTAAATATTTGAAATTGAGGAATTTTGAATTGAAATTTGTTGAAATTAAGGAATTTTCAATTGCAAATCTTCAAAATTGATCTGTTCCAAATGAAGAATCTACAATTTCATCCTCTCCTATTATACATATTAAATATTGAAGAGTCTCCTATTCCAAATATTCAAAATTGAACAATTTTATATTGCAAATCGTTAAAATTGATTTATTTTTAATTTTAAATCTTTAAAATTGAACTATCCCAAAAACAGCATTCAAAATTTTATTATTTTCTATTAAACGCATTGAATATTGAAGATCCTTTAATTGCAATTATTCAAAATTGAAGAATTTGCAATTTCCAATATATAAAATTGAATCAATTTCAATTTCGAATCTTCAACATTATATTTTTTCAAAAAAGTATTCTAGATTGCATAATTTTCTATTAAACGTACTAAATATTGAAAAGGCTTCAACTTCAAATATTCAAAATTGAGGAGTTATATATTGCAAATCGTTAAAATTGATTAATTTTCAATTTTCAATCTTCAAAATTGAATTATTTTAAAAACTGCATTTAAAATGACATTATTATCTAATAAAAATATTAAATATTGAAGAGTATTTAATTGCAATTGTTCAAAATTAGAGAATTGGCCATTCTAATGTATAAAATTGAATAAATATAAATGTTATATCCTTAAAATTGAACCATTTCAAAAAAAGCATTCTAAATTGCATCAATTTCTATTATACATAGAAAATATTAAAGAGGCTTCAATTTTAAATATTCAAAATTGAAGAGTTTGATATTGAAAATCGTTAAAATTGATCAATTTTCAATTTCATATCTTTAAATTCGAACTATTCCAAAAACTGTATTGAAAATTTCATTATTCAAAAATGCATCATGTTTTATTGTTCATTTCAAGGATTGAAGAGTGTTCAATAGCAAATATTCAAAGTTGAAGAATTTTAAATTTCAATTTGCTAAAATTGAAGAATTTTTAATTACAAATCTTCAAAATTCAACCACTCCAATGAAAGCAGTAAAAATTGCATTATTTTCCATTATACATAATAAATATTGAAGGTACATCAATTCCAGATATTAAAAATTGAAGAATTTTAAATTGTAAATCGTTTCAATTGAATAAATTTAAATTTTAAAACTGTTCGAAATGGAATTATCACTAAAAAGCATTAAAAATTGGATCATTTTCTATTCTATATTTTTAATATTGAAGAGTGTTCAATAGCAAATATTCAAAATTGAAGAATTTTAAAGTGAAATTCGTTAAAATTGCAGAAGTTTTAATTGTAAATCTTCAAAATTGATCTGTTCCAAATAAAGCATTCAAAATCTCATTATTTTATATCAAACATATCAAATATTAAAGAGTCCTCAATTGCAAAAATCTTAAAATGAAGAATTTGCAATTGCAAATTTATGAAATTTGATAAATTTCAATTTTGAATCTTCAAAATTGAACTGTTTCAAAAGCATCATTCAAAATTGCATCATTTTCTAATATATATTTTGAATATGGAACAGTTTTCAATAGCACATATTCAAAATTGAAGAATATTAGCAGATGTGTAGGGCCGGTTCTAGCTCAAAAGGTAAGATGGAGTCTGGATATTAATTACAAGACGAACTCTGGATACTCATTTGAACGACTTTTGTATCCAGAGTCCATCTTGTGATACATGATAGTAGCAGTAGATAAAAAGCCATTTGTTTATCAAAGCAGATGCGCAAGCGCACCTAATGTGCTATATATATATATACTTCAAATCTCACTTTTTTTTAGCCACTTTCACAAAACGGAGTGTGGATGTGCATTTATTTTGTTCATGCTAAAAGCTCTTACAACATTCCTTGATGATGTCACAGAGTAATATTGGGCAATTGTGCCAGCCAAATTCAAGTAACAGCAGGTTCAAGGTTTTCGTTTGTGTGACTTGGATTTCCAGCTGCTTGAGACGCTAGCAGTAAACAAAATCGATCGACCAATTCGTTAGGGTCATCCCAGTCAATGTAATCCATCAGGCTACCCTCTCTAGCAATCATGTGTTGTGGGATCAGACCTTTACCTAATAATGATTTGCGGGGCTTACTTAGTCTATCCGTATTTTTTTTATGAAGATGTGGAAGTTAATTACTTTAAAAATATGATTTTCAGGTTGCATTAAATGAAAAAAGCACCAATTTAAATTCACCTAATTTTCTTTCTTCTATAATTTGGAATAACTTGTATAGTAGATGAGCTACGCCGATTCTAACACAAGATTCCTACCTTACCGACATCGAGAAAATTCTAGCTGTAGTGGTTCGTGTCCGTGCTAAATTTTTCTAGAAAAGACTCAAAACTGTAAATGATTCTTTAATAATAAATAAGGCAACAACATTCTGTTCTTAACGTTTTGAATAAATGTTTTAAAATTGTAAAAGGATGAAGAAAAATTAATTTTTTTTTAAAATTAATTTAAAATTAAAAACATATCTTATGATTTTTTGGAAAATTTGTAATGGTTGTCTATTTTACAACATTTATTTTCAGAGAATATTTCTAAAAAATTTCGAAACATTGCAAAAGATTTCCAAAATTATCAACAAAGAATCTGGAAGATTAAACGGCAATTTTTGTAATTTTGCAGAATTGTCTCAAAAACCCCACACTTATATTTTTTGCCAATTTGTTTTTAATTTGTACTATCATAAGGAAAATATCTTGCTTGTTTTATGAGGGTTAAATAACTTTTGTGGTAAGGAGATTTTTTTTCATAAACTCGAATTTTCGCATTTTTCTTGCAAACAACAACAGACACGAAAAGATGATAACAAAATAGTTTGCACCGTTAAAAAAGTTCTACATAAAGTTCCTTTACTCATTTATGATATTTTGTACCGTTTCCGAGAGAAAAAAATTAAGTAAATTACATAAAAAAGATTAATTTTCTACTTAAAAAGACAAATTTTTAACTAAAATGATTAATCTTTGACCAAAAAATGACCTTCTAACCCTCCGTTTACAGACTTCTTTTTCCCACCTTCCGTTTACAGAATAATTTACACTTTACTGTTTTAAGTTTCTCTTTTAGAAATAAACTTTTAGAATTAAAATTCCTCATTTGGAAATTGCGATTTTTCACCTTTTGTAATCATGGACAGATATAAACAATACGATTTTTGAAGAAGAAAAAACTATCCTAAGTTTATTTACATCATACCGTATCTAATATATCTGATCTAATATCATCAATCTAATATCATAATCTCATACCTTATCTAATATATAATTTTTACCTAGTAAAATCGAAAAATCAAGTTTAAAAAAAACACTGAATGAGATTGAAAAATAGTAGGGGGGATCTCGGAAATGAGACAAGATATCATAAATGAGTAAAGGAACTTTTTGTAGAACTTTTTTAACGGTACAAACTATTTTGTTATCTTTTTTCCGTATCTGTTGTTGTTTGCAACAAAAATGCGAAAATTCGAGTTTATGAAAAAAAATCTTCTGGCCACAAAAGTTATTTAGCCCAAAAGTCAAAAGTTATACAATTTTAAAGAAAAAAGTGAGGTTTTTTTAAACAAAGCAAAAAATTCAAAGACGCATAAATTCGGAAAAAATATTTGTTTGAAAACTCGCAAAAATACATATCGCCTAATTTCATCAAAAAACAAACTTATTTTGTCTTCTCCATTTTGTTATAAGTTTTCTGAAATCTTTTCAAGTTTAAAATTGCATATTTTTTAATCTTTTGAACAATGATAATATTAAAATCTTTTAAACTTTGAAATGCACGGAAATCTTCTTTAAGTTTATTTTAAATATAATTTATTAATGAAAAATTGCATTTGAAAGTTTCCCCGAAATCGTAAAATCTGAAGAAAATTTCATCATTTTCCTCAAAAAAACGTTTGTTGAAATTGGCCAAATTTATTGAAGCACATTTTAGTACATGGCAGCGAAATATGGTGCAAAATAAAAAAAATTTTAATGAAATTTTTATTTTTTTGAAAATTCAGCTATATATTTTTAAATTCGTTGTTTTTTGGTGAAAAATAAATCTTCTTGTTTGCAAATTCATCTGTTATATGGAAAATTCAACTACTATTTGGCAAAAAGTTTATTTTTGTTGTTGCAAATTTACCTATATTTTTTCAAATTCATAGTTTCATGAGAAAATTAATCTCTCCAGTTAAAAATTCATCTTTTTGTTTGAAAACTTACGTACTTTTTGAAAATTCGTTGCTTTATAATTGAAATTATATTGTTTCTTTAGTAGCAAATTACTTTTATAGGTTAAAAATGCATCTTTTGATTGAAGATTGAACTTTTTTTGAAAAAACTGGCTGTTCAAAATCTTCAAAAATCTACATTTTGTTTTAATTTTTTTTTGTTATTTTCCGAAGTCAAAATTATTTTTCAATCTTTTGAATACTTTTAAATATAACTTACAATTGCTCGATTTCTCATCAATGTTGTAATTGTGCAAAATTGCGAAATTTTGTTTAAATCTTAAAATATTCTAAGCTTTGAAATGATGAAAAAAAATTTTCATTTAAAATAAAATTTATCAATAAAAAATTTCACTTTAGAGTTTCCCGGAAATTGTAAAATCTTAAGAAAATGTTTTCATTTTTCCTAGAAAAAAATCATCGTTGTTGAAATTGGCAAAATTTATTGAAGCACAAATCGGTCGAAAGGCTAATTATAACTGAGTACGTTTGTTACTATTTGTTTGATAAAAAACATGGAAGACCAGAAAGTCATGGAATTTTAAAACAAGTTCTAGAAAAACTGGAAAAATCATGGAATTTCAGAAAAAAGTACTGAATTTTTTTATTCACAAGTTAACTTCGAAGACTGTTAATCAAAGTCCTGATAATTATTTGAATACATCACGGCGAAAAATTATGGAAAATGAAAATTTGTATTGAAAATTGGTTTAACTATAATTTGACTATATGTATTTTAATATCGTTGTGTTTTGGTTCTTGTTTGAAAATTCATCCATTTGGTTAAAAATTCATTTTTCTGGTTGAAAATTAAAATTTTGATTCTATTTGCTTTTTTATTGTTTGAGTATTAATCTATATAAAATATTAATTTATTTTTCATTGAATATGAATAATAAAAATTTTTTCTTTCAAATTCGTTGTTTTTTGGTAGAAAATTAATTTTCATGGCTAGAAATTTATTTTTTTGATTTAAAATTGAACTATTTTGTGAAAATTCGTTGTTTTTGGTTGGAAATATATATAACTATTCTATTTACTTTTGTATTGGTTAAGAAATTATCTTCTCAATTGAAAATTCTTTTTTTTTAATTTAAATTTTAACTTTTTCTTCAAAATTCGTTCTTTTTAAAAAATATTTCACAAATATTTACAATTCCTTTCAAGCTTGAAAATATCTTTAATCACTTCAACACTTCAAACATTTCTAAATATCATTTGAACGGGCCCGAATTTTTCGTAAAATTTGGAAAAATCTTTAAAAATTAAAAAAATTTCCTCAAGATATTATGGATTTTTTCTCCGAATTTTTATAAATCTTTTCAAATTTTCATATGAAACTTAAGAATATTCTTTCATTCTCTTGAAACCTTTCAAAATTTCTGCCATAACAATCTTGTCATCTGCAAAAGCCAATCCACGCACCTTCACTGTTTCGAGATCTACACCTTCTTCGTCGAATAGGGCCATTCTTAGACACTTATCCATAAATGTGATAAATAGCCATGAGAACATAACGCATCCTCAAGTGAAAACAACGCGACTTGCGAGCTCGGTGAAATTCGCACACTGGACATTTGCCGGCATGCGCGCGCATTCCTCGAGTAAAGGTTCCCGCGAATTTTAAAAAACTATAATTTTCGAAGAAATATTTATTTGAGTAGACCAATGAATTTTTGGTAATATTGATGTTGATTTGACGAACTTCATTAATCTATTTTTATAATATTCAATAAATTCAGGATGGCCTGGAAACATGGAGGAGATAAGTAATTTTTTTAACAAGGTTGTGTATAAATACTTGTACCGACAAAAAAAAAAGCGCGATATCATTGAAAAAATAACAAAAATTTGGTTATATTTCAAAAATAAATTTTGAACAAAAAAAAATAAAGATAGCAATCGTAATTTTGGACATTTTGCAAATTTTTTGAAACAAGGTGGATTTTTGAAAATTTCTGGATACTTTATATTTTTGTACATTTCCGAAAAATAAACGAAACTTAAAGTTTTCAATTTTTCAACATTTTAAAAAAATCCGAAAAAAATGTTAATATTTCCAAAATTTCCGAACATCCACAAAATTGAAAAAATGCCATATTGTTTTGAAAATGGTTTATATAACTTTCTAATAACATTTAATTTTATAAGTAATAACTATAAAAAAATTAAATGTTATTAGAAAGAATTCTGCCCTCATAGTGACTGCAGACTCTGCGTCACATTCTCACGGCGTTGCGTGATGCAGAGTGTGTTGGCCAAATGCGACTCATAGTGCTCGCAGATGTATGCTCGACAGTCCATGCTGGCGAGATAAGTGCGTTATTGCACGCAGAACCTGACAATCACAATCTGCGGGTGATCTGCGTCGCACAATTGTTATCTGAGATCGCATACGTACATGACATGATGACACATGACATAACATGACACGTGACATAACACGACAATTATATAACGCATGTCATGACATGAAATGACATGTCATGTCATGTGTTACTTCAAGTGTCATGTCATGTCATGTGTTATGTCGTGCCATGTCATGTCATGTGGTGTTGAAACATGCATGACACATGACAGGGCACATGACACATTAGATGACATTATATGATAGACGCCATGCCTTGCTGTCATGTGACGTCAAGTGTCATGTCGTGTCATGTCATGTCACGCCATGGCACGACATGAAAGGACACGACAAGACATGGCACATGAGGACATTGCGTGTCATGTGTCACGTCAATTGTTGTCATGTCATGTCAGGTGTCATGTCATGTTGACGCATGACATGACATATCATGTAATTTATATTTTCATGACATTTTTCAAGTCATGGCACGCCGACCTACTTGATATATCCTGTCATGTCCTGAGCATGTCATTTCATGTCGTGAAATATCATGTTTCATGTTATGACAAGGCACATAGGGACATTACATGCAATGTGTCACGTCAAGTCATGACATGGGACATAGGGACAATTGTCATGTCATATGTCGTGTCTTGTCATGTCATCTCACGCGTCATGTCATGTCATGTCATGACATAAAGACGACACTTGAAATGATATGACATGATAAACGACACATAACACATGACATGAAACACGACATAACATATTACATTACATGACATGACATGACACAAGACATGACATGACATGGCACATAGGGACATTACATGTCACGCGTCACGTCAATTGTCATGTCATGTCATGTCGTGTTGATACATGACACAACATGACAGATGACATGAAACACGACATAACACATTACATTATATTATATGACATGACATGGCAGAAGACATGACGCAAGACATGACATGGTTACTAAACGAGAAGGTGTACAAAACTTGAGAAATTCATATAACTTTAAAATTTTAAAATGAAATATCTCGAAGAAAAAAAAAGATATTTGAGCGAACCAAAGTGCATTTGAAAGGGCAGGGCTTTACTTTAAGGTATTGTGAACATCTAATATTGTTTTGCCTTCCGACACTCGAAAATTCTTTTTATAATTTTTTTTCTGACTCATTGGGGTAATATTTCTTGATAGTGGAAGAGCAGAAAAGGTACATGATTTGGATTTTATTTGAAAATTAAATTTCTAGGTTTAATAGCGAAGTTTCACGGTCAGCATTGTTAAAATTTGCTTATATTTCAAAAATCTAAAGTTTTTTGTCTTCGAATAATTGAAAAATTATTTTCTAATTTTTTTTTAATCATGAAGGTACATAAAATACTTATTTTTGATAGTGGCTGACAAAACAAGGAACATAATTTTGGTTTGATAAGAAAATTCTACTTCTAGGTTCAATAGCGAAATTTCACGGTGAGTATTATCGAAATTTGATTATATTTCGAAAATCTAAGACTTTGTTGTCTTCTGACATTCAGAAATTATTTTTGTAATTTTTTTTCTGACTCATTAATGTAATAGTTTTTGACAGTGGGTGATCAAAAAGACACATAATTTGGGCTTAATTATAACATGTAACTTCTAGATTCAATAGCGGAGTTTCAGTCAGTTTTATTCCAATTTGATTGTCTTTTGAAAATCTAATCTTTTCTTGTCTTCAGAGACCCGAAAATGCTTTTTATAATTTTTTTCTCACCCATTGGGGTTATAGTTTTTGATAGTGAAAGATCAGAAAAGGGTCTTAATTTAAAATTAAATTGCAATATTGCGAGAAATTCGTAAAATTTTGGTCAGCTGAAATATTTCCTAAAACTTATTTAAACATTTCAGAATTTAAAAATGTGAGAGCGGGAAATTATAAAACAGTAATAATCAATGATAAATTATTCTTTTCAACTAACAACAATATTTATTTTCTAAATAACTTGTTATCGTGGTTGAATTTATATTAATGATTCACGCGTTTCTGTTTCACAACTTGTAAAGTTAAGAATTGTAAGTTTCTATCAAATTCAAATTCTTGTCTGAAGTATAAAAATGGCCAGATAGTAAAATTAAATTCCACACCAAAAATAAAAAACCAAATTGATTCACAGAACATAAAATTATAATTACGATCTGCTCAAAAAAACTGGAAGATTCTTTTTTTCGAATTCTTTTCAAACTTCCATCTTATAGCGACATTAACAAATAAAAAATATCTTTAAAAACTCTGATAAATGAAACCTAATGTGATCTGAAATTGTTCCAAAATGATGAAACTTTAAAATCTAATGATTTTTATATACAAATGTCAATTTTAGACAAAAACGCTAACAAAAACGAAAAACGTAATTAACTTTTGAAAATTTTTTAATCATTCAAATATAATAATTTTTGATCATGAGTATCCAGTTTCAGTGTAAAACGATAACGTCACCTAAATTGTTGAAAACTGGGAGTCTTTTTCGAAACTTTATGATTTTATAATATATTTTTTTAGATATTAATTTCCAGCGGAAGGCTTTCACCCAAAAAAGATTAATGTTCAACGAAAAATATTATAGTGGACATTGAAACTGAAAAATATTTTTATTTTGAATGAAAAAAATTGAATTAATCCAAAAACATGAATTTTTAACAAAATAGTAGAATCCCTAAATAAAAAAGATTATAATTCTAAACCAAACAGTTGCAGCTTGAATAAAAAGAGATTAAATTTCTACCAAGTGAGATGAATTTTTAAATCTAAAAGACAAATTTTAAACCAAGAAAGATATTAGAGTAAAAAAAAAAAGAATTTTAGAAAATTATAATTTTAAGGGAAAATAATTTTTAATAGAAATTAAAAATTCCGATGAACTATTTATGTTTTGAATTTCTCTTTTTATTTTCTTTGAGGTTATATAAATATAACTATAAACTACTAATATGATTATAAGAAAAAATTGGGTTTGTTTGAAAGGTATTTAGGACCTTTTGACGCTGGAAAAAATTTATAAACATTTTCTAAATTTTGGGAAATCTTTCAAAGTTTCAAAATATTTTTAATCTCTGCAGAACTTCTGAAATTTTCAAATATCTTTCAAAATTATTAGAATTTTTCCTGCCATTTTGAAAAAATTCTAAAGAATTAAGAAAAATACCTTGAAATATGCCAGATTTTATTTTACAATTTCGAAACACTTTTTTAATTTTTAATGGAACTTTAAAAAATATGCTATTGAAATAAATTTTGTAAAATAAAAAATTTATTCAAAGATTTTCCTAGAAATCTAAAAAAAAAATTTTCTCTTGAAACCTTTTAAAATTCTTATAAAGCTTCCTAATGTTTTGTTTGAAATCTTTGAAAAAATCTAACTTTTTTCGTTTGATTAATGACTTGGACCGTTTGAAATTATTTTTATAACTTTTTAAAACTTCTGAATATCACTTGAACTTGTCCGAATTTTTTCAAAAATTTTGGAAATTTGGCAAAATTGAAATATTTTGCTTTAAAATCTTCTAGATATTCTTTCGAGATTGTAGGAAATCATTTGGAATATTTTAAAATCTTTCAAAATATTTCAAAAAATAATTTTTCAAAATAGAAAATCTATTTTTCTTCCGGAATTTTGAGAAAAAATTGTATTATCTCAAAACCTTTCAAAATCCTTGAGAGGCTTTAAAATTTTATTTGAGCGTCTTCAAAAATCTACATTTTTTTAATAATTTGTTGAAATCTTTTCAAATTTCAAATTATTTTTCAATCGTTTCAAAACTTATAAAACTTTGGAATATTTTTTAAAGTGATTTAAAGTTTCCCTAAAATTTTGAAAAATTCTGCAAGAATAAGATAAGAGAAATGTCAAAAAAAGAATTATTCGGCAATATTAAAAAACATTTATAATTAGAATTTTCCCTTTTATCAATAATGCTTACCAACGTTCCGAAACCTTTATAAATAAATATAATCTCATTTAATATAATCAAGGGGTTATGAATACAATTTTTTTTTAAATTTGATCAATTACCAAAAACAAAATTGTTTAAAGAATCACTTGCAATTTAAATTTTCTTTTTCAAATAAATATTGAGAATTGAAATTATTAATTTGGAAATTACGATTTACAGAATTTCCAAAAGTTCCATCGATTTCATCATATAGGATAAATGCCACAGACTCTTAATTAGTAGTCCCGACTGATTAATTATTCCGAGCTTCCAATTTCCATTTTCGAGGCTGAATAATGACTAAAAATCCAATCAGGAAAATTTTCGTACATATGAATATTGTATAGATTCTCTTTATTTGAAAAGTAAGTGTGCTCAATGCTCTTATTAGAATTTCGCAATTAAGCGAATATCCGGATTTGCTGCAATCGATTTTACGTGATGCCATTTGTACCACCTGTATACTTGACCTATACCACCATCCTTTGTAACCGAAGATCGTCAGAACGATGCATCACAAATATAGTGGCAAGCTGGGCTTTCGAACTACAAAGGGATTATTGAAAACATTATCTCCCAATTGAAAACATTATCTCCCAATTGAAAAATCAGAAGTTCTCTTCAAATAAATTGTCTTAAATTGTAAGTTCCAGGCTTTAGACCGTAAATTCAACTCTAATTTTGGATCCATTTTTTATTTTGAATATTAAATAATGTCGAGTACTAATATATTATTTTTTTGGAAAACGAAAAAAAATCTACCTTAGTCTGGATTTGAACCCGGAACGTCATTATATATGAGTGGAGCGTTGACCACTCACGCCACCGAGACTGCGGTAGAGCTACCAAACATGAAATAGTTTAATTTTTAGTTAAAAAATTAATTTTAAGCCAGAAAAAAAATAAATTTTCAACAAAATAGTTTAATTTTCAACCAAATAGATGAGTTTTCAACTAAGATGATAAATCTTCAAGCAAAAAATTACTTTTCAACAAAGGAACTCAACTTTTAACTAAGTAGTTGCATTTTCAATTACAAAAAAATAATTTTTCACCAAACAGTTAAACTTTTAACCAAAAACTGACTTTTTAAACTAATTGTTGAATTTCAAACTGAACAATTAAATGTTTAACAAGGTCATCATTTTTTTTACCAAAAAAGATGAATTCTCGACCAAACTTGAAAGAGTGGACTTTGCGACGAATTTTTAACAAAGTAGTTCAATCCTTAATCCAGCGAGATATATTTTTAGTCAAAGGGTTACATTTTCAATCAAAAAAGATTAAGTTTCTACTAAAAGAGTTGAATTTTCAAACAAAAAATAACGAATTTTCAACCAAAGAGATTAACATTCAACCAAATGAGATTAATTTTCAACCAAACAGTTGAATATTCAAACTAGACGTTTCATTTTTTACATAAAAATATTATTTTTTATCCAAACAAATTATTTTTAACGAAGTAGTTGAATTTGAAATCAAAAAGATGAATTCTCAACAAGTAAAATTGAATCCTTAAACAAAACGGATTAATTTTTGTGAAACAGTTGCACAAAATAAAATGAAAATTTAACAAAGGGAGAAATCCATTAATAACATGGAAATCTACAATATCGACCAAAGTTATATTCTCTCATACAGAAAATATTTTAACATTATTCAAGACAAAATAGAGAAAAAACATTTCAATTAAATTTTATTCAGAACAAAGATCTTCTCCCATCACTCCGCTGGGATTTGAACACCCGGTCAACTGATTTGCGGTCAGGAGCTCTAACCACTGAGCTACTAGAAAGATCAGAGGAAGAATTTCTTGTTCTGAATTACGCTTTATTTAGCAAGATGATTCATATCAATATTTATTGGAAATCTGTATCATCATCGGAGAAGGTAACGGATCGAGAAGAGAAATCCATAAATAACATGCAAATCTACAATATCGACCAAAGTTATATTCCCCTATACAGAAAATATCTTAATGTCGTTTCAGACAAAATGGAGAAAAAACATGTTATCTTAAATTTTATTCAGAAAAAAGATCTTCTCCTTTCACTCCCTGGGATTCGAACATCAGGTGAACTGATTTCCAGTCAGGTGCTTTAACCACTGAGCTACTAGAAAGATCAGAGGAAGAATTCTTTTTACCTGAATTACGCTTTATTCAGCAAGATGTTTCATATCAGTTTTTATTAGAAATCTGTATTATCATCAGAGAAGGTAACGGATCGAGAAGAGAAATCCATTAATATCATGGAAATCTACAATATCGACCAAAGTTATATTCTCTCATACAGAAAATATTTTAACGTCATTTAAGACAAGATGGAGAAAAAACTTTTTCGATTAAATTTTATTCAGAAGAAAGATCTTCTCCTTTCACTCCGCTGGGATTTGAACGCCAGGTCAACTGATTTCTGGTCAGGTGCTCTAACCACTGAGCTACTAGAGAGATCGTAGGAAGAATTCCTTTGTCTGAATTACGCTTTATTTAGGAAGATGTTTCGGATCAATTTTTATTAGAAATCTGTATTATCATCGGAGAAGGTAACGGATCGAGAAGAGAAATCCACACATAACATGGAAATCTACAATATTGACCAAAGTCATATTCTCCTTTACAGAAAATATTTTATCTTCATTTCAGACAAAATGGAGGATGAACATTTTCAATTAAATTTTGTTCAGAAAGAACATCTTCTCCTTTCACTCTGCTGGGATTCGATCACCAGGTCAACTGATTTCCGGTCAGGTGCTGTAACGACTAAGCTACTAGAGAGATCAGATAAAGAATTCCTTTCTCTGAATTACGCTTTATTTAGCAAGATACCTCGGGACAAATTTTATCAGAAATCTGTATTATCATCGGATGAGGTAACGGATCGAGAAGAGAAATCCATTAATAACATGGAAATCTACAATATCGACCAAAGTTATATTCTCTCATACAGAAAATATTTTAACATCATTTAAGACAAGATGGAGAAAAAACTTTTTCAATTAAATTTTATTCAGAAGAAAGATCTTCTCCTTTCACTCTGCTGTGATTTGAACGCCAGGTCAACTGATTTGCGGTCAGGTGCTCTAACCACTGAGCTACTATAGAGATCAGTGGAAGAATTTCTTTTTCTGAATTACGTTTTATTTAGCAAGATGTTTCATATCAATATTCATTAGAAATCTGTATCGTCATCGGAGAAGGTAACGGATTGAGAAGAGAAATCCACACATAAGTTGGAAATCTACAATATCGATCAAAGTTATATTCTCCTATACAGAAAATATTTTAACGTCAGTTCAGACAAGATGGAGAAAAAACATTTTGAAATAAATTGTATTCAGATGAATGATCTTCTCCTTTCACTCCGCTGGGATTTGAACATCAGGTCAACTGATTTCCCGGTCAGATACTCTAACCACTGAGCTACTAGAGAGATCAGATAAAAAATTCCTTTCTCTGAATTACGCTTTATTTAGCAAGATGTCTCGGTTCAAATTTTATTAGAAATCTGTATTGTCATCGGAGAAGGTAACGGATCGAAAAGAGAAATCCGCACATAACATGGAAATCTACAATATCGTCGAAAGATATATTCTCCTATACAGGAAATATTTTAGCGTCATTTCAGACAATATGGAGAATAAACGTTTTTAATTAAATTTTATTCAGAAAAAAGATCTTCTTCTCTTACTCTGCTGAGATTCTAACACCAAGTCAACTGATTTCCTGTCAGGTGCTCTAAGCACTAAGCTACTGGAGAGATCAGAGGAAGAATTCTTTTTCCTGAATTATTTTTCTCAGAAATCTGTATTATCATCGGAGGAGGTAACGGATCGAGAAGAGAAATCCACACATAACATGAAATTCTACAATATCGTCCAAAGTTATATTCTCCTATAAGGAAAATATTTTAACTTCATTTCAGACAAGATGGAGAATTAACATTTTTAATTAAATTTTATTCAGAGAAACGATCTTCTCCTTTTACTCTGTTGGGAGTCAAACACCAGGTCAACTGATTTCCGGTCAGGTGCTCTAACCACTAAGCTACTGGAGAGATCAGAGGAAAAATACCTCTTTCTTAATTGCGCTTTATTTAGCAAGCTGTTTCATATCAATTTTTATTAAAAATCTGTATTATCATCGGAGAAGGTAACAGATCGAGAAGAGAAATCCATAAATAACATGGAAATCTACAATATCGACCAAAGTTAGATTCTCCTATACAGAAAATATCTTAATGTCATTTCAGACAAAATGGAGAAAAAACATTTTATATTAAATTTTATTCAGAAAAAAGATCTTCTCCTTTCACTCCGCTGGGATTCGAACACCAAGTCAACTGATTTGCGGTCAGGTGCTCTAGCCACTAAGCTACAAGAGAGATCAGAGGAAGAATTCTTTTTTCCTGAATTACGCTTTATTTAGCAAGATGTTTCATATCAATTTTTATTAGAAATCTGTATTATCATGGGAGAAGGTAACGGTTCGTGAAGAGAAATCCACACACATCATGGAAATCTACAATATCGTCCAAAGTTATATTCTCCTATACAGAAAATGTTTTAACGTCATTTCAGACAAGATGTGGAATAAACATTTTTAATTGAATTTTATTTAGAAGAAAGATCTTCTCCTCTTACACTGCTGGGATTCGAACACCAGGTCAACTGATTTCCGATGAGGTGCTCTAACCACTGGGATACTAGAGAGATCGTAGGAAGAATTCCTTTTTCTGAATTACGCTTTATTTAGCAAGATGTTTCGGATCAATTTTTATTAGAAATCTGTATTATCATCGGAGAAGGTAACGGATCGAGAAGAGAAATCCACACATAACATGGATTTTAATTTATACCTCCATCTAGTCTGTATGACGAAAATAATTTTTCTGTATTAGAGGATTTAACTTTGGTCGATAACGTAGATTTCCATTATTCACAGTATGTGTAACTGGATTTCTCAACGGATCGATAATTACAATCTCCGATGATAATACCGATTCCTATTTAGAATATTGATTGTATAACACTTGCTAAAATCAGCGTATATCAGAAAAACTGTGTCTTTCTTTGATCTCTCTGTAGTTCAATTGGTTAGAGCACCTGACCGGAAATCTGTTGATCTGGTGTTCGAATCGCAGTGGAGCGAGAGAAAACAGATCCTTTTTTCGGAATAAATTTGAATTTAGTAAATTTTAATTTATACTTCCATCTAGCCTGTATGGCGAAAATAATTTTTCTGTATTACAGGATTTAACTTCGGTTGATAATGCAGATTTCCATTATTCACAGTATGAGTGATTGGGTTTCTCGACGGATCGATAATTACAGCCCCCGATGTTAATACAGATTCCTATTTAAAATATAGATTGTGTAATACTTAAATAAAATTAGCGTATATCAGAAAAACAGTATCTTTCTTTGATTTCTCTGTAGCTCCATTGGTTAAGAGCATCTGACCGGAATTCAGTTGATCTGGTGTTCGAATCCCAATGGAGCGAGAGAGGAGAAATATTTTTTTTCTGAATAAATTTGAATTCAACAAATTTTAATTTATACATCCATCTAGTATGTATGACGAAAATAATTTTTCTGTATTAGAAGATTTAGGTTTGTTTGATAATGTAGATTTTCATTATTCACAGTATGTGTGATTTGATTTGTCAACGGATCGATAATTACAATCTCCGATGATAATACAGAATCCAATCTAAAATATGAATTGTGTAACACCCTGCTAAAATTAGCGTATATTGGAAAAACAGTATCTTTCTTTGATCTCTCTGTAGCTCAATTGATTAGAGCACCTTACCGGAAATCAGTTGATCTGGTATTCGAATCCCAGTGGAGCAAGACAAGACAGATCTTTTTTTTCTGAATAAATTTGAATTCAACAAATTTTAATTTATACATCCATCTAGTCTGTATGACGAAAATAATTTTTCTGTATTAGAGGATCTAGCTTTGGTCGATAATGTAGATTTCCATTATTCACAGTATGTATGATTTGATTTGTCAACGGATCGATAATTACAATCTCCGATGATAATACAGAATCCTATCTAAAATATGAATTGTGTAACACCCTGCTAAAATTAGCGTATATCGGAAAAACAGTATCTTTTTTTGATTTCTCTGTAGCTCAATTGGTTAGAGAACCTGACCGGAAATCAGTTGATCTGGTGTGCGAAACCCAGTGGAGCGAGAGAAGAGAGATCGTTTTTTCCTGAATAATTTTGAATTTGATAAATTTTAATTTATACTTCCATCTAGTCTGTATGACGAAAATAATTTTTCTGTATTAGAGGATTTAACTTTGATCGATGATGTAGATTTCCATTATTCACAGTATGTGTGATTGGATTTCTCAACAGATCGATAATTACAATCTCCGATGATAATACAGATTCCTATTTAAAATATTGATTGTGTAAAACCTTGATAAAATTTGCGTATATCAGAGAAAGAGTATCTTTCTTTGATCTCTCTGTAGCTCAATTGGTTACAGCACCTGACCGGAAATCAGTTGTTCTGGTTTTCGAATCCCAGTGGATTAAAAGGAGAGAGATTCTTTTTTTCTTTATAAAATTTGAATTTGATAAATTTGAATTTATATCCCCATCTAGTCTGTATGACGAAAATTATTTTTCTGTATTGGAGGATTTAACTTGGGTCAATAATGTAGATTTTCATTATTCATAGTATGTGTGATTGTATTTTTCAACGGATCGATAATTACAATCTTCGATGATAATGCAGATTCCTATTCAAAATTCTACTTCTCAGAGAGAGGTCGAGTCACGCGTTTTCGGAATATGTAACACTAACTGCAGAATTATTTAACCGGTCCATTTGGTTTGCGCGATTATTTTGGCAATATTTTACCGTAAATTCACAGTTTAAATTCTTTTCTTTCCTTCATAAATTCCCAATGAAAAATTGAGAATTAACTTTGGAGTCAAAGGCGGTATCCCAGTCAAATATCAAGATAGGTGGCTACTTTTATTGTTAATATTGATCATGAACTTTTTAAATCCAACCATCTTTTGTATCGGGGTGGGTGGGGATTATAATCTTTCTATGCCTAAAATTAGACTACGTTCAAACACTTTATCCTCTCAATTTGGATGAAAATACAAAAATTGAAATTGGAAAATCTTACTTTTATCTCATAATGGTTTTTGCTCTTTGTTTACTAAAATAACTATTCTAACAAGACCACTATTGCATTCATATTTTGAGAATTATGCTTGAAGTTGAATATACATGTACATATGTGCATGATTATTTATGTATGTATAGGTATGTATGTATATATGCATATGTATTTTCGCAATCTCATCTTCCACAATTTTAGTCTTCTTTTGGGGAGAGAGGGGGAATTTTCTCTGTTCACGATATTGTATGGAGCTTTTCAATAGACTTCAATGAGCTGGCGGAATTTCAAGACCATAAGTACATTTTGGGTCGTTTTTGAATCTCAGATTTCAAGAAATATAGGATTTCATGAAATTTGCACGGCATTTTATGATACTTCATCAGGGATTTCAGAGTATTTCAGAAAGTTTTTCTTCAATTCGATTGGAATGTTTCCAAATTTGAGAAAATTTTCGGGTCTTCAAGATGTTTGAAATAATTCTAACGAATTCTCCAAATGATGCAATGACCGAAAGAACTTCGAAGAACATAAAGGGGTTCGATTCCTTTTCTTCGTGTATTCCCCAACGGACAGTATAGCCACTTGAAAAAATACACAGACAATTTCTTGTCGCCAGTCTAAAATTTTACTTCTCAGAGAGAGGTCGAGTCACGCGCTTTCGAAAGTAGAAACCTAGAAAATGGGGTACTGAAAGGCGGTTTTGAAATCTGGTCAGGAGTAGGTATGCGAATAACATGGTAATCAAGGGGTCAGTTTAATTATGAATGAAAAAGCAAGACAGCAGCTCAAAGATCATGATTTTGTATCTCCCAGATTGTTGTGGGCTAGGATGAAGGTAGGAAGCAGAAGATTATTCATCGTAGCGTGCTACGCCCCAGTTGATAGTGACCCGAGGGAAGTCAAAGACGCCTTCTGGGACACTTTAAATGACACAATTAGTACTTGCGAGGACTATATCATACTATGACAGTATACATTCTTACTATTTTAGTAAGGATCCATACTAAAATAGTAAGGGTCCACACAAAAATAGTAAGAATGTATACTATCATAGTATGATATAGCTAATGCTAACGTAGCGTGAGACGGGATCATACGAAAAAAGTAAGAATTTTCTCTCGGTGCATGGAACTAATGGGAGTGGTCTTACTCGGAAAGAGTACTGTACATGAATTTTATATTCCCAGAATCTATGCCCATTCTTTCGGTGAGTAGCTGGTAAGGAGCTGAAAAAGCTGTTCATTCACGGCGGGGATTCGAATAGCGTCCAGTTTTGCTGGAGTTTTTTCGGCATCCAGTGAGAACGCCTTTCCTTCAATGCGCCTCCTTACACCGTACGCTATTCGCAGGCTTAAACTGCTTAAGTGGGGGTGGAGTGGGGATAAGCGTGATCAGAGATCGTTCATTGCGGCGTTTAAACTTGAGAATGTTGGGCGTAACTCACTGCAAAGCGTAAACGTTCAACACATGTCAATTTCATTACTGAAGAAGTGCCGAACACCACAGCAGGCCACAGACGCCGTACTCATTCCGAACTGGGACCCCGGAATAACAGGTCTACAGTCCCCTCAACGAAATTTATGGCATCAGGTACACTCATTCAACTCTTAGAGCCGATTCCACCAACCCTGATTAAATTTTAATCCTTGATTAACTTAGGCTGCGGAGAGAACATACGGACCTGCTGTATTCTCTACTTTACCTAGGGAAGAAAAAAGTAGCGAGCGCCATTTCGCTCCCAACTGACTCACTGGATTCGCCAGTAAGGCTATGTGATTCAGTCCCGCCTTATACATTTTAATTGATCTGAATTCATTATAATGTATATTTTTCAGAAAAAAATATATATTTCGTTTATAAGTTTGTAAATTCGATCCATTTTGCAGTCAATAATATAGTGCATTTCAACCACGGACAGAAGTTGAAACCTAATATAATTGATATAAATTTGGATTTGATTTTGCAAAAAGAACACAACAAAAATATTTGAAACTGTTATTCGGGCCACGGCTTGGGGCCAGAATTTAAATTAAATTATCATTAATTACCAAGTTGAAGAGAAATTATTACTATTTTAGTGAGTTGATTGGTGAACCAAAAAATGAAAATTTAAACTTATCCTCAGTAATTTGGTTCCTTCTCCGTCACTTCCATATATTATTCTTGTTACAACTGCGCGAATAGAGGCTTAGTTTGGACGTCCCTAAGTTATCACATGTAATATAACAACATTGAAACAAATTGAAACAATTTTTTCCATGTTAATAATTTTCTGAAAAACAGGTTTAAAATTTAAAATTAGAATAATTTTCACACTACATGATCAGAAAAGGATCATTTTACTTAATTCGATGGACATTTTTTTACAGAGTGTCCAGCGACCTTAAAAACCTGGAATTCTCCTTGAATTTTATTGAACCTTGAAAACCTGGAAATCTCCTTGGATTTCTCACGAGAACCTTGAATTGAATTTTTTCTTTTCTTTTAAAACAGTTATTTTATTGAAATGCGTGTACGCCAGATTACAAAACATTACTACAGACTTTAAAAGGCTTTTGAAGCTGTCAGAAGATTTAAAGGATTTCAAAGATTCCTAAGAATCACTGGACACCCTGTTTTATTTTTAAAATTTTGTTCAACTTATTTAAATGCTTATGAATTTCATCAAGATCTCTTGAATTCTCTTACATTCTTCTAAATAAATGCACTCAAATTTTACTAAAATCAATGGAATTTTTTAGATTTTTTTCAATTTTCATGAATTGTTTAATTATTATACCATGAAGCCACTGCCCTTTCGGGTTAGGCGTGACTTGCTCGGTGAGGAAAGGAGTAATGTGAGGTAGGGGGTATACATTTTTTAGATTGATCCAGAATTCTCATTACATTTATTTAAATGACACGCTCGTTCCGCAACACTGCTCCGACTTAGGTTGCTGATCAATCTCTCTAGCGATCACCACAAGTGAAGAGCCTCACAAAATTGTCATATGTGGTACCCCACTTGGGCCCATTGGTATCCAAGGTCTTTACTTCAGGCGCCATTCACTCTATTGTCACTCTGTTTACAAACTACTTGTCGCCACACTTTTCTGCCCTGGCATACTAGTCTAGCTTCCTTCACGTCCATACATTTTTTCATGCAAGCTCAGTGTTTCTACGGCTTCTTATGTCTCTTCGAATTATGGTCTCATTCACACATTCTATCCATTCTTTCCGCGGCCTGCCTCTGGGCGCACTACCATTTACTTTACCTTGATACATTCGTTTCGTTAGTTGTTCATCTTTCATTCTCTCTACATACCCAACTCATCTTAACAATTTTCTTTTACATGTGTCAACTAGTGTCTCCTCTTTACCACATTTTTTGATGATTATCGCATTATTCACTTTATCCAGCAGTGTTTTGCCGCACATCATGCTCAGGAATTTCATGTTAATCGCGTTAATTTTAATCTTATCCTTTCCTTGGTAGGTCCAGGTCTCGCTATCCTACAGCCCAGTCTGTATAAATATAGAATTATATATTGCCCTTTTTACTTTACTTGATACACTTTTACTTCTGAAAATAGGACCTGCTCTACCGATAACCTTCTTACCCACATTTATACGCCTATCCAACTCTTCATCTATCTTTCGTCATAAGTGAATAGGCTACCAAAATATACGCATTTATCAACTCGTTCTATTTTCTTATCATTGAGGACAATGCTGCATTTTGAGGCCCACGTTCTTAATGCTTGTATTCAGTTATCTCAACATGCCTTGCAAGTCTTCGATTGACTCTGCCATGACAACCTTATCATCTGTGAACGCTAACCCACGTACCCTCACTATCCCGAGATTCACACCTTTTTAGTCGAAGAGGGCCATTCTTAGAAACTTATCCATAAATATCATGAATTTCCATAAGAACATAACGCATCCTTGTTTCACGCCTTGCATAATATCGAACCAGTCACTCAGTTTCTCATTAACCCTTGCACTCGCTTTACTACCTATCTATATCGTTTTCATTGCTAGTAGGAGCCATCCATTGACTCCGTACTCTTTAAGGACTTCCCAAAGTTCGGTTACCTTGTCAAATGCTTTTTCTAGGTCAACAAATGCACAGAAAACTTTCTTTCCTACTCTAAAGCTTTTTTCTGTGATCTGTCTTAAGCTGAATATCTGATCTGTACATGATCTTCCTGGCATAAATCCACTTTGGACAAAGAGATATATTTGCGTATTTTCAGTAGCTAAGATAACAAATTCGGCATCAAGGTACCTGAAAATCTTGGTGTTTATAGTGAAGAACAGGGAGAACGCTTTCATCAGGGCATCAAAGAAATGGAGGGGTCCATATCATCTCACATGCGGCAAGTCTCTTTGCGGCAAGTCACAACTGCGACATGTCACATCTGCGGCATGTCACACCTGGGACATGTCACATCTGCGGCATGTTACATATGTAGCATTTCTCATCTGCGGAATGTCACAACTGCGGCATGTCACATATGCGGCATGTCTCATCTGCGGAATGTCACAACTGCGGCATTTCTACCTAGCGGCTTCTCTAACGCGCGGCATTTCTCACAGTGAAATTGACATTTTTGCGGCATCTCTCACCAGTGGCAAGTCTCACATTGGCATCTCTCCTGTCCAACAAATTTTTGAAGTCCAAATGAAAATGACAAAACTGCGGCTAGTCTCTCAGTACATATTGTCTCACCGGCGGCATCTCTCATCCGGAAAAATGTTCAAGTCCACATCCAAGTGACAAATCTGCGTCAAGTTTCACAGGACTAATTGTCACATCTGCGGCATCTCTCACCAGCGGAAAGTGTCCCCAGCGGCATCTCTCGCCCAAGAAAATTTTCTAAGTAATTGTGAAGATGGCAAACCTGCGGTAAGTCTCCCAGGACTTATTGTCTCACCGGCGGCATCTCTCATCCGGAAAAAATTTTCAAGGTTATAGTGAAATAGCAAAACTGCGGCAAGTCTCCCAGGACTAATTGTCACATCTGCGGCATCTCTCACCCGGGAAAAATGTTCAAGTTCACATCCAAGTGACAAATCTGCAGCAAGTCTCACAGGACTAATTGTCACATCTGCGGCAAGTATGCCAGGATGAATTGTCACATCTGCGGCATCTATCACCAGCGGAAAGCGTCCTCAGCGGCGTCCCTCGCCTAAGAAAATTTTCTATGTAATTATCAATATGGCAAAACTGCGGCAAGTCTCCCAGGACTTATTGTCTCACCGGCGGCATCTCTCACCCGGAAAAAATTTGCAAGTGCATACTGAAATAGCAAAACTGCGGCAAGTCTTCCAGGACTAATTGTCACATCTGCGGCATCTCTCACCCGGGAAAAATGTTCAAGTTCACATCCAAGTGACGCATCTGCGGAAAGTCTCACAGGACTAATTGTCACATCTGCGGCAAGTATCCCACGACGAGTTGTCACATCTGCGTCGTCTATCACCAGCGGAAAGTGTCCCCGGCAGCATCCCTCGCCTAAGAAAATTTTCTATGTAATTGTCAATGTGGCAAAACTGCGACAAGTCTCCCAGGACTTATTGTCTCCCCGGCGGCAACATAAGTCAATTACTAGTTTTATGCTATAAAAAAAAAACATATTTCATATTTTTCTATTCAATTTAAAAGTATTTAAATATCGTTGAAATGATCTTCCAAACAATATACTGTTGACGTTAAAGATGTAGTAGAGCACATATATCAAGCCGAACAATTTTGTATCATTTTTTTCGTTCCTCACCTTTGAGTATAGATATAAATAATTTTTCAGGACATAGGTGTTCTTACATTTAGGCACAAAATACCAATGGTAGTGCTGTTTTCTTTCCGCTTTTATGAAAAAACGTGAATCGCCCGGCTTATTTACAAGCGTTTGGCGGCTTGCTACGGCAGATCAAGATGGCGGAATGGGAGCGAGAGATATAGGAATTTCAAATATGTACACATTTTTCTTTTTTAAATGTAAATGCGAAAAAAAGTTTTTTTTGCACTTTGGTAGTATTATTAGTGATTTTAGAGCATATACTTTAGTATGAAAGAATAAAAAAAATTAGTGGATGACCCTATAGTGTTCTGGTATATAAGAAAATTTCATGAAAAGTTTTCACTAGATATAAAATATATTGAAAAAATGCATCCGTCAAATTTTTCCATTACACAAAAATTCAAAAAGTTAAAGCTTTTTCAAAATTTGAAAAAAAAATTTTCAGTGTTTTAAAATTTTTTGCAAAAGTTTTTGGCACGCGGCAAAAATACTTTCAAATTATCCAAATGATATTTCTAATTTTGATGAAAATTAAAAAAGTTATATAATTTTCAATATTTTCAAAATTAAAAAAAAAATAGAAAAAACTGACTTGGTGATAAATAAAGAAATTTCAAGTGCCGTTTTTGATAGATATTTAATATATTTGAAAATTAACCTCATGAAATTTTTCGATAAAAACAAAATTCAAAAAGTTTTATTTTTTTTTTCAAAATCACGAATATTAAGAGATTCATAAGTTATAGTTATGGTTTTTAGTAGATGTCAACAAAATTATTAAATGATCATATAGTGACATTTTTCTAATGCACAACAATTTAAAAATTTCTGCAAGGTATTAATAATCGAGTAAATTATGTTAGGTATATGACCTTTTTGAAAATATAGTCCAATGATTTTTAATATCTTTTTAGAATTATTTGAATTTTTTGTTTCAAGTTAGTTTTCCTGATTTTTTAATCTCTTAATTAATGAACAAACCAAAAAGTACTTTCTAGCCATTACTTAATTATATTCAATAGTGAAAAGAACACCCAAAAAGATGAAATTAGTTTATAACAAAAAATACCGAACTTGGATTTTGACCCACTTCTAAGTCGAACTGAAACATAATCTGCTGAAGAAATATGAGTTAGGTTAAAAAAATTATTTTAAACCAATAAAACGCATTTCCGAAATTTGGCACTTAAGCCCGTATGCAGTGTGGCCCTTCAAATATCAACCCAATTTTCTACTACATATAGAATATACTTCGAAACTCTTCGCATGCAATTTTTTAATCAGACCAACATTCAGACAGAGCATTTTCAAAAATATGCCATTTTTGTTTTTAAGAGATCCGGAATATTAAAGCGCTATTTTTAGTAGATTTTAACTAGATTTACAAATTATCTTTAAAAAACTTTTCCAATTGGACACAAATTAAACATTTTTTCTAGGATTATTAATCAAAGCAGAGTTGGCTTAGAACTGAAGTTTGAACGCACGGAATCAAAGCCTACACCTAAACATCTCTATTTAGTAGATTAAGAAAAAAGAATGTGTTTTTTTTTTGTTAAAATTATATTGAAAAACGTACCTAATTATTATATGTTGTTCAATTTTGTCTACATCGTTTTATTTTACAAAGAGAATTCACTCTATAAACTAAGTATCGAGCGCGAAGCGCGAGTGTCGCAATGAGAACCTTAATTTTGTGAGGCTCTTCACGTGGGGTGATCGCTAGAGAGATTGATCAGCAACCTGGGTCGGAGCAGTGTTGCAGAACGAACGTGTCATTTAAATAAATAACACGAGAATTATAAATTAATCTAAAATATCTATACCCTACACCTATATACCTATCTACCCTATACCTATATACCCATCCACACACTACTACTTTCCAAACGAGCAATTCACGCTTACCCCGAACCTACCCCGACTGAGTCCTTCTCATAGTGAAAATTTCAAAAGAAAGACACCAGATGGTTTGTTTACATTCCTTATTGCTAAAAAGAAGAAAACAAAGTAAAGGATGGAACAACTTGCGAAGCACAACATTTTTTTTTATTTTCCGTTATTTGCTAATTCACTGGAAACAAAGAAATGTCCAAAAATATAAAGCAGTCGATTTTATATTAATTGGGGAAGGGGAAGATTTTTTAATGTTTAATTATTGCAAAGACGAGTCCTTTATGTTCATAGGATATTTATAGGATATTTTTATAGGATATTTACGCCAATTTTTAATGAATTTATGTAAAAATTTTCAGAAATCTTCCTTCAATCTTTACGTAAATCTTGTAGGCATCGCTAGGGTATAATGCAAGTGTATACCAAATTTCAAACAGTTTAAATCATATTTGTCTGAGTCAAGACGATTTATGTTTTAAAAAATAATTGAATTTTGGAAAAATGTTTTCCCACTTTTTCAATTTTATTATCGACAATATACATCGAGAAGAAAAACTTTGAATAAAAAAAGTTCCATTTTAATATTCTCTATAAGTCCATATTTTTTTTAATTTAATTTTTTGAACTTTAAAATTTGGATATCACAAGACGCTTGGGCAATACTTTTTCACGTTTTCGAGCGCTCGCCCGGTTCTTGCATATTGGCCTTCATTTTTGACGTATTATCCGTAAAAATCTCGAGTGACACGTCACTTCACAACCCTGATAGTCGTGCCCAAATATGAAAAATAAATTGCTCAATGCATGAAGGCATGAGTATGACAATTGGATTAGGACCAATTTTTCGAAATTCTGTTTTTGACCTTTTCATGTAATATAGGACTCTATTTATCCATAAAGATTAGGATCATGGAAAAATCATTTCTCCTCCCATTACAAATTTTAAAACAATGAATTTAAAAATTACCTGCTATATGTGAATGACAAAACTGCATAATTTGATTTTTTCTCACGCTCAAACACAGAAGTTTCGTTTAAAAATGTTTTCACCTACCGGATACTTTGTATATAATGACCTGATACTTAATTCTATAATATTGACTAAATTTTCTACCACGTGATATAGAAATAATTTTGTTTTTGGTCCTTATATGAGGCATTATTTCTCCAGTCCCACACTCCAAAAATAAAATTGGTCCGATATCCATGTCAATCTTGGGCAAAGTATTATAATAGAGTCATAGTGTACCGAGTTAGTTCGAAGGGGGGGGGGGGTATAGTGTTATATTTGCGATAGTAATTTATGAGAAATTTTTTTCGTCAATTTTACAGTTATTTACCAAGGCGGAGGAGGTACAAATTTGTGGATTTTCGTAGATATCGTCTTTTTCGTCGATTTTTAACTATTCTAATCGCGATAAAAAAAATGTCGCCTAGTAGAGTTTCGATGGGGGTTTTCATTTTTTTCAATGAAAATAAGCCATAACTGCTTCTGGAAAATATACTATCTATTTGGCTATTTGTAACTTTCCTAATGACGATAAAAAAAATTAGGGGTGCAGTTCCGAAAAGTACTTCCCCAATAGTACAGAACGTTCCTAGAACGTGTAAAATGTCCGCCGCTTACGAGCGTTCCAGGAATGTACCGTTATTGTTATTATTATCAATAAATATCGCGTCAACCGTAAGTGACAAATCAAAATCGATATCAGTTTATAATATGGATATCATACATTATAGTGTAGTATATGCGGTACTCAAAACTCGTAAATGGCATCCATTTTTACCTATCTCTTGCGGCTTACGAGAAAATTGTTGTTAAAAATAACAATAACGGAAGGATCCCGTCAGGTCCCAGTGGACCGTTCCACAGCAACGTTTCCAAGCTGCGGACATTTTACACGTTCCAGGAACGTTCCGTGTTATTAGGATTACCTTCGATTAATTTGAAACTAAGTATACCCACGTATTTTAACTCGCTGATTACGAAAATGATAGTGAAAATACCCGCAAATTTGATTTTTAAGGTGAAACATAAAAAAACGGTGTTTTTTTTATTAGGTCACATACTTTCCCCTTTCCAACTTCTCGCAGAGTTCGGAAAGGCACCCCTATGACTAGCCACCGCTAAAATGAAGGTCAGATACCCTCCCCTTTCCAATCTCTCGAGGTGGGCGGGAAGACACCCCTGTGATTGGCTCACAAATAATGTAGGTCACATACCTTCATCTTTCCAACATCTCGTGGTGGACAGGAGTGCCACAAGTTCCATTCCAAGAAATTCTACAGTTTGTACGAACATTTTGCGTGTATTTTTAAAATATCTTCAATATTTTAAAAGTTCTGCAAATTTTATATAAATATTTTTAAAAATATTTAAAATTTAATTAAATACCCGAAAAAACACAAATTTTATAGTTTTTTGGGAGGTTCTGACCTTGCAAATGAAAGTTTCGGGTATTTTCACTATCATTTTCGTAATCAGCGAGTTAAAGTAGATCGGTATACAAAGTTTCAAATAAATCGGAGGTATCTACTTTTCGGAACTTTATCAAAAATTAGTTCAGTATAGTTTCGATAGGATTTTTCACACCATTTCCATTTATCACAATCATTAAAAAAAAATTGACCTTAAAAAATGAAGGTGAAAAATACATTAGACTTTTTTCATAGAAGCACCTATTCAAGAGCACCTATCACAAGGACAATTGTTCCTTCTTGTCCTGAAATCGTGATCATCTCCAGAAGGTCCCTGCTTTAATGCTGGCATCGTAGCAGTCTAGCAAGTGATCCTTGAGTTGATTCGTACACTCAATGTGGGCGTTTCGCCGGTTCGTCGTCGTGTTTCTATCTGAATTATTTTCAGCACCCCGAACTCTAGGATGATCGGCATTGTTTGCCGATCTATTGTCGGGTGCTCTGCGCGTTCGATCATTTTGAACCGCATCTACAACTTTTTGGTGTCTTGGTGGTGCTATTGCTGTTCCCACGAGCAGCTAGGGAAAGGGTTGGTCCATCCTTGTAGAGCCCCGCGTGCAAGGATAAGGCTGCATACTCTTTAATTTAATTGATTATTGCCTCGCTCTAATTGAAAAGTTGAAAATAAGTTGAAAAATTCGGAAAACCGCGACTTTTTAAATATATTCCAAGAGAAAATTGCTAAAATCGTCATATCGCCTTAAGAAACATGATTATTTAAATAATTTAGTATTATTTTTAATAATACTCTCTTTGAGTAATGCCAGCAATTTAGGTTTTTTAATATACAAATTTTTGTTAACTTTTCGCTTAAAAAGACTTAATAATTAGTGAAAATTAACAAATATAATTGTTTAAACAAATTAATATTGTGTATAACTGTCTTCTCCTATAGTAATGCAACATAGTTGAGGCTTTTTCTGAAATTTTCCACTTTTGTCAACTTTTCACTTTGTGAGGTAATTACTAAGTCAAGTTAACAAAAATAATTGTTTAAACAGTTTATTATTGATTATAACTATCTTCTCTTGACAATTAGGAAGTTGCGGTTTTTTCTGAAATTTTTTAATTTGATTTTTCTTTTTAGATATGAAGATATAATAAATAAACAATAAAGAAAATCATTTTTTAAACAATCTCTTTTATTGTTGTTAATATACTTGTCTGAAATAAAATAGATATTTGAAATATTTTTCAAATTTTCTATATGAAGCATATTAAATTAAAATTTTCCATGAGAGCCCTTTTGTTTAAATTATTATTAATATTTATTATTTGTGAGTGTCCGCATGAAAATGGCCCTTGTGGGCGGTTATTATCGGATTTAAGTGGGGAATATTAAGACCTATACTGAATCTTCAGACACTATATTTATGTCCTAAAAGCAAGCCGCAACGGTTATATTTCATTTTCAAACTCCAAGCATGCCCCGGTGACTCGTTTTTCAACCGATACGCGGTCTGGCATGGGCTTAAAATACCGGGAACTTATCCGGCAACATGATTTTATAGGTAACTCTATACTGGCCATAAGGGCCCTTTTCGTGTGGACGCCCACATTTTTTCCTAATTAAAAAGTTAAAGAAAAGCTGGAAAATTCTGAGAAGATTGTTATAAGCCATAATAAGTGTTTAAGCAATACTGTTTGTTAACTTGCATTAATTACACAGGACCACAAAATCTAAACCCTTGGAACACGGACCAGACAAGGTGGGTCTTATATTTTCGAGGTCGCTGAATTCGAATCCGTCGTCCGTTTGTTCTCATCAGGTCAGGGTCAAGGTCAGTTCAAGGTCAAACTTACAAAATTAATCACTAACCAATTAAGTCAAGGTACCTAATGGTTTTCGAGATCGCTGAATTCGAGCCCGTTGCTCGTTTGGTCCCATCAGGTCAGGTTCAAGGTCAATTCAAGGTCAGACCTACAAAATTCATCGCTAACCAAATAAGTCAGGGTACTTACAGGTTTTCGGTGTCACTGAATTCAAATCCGTTGTTCGTTTGGTCTCATGAGGCCAGGGTCAAGTTCAATTCAAGGTCAAACCTTGACCTTGACCTCATGCGACTAAATGAACAACGGATTTGAATTCAGCGACACCGAAAGCCTATAAGTACCCAGACTTATTTGGCTAGCGATGAATTTTGTAGGTCTGACCTTGAATTGACCTTGACCCTGATCTGATGGGACCAAACGAACAACGGATTTTAATTCAGCGACACCGAAAATCTATAAGTACCCTGACTTATTTCACTAACGAGGAATTTTGTAGGTTTGACCTTGAATTGACCTTGACCCTGACCTGATGGAACCAGACGGACAACGGACTCAAATTCAGCGACCCCGAAAATATAAGACCCACCTAGTCTGGTCCGTGTTGCAAGGGTTTAGATTTTGTGGTCCTGTGTTATTATCTAACTAAGTAAAACGTGGATAAGAAGTTCAAATTTTGATAAAAAACCGCAACTATCTAGCACTAATGTAGGAGAAGATAGCTATAGACAATAATAATATAATTAAACAATTATGCTACGTCGCTGGTACACGGACGTTCGCGGCGTCCCCAAACTCAAGGAACCGTTGAACGAGCCAATGCCGATATCGAAAAGATGTTGACAGCGTGGATTACAGATCATAAATAAAATAACTGGTCTTATTAGTTGAACATTCATCTGTTTAATTAAAAATTCAACTAATTAGTCAAAAATTCGTCTATTTTATTGGAAATTCAACTCTTTTGATAGAAATTTCATCTTTTTTGGTTTAAAATGTAACTGTTTGGTTCAAACTTAATCATCTGTTTTCGTTGAGGATTCAACTATTCTGTTAAATATTCGTCTTCTGGTTTAAATATTAACTATTATATTTTTCGACGAAAATTCTTTTGGTTAAAAATGTAACTACATGGTGAAAAGTTGATTTGATTTGCTAAAAACTAGTTTATTTGATTGAAGATTCATCATGTTGAAAGTTCATGTTTTTGTTCGAAAATTTAACTATTCCTCAATTTTTCACAATTCCTTAATTTTTATAATACATCGACCAATAGATAAGGCATTTTTCTGATATCAAGTAAATGTACATATAGTTATTGATTTAACATGAAATTCGTCTTATTGCCTAGGTTGCTTTATACATTAAGCCGCGAGTGCATGCAGATGGCTAAGTGCCAACTTGGATTCGGGGAATTAGACGAAAGAAAGGTCGACGCAGGTAGATTCGCCTACTTGCCGGCATTTGGCGTCTTGCTCGGTCATTAGGCTTAATGTCCTATTCGGCTAAAAGCCTACGACATATATATACGGGTTCGATTGCTTTGGAATAGAACTGAAGGGCCTATGACAAGGCCACCGAACGCGTCCTCGGGTTGCGGATAGAGTCCCTGTACCAAGGGTTTCTGCTGAATATGGTTACAATAATTAATAGGCAGTCGCAGACAATTGTCCAGGGATGGTCCCGAAGGAATAACCCCTAAGCTGAGGCGTAGCAACCGTGCCATAAATATCGTCAAGATGTACACAGAAGAGATTGGCATGGACTTTGGATTAGATGAATGGGCCAAAATTTATCTGAAGAAAAGAAAGATTGTTGGCGTTCCCAAGGACCCTGAGCTTGTGGATATACGTGTTATTAGACCTCTTAACACTGGAGAGACCTATACATACCTGGGCATGCCTCAAAGCCGCACTCAGGACGTAACATCAGTAAAGGAGTCTCTCCGAAGCAGATGCAAGCATCTTCTGCGATAGATTTGGTCTTCCAATCTGTCCGCGTTGAACAAGGTATCTGCGACTAACATGCTTGCCATCCCGGTTCTACTCTACTCGTTTGGGGTGGTTCAATGGACAATTTCTATAAATACTTTTCATCTTGTCTGAAAACTTTCTCAGATTGCTCTTCATTTTATACTCACCACAAATGTAGAAAAACGATTGACGCTTGCTATCACATTTGTGGAAAGTATTCGTGAGCACTTCACTGTTCAGAGGAGATTTTAAAGTTAGTTTTGTTGGATCCATGAGAGTATGAAAAAGCCTGCACGTTGTTGATCCTGTGCCGATCACAGGTGAGTCCACCGTCCTAGGGGTGATAACTCTCATACCTCCCTAGGTCGAAGTATAAGGGCTTTCCGGCTTTGACGAGGACATTGTCAACTCGTCGTCGGACACACTACGGCTTCATTCTCGCAACCCAAAGCCCCCTGCAGGGCAGCGTGTCTAACAATGCTGGTGGCTATTACCTTAGTGGACCGGAAAACGAATCATTCTACACATCCCTTTTCAGGGCAGTTGTCATCCTCTCCAGCATCCTTCAAGGTAGCAGATTCAAATAACACTTGTGCTTTTTCAGCTGCAACTGTTCCATTTTAAATTTACGAGAAACAGGTTTTTCTCTTCGAAGTTTAAGCATAGTCAGATATTCTTATCACGCAACCAGAAAATCTGTCCCTTCATTCGGCTCTAAATTTTTCTAGGCTCATGAGAAAGTTTTCAGCTGCAAAGTTGAATTCACTGTAACATCATTTTTAAAAAAAATAGATCTCTTTAGGGAATTCGTCGAGTCTGTGAAAAAATTGAAGTCTCGGAAGCGAAAGCTCTTATCTGTATTCTACTCAAAAAGTGTCCCCAAAATACTTTTTTTTTTATAATTCCACTAACATAGGTCGTATTATACTAAAATAAGCTGGCTTTTAGGAAATTTTCTGGATCTAAGGGAAAACTTTAAAGAGTTAGCGGAAATTTAAGTCAAAATTCGTATTCACCACCTAAAATATAAAAAGACACAATACTCAGCCTGCTTTCCAAATAAATTCATACCCAATGGTAATGCGGTACACGAAAATCTGCTTTTCTAAGGAATCTTCTGCATATAGTGGAAAATCCCGATGTGATAGCGGCAAACTAGTCTCAGATTCATATTCTGCGCACCAAAATACACAAAGCATCATGCCTAATCTTTTTCCAGCCGATTTCAGTAGCAAGGGTTATTTCATACCTGACAAAGCAGATTTTATAGGGAATTTTCCTGTCTGGGGGAAAATCCTGACGCGCTCGGGGAAAACTGATGTCAGATTCTTGTTCAGCGCCCCAACATACATAAAAATATCATGCCTGATCTTTTTCCAGACGATTTCAATAACAAAGGTTATTTCATATCCGACAAAGCTGAGTTTATAGGGATTCTCCGCGTCTAGGGGAACAACCTGATGTGCTGGGGAAAAACTGATGTCAGATTCATGTTCAGCGCCCCAAAATACATAAAAATATCATGCCTGGTCTTTTTCCAGCCGATTTCAATAACAAAGGTTATTTCATACCCGACAAAGCTGATTTTATGGGGATTTGTCCGCGTCTAGGGGAAAATACTGAGGCACTCGGGGAAAGCTGATATCACATTCGTGTTTAGCGTCTCAAAATACGTAAAAATATCATGCCTGATCAGTTTCCAGATGATTTTAATACCAAGGGTAATTTATACCCAGAAAAGTTGATTCACTAGGGAATTTTCCGCATCTAGGGGAAAATCCTGCCGTGCTGGGGGAAAAATGATATCAGATTCGTATTCAGCGTCCAAAAATACGTGAAAATATCATGCCTAATCTGTTTCCAGATGATTTTATTACCAAGGGTAACTTATACCCAGAAAAGTTAATTTACTAGGAATTTTTCCGCATCTAGGGGAAAATCCTTACGTGCTGGGGAAAAACTGATGTCAGATTCGTGTTCAGTGCCCCAAAATACGTATGGGTACCATACTCTCATCTCTCGCACAACCCACTTTTTTTTGTGGGCCTGTGTTATTGTTAAGAAATTGTATAAACCTTCGATTAATATTTATATTTTTTTGTAGGTAATAATTATTCTTTGTAAGTACATTTTTTTTAACAACACAAACTTTTAAAAAACCAAATTGCGCAAAAAATTGCACAAGAAGGCTTAAAAAGAATTATGTTCTTCAAAAAACTGTTTTTTTTTTACAAATACTGAAGAAATTCAATGTATGTAAAACCATTGCACAAAAAGAGTTAAAAGAAGAGAAATATGTTTACAAAAAACATCGTAAAACGGCTCATTAGAGACAGATATATGACAATTGAAGAAAGAGGGAGAAAAAGAAAGAGATATCCAAAACCACCTCTCTCTCTCATTTCTTTATTATTTATCCGTATTTTTTATACTACCCAGGTCCAACATGTTTCGAGGCCTTTTAGACATCCGCATCAGGAAAATTTTAATACGAAACTAACAGGGAATATTTATATGTTATGCTCATATTAATTTAAAATAATGATTAAAATTGAAGTTAATTATCAAGTAACTATTTTGTATCTTAGAAGAAAGAAAATTGAATGAAAATGTTAAAATTTAATTAAAATCTAAATCAAACAATCTTGAGAATTTATTCTACAGTTATTTGTTTGAAATATCTGATGAAATCAAATTCAAGAAAACTTCTATTTCATTCTATGATAAAAACTTATCTTTTTGTAGTTTTTTTCTCAACTCCAGTAAAAGATGTAATATCTTCTTTCTAAAAAATGTCTTCTTAATCACGTTGAATAAAATTAAAAATTTTTCTTCTTCTCAATATACTCACTGATTTTAAAAACACGACTTTCTGGTTCAATAACAAAAAGCATACTGAGACAATGACAAGTATCTACACCCTAAATGTGAAAAAAACAGGGACCACAGATTCATAGAAAAGAGATCGTAAAGTGCGTGTTAAAGAAATACCTAAAGGACTGTATTTTAAATATTTTCACAAATTTCTAAAATAAATTTATCAACGATTTAATATTTATCATTTTAGTAATATCTTTTTTAATAAGATTTTCTTATTTTTTATTTGCAAGTAAACATTGTCTTCAGAAACATTAAAGATTATTTTTATAAATAATGAAGAAATACTCCTAAATAATTGAAAAGTAATAGACTTCTCGTTTTGTATACACAGTATGCGTATTCTATGAATATTCTCAAAGTATTCAAAGAATCTTCCTTTGACCACCATTATTGCAGGTATGAAGGGTGATTATTATTATTACATCATTAAGCCGTTTCCCTTTCGGGGTAGGCGTGAATTGCTCGGTTGGAAAGTAGTGATGTGTGACATAAGATAGGGCTTGCGGAAAGTCCCCTCTGTCGTCTGTGCGGAAAGGATAATGAGACAGCTACTCACATCCTTTGGCACTGCCCTGCGATTGCGGGGAAACGTCTGACACTTACAGGCAATTACTGCATCTTCTTTTTCTGCTTCTTCTCCTTCTTGATTGTGGCTTATTGCTATTCAGCAAACGGCCAGAACTAAACATAAAAAATTGATCACGTTATATTTTCCCATGAAATTTCTAAGTAGTAAGTAGTAACTCAATCCAGTGAGTGAATTTCTTCCAATCACGATGAGCTCGAACGTAGACTCCAGTCGTGCCGCCTCTAACAGCATGGGGAGGGAGTAGGGCGGGAGACGCCGCCCTGCCCAAACCAGTCCATCCTTCCACAATTCACTCAGATTACATAAAACTACAGAATGATATTCCCCTTCCCAAAGATCCCCCCAATTTCGCTCACTTCTTCAGTATCAGGCTCAAATGTCAGATCCGAAAGTCTGACTTACTTAAGAGATCTGCCCGGAAACCGCCTAGAACGATAGCCCAGGAAAGCTGGTCTACCTTCTGAAAGAAGGGAACACTCATGGATTAAATGGTCCAGATCTCTGAACCCGTCACCACAATCACATTCACCCGGTAAAGTCCATTCCATTTTCTGGAAGTGAGTATTTGTACAAATGTGAGAAGTTCTCAGCCGCGTAATCAGGTTCAGGTACCTTCCAGAAAGTCTGAAACCACTAAACCAAGGCCTAGGAGTCTTAAAAGTAATATGGTCAAAATATTCTCTTCTACTGTCCACGTCTCTCTCATAAGGCCAAAGGCGCGAGCACCAAAACTCATAGTCCTTCTTGATACAGCTCACCATATCCCCTTTTTTCATACCCGTTTGTAATCTAAAGTTCAGAAGTCTTGCAGATCTCGCACATAAATCAGCGACTTCGTTACCCGAGATTCCATTATGAGCAGGGATCCACATCAGCACAATTGAGTGACCACTGCTAGAAGCCTTCGCTAAAAGATCACCAATCTTCCTTGCTAACACAGGGCCCTGGGGGTCCAGAAACCTATCTCTGATACAGCGTAGAGCTGATTGAGAGTCCGAGCAAATGACAAACCTTCCCATCTCCCCCTTCAGAACATACCTGACAGCAGACAGGATCGCGCAGAGCTCAGAGGAAAGAACCGAAGTACCCCACTGTAGGGGAAAACCAAATCTAAAATCCCGCTACGGAATATAAAACCCACATCCTGCAGTCTCAGAGGTCCTATCAGCCGAACTATCGGTAAAAATCCATATTGAGGACGGGCATGCCGCAGAGCAGAAACCCTCGAATGCCAAAGCTGGGTCAAAATAAGCTGGCATCAATGAACAAGAAGCACCCCGATGAACTCCCCACATTGAATCAAAGGTTGAAATTAAGCCTGTTTTGTCTAACCGAACCCTAAAAGTTCTCCTTCGACTCTGACGGAGAGCCTCCTACCTGAATTTTTCAGTAATTAACTGGAGTCTTGGGGATAATGGGTTGTTACGCCATAAGAAATTTCATAGAAGGAACCTTCGAGAAAGCATAGCTCTGCGAATACTGAGGGGAGGCTCATTAGCTTCCGATAGAAGAACCGAGATTGGAGTAGATCTCATGCACCCCATGAGACCTTTGCAATAACCTGCAAAACATTAATTGCTCGAAGTGCATTGCCTGCAATGTATTTAATGTGCGGAACCCATGTAAGACGCATGTCCAACACAACCACCAGGTACATCAAGGTAGATTGACAGTTTATCTCCTGCCCCTCAACTACGAGTGTGATCTCCTCCAGAACAACACGATCTCTTGAGAAGACACAAAACTGGCATTTTGGTAGTGATATTGATAGGCCCAGTGACTTGAGCCAAATCGAAAGCAATATAACTGCATTTCGGAGTAGTTCCAAGGCCGCACCTATGTCCCGATTTTTAACCATCAATAACAGGTTATCTGCATACTGCCAGGCCCTCACTTCCCTCGGAAGACAATCCTCAAGCCTTCCAAGATCAAAGTTAAACAGGATTGGAGATACCCCCCCCCCTGAGGAACCCCTACACCAGACATCCTCAGATCCTTGCTATCAGAGGAGAAAAAGAGCCTCCTCTTAGCAGTCAGAAACGAATAAAGTTTAGGATTCTAGCTGGGACACCCAATTCCCTGAGATTATCTATGAGCACCCCCGTAAGAACTGCATTAAAGGCACCCTTTATATCAATAGCAAGAGCCAAGGTAGGTTCCGCCTCACCCAGGCCCTCGATGACCTCAGAAGCAACTGAGGCCACACCATCAAGAGCCGACCTACCTCGAGGAAAGCCATACTGAAACCTAGATATCCAGTTCCTCTTCTCGGCCATAAATTCCAAACGTCTCTGAACAAGCCCCCATACAAAAGGTCAGAGATATTGGGCGAAATCCCTTCCCAGCAGGTTTCGGAATGAAAATCACAAGTGTCTCCGTCCAGACTTCCGGATATATAGAAGTCGCAAACATCTTATTGAAGAGGAGTCAGATAAAGTCCAAAACACCCGAGGAGAAGCCCCTTATGATCTCATAAGTAATACCATCGAACCCTGGAGAGGTCCTCGCCTTACAGGCTTTGAGAGCCACTTCGAACTCAAGCTTTGAGAATGGCATATTCATAGGATCAGATTGGTCAATCGCCAACACAAGGGGAATTTCCACAGGAGGAATATGAGCGGCCATCAGATCATCCTGGAGTTTTTGTAATTCCGGAGAATTCTGATCCGTAACTGTACCAGTGTTACTCGCATTTAATTTTGAGGCCAAGGCCCGAACAGTCCACCAGACCTTGGGCATACCAGTACCAGGATTGAGCGTCTCACTGAAATCCGTAAAAGCACAAAACTTCTGAAATCTATGAAATCGCTTAACCTCCTGGTCAACTCCCTTGCAAACAGCCTTCTCCTCTCTCGACTGATCAGACAGATATTCCTTCAAGGCCGTCCTCCTCCGAACTAATGCCTCATCACACTCAGAATTCCACCATAAGGGTTGAGCCTTCCCATTACATCCATATGAGCAACATCAAAAGGCCTCACATTCCACCAGAATTTTGAAAACATTGTCCATAAAATGATCATACACTCTAGACGGGTTCAAGCCACCATTCAATTCCTGCACAAGAGACCCAAGTAGCAATTAAGATAACTGCAGACTGGCGCCAGCTGGGCGCCAGAAAAAGAAGAATCTGTTTGCAGCCTGGGGCCCGGCTGGTTCCAGAGGAGCTTTAACAAAAGAGAAGTCACAATCACCAAATTACAGTTATCGATGATTTGACCTTTAATTTTAAAAGGTTTGGGCACAAATGTGGGGGAAATGCAAAGACCGAACGCGTAGCGCGAGGTAAATACATCATCGAGCGCGAAGCACGAGATAAATATATTATCGAGCCCGAAGCGCGAGAACCAACAGTCGCGCGCCCTAGGCCTGCTCAAAAATGCGAGCGAAGCGAGCCGCGCGCGGAGCGCGCGATGAGAGTGTGCCCGCGCTGCGGGCAGATTTTTTTAATTTGTAATTTTATATTTTTACTAGAAAGCACCACGAAACCTAATAAAAATTTGCATCTTATAAACCCACGATAAAGAAATCATCAGATCATGTAAATTCTGTAAAAGATTTTTTTTTTCAAGTTCAAATATATATTTTTTAAATCTAAACATTTCGGAAATAATTAACAATTTTGTAAGTTTTTCAACTTATTTTAAAGGGAAAATTTCCAAAGAATATTGCTAATGAATTAACAATTTTTTACAAACTAAATTATCATGGAAATTCGAAGAATCTTTATACTTAAAAATTACTTTAAAAATATATTCAATTAATAAAGTTGATGTTGTACACAATTGCAATAAAAAAATTTCCACTTAATTTTCATATGTCGACGCCTCCATTCCATACCGCTCCACTTCGCGTTTGCTCTGTGTAACACTTCAGGTCCTGTGTATAAGCCAGCCATGTGCATCTCTCCATATTTCAGATGCAGAAAATTTTGAATAAACTTCAAACAAGCATGAAGAAAATGGGCCTCAAAATTAACGAAAATAAAATAAAGGTAATGGTGTTTGAAGGAAAAAGTGAGAAAACAATGTGCAACATTCTCCTAAATACAGTCGAACTCGGAATCAACGTTCTCGGATTTACCGATTCCGAGAATTGACGCCGCGCCGCGGGTAAGCTGGTCAGGAGCTGCGCAGGGTGTGCGGGGTTCAGGAAGGCGTGACAAAACATGAACTGTTTACGTTCGGAGTTCCGCTAAATCCGGTTTAGTTGGGGTAGGTCAGGTCCAAGGACAGCCCCAAAACCGACGTTAAATCCGAGTTCGACTGTAATGAGAGATTACAGCAAGTTGACAAATACGTATATCTGGGTAGCCTATTCACTAGCCACGGAAAAATAAATGGGGAGTTAGATGGGCGCATAAACGAGGGTTATCGGTATAGCAGGGTCCATTCTCAGAGACAAAAACAAATAAATAAAATCTTGAATAACCATATATAATTCTATGATTATACCGACTATACTATACGGTAGCGAGACATGGACATGTCAAAAAATGGACAAGAGTAAAATATGCGGGAAAACACTGATGGACAAAGTCCGAAACGAGATAATCCTCAAAGAATTTGGTACAGGAGAGAAACTAGTTGATATATGGGAAAGAAATCAGTTAAGGTGGTTCGGACATTTTGAAAGAATGAAAAAAGAACAACTGACCAAACAGGTGTATAAAGGTAAAATAAAGGCAGAAAGCCCAGAGGTAGACCGCCGAAAGAATGGTTAGAATCTGTGAATGAGACATTAATCCGAAGAGACATAAGAAGCCATGACAACACGAGAGCTTGCATCAGAAAATGCATGGACGTGAAGGAAGCTAGAGTAGTATGCCAGAACAGAAAAGTTTACCGACAAATAGTTTATAAAAAGAATGTGAGTAGAATGAAGGACGCCTGAAACAAAGACCTTGGATACTAATGGGCGCAAGTGGGTAACATCAAATAACAATTTTGTGAGGCTCTTCACGTGGGGTGATCGCTAGAGAGATTGATCAGCAACCTGGGTCGGAGCAGAGTTGCGGAACGCACGTGTAATTTAAATAAATAACACGAGAATTATACATCAATTTGAAATATTTATACCTCACACCTATATATATATATATTTACCCTACACCTATATACCCATCAACACACTACTACTTTCCAACCGAGCAATTCACGCCTACCCCAAAAGGGAAATGGGTTAATGGTATAATTACGCATTGTCTGCTAAAATTGGAGAATGTGGTGAACCCATCGGGAAACCTGATTTTTCTTTGTATGATACGCCTTTAAAGCTGAAGGAAGAATTGCTCACATAGGTTCTAAGTCCTTTCAGAAATTCTGTGATGGGATTTTTTTAAATTTTGGTTGCAAATAATAGAATCTTGCGGTTATTCATGGAAAATTCCACATAAACTGACCAAATTACCGTAAATTACCGAAAATTTATTTAAATTGTTAAAAATTAATTTTTGGTAAATTATGGTAAGTTACCATATTTACCTGCAAAATTACCACGAATGACCGAAAATGTTCATAAATTTCCGGAAATTTATGGAAATTTTTTTTAATGAATTTTGGATAATTGATAGTAAGTTACCATATTTATCGGCAAAATTACCATAAATGACCGAAAATGTTAATAAATTTCAAGAAATTCATGGAAATTGAACAAAAATAATTTTGGGTAATATATGGTAAGTTACCACCTTTACAGGTAATGTTAACATGAATGACCGAAAATTTTAATAAATTTCCTGAAATTTGTGGAACTTTTTAAAAATGAATTTCGGGTAATTTATGGTAAGTTACCATAAATCATTTTTGATGTGGGATTGTGACACTTTTAATTTTTTGTATGAATTTAAAACTTTTTCTTACTCTTGCTTTTGGTGGTTTTATACTGTTCGAGATGATTGATTTGCAATAAGATGAAAGGTTGTAAGTAGGGCTGTCTATAAAAGAAACAATTAGTCGAAGCGCTTTAGGGTTTTTATGAATTTTTCTTTCTCCATAACGTCTGTAAGGATTATAATTGTTTGCCTTGAGAGAGGAAGCCATTGATTTATTGATCTCATTTTTATCACGCCAGTATTTGATAATGTCATTGAATTTTATCTGTGTTGCAGTAGTCGGGTCTTTGCTTAATTTTTTGTAAGTAGTTGTGTCTGATAGCATTAATGTTGAGTCAGATTCGTATTCGTTTTTGTCCATTGCCACCTAAATGTTGCCTTTGTCAGATTTGCTAATAAGGATATCTGGATTATTTCTTAGGGACAGTTTAGAGCATTTGTAATCTTCATAAACTTGTTTTTGAGATTCATTCATGGGATTTCCATGTAAATATCGTTGTGGGAAAAAGTTATCAATGCAATTAACAAATTTTAACCTTGCTTTGTTGCGATCAGTTGTTTGAATATTTCTGATATTGGATTCAAAATCAGATATATATATATATATATATACATACATATATTTGTAGTACGCTACAAATATTGTAAGAACTGTGTTTGATTCGAGTCGAGAAAAACGTAGATCAACTAAAAAAGAAAGAAAACAGATGGTAGGTATTTATAATTATTTATATTTATATAATGAGAGTAATAATCATAATTATCGTCATAATGATAATAATAGTAATCATAATAATAGTCGCTACAATTATCGTATAGTATAATTATACATACATACATATACATATTCATATATATATGCCTCTCTTTCTGTATTATATACATATATATGTATGTATATGCTCTTTATGTATTTTCACCTACTTGCCTTTTTTCCAGAGCTTTCGCCAAAATTTCGACAAACATCATATTCTTCTATCTTTCTCTCCACGAGTATTCGCTTATATCTCTTCCATTTCTCGCATTATTATTCATTCACTCAATCACCCTATTCACACATGTTTATCTCATAAGCTGCTTCTTTTTTTCGTAGCCCGCGTTGTGATCATTTTCACGCGTAGATACCGGTATTAAAGAATTTATCTAATATCATACAATCAAGAGTAAGATTTTCCCACGATTCACTCCGACTTAGATTTCAGCCGTTTTTACAGCCGTCATTCCTCGATCCTCTCGTCTCTCAATATTTGTATCGGTCGCATTGCCACTCATCTTTCGCTATGGGGTCTACGGATTTATTTTCTTCTTTTGTAATAATGCGTACAAGATGGGGCTCCATTTCAACCAAAAGGCTTCAGCAATTTATCAACCTCTTCCTTTCCTTGTCAGCATTTATTGTTTGATTTACAAGCGACGATTTTTTTTTAATTCCAATTTTTTCGACTTTTGAAAAAGAACCATCAACTGGGCAAATTCTAAAACATCAGTTTATGAATCTAATAACTTTTATGAGCTGGAATTGACTTTGATGTTTGAATTCGCTGCCTCTCAATGTGCATACTCCATAGATCCATACAGCAATGTTGGAATATTTTTGTTCTATATACGCCATTTTCTGACTTATAGGGTTGAAGAAATAAGGACTTCTGTACCTAGTTCCTTGGAACCAACGCGTTCAAAAAGTAAAAAAAAAACGTTCAATTTCCTATGGTTTGTAAATCTTTTTCATCAAAGTTTGATATTTTCACCCATCATTAATAAATTATCAAAATCGCCAGTTTGATATTTACCAATTTTTTCTCAAAAGTCGGAAGAATTTGGTCGGGGTACCTTTTCTGCAATTTGTCATTATTTTTTAATGATATAAGTACGCGTATTTAAAAGAGGCATTTGCAAATTATTTGGTACTTATATTGCAATGACGTAACGATTTATTTCTATGTTATCCGTCGCTCATGTCGCTTCTTTCAGAAATAGGTCCTCAATCGACACGAAATTAGTTCGATTTTCTTTTTTATCACAAAAGGTACCTAAAGCTCTTGTATGTTTCTAAAGAGGATGCCCGCAAAAAATTGGTTTCGGTGACAGAGGTTTGAAACCATTTTTGTATGCAACTGTTTTTTTCTTCGAAAAACAATTTTAGTCCTTTACATGTTTTGAGGCGATTGCGTGGGAGAAACCTTTGTCTGTTTAAAAGCTTGAAATTGGATTATTTCACAATAGGCAAGAATCAGTGACTGGAACCAGCGAGATCATTTAATTTATTCTAGATAATTTAAATTACCCATAATTAACATAAATGGTAGATCTGCAGACTTTTTATTTAACTACAAAAAGCCTACATATTTATTGTGCCTTCTAATTTCTAAATTAAATTACTTATGAGTATTGCAAAAAATAAACATTTCGTTCCGTTTTAGAGACATTCACCCAATGAATTACTATTTTAACTAATTTATCATTCAACAAAAATATGTTCTAATTAGACTAGAAATCAACAGCTTTAAACTGCGTCTCCTCTTTCACCATTTGGATAAATAAAGACATTAATTATTATAATACAAAGAAGTACATAAGTATAATTTTTATTTGAAGATTAATATTGCAGTACAAATGGTGAAATAAAATTCCATGAAGCTTTTTTTTTTAGTATTTACTATAAGAGTAGTTATTAGACATATATTTCTTCTAAATAAATGAATCATGGATTTAAAATAGTTTAGAAATAAAAAAAAGTTTAGCAATTGCTTTTGCTTAAACAAAAATATTAATAGATACCAGTTTTCTGATAACTTTCATTATTCAATGACAACAAAGAAATTTGTTTTATTCTTTTTACTACCTGCACTCGCCTTTGACGTTGCTTAACTTCTTATGATACAGCTGCCATTAGCGTTGCCTACTTACAATGTTTATTAGTCTACAATCTACATTATTTAAAGTGTTTATTTTTTTGCCTGCGTTTAGCCTATGTACACAGAATAAAATGTCATTATATCGACAGTGGTACACACGTACCAACTTTTCCCTTCAAAGAGGCTTCGTCACTAAATTGTGAATCTTCATCTGTGCAGCCTTTGGCATTCTTACGTTAATTTCACCGTAAATTAATTACATACATCTAAGTTTCGAGTTATCTCCCAACATCACTTATTTGACGCATTTAGCAGTTTCGTATGTACAGGTTTCATAACTTTTTACTCTGTTCGCAGTTTCTCGCAGTTATTTATGCTTTCAAAAATTTAGAGTTGCCTTTCGTTTATATTCATCAAAATGTCCCACTTTTACTTGCAAAATAAAAACTTTTGTTTCATCCATCTAACTTTAACTTTTGAAATGTCACATGAAGAAGGTTCGCCCAAAATATAAAAACTCGTTAGATATTTTATTTTCCCTCCGAATGTAGGAGTAAGAACCTAGATTAAAAAAAAAAACATTTTAAGGATGTTGGTTCAATCCGACTTGGAATTTTTTTTTGTATAGGTACGTCACTGATTCAATATATAATTTTTCTCAACCATTTGAGAACGAAAGAAAGAAAACTTGTCAAATATTTGGGGGTTTGCGAGATCCTCGGATCAATAAAATATATAAAAATTAAGCCTTTTACTGAGGCAATTATTATTTTTACAGAAATTATAAATTTTTCGAAGGGGAGCAATCTGCAGATAGCAGAAGACATCATTTAAACGGCGAGAAGCGTTCGCAAATTTTTTTTTACTCACAATTCTGACATGACAGAAGCATTCTCAGGAACTATCAACTATTGGAAGACCCGCGACTTGATGATGGTGAACCTAAATTTTGCGAAATACGTCGCGAAATGGAGAAAAGTGGGTACAAATTTGAGATGTCCCTGCGTCTCCGGCAATATTCCTTTCCCCTCGACATCCTTCCGCAGCCTCTCCGCCACCACCATCGCGTATACTTTACACGGTGTATTCATGAGCGATATTCCTCTATAATTTTCCTGTCTGTTCCTGGCTCCTTCCATATACAGTGGCACTATTAACCCTTCTCTCCACCCTCCTGGGAATCCCTCTCCCCTCCATACTTTCTTCACTTCCTCCTTCAGCCTCTCCCTAACCTCTTGTGTACTAAACAGCCATGCTTCGTTTTCTGCCCCATTCAGCCCTGCTGCTTTTGACCTTCTTAACTTCCTTATCTGTTTCTCTATCTCCTCATCATCCGGTTCCTTGAATGTAATAGGGGTAATTCCTAGGGCTTGTGGAATATTACTGAAGGAATATATATATTACCTGGAATACTGAAAAATTTTCGGTGGTGATTGTTTTTAATAAAAAAAAATTTTTCGCGGTTTCAGTTGAAGACAGCTAAGACTTTGTTCGTTAAATGTAATAGGGGTAGTTCCTAGGGGTTGTGGAATAATACTGTGGTAATATATATATTAAGTGGAGTCTTGGTAAATTGTCTGTGGTAATTATTTTTAATTTGAAATTTTTTAGCGGTTTTAGTTGAACGCAACTGAGACTTGGTTCGTTAAATATGATAAGGGTAATTCCTAAGGGCTGTTAAATGTTACTGTGGAGATGAGGATATGAAAAAGAGTTTTGGGAAGGTGTTTGTAGTAAATATGCTCGATTGAAATGGTTATGGATTTTTGAGTTGAAGGCAGCCGAGCAGGGTTTGGTTAAATTCGTCATGGGTGTTTTATTTCTTGGATTTTAAATTATTACTGTTTGGTTTCGAGAATAGATTAGAGTTTTTCGAAGTTGACTAGTATGATTTTTTTTTTATTTATATATTTTTTTGGTTTTGTTTATTATCTACATTTTTAATCATGGATATGTTATTATGATATAAAGTTATTATTATATAAGGATATGCTTACAATTAGGCTGGATGAGTAAGTTATTTTAAGGGTAATTTTTTGGAGACCGGGGTTGTTTTTTTAAATTAATTTTTGCAGTTTTTGAGAGGCCAAGAACCCAAATTTCTGGCATAAAGAAAATATTCAAATTTTGTTTGGGAGGTGCTCACGGAACGCACCTGATTAGAGTCACTGTGAAGTTAGCTATCGACCGACACTCAGCTTTCACATGCGGAGAAACCAAGCTTGACCATCATTTGTTCTTGGTAATTTCGAATTAAAAGCGCTTGAAATTTAAGAAAAATGTATGAAATTATTTCGAATTGAAAATTTTCCAGTTCAAAATATTTTAGATAGTTAAAATTTTGCAAAAAGGACAATATTTCGAATGGAATGAGAAGCAATTAAACCGGAATAATTTCTGAATGGAAGCGTTTAAAATTGAATAATAAAAATGTTAAAACAGAAGCTTTAAACATTCAAAACCTTCAAACTACAATGTTTAAATTTGCACAATTTCTTCAGGAAGAAGTTTAAATTGTCTCATTTCTAATTCAAACCGTTTAGAATTGAACAATTTTATTTTAAATTCAAGTATCTCGAAATTGAATTATTTCGTATTAAAATTTCAAAACAGAACAATTTCAAAACGATAAAGCATTCAAAATTGAATAAATTAAAAGTGAAAATTTTTTAATATAAATAGATTCAAATCCGAAACAATTAAAATTTCAAATTTTAAAATTGAACACTAAAATAAATATTTCAAGGTGAAGGCTTCTGAAATTCTAGAAATCTAAATTTTATAAGAATAAAAAAATTATGATTTATCATAAAAATTGATTAGGAAAATTCGTCTAAAGTAAAAAAAATAAATTCACCTTTATTTTCACCGTTCAACATGGAAAATTATTCAATTTTAAACCTTTAGCTTCATCAACCTCCAACTAAAAGTAAAAAAATGTAGTCGCGAAGTATTGTGATATTAAAACTTTTTTGTAACACCTTGTAGTTGGTGGGGAGGCTGAAGTGTGTGGGACAAGAGGGTCAAACGGACATCGGCCTGCATATGTATGAATATGGATGAAAGAATCCCTATAGATGGGCTAACCTGGGTGACATGAAAGGATCTCTATAAACGGGATCTTCTGGTATTTATGAATTTATTATGGTAGAAGGGTGAAAGAGCCTAGCTCACACGGGCGTTCTGGATCCCAGAGTCGGGGCCCCTCCCAGACCGATATCCAGTTTTGAAATCGAGACGGGACCAAGAAACAGCCTCCGTTGGTATGATGGCCCACGAACGGATATTCATTGAAAGTCTCACTCAATGTGGCCAAACCCTAAGCCATGGGTGTAGAGTAATCGTGCCCGTGGCATTTTCGCACCTAGAGGTATGAAGGTTAGGTGCCCTAGCGGCCTTTTGGGGACACCGGACGACCTCCACAAGTAGTTAGTCTTACTTCTGTAAGTGGGGATCTGCAGGGGCGGACCTTTTATTCCACTAGCTGCTCGCAGGATCAAAATGAATCACGTGAATCTAAAACGAAATTTGAAGGAAGAAGGAGGAAGGCAGGCGGGAGAGAAGTTAGTCTCGAACGGCTCTAACATAACCCTTTCTCCCAATCTGTCTCTCCGGCAAGCCAAACTCAGGTTGCACCAGTGTCCCAAGATCCCCCGCGAGCTGAGGGACTGGCGGTCCCTCTGAATGAGGCTATGGAAACGGGAGCGGCCAATGAGTCCCCAAAAAAGAAGAAATGCGTGAACGGTTCCCTGAAAAGGAAACTGAGGAGGGAAGCGCAGCAGGTTAGTAGAGCACCTGCGGGGGCTGTGACATCGGCAAGTGCAACGCCGATAACCAGCATTGAGGCCCAGAAGAGAGTAAGGGGCTCAGACCACACCCCACCGGGGGGGGGGGGCTGAGTCCATTAAGAGGCACAAGACAGCCCAGCAGCCGGCGAACAGGGATTTGCCAAAGGCTGGACTGAGAGCTGCACAGAGGACAAACACCCTGACGGTGGTAGTGGCGGATACGTGCTACCCGGACTTGCTGCTTACTGCGGAGCAATTTGAGCTCTTCAGAGAAGCCACCTGGATAGTGCTTAAAAGAGTCTCCCCAGATCGATGACCAAAATTCGAGACCTCCTTCTGTAGGGGAGGGGTCTTCAAACCCTCCCCAAGGATAGCGTCCTAGCAAATCGTCAGACACGATCGGCTTCAGGAAGAAGACGCAGCGGAAGGTACCAAGCAACTCCTAGTTTTGCAAATTCCTGAGTCCCAGACGAGGGCATTTTTTAGATGACAGTTACTCCCAGTGGGACCCTGCGGTGGTTGTTAACCTTTAGTTTTTAATTATATATAATTATTATTTACTTATTTTCAAGTATAATGTACTGTTTTTTAGATATAAATAAAAAAAGCAAATAAAAAGAAACTTATGTTGTTTCTTTTCTCAGAGTTCCTTGTCCTTATAATAAGTGCGAATAATAGATAAGCGAATCGTAGGTCAGTGAACATATTTGGCATTGTGACCTTAAGAAACATCGTCCTCGACATTGAGAGATTACATCTGACGGATCAGGTTGCATCCGATAGCTACAGCAGTTTAAGCAAATAATCTGCCAATCAGGATCGCGGTATAAACAGACGTGCGTACACTGAGAAAAATGAACTGTTGAATGAAAAGTTCCCGTGCTATTGAATTCCGCATTATTGATGTAATCGTTTATGTAAATGATCCAATAAATTTTGCTTAGAGTAAAATAGTTCAAGTCTTTGAAAAAAATACAGTACTGTAGATTGAAGGATTGTTGATTATATGAAGCTAGAGAATATAAAGTTGAGAAAAATACATTTAGATTTATTTCAATAAAATCTTTTATTGAACCTGATAAACATACTTCTGAATCAACAAAGTATCTTTTTAATTAATAGAGAAAATGATTTCCGCCTAGAAAAGATACTTTTGATTTTATATTATCTACTGTGGATACGAGTACAATGAATGGCACTTTCGGCTACAGTCAAAAGCATATACTATAAAATCTGCAGCATCTGGGATAGAGACGAAGACAAATAAATGTTGATTCATCTGTAGATTCTATTATCACATTAAAATATGTATTTCTTTCAATGATGAAAGTTTCAAATATGAAGAAAAATCTTGTGATATATAAACTTCTATGATTTAAAAAATTAAATAACTGTATGAAAGGCATAGTACAACTGATCAAAAAGTATCTAATCTTTAAACCTATAAAATATTTTTTATGATTCATGAATGTATAAAAATGAGGTAAATTAATTTATTTTGATATCTTCCAAGAAATTCTAAACACCTTGAAATTGAGCCGGAAATTTGCACATAAAACACTGAAACACATTTCTAACCGATGCGATGGGTGTACTAAAATTTATTCTCAAGTTTGAGCTTGGCAATTTTTCAGTATAAATTAAATTTGAAGGGAATGTGCCAAAATATGCATAAGCTCTGTTAACTGATGGAATTTTGAAATAATTAGGTATCTTTAAAGTTCTAGTTTTTATAAACAACGGAAGTCGTAAATCAAAATAAAAACATTGTCAAAACTTTAAAGAAGTACAAATATCTGTCATATATGGTAGTCAATTTTCTCAAAATCACCGTTTTTCATAAATAAAATATAATTATTATGGTAATATTATTTATTAGTATTACACTAAATATTAATATAAATAAAATACAAAAAATAGAACATATTAATAATTATGTGAGGATTAATTGTAAGAACATGAATATTATTGATTTTATACAAGTAATTATTGAATTGAACTTTGAATTTTCTAACATTGTATATTTTTAATCAGTGATTACTTTTCACAATTATTATTGGTAATAATTTTTAATGCGAATTATTGTTATCAAAGAATAAACTAACATTTATTAATCCTCTACATATTTAATTCTCACTACCAAAAACAATTCTTTATATCTAAAAATTTTAACTACAATTAAATTCGTTTCGAAATGTTAATTAATGTTATTATGCATTACTATACTTATATTAAAAAGAGGGCAAACTTTTTGAAAGATTACAGAGATGTAATCTTTGAACATTTTTGTTTGCTCAGAAAAAAATTTGGACACCACACTCCTTGAAAATTAAAAAAAGAATTTTTCATAAATATTGATTTAATTTTAAATTATTTATGTACATTTAAAAATCATATCTAATACATCGTGCTTCAAGAATCTTTTTTCTAAGTTTCGAAAGTGTCGGATAAATGCGGTCGGTATTTATGAAATCGTACTCAGCGTTGCCTCGTAGCTATGGGGCTAAGGCGTGCGGCTTATAAGCGTGCGGTGCGTGCCACAATGGTCCGGAAATGGATTTTCGCGGACAAATTAAGCTAGAGGTAGTAATTTTTGGTCGATTTTGAAGTTTAAACAAAGAAAATACTCTGCATAAAATTCCACATCAATCACTTGAGGCCGAATTTCAATTTTCATTTTGTGTTAAATGTTAGGTTATTAAACAATTCGAAAAATATAGAAAAGTCATTGGCAGCAAGGCTTTGTGAAAAAAATATTTTCCTGTAAGAACACGAAAATACAATGCAATTATTTATATTATTTATTATTACCAATTTTAATTGCTGAAAAACAAATTTCTTAGCTAGATAATATCACAGTCATTCGCAGCAGCTCGTCTTCGTGAAAAATTATCGTTTTCTGTAAAAACACACGGATATAATGCAATTGGTTATATAATTTGTTAATAACAATGACTAATACTTATGCCTGACAACATTTTTTATGTGAAACAACATTGCATTGTGTTTAAAGATGATTTTTCATGAACAGTTTATATTTAACACTAAAAAAGTTCTATAAATGTATATTTGTTCATAAAATGTGCTTATAACAGCAACATTTTTGCTTCAATCATTCATTCTTATGATATTTGTATCTCTGAATCAATTTCTATTGATTTCTGTAGTACTTTACTGGATTACACAAAGATAAAAAATAATATAATAATATTTGACTTTTGCGAGTGAGTTCGATCTCCTTTTTCGCATTGCAATAAGCACTGCGCGAGATCATTAGTCTTACTCTTTGCAATGGTAAGTAAATAAGTTCAGTGGAATAATTAGAAACGTGTAGGCCCCCTCCGCAAAATTTTTAGAAGGTCCGTTTGAAATCAGAAATGAAGGCCGAATTATAACTTGATTATCAGTAAAACAACAGATTTTCTCTTCTCAATGTAGAAGATAGACGCCCCCTCCCCGGCGACAAAGCGGGGTTTCGCTTTATATTACGCCACTGACATTTTTCGAAATGAAATTGTCGGAAATTTTTTATCATAATGTTTTCTCTTTTACACTTCAATACTGTTTTTTTGTTTGGTACAAAATTTTCAGAATTTGAAAATATTCTGAAGAATTATATATATATAGTTAAAAGTTTGTCATAAGGACAACCGCAGGATTTCACCGGGAGCAGGTGCTAATCTTAAAAAATTGCACCCGCTCCCAGCGAAATCGCGGTAAAATTTCAGCTGTAACCACGTTTACGCTCTGCTGCTCATTGAAACCTAACCTCAAATAAATTAACCATCAATTAAATTGTCTTTTTTCAATTAATATAGATGAAATTATTATAGATGGTAATGCAAGTGATCCGGAAGTTAATTTTTTTCAATCTGTTCACTTTATGAATTTGGACGAGCCAGAAAATTTGGATCCACTTAAAAATCAATTTCCGGCTGATATCAACGCAGTTTCAGGTAAAATTAGTAGATTTACAATTACATCTTCATAACGCGATCTTCTCGTTATCTCTTCTCGTTATTCGATGTTTACTATCTTTCATTCAGTTTCCAGCGTTTCCCATGCAGTATGTGTTCGAAGGTCGCGAAGTATTGTTATATCTCTTTTTCCGCGACAAATGTGAGTGACATGATGGGTGATAAATTGCCACGTCGAAACAGTTAAAACAATGTGGACCCAAAAAGATGAATTTTCAATAAAAATATATTAATTTTCAACTCAAGCAAATTATTTTCAACCAAACCGTTGCATTAACGATAAAATACTTGAAATTGTCAAGCAAAAATATCGAATTTTTAAGGGAAGTTTATTTTTAAATTGTGAATCAATTTGTTGCTTATTCTGCAAAAAAATATTCATGATAAAATGGATTTCTTTGCAATCTTAATTTCTAAAAAATAGTTGAACTTTTGACGCAGTAGTTAAATTTTTAAGCCATAAAGAAGAATTTCTTCAAACACAGTTGAATCTTAAAAAAAAATAGATATTTAACATAGCAGTTCAACTTTCAACTAATTAGTTGAATTTTCAGTCAGGAAAATTAATTTTCTACAAAAACAGGAATTTTCAACTAAAAAACTCAATTTTTCAACTAGAAATGGAATATTTTCAATTTAAAAAAATTATTTTGCAACCAACAAAAATCGAATTTTCGACAGAATAGTCAAATTTTTAAATAAAAGGTGAATCGAGAACCAAAAAATAAAATTTTTAACAAAGTAGTTCAACTTTCAACTAAGTACTTTCATATTTAACCCAAAAAGATGTTAATTTTCAATCAAAAACGGTTAAATTCAAGCTAAAAAGACAAATTTTTCACAAAATAGATGAATTTTCAGCCAGAAACATTAAGTTACTACAAAAAAGAGAAATTTTGAACTCATAAACTCAATTTTTAACGAGAAATGACATATTTACATTTTCAATTTAAAATGAATATTTTTTACTAACAAAAATCGTTTTTTGTACAAAATAGTTCAATTTTTGAACAAAATTGTTCCATTTTTAAATAAAAGATGGATCGTCAACCAACAAATAGAATGTTGAACAAAGTAGTTCAACTTTCCACCAGTGATTTGGTGATGTTAATTTTCAATGAAAAACAGTTTAATTCAACTGAAATACACGAATTTTTAAGAAAATAGATGGAATTTTAATCAAATATGTAGTTAAATTTTCGAGCAAAAACACGAATTTTTAACAAAAAAGTTAAATTTTCTACCAAAACAGACGACTTCATTAAAATAGTTGAATTTTCAAGCCAAGAAATTGAATTCTCAACCATATAGATGAATCGTCAAATTTATAGTTTACAAAACTAGTTTTCAAGAAAAGAAAAAAAAACGAATTTTCAACCAGTTGAATTCAACAAAGAAATCGAATTTTTAACAACGACAAAAACATTTATTTTCAACAAAATTGTTGAATTTTTAAGTCAAGAAGATTAATTTTCTACCAAATAGTTGCATTTTCAACTTATAAAGGCCTAATTTCCAACCAAAAATGGAAAATTTTAGATTTTTAAATAAAAATTACCTTTCTTGGTAAAAAATTCAAGTGTTTTGTTGAACATTCGCCTTCTATATTTCTGGTTATCTAACTACTACTTTAATTTAAACTTAAAATACTAATGCCATTATATATATTTTCAGCTGTTATTTGTGCTAAATTTAAAATCATGGAAGAGGAGGCTTTATGCAACGTTGGAAACATTATCATTATCATTATCATTTATGAATCGCTCTTTATTCGCGAAAATCATAGGATGGATTATAATGAGACTGATCGGATACAGATCGTGTACCGATCGGGTTTCCCGATCGGGAGTCCCGACCTGGCCCCGGTCTGGGCGTGTATTTCATAACCGGTTATATAGAGAGCTTGTATATTGTCATTTAATGTAACAAGGTACTACTTTCGGAGTAAGTTGCCGAAAATTGTACAGTTACAATGAGTCGGCGTGAATATTGCATGCATGAATTTCCATGACCCACTCATTTGGGTAGGGGTCCCTACTTTTCGTATACGATGTGTTCGCCCCTAAATGCATAATTGTTGGTCACAGTCGGTGTTGCATTACCTGCAGACTTGAGTTATAACGGGTGGTAGTTTTTCTTTTTCTCGCTTAGAGAGCGCAAAGAAAAACCCCAGAAAAATAACTTCCTTACCCACTCCCTGCTTCGCTAAATAGTAGAACACATTACTACAACGACACTGTCGATGAAAATCTATTTATTTTAATTTTTGCATCAAAAATAGAATTTTTTCGAAAAAATCGAGCTGTACCGAGAGTCTCTATACTCTTTAGAGTCTGTCCGCAAAAAATCAGACAAAATGGTCTGTCGAGGCTGATTTTGTAAAAAAGGCTCTGTTTGTTTATTATTACAGTTGCAAAATGCCAAAAAACCATAATTTTTCATATTTGAACTGCCTGTTCTGTATCATTTATTGATATTATCTTAAAAAGGTGAAAACCTGATGGATTTACAATTGATTAACAAATCCTGATAACTTAGATAAAGTTCCTGCATCCCGTTCAATTTTTATAAGCAAATTTATGATCAAAATCGATTTTTGCTGTACATTGAAGCCTGGAACCTCTTTTTCTCACGATTTCCCCGCGAAGTCAAGTGAAATCAATGTCTCACTAAAATAAAACACTTAAGTATTATTTTTTCGATTGTTATAAACAAATTTTATAAACAAATTCAATAAATAAGCGCTTTTGAATATATAAAATGCATTTTTTCTGCGCAATCATTATTTTTGCCTTCAAAAATGAAAATTTCATGACAGAAATGGACAATCAACAATATTTACCACTGTTATAAACAATACTGACTAACAATTGCATTAAACGGTCATTTTTTGATGAAAAAAATCAATTTTTTTTTCATAATTGTTCATTTTATCCCTAAATTGAAATTCTGATGGAAGAAAGTGACATTTCACTATATTTTTTATTGTTATTAACAATTCTGACGAACAGTTGCATTGAATAGTCGGAATGAAGGATGACAACCAGTGACAGAACCAGAGTAGAAAGGATCCTCATTTTTTCAAACTGAGGAAAATCCTAATAGTGTATTAATGTAGAATTTGGTTAACATTGTAACTAATGATTATTCCGGTCGTTTATGAAAGTACGTAATAATAAACATATATCCCAAAGTTGTTATCTCATTGATTATATAAACCTCATGCTCTTATATGTTATATTATATACTTCATGAATCAGATCAAGGAACAATGATTTTACGATATTTCAAATATTCTAAGGTATTTCAGAAGATTTCAATGGGTTTCAAAGCTTTTAAAGGATTTTGAAAGAATTCGAATATTTTAGTCCATTTCAGGTATTTGAAAGTATTTCCGAAGATTATTTAAAGGCAATGGAAAATACTTCATGAGATGAGGAGGAACCATTGAAATAATTGTTTCAAATTCAGATATACAAATCAAAGCGTCACCTTATCTCACTAATTTACAATGACCGCGATTCTGTTGGTAAATCAGATAACGAAACTGTTGAGAAATCGTACTCAAATTCAAGCCCGTCTAGCGGATGAGTTATCGTCTATTTACGTAAGATAAGAGGATTCAACTGTTTTTGTTTCAAAATTCAAATATTTTTTCATACAAATATCAACTATTACAGTTTCGTAGATAAGTCTTATTTTTGGTTGAATATTCAATTACTTAGTTGGAGGTGGACCTACTTTGTTAAAAATTCATTTTTGTTGTCTCGTATGTAGTGTTGAGTAGCGTTATTTATCTATAGTTTTTCGCGTAGTTCTCATCTCCTCCCTCCTGAATTGGATAGATCTGTCCTGTCTCCCACCCTTCTTCTATTTCTCCTTTAGTCTATAATTGGTTAAGAATCCCTGTCAACTCTTCTATTAGAGTTTGGGATAGGGCTTCAAGGAATTCGTTTATGATCCTATCTTCTCCTGGCGCCTTTTCCGTCTTCAGTTTCCGGATCTGTTCTTCTACCTATGCATTTGAAATATCTTTATTCAATTCTCCTAATTTATTTTCTTCTCCTCTCTTATTCTTCTTCGTTATATTCAACTCTGGCTCTTCTCCTATCTGTTCCGGCATTTTCTTTATTTAATCAATTTCGATTCTCCTTTTGTCCCTTCCAATAATTCCTTGAATTGTTCAATCTATTGTTCTTCATTTATACTGGTATTCGAACGTCCCCTTTTCCTTGATCTGTAGGGTCTCACTTTTTTGATCTTCTGAACTTGGCTATATTTCATCTGGTTTCCTTCCTTTTTTCATTGCATTCTTTTTTGAACCAATCTTCATCCATCTTCTTTCGTTGTTTCTCCATCCCAGTTCTTCTGCCGCTTCATTGAATATTCTCTTGAGCTTGTCGAGCCTTCCCTGTGTGGCCTTTGGTTTTCTTCTCGATTCTGTCCAGTTTTTGAGCAGTGCTTCTCTGAACTCTTTCTTTTTATCCTCTCTCCATTTCCAGCGTTTATGCAGAGAACCAACCTTCTATTGCCCCTGTGAATTCTATTTTGTCTTTGCAATTAGAGTCATATGATTCGATTCTACTCTTTCGTCTCTCTGCTTTTCATCAATTGGGTCTTCTTTATCCTTCACGATAAGATCATACAGGACCGATGCACTAATTATTACAATTAGCGTTAATTTTCCTTTTTTATCTCCCTTCAGTCTCTCATCAATGTCCGTCAAATCATAGGCTTCAGACCGTTTCAGTAGATTTTCTCCTTCTTTATTCAGTACTGCATCTTCCGCGTGTCTTTCCCAATCCTGTTCTCCTTCTGGATCCGTTCTCGCTGATTCTTTACTTATTCTCGCATTAAAATATCCTAAAAATGTAAAAGTGTGTCCTTGGTATGTAGATTGTTTCAGAAGTTTATCTATTTCTTCTTTGATTTTCTTTATTCTAACATTGTTGTTCTAAATTTTGTCTGTTCCATAAAAAAGATTTTTCTGTCAATTTACCTTCTTCATTCGATTGGATCCATTTGTTGGTAATCTTGATTCTTCTGTATCCTACCTTCACTTATTTTCTGTTGTCTTTTCCCTTCCAATCTCGTACTTCTCTTCAAAGCTTCCTTCTACTTTAATGGTTTCTTCTCGGAAAATTCGTGCTGGTTCTATCGCTGAGTTTCCCCTCTGTAGTCTTCTCACAACAATATTATTCTTTCGTTCTCTCTTTTCCCACATTTCCATTTTTTTCTCCAAGTCACTCATTTTTTGTGCGTCCATGTTCTCATTTTTAATTATTTTTACTGCCGACTCTCCTTTCTTCACCAGTTCCGTATAAATTTGCTACATTTTGTGATCTATTTCTTCTTTTCTCGATACCCACTCCTTGTTTCCAATTTTCGACTCCAAAACTTGGATTTTCTTACATATGTTTGTTTTTTCTCGCTCCCACTCTTCACTTTAGCGCTGAAATTCAGCCTTTACTTTTTGCAATTCTTTTTGGTTGTCCTCCCTCGATCTTTCCTTTTCTGCTCTTATTTCCTTCAAGTCTGCCATTATTAGCAGTCAGAGCTCTCGATCAGTCTTTCTTCTTGTCTCTTCTGTTTCATCCATCTCTCGCTGCTCTTGATTGTCACGTTCTTTTCAACAGGTATATTTTTGGGTAGTGCGTAAACTGTTCTCTACCTGTTCCGGTTGATTATTATTATCTTCCTTTTCTGCGGACTTCTCTGTTCGGCATCCCTTTATCGTTCTCTTCACGTATGTGTCTATACTCTATGATTTGCTGCACGTCTCTGATTTCGTCAACTTTTGGGCCTTCCTCTTCCACGACTCTCGGGGGCTGTTTTCACTTATTGCGTGCTACTGTTTGTTTCTGAATTTTCTGTCGGTAAGTCAGATTCACTCTTGTCCATCACTTTTTCTTCTTTCCCCCTGGCGACGCTAATGATAAGTTATGTATTTTGTTAAAAATTCATCATTTTCAATGGACAATTAATTATCTATCTTTTGTCAAAGATTTATCTTTTCTGACATGAACTTAAGCTTCTTGAATGGTGCCGTTTTCTTGGCCGTACCTCGGCCTTTCTCTATTTTCCCAGCTTGGGCTTCTTCTAGCAAACTGGGCTTCTTAACGGACCTGCCCAGCTATGATATTAGCTTGCGCGTCCAAGAGGCCTCCTCAAGCAGGTGGCCTCTCTGAACGCCAAGCAACTCCTTGCCCCCGGCCGATGGTCTGTCCGGGGCTTACTCTCCTTTGCGGCGCAGAGGTAGCACTGCGGTGTACTTTCGCACACCGCAGCTTTTTTAGAAAGCCCAAAAAAAGCTTAGAATTCTAGCGTGCATGATTTTTGTAATTTCTGAAATTTGCTATAGTGGAGGGGCTGGTTGCCCAAATCTCTCCCAAAATTAAGTTTTTATAAAAATAAAAGAGCCCAAAAATTGGCATCGGTGACCAAAAATAGCCGGAAACAGACCAAAATTATAGCATACATAAAAAGTTCAAATTCAATTGTGGAGGATCTAGTGGAATGGACCTGTAGCTTTCACGAATAGAAGCTCTATAAGGCAGGGTAGTTTTCCTGAGAAAGTTCTAAGACAGGTTTAAACTGTGGCATTGTTGTTACTTGATTTCAAACTTCTTATCAAAACTATGAGTGGGTAGTTTTCCCAATAGGTGTTGCTTGTGTAAATTTATTTTGGATGTTCCGGAAAGGCTTAAAATAGCTTCAAAACTGTGGTGAAGCTGTTTTCATGATATTTTCATTTTTTTGCGTAGTCTCAACTGTGTACGTGTACAGATTAAAGTTATTCTTAGGCTAAGTTCTTTCATTCAACTTGGTATCTCTACAAATTGTTTCATTTCCTGAGAAACTGACCTCTGATTCGTTTTTGAATTGACAAAAAAATATTTAGAGTTCACTCAAGGCCATTTTAGGGCAATAATGCTCATTCTTAATCAAATTGACGATATTTATTGATTATTTATTTCCAGCGCGTCTACATTGTGTTCTTTAGAATTGTAGGTTTAACTCAGATTGTTTCAGATTTTTACAATAACATTCAACGGTCACTCAAGGTCATTTTCTTGAAAATGTTGATTCAATTTAATGTTCTCTAGTTTTTTATAAAGAAACAGTGTCAATGTATTCATTTTGGCAAAAAAATTAGTCAAGTGGTTTGATAAAAGTTTGTCATATTATTTGAAAGTCATTTAAGGTCATTTCGCAAAAAAGGACCTTTTTACATTCTCATCAGAGAAGGTATTGGATTTGTGTGCAATTTGACCCCTCCCGTTTTTGTAAAATATCCACGTTTTGAGACCAATTCCAATTAAGCGTAAGGAAGTACCTTTCAATGAGTTAGTACGGAAACAGTTTTATTAGAACAAATGAAAATTGTTCAAACAATTGAAAATTTTTTCAAGATGCTTAACAAAATTTCACTTGTGGAATAAAAATTAATAATGCCAAAAAAGGGGAAAACATGACTTATATGAGTCACTTCCGCGCAAAATTGTCAATATTATATTTTCGGAGCATTTTTTGGTCTCCATAAGAAGGAGCAGGATTTCAGAATTCGGTGTAGTTTAGCGGAAATTATTTGTTGTCTTATGGGATTTTCTGTACATAAGAAACGCTAGAACTAGATTAAATTAACTCATAACACTAGAAAAAATTCCCGTTTTTAAAAGTAGGGCGGTACGTGAAGTTGGCAGCCATTTTCGAAAAGTGAGTTTCGACGGTTCAAATGTCAGAGCCACTACTAAAACCTATAGAGAACTCTAGAATTATTAAATAGATACACAGGTAGAATTCTGACATTTTTTTAGAATTCGTGATATTCGGTGTACATCTTCACAGAGATGTGTGTGTCTAGCATACAACAATCTAGTCTCAAATTTCCACGTCATCGTGGACAGATTCAATCCTTCCAAATGTATACGTGTGCGGATCGTTCACGTCTGCCCAATCAACTTACACAGTTGGTAGTGTAATCTTTTTGCACGTTCGAGGTTGCTTTGTGCAAAAATGTCTGCTATCATAAGGCGGACTCAAAGAACATCATCGGTTTGAAATTCTTATAAATTCCGCATAAATAGAAACACTTTCCAAATTCGACTTTTGACTAAATACACATTCTTAATCCCCAGAAATAAACTCAGATTAAATTGGTTCTCATTTCACACAAACTCCAATAAAGCTTGAAAGGAAATAGCAATTGCGATAGAAATCAGATTGTGTCGCAATAATTCTGATTTACGTATAGCTTAAAATATGTTCTTAATGTTATGGATCTATCATATGATTATATTTACCAATATAACTGAGGATAACCCCCAAAGTTATAACAAGAGTATAAAAAATCTTCATCTTTTCTAATTGGACGAAAAATGTATTGACGTATTCTTAAAAAATCTCATCAACACTGTAACAAATGAGGATTCTAGTGCTTCCTTTGATTATATAAGACGTCCTATAGTCTATATCTCTTAGATTATGAGATAGACGCCTTCGCTTATGAGATATTTACGTTTCATTAAAAAAATTTCATACGAAAAATTAGGTTTGTAAATTCGTTAAAACTGTTATCACAATTCATACGATGATTTATTTTTCAGCTAATTTAGTTTGCGATAACAAAAGCATCCCTTCGTACTCAGCAGATCTTCCACTTTCTTGATCTAGAACAGGGAAAAAGATATTTGCAATTTGCTGTTATTTGTTGAGAGCAAGAGTATCTCTACTTCGGTTTTCTCGACGGTTTCAGAGCATCATATTTATCTGAACATCTTAGGACTAGGATCATCCATTGCTGGTATCTTTGAGTTCCAGCACATCGACTTTTTTATCAAATTTGACTAAACTATACACTATATTTCAAGATCTCATTCTTTTCACAGTATTTCAAAGGATTGCAACGATTTCAATTAATTCAAGAGATTTTAATGAATATAATCAAATGTAATGGAATTTTACAGAATATCAATGAATTAATTGTAATTCACGAGATTACGATGGATTCAACAACATTGGACTGTTGATCGACAAAAAGTAGACCACTTTGAGTTTCAGTTACTTTCCGATTTTGCTTCGAATAATACATGTTTTCTATAAAAAAGGTAAATGATGTGCTCATCCCAAAGCACAATTCAGTAGTAAATCAGTATTTCAAGGTGATATTCGTGTAGCAATTTTCCTTCGTAAAAGGACAGTTTATTTTCAAAAAAATATTTGAAAGCTTCTCGTACGTGATTCTTAGTTGAATTAAATCATCATTTGAACAAATTCGTTATTTCTATTAATATTTATTATAAATAAATGCACAATTCAGCACATATTCAAACTGGAAGCACCGTTTATTTACAGAAAAGTATTGCTAGGAGCTAAATAAAATAATCGTAGATGATGCTCTCCGAAATATTAGATAATGTATTAATATAATTGACAATCGATTTTTTAACGTGTGAACAGATATAAATGTAACTTTTTTCACTCTGGAGGAAAATGATTCCTTGAGGCTGATTTGTACACTGAGCAAATCGATATTATCAGCTGGCGAAAACTGGAGTTACAAATAATCAAACTATAGCATTTTATATTTTCTTTCTTTCCCAAATTCTGGGAGACCCGACCTTCCTCTTCTCAAGCGATTTTATTTAATTTATTGATTTATTTCATTGTATTTTGTAATAAAACAAAGAAAATCAATATAAATATTCGATTTTTTTATTAAAAGATACAATCAAATAGATCAATAAAATCAATAAATTGAATGAAATCACTAAAATCAATAAAATCAATTTTCTTATCAATAAAATGAACAACATCAATAACATCAATCAAATCAATAAAATAAAATTTATACTGGTTTCACTGATTGTATTTATTTTATCCGTTTTATTCGTTTTATTAGTTTTATTGATTTTATTCATGTTTTTCATTTTATTGATAATTTATTGGAGGATATTGGGAATTTTTTAGCATCCCTGCCCTCCAAAAGCTTATCACAAAAGAGATTTTTGATGCTGCACCTTCTTAAAAAAATATTCATATTTATCAGCAAAAAGTTGTCATAATTTGACAAATAACTAGTTTTCATAATTTCGGAAATCCCTAAATTTATGCATCAATCCAAGAAATGATTGATTAAAAAAAATCAATAGATTGATAAAAATATTTTTGTGTCAAAAGTAATAATTTTTGTATTTCTAAAATATATTTTTAAAACTCTTTATTATTGTTGCTATAATATTTATGCAGGTTTACGGTAATCTATTTTAAAAAAAAAGAATTAGAAACAAACAAAAAATTCAAAAAAGTACGAATAAGCGAACGCATGACTGCAGACTCTGTAGCCTAGAACCTAGACCATTACCGCGTTAGTTCCCTTTCTTGCTTTAGGTCTCTTTCTTCGCGGACGGTCACATATGGTAATATCGAATATCACAGTTTGGCGAATTGATAAGATTAGAATTCATAAATAGATTTGCAGCAACGCCCAGTTTAGAAATATCAGAATTGGTAATTTGTGGTAGTTTTGAAATTTATTGCTTGGCGAACAGCGAAATTTATAATATATAAAGAAAAGTGAAGACTTGCCAGTTTTGTAATATTGAAATTATCAATGTGAAAAACTTTGCAATATTGCAATTTATACTTGGGCGATTTGATAAACTTGGAATTTATAAATAATTTTGCAGAGGGCCTAATTTGAAAATTTCAGAATTCGAAATTCATGGTTTTGGAATTTATTGCTGGGTGACTTGATACATTTTTTAATTTATAAAGAAATGTGGACACTTGCCAGTTTTGTAATGTTGGAATTATGAATGTGTAAAATTTTGTAGTATATCAATTTAGTGTTGGACAACTTGATTAACTTGGAGTTTATAAATAAATTTTCAGAGGGCCTAATTTGAATATTTCAGAATTCGAAATTTATGGTTTTGGAATTTATTGCTGGGTGACTTGATAAACTTTTTAATTGATAAGGAAATGTGGAAACTTGTCAGTTATGCAATTTTGGATTATTATCAACGTGGAAAATTTTGTAATATTAAAAATAACAGTTGGGCGCTTTGGTAAACTTGGAATTTATAAATAAATTTGCAGAGGGCCTAATTTGAAAATTTCAGAATTCGAAATTGATGGGTTTAGAATTTATTGCTGGGTGTCTTGATAAATTTATAATTTATAAAGAAAAATGAAGACTTGCCAGTTTTGTAATATTGGAATTATCAGTGTGTAAAATTTTGTAGTATATCAATTTAGTGTTGGACAACTTGATAAACTTGGAATTTATAAATAAATTTTCAGAGGGCCTAATTTCGAAACTTCAAAATTCGAAATTGATGGGTTGGAATTTATTGCTGGGTTACACATAAATTTACGCATAAATTTAGGGATTTCCGAAATTATGAAAACTAGTTACTTGTCAAATTATGACAATTTTTCGCTGATAAATATGAATATTTTTTTTATAGGGTGGAGCAACAAAAATCTTTTTTGTGATAAGCTTTTGGAGGGCGGGGACGCTAGAAAATTCCTATTATCCTCCAATAAATAAATCAATAAAATGAAAAACATGAATAAAATCAATAAAATTAATGAAACGAATGAAACGGATAAAATAAATAAAATCAATAAAAACAATGACATCAGTGATCCCAGAATAAATTCTATTTAATTGATTTGATTGATGTTATTAATGTTCTTCATTTTATTGATAATAAATTGGTTTTATTGATTCATTCGATTGTATTTATTAATAAAAAATAGATTATTTATATTGATTTCCTTTGTTTTATCACAAAATACAATGAAATAAATCAATAAATTGAATAAAATCACTGTAATCGATCAAATCAAATTATAATCAATAAAATCTAAATTATACTGATTTTATTCAATTCATTGATTTTATTGATATTATTATTTATTTTTTCATTGTATTGGTTTTATTGATGTCGTTCATTTATTTTGTTTTATTGATAATAATTTTATTTTATTGTTTTTAGTGATTTTAATCAACTTATTGATTTTATTGATTTATATAATTGTATTTTTTAATAAACTAATAAAAATCAATATAAATATTTGATTTTTTTAAATAAAAAATATAATCAAATGAATTAATAAATTGAATGAGATTACTAAAATCGGTTAAATCAATTTATTAACAACAAAATCAATAAAATAAACAACATCAATAAAATGCAAATTTTACTGGTTTTAGTGATTTTGTTCAGTTTATTGTTTTTATTACTTTGATTTATTTTATTGATTTCGTTGATTTGACTGATTTGATTGATTTTCTTCAATTTATTAATTTTTTTTTTATTGTAAATATTTGACTTTTTTATTAATTTCATATCGTTATATAGTGATTAAAAAGTAGAAACTAATTTCCCCATGCACTAATATAGAGAAAAATAGTTTTTACGAAAATATTAACAAAATAGGGAAAAAATGGATCAAATCCCATGCATTTGGTCTAATGTTTCCCCCCCTCAGTATTCAACGAAGCGAAGTTAGCTGGTGGTTAAAGTGAGAATACCTAATGTGTGGTTCGGACTTCAGAACATTTGAGAGCGAATTTGACAGGAGGTCTGCATGCTGTGTTTGCTTTGCTGCTTACAACACAGTCTTATGGTCTTCACATACACAGGACATCTCAATTTTGTACCCAGTTTTCTCCATTTCAAAATGATCGCAGTTTTAGATAAACAAAAGTAAATTCATAACTGATAATTCGAATAAAGAAAACATATCAGAGGAGAGAGGTGGGCCAAGCAGAAAACAACCATGGTTTAAGTGTACACAAAACAAGGTTCTTACAATTTTATTTTAATTGTAAAATAATTGTAATTGGAAATTAATTGTAAATAATTGTAAAATAAATTTAACAACATTTATTTTATAAAGACATATCCCGTGATTTTAAAAGGACAATACAATGTTTTAAGGTAATTCTTTGTATTATTTTAATAACTAGTGAACATATTTCTAGAATATTTTTCCTTGATTCAGCCCTAGGGTCAAACATGGTACAAAAAAATGTCGTGAAATTTCAAATAAAAACTGTACCCTGTATATATCAATTCTAAAATTAAAAATAATAATACTTTTTATAAATATTCCAAAATGTTATTTGAATATGATACCCTTTGATTTTTATTTAAAAAACTCTTGTAAATAGTTGTTCATTTTATAAACTGTACGCCATTTTTGTACTGTGTTTGACCTTATGGAATAGATTTGAAGAATGAAATTGTAAACATATCTCTATGAATTGGTGTTTAATTGAAAATTATGTATTTTGTTGACATTTTCATTTGACATCTGAAATATTGAAAAATTTTGTGAAATTTTGTCAACAATCATGTGAAAATTATATTTGCATAACCTTAAAATAAGCAAACAAAATACTTTAAAAAATAAATAGTTATTCCAATTTTTTATTTTTTATACAAAAATATTTTTCGCCTTAAATTATAATTTTGTTGAAATTTTCCGTTTTTCTTCATTAAACAATTTTTTTATTTGAAAATTTTTGTATTTAGTTGAAAACACATTCTTTTCACATTGACTTTAACTGTTTTTAATTGAAAATTTGAATATTTTCATTAAAATAGCAATTATTACATTTTTTGTTGAAAATTCAGCTTTTTTTGTTGAAATATCATCTTTTTTTGATTGAAAATTCGACTGTTTGGCTTAAACTTTTTTTGCTGTTGCAATTTTGATTGACGTATAGAAATATTGAAATATCTTCAAAAATGTCCTTAAGAATCTCAGGAAAATTATATTTATACAAACATAAAAATAAATAGTTGTTCGAAATTTTCATTTTTTCTACAAAAATATTTTTCGTCTTAAATGATAATTTTTATGCATTTTCTTCACTAAAAAATTGTTCGATTTAAAGATTTTGTTGTTTGTTTGAAAATACATTCTTTTCAAATTGATTTTAACTGGTTTTAATTCAAAATTAGAATATTTCCATTAAAATAACAATTATTACATTTTTCGTTGAAAATTCAGCTTTTTTCGTTGATATATCATAATTTTTTAATTGAAAATACTACAAAAAATTAGCTTTGAAATTGTTTTGTCCTTTCAAAATCATGGTATATTTCTTTATAAAATAAATTTTGTTAAAATTATTTTACAATTATTTATAATTTATTTCCAATTAAAATTATTTTACACTTGAAATAAAATTGTAAAAATAAATATTAATATAAGTTTTCTAAGATTTCAGATATTTCATGTCAAAATTTGAACAACAAAAAAACATTTTCAACCTAATAGTTTAATTTTCAGGCTAAAAAAGTTAATTGTCAACAAAAACGTAATTCTCAACGAAAAATGTGATAATTGCTATTTCAATGAAAGAAATTTATTGAAAATAAAAAAAATTTAAAACCAAAAATTTTTTATTGAAGAAAAAAGGAAAATTTCAAAAAAATTATAACTTAGGGCGAAAAATATTTTTGTATAAGAAATAAAAATTTGGAATGACTATTTATTTTTTAAGTTTTTCTGTTTGCTAATTTTAAGGTTTTTTAAATATAATTTTCACATTATTCTTGACGAAATTTTAGAAATTTTTTCAATATTTCTGATATTTCGAATGAAAATTTTAACAACAAAAAAAGTCTCAACTAAACAGTCGAATTTCCAACCAAATAAAGATGATATTTCAACGAAAAGAAGCTTATTTTTGAACGAAAAATGTAATAATTGTTATTTTAATGAAAATATTCTAATTTTCAATTAAAAAAGGTTAAAATCAATTTGAAAATAATGTATTTTCAACCAAATAACAAAATTTCAAATCAAAAAATTTTTTAGTGAAGAAAAAAGGAAAATTTCAACAAAATTATAATTCAAGTCGAAAAATATTTTTGTATACAAAATAACAATTTGAAATAACTATTTCTCTTTTAAATATTTTGTTTGCTTATTTTAAGGTTACCTAATTATCATTTTGACATGATTCTTGAAAAAATTTCACAAAATTTTTCAAGATTTCAGATATTTCAAATAAAAATTTCAACAGCAAAAAAAAGTATAAACAAACAGTCGAATTTTCAACCAAAAAAAGATGATATTTCAACAAAAAAAGCTGAATTTGCAACAAAAAATGTAATAATTGCTATTTTAATGAAAATATTCAAATTTTTAATTAAAAACAGATAAAGTCAATGTGAGGAGAATGTATTTTCAACTAAATACAAAAATTTTCAAATCAAAAAATTGTTTAATGAAGAAAAAAGGAAAATTTCAACAAAATTATAATTTAAGGCGAAAAATATTTCTGTGTAAAAAATAAAAATTTGGAATAACTATTTATTATTTTTATGAAAGTATTTTGTTTGCTCATTTTAAGGTTATGCAAATATAATTTTCACATGATTCTTGACAAAATTTCACGAAATTTTTCAATATTTCACATGTCAAATATAAATGTCAACAAAAAACATAATTTTCAAATAAACACTAATTAATGGAGATATGTTTATAATTTCATTATTCAAATCTATTCCATAAGGTCAAACATGGTACAAAAATGGCGTACAGTTTATAAAATGACCAACTATTTACAAGATTTTTTTAAATAAAAATCAACGTGTATCATATTCAAATAAAATTTAAGAATATTCATAAAAAGTATTATTATTTTTCATTTTTAAAATTAATATATACAGGGTACAGTTTTTATTTGAAATTTCACGACATTTTTTTGTACCATGTTTGACCCTAGGGCAGAATCAAGCAAAAATATTCTAGAAACATGTTCATTAGTTATTAAAATAGTACAAAGAATTACGTTAAAACATTGTATTGTCCTTTTAAAATCATGAGATATCTCTTTATAAAATAAATTTCCTTAAATTTATTTTACAATTATTTACAATTAATTTCCAATTACAATTCTTTTAAAATTAAAATATAACTGTGAAAACTTAATTTTGTAATGTTGAGATAAGTATTTTCAGACATTAAAGGTTTCGTAAAGTTTTTATATATTAAGAAAGCATATGAGGTCAAGTTAATAACTTTTTTGCTTTTCTCTTAAAATCCCCAAAAAATTTAAAAAAAAATAATAGGTAAATTATCAACTAAAAACTATAAATTGTCAATTACAAACGGAATTGTTAAATTTTGATTTGAAAAAATTAATTTTTCACAAAAAAACACAAATTTCCAACAAAATAGTTCAATTTATAACCAAATAGTTGAATTTTTAACCAAATATTTGAATGTTAAATCTACAAAGTTCAGTTTTTAACTGAATAGTTCAATTTTCAACTAAAAAAGCTAAATTTGCAACCAAATAATTGGATCTTCAATTAATAAAATTCCAACTAAAAAATTTTTTTTTGCAAAATACTTAAATCTTCAATCATTAAAATTAATGTTGATCAAAATAGTTCAACTTTCAACCAATTACTGGATTTTTCAACCAAACAAAGTTGAATTTTCATACAAAACAAAAGTATACCTTGACTAAAAAAAAATGGAATAGTTAGATTTTCATTTAAAAAAATAATTTTTAATAAAAAAAACGAATTTTTAACGAAAAAGTTCATTTTCAATTGCATAGTTGCATTTTAAACTGAAAACGATCAATTTTCAATTAAAGGTCTTCAACCAATAAAATTAATTGTTAACAAAGTAATTAAACTTTCGACCAATTAGTTGAATTTTCAACTACAAAAAAAAAATGTTCAACAAAATAATTAAATTTTTAACAAAAAAGTTTGTTCCAATCACATTCTTGAATTTTCAACCAAAAAGGAACAATCTTCAACCAAAAATGGATTGGTTAAATTTTTAGTTAAAATAATTTATTTTTATCAAAACAAATTTTTTAATACAATAATTAATTTTTCTGTTAAAAAATTTTATTTTCAATCAGATTTTTTTTTAACAAAATATTTAAACCTTTAACCAATAAAATTAATTTACAAAAAAGTAATTTAACTTTCAACCAAATAGTGGAATTTTCAAACAAAAAAGAATAATTTTCAAAAAAACTTTTATTTTAATAAATTAATTTCCAACTATAAAGAAAACGAATTTTCAACGAAAAAATTAATTTTCAACGAAAAAATTAATTTTCAATTACAAACTTGTATTTTAAACTGAAAACGATCAATTTTCAATTTTAAATCTTCAACCAATAAAATTAATTTTTAACAAAGTAATTAAACTTTCGACCAATTAGTTGAATTTTCAACTAAAATAAAAATTTTTTCAACAAAATAATTAAATTTTCAACAAAAAAGTTAGTTTTCAATCACATTATTGAATTTTTAACCTACAAAGTTGTATTTTCAACTAAATAGTAAAATTTTAAAATAAAACAGATAAATTTGCAACCAAATAATTAAATTCTTGTATAAAAAAGATACATTAAAAAAAATGGAATATTTAAATTTCCATTACAAAAAAAAATGTCAAAAGAAGAAGCGAAAAAATTAATTTTCAACTAAAAAAGGAATTTTAAACAAAATCTTCTACCAATAAAATTACTTTTGAACAAAAAATGAAAGTTAAATTTCCATTAAAAACAATAATTTTCAACATAAAAAAATCTTCAACAAATGAGTTGAATCTTCGACCAATAAAATGAATTTTTATCATCAAAATTAATATTTTTCTTTTGTTATATATTTGCCTGATAAGCCGGAAAGCTGATAATTGGAAATATAATTTTGATGAGTGAGTTTGATGTTTTGAAATTATTAATTTTAAAAATGTGTCATTTTTTTTGTTTAATAATTTTCCCAACTGTAAAATATAACAATCTGAATAAATCGGTTCAGAATCAACCTTAAATAAATTTTATTTTTTCGGTGGTAGCCGCATATTAGGACCTCGAACGGGTCTAGGGGGTCGTTCAGTTTGGGTGGAAGTAACTTTGGTGCAACATAAAAAATTTAAAACAGAAGGAACATTTCGTTTGCGTAGTGAATCAGGCTTATCCAGATGATCCAATGGTAGATGAAGAGGTCCTTCGGATGGTGGTACATTCGGATGTTGAATCGGCAAAAAAACATCATTTTTATCATTATTATTTTTATTTTCATTTCTACTCCATTTTCCAGGCCTTTCTTTTGACTTGACTAATTCTGCACCTGATTTTAGAAAAAGAAAGGGTTCCATGTAGTTTTTGTCCTAATAACTTTTCATCATTCCATGAAAATCATTTTTTAAACAAGAAAAAAATTTGCCCCAGCCGGGATTCGAACCCGGAAACATGAGCACATGAGTAGAGCGTTCACCGATTACGCAACCGAGGACTCAGCAAAACTGTTCTTGTTCTTCAAAGCTACTTTTGCAGGGGAATGGTACACGTATTTTTCCACTTTGACAATTGTAGGCAGATTGTTTTCTTGTTCTTTAAATAATTATTTGTCCAAAATAAGCCTTAAACGTCAAATTTTAATTTTTAAAAATTTTTCAAATTGGAAAAATACGAGTAGTAGAACGCTGTAAAAGTAACTTTGAAGAACTGTAACTGTTTAAAGCTCTATTCATATATGGTGGCGTTTCGGGTTCGAATCCGGGCTCAGGCAGATTTTTTTTGCTATTCAAAATATGATTTATCTAAATTATTCCTTAAACATCGAATTTTAATTAATTTGAAGATTTTAAAGTATTTCGAAAAATTTCACAAGATTTAAACAATTTTTTTAATGTCTTAAGATTTGAAAAGGTTTAAAAGATTTCTAGGGATTCGACAAGTATTTTTATTATGGAATTTTAATGAATAATTTATTTGGCATAAAAAATGTAGAATAATTAATTTCTGGGTCCTAAATATAATTTAAAAAAATCATTTATATTGAAAAATTGTTTTAAATTATTAATAAACTTACATTTGAAATTAAGGGACAGAATGAATGTAAGCAGCACAATCCCAATGACGATCTTCATATTTTTTTCAAATTGCTGATTTGAAGAAATTAAAATTTAAATCTAGTTTTTTTTCAAATTTCGTGACCGAAGACTAATAACTGATGAATTTTTCGATTGCATTTATACTAATCACTATGCATAACGGAATTTTTTGAACGAGAACGTTTATGGCGACTGATAACGAAGATAAAGTGAAATATTAGATACAATTCTGAATTTTTACTTGCCATTTGACAAAAATAGTAATAAATCTATCTTTAAATCTTCTACGAGTTTCGAAACGAAAAATTAACGTGGGAGTTTATTGCGCCTGATGACGAGGATAAAGTTAAATATTAGATACAATTCAGAATTTTTACTTGCCATTTGACAAAAATAGTAATAAATCTATCTTTAAATCTTCTACGAGTTTCGAAACGAAAAATTTTTTTCGTTAAAAAATCATATTAACGGGTTGAAAATTCCACCCTTTTGATTTTCGTTTGAGGATTCAATAATTTGGTGGATAATTAAACTATTCAGTTGAAAATTAATTTTTTTGTTAAAAATTAAACTATTTTTATGAAAATCTAACTTTTATATAGAAAATTATTTTTTTGTCGTTAAAAAATCATATTAACGGGTTGAAAATTAATGTACTTTATTGAAAATTCGTGTTTTTTGATAGAAAATTAATATTCTTTCTGGAAAATTCATCTTATTGTTTGAAAATGTATCTATATGTGTAAAAATGCATCTTTTTTTTTAGTTTAAAAGTCAACTAATTGGTTGAGTTTGTAGAAAATTCATATTTTTTTAAGATATATTATTTTAGTTGAAAATTCATCTCGTTTGTTGAAAATATAAATATTTTGTTGAAAATTCTCTTCTTTTTTGCTTGAGAATTATTTTTTTTTACCAACAACATAACCATTCTAGGTTTGGTTGAATGTTGAATTTAAAAAAATCCACAATTCTCCATTATTACCCTTTTTTTGCAAAAAATAACCCTCTTTCCTACGTTTTGATAAAATTTTGAGCTTACTTTTCGAGGAAGGGGGCTGTAAAAAATAGCCTAAAATTGGCAACATAGTTTATGGATGACCCCTGAGAGTTTCAGTGCTTCTGTAATAGGCTTACCTTGGAAACATCGAGATAAGGTTCCCAAACGGTGAATCCTCGACCTATAAGATCAATCGCGGCTCTTCGTAGGGCAGTATGCAGCGGTAATTTTGGTGAATGGGGTGCATGGAGTAAGTGGGTGAGTGCCATGCTGGTGTGCCTCGCAAGATTGTTGTTTCCAATTCCAAAACCCTCGACGACGGAACTCCTTCGTCGCTGCTCGTTATTTTTTCTTTGGTTTGCTGTTGCTACATCCTGTCCGAATTCAGCGCCAATCACACCCAACAGTACGACTGCTGTTGTTTGCTTTCGTTTCAGTTCAGCCACACTCGACGGCTTCCTCGTCATACTCATTTCTGTAATAAGCAAAGAATAAAGTGGCTTGGTGTATTTTGGAAAGAGAATTTTTCAGATCTATGTATAACAGGGTGTCCAGCGATTCTTAGGAAGGAAATTTGAGGTCTTTTCCAGGTTTTCCAGGTCAAGAAGACAAGTTTTTTCAGGTCTCCTTTTTTTACAGAAAATAATGAGATGACAGTTTGTTATATATGTAGAAAACGAGCCATTTCATTTTTGATTGGCCAACGAATTCTAAAAAGGCAGAACCATGAATTTTGTAAAACATTTGAAATCCTTGAAATAGTTGTGAAACTTTTTGGAAACATTTTATGAAAGCTTTGAAATATTTGTGAAAGCTTTCTTTAATCCTCGTTTGTCAAATATTTTGTGTTCGTTTGAAATCACTGAAATCTTTATGAAATTTTTATTAAATTTTTAAAAATCTTAGTGAATTCATTGAAATCTCTTTAAGTACTTAAAATCTTTGTAAAGTCTTGAAATTTCTGTGAAATCTTTTTAAATTGTTGTAAAATGTTTAAAATCCTTGAAATCATTAAAATCTTTGTGAAATTTTTTGAAGTCTTTTTGAAAAAATTGTATGAAACCTTTACAATATTTGTGAAAGCTTTCTTTAATATTTGTTTGCGAAATCTTTTGTGTTCGTTTGAAATCATTGAAATCTTTTAAAACCTTCTCAAATTTGTTGAAACCTTTTGAAATAGTTTAATATCTTTGAAATATTTGAGAAATCTTTCGTATTCGTTTGAAATAATTGAAATATTTGAAATCGTTTAAAATCTTTCAAATATTTTGAAATTTTTGGAATTCTTGTATTCTTTTTAAATCTCTCTGAAATCTTTGTGAATTCTTTAAAATTCTTGAAATCTTTCTAAAATGTTTTGAAATCTTTTGAAACAATTTTATGAAACCTTTGAAATATTTGAAAAAGCTTTCCTTAATCTTTGTTTGTGAAATCTTTTGTGTTCGTTTGAAATCATTGAAATGTTTTGAAATCATTTCAAATTTTTTGAAACCTTTTGGAATAGCTTAACATCTTTGAAATATTTGAGAAATTTTTCGTATTCCTTTGAAATCATTGAAATATTTAAAGTCTTTGAAATGTTTTGAAATCTTTATAAGGTTTTTATAAAAGCTTTGAAATCTTTACGAAATTTTTATTAAATCTTTAAAAATCTTTGTGAATTCGTTGGAATCTCTTGAAGTACTTAAAATCTTTGTGAAATCCTGAAATTTCTGTGAAATCTTTTTAAATTGTTGTAGAATAATTGAAATCTTTAAAATCCTTGAAATCATTGTGAAATTTTTTGAAATATTATGAAAAAATTGTATGAAAGCTTTGAAATCTTTGTGAAATCTTTTTAAATCTTTGTGAATTCGTTGAAATCTCTTTAAGTACTTAAAATCTTTGTGAAATAATGACGTTTCTGTGAAATCTTTTGGAATCTTTTTAAATTGTTCTAAAATGATTGAAATATTTAAAATCCTTGAACTCATTGTTAAATTTTCTGAAATATTTTGAAAAAACTGTATGAAAGCTTTGAAATATTTGCGAAAGCTTTCATTAATCTTTGATTGCGAAATCTTTTGTGTTCTGTAAAGAAGATTTTCGTTCATTTGAAATCATTGAAATCTTTTGAAATCTTCTCAAATTTGTTGAAACCTTTTGAAACAATTTAAAATCTTTGAAGTGTTTTAAAATCTTTGGAATTCTTGTATTCTTTTGAAATCTTCATGAAATCTCTGAAATCGTTGAAATCTTTAAAATCCTTAAAATCTTTACAATCCTTGAAATCTTTGCGAAATGTTTTGAATTCTTTTGAAAAATTTTTATGAAAGGTTTGCAATATTTCTGAAAGCTTTCTTTAATCTTTGTTTGTGAAATCTTTCGTATTTGTTTGAAATCATTGAAATATTTTAAATCGTTTGAAATCATTGAAATCTCTTAAAATCTTATGAAATTTGTTGAAACCTTTTGAAACAGTTTAAAATCTTTGAAATGTTTTAAAATCTTTGCAATTCTTGTATTCTTTTGAAATATTTATGAAATCTTTGTGAATTCATTAAAATCCTTGAAATCATCTTGAAATTTTTTGAAATCTTTTGAAAAAATTGTATGAAAGCTTTGCAATATTTGTGAAAGCTTTCTTTAATCTTTGTTTGCGAAATCTTTTGTGTTCGTTTGAAATCATTGAAATCTTTTAAAACCTTCTCAAATTTGTTGAAACCTTTTTTGATTATATCAACAGAAAAAATTATTGGATTGGAATTTTTGGGATATTTGGATTTTTTACAATAAAATCAGATTTGCGGTTGTAAAAGAGATTTTCGCATATGAAACTTTTTTTTAGTTCTACTAGACCTACAAATTCTACTATATTTCGTGAAAAATATTTTTTCACTGTAAAAAAAAGCGTACCTAGAAAAATTAACTTTTTTGTCCTGGAAAACCTGGAAAAGTCTTTGAATTTTTTTTAAAGAAACGCTAGACACCCTGGTTGAATTAAACTGTTTATGATTTCAAATTAAACTCTTTTTTGGCTGAAATATCGACTATTACATTTTTGGTTGAGAATTAATCTTTCTTGGTTGAAAAATCAACTATACTAAGTTGAAAGTGGAACTTATCATTAAAGCTGATTAGACACGTTTTTATAAAATCAAAAAATGAATTGAATTATTCTAAAAAAAAAACTTTCAAAATAAATAATAATTTTAAATGGGAAACATTAATAATGAAAAAATTTCTATTCCGGAACGTTGACACTTATACGAATGTAAACTGGAAAAAGTTGTTCACCAAAAATTCTGATATTAAAACTTTTTTAAATTCAAACCTTTTAAAATTTCAATTATTTGAAGTAAATTTAAATCACTTAAGAATTAATCATTTTGAAATTGCTTATTATACTTTCCAACATTCAATCAGTTCAATTTTAATAGCAAAATTAAAATCTATGAAAGGGAAAAATTAAAAATGTAGCGTTCAGATAATTTAATTTTCATCTTTTTTTATTTTAAACTCAATTTTTTATTTTAAATCTTCCTTTAGAATTATTATTGATTCTTGAAATTTGCAAATCAAATATTTTTCAATTTTAAATTATTTATTTGTTTAAATCTTCAACTAAAAATCGGAAAATTTTAAGATATTACCATATAATGGATTTTTCAAAGGTTTCACCACTCGGTTTTCGAGTGTACACCAGATTAAAAAACATTACTAAAGATTTCAAAAGGTTTCAACATATTTCAAAGATTGTAAAATATTTAAAAAGATTTTAAACATTTTACAAAGATGTCACGGAAGATTAAAAAAAGGCGTGTACACCAGATTTCAAATATTTCACAACAATTTCACAAAATATTGAAAACTTTCAAAATATTTAAAGGATTTCAAAGGTTTGAATCAGGGTACAGTACAGCAGATTGCAAAGATTTTAAAATATTTCGAAGATTTGATATCAAAAGGTTTCAAAACATTTTAGAAGATTTGAAAAGATTTCACTAAGATTTTAAATAATTCAATTATTTCAACGAATAAAAAATATGTCATAAAGAAAGATATAAGAAAAAATTGCGCAAATATTTCAAAAGCTTTGACAAAGATTTGACAAAATTTTTCCAAAAATTTCGAACATTTCATAAAGATTGCAAGGATTTCAAAGATTTGAAAAAGGCGTGTACACCAGATTTAAAAGTTTTCACAAAGATTTCTAACATTTCCAAAGATTTTAAAACTTTCAAAAGATTTCAAAGATTTTAAAAAGGGTATGGTAAACCAGATGTGTAAGATTTCAAAATATTTTACACAGATTACAAATATTTCAATGATTTCAAATGAATACAAAAGATTTCAGAAAGATTGAACAAATATTTCATAAAGATTTCCAAAGAGTACACCAGATTTCAAAGATTTTAAACGATTTCGAATATTTCAATGATTTCAATCGAATAAGATTTCACAAATTTTCAATGATGCTAAACTATTTCAAAAGTTTTCGACAAATTTGAGAAGATTTCAAACGAATACAAAAGTTTCACGAAAAAAGATTAAAGAAAGCTTTCACAAATATTTGAAAGATTTCAAGGATTTCAAATAGTTTACAAAATTTTAAAAAGTTTCCAAAAGATTTCACGGATTCCAAAGATTTAAAAGAGGCGTGTACACCAGGTTTCAAATAGTTCACAACAATTTCACAAAGCTTTTAAAATTTTTAAAAGATTTCAAATGTTTGAAACAGGATACAGTACAGCAGATTTCAAAGATTTTAAAACATTTCGAAGATTTGAAACGATATCAAAAGGATTCATAACATTTTTGAAGATTTGAAAAGATTTTACTAAGATTTTAAATAATTCAATGATTTCAAAGAATAAAAAGGATTTCACAAACATAGATATAAGAAAAAATTTCACAAATATTTCATAAAGATTGCAAGGATTTCAAAGATTCGAAAAAGGCGTGTACACCAGATTTTAAAGATTTCATAAAGATTTCGAACATTTTCAAAGATTTTAAAACTTTCAAAAGATTTTAAAGATTTAAAAAAAAAAGTATAGTAAACCAGATGTGTAAGATTTCAAAATATTTCACACAGATTACAAATATTTTAATGATTTCAAATGAATACAAAAGATTTCAGAAAGATTGAACAAAGATTTTATAAAGATTTCAAAAGAATTCCAAAGATTTCAAAACGGGTACATTACACCAGATTTCAAACATTTTAAATGATTTCGAATATTTCAATGATTTCAATCGAATAAGATTTCACAAATTTTCAATGATGCTAAACTATTTCAAAAGGTTTCCACAAATTTGAGAAGATTTCAGTGATTTCAAACGAACACAAAAGTTTCACAAAAAAAGATTAAAGAAAGCTTTCACAAATATTTCAAAGATTTCAAAAAAATTGTAAAAGATTACAAGGATTTCATATATTTTACAAAATTTTAAAAAGATTTCACAGAAATTTCAAGATTTTCCAATGATTTTAAGTACTTCAAAAGATTTAACGAATTCACAAAGATTACAAAAGATTTCAAGGATATCAAAGACGACTTATGCTCGCAAACAATTAGGAATTTGTTTATTTATGGTTCTGCTTTCTTTAAAAATTGTTGGTCAGTAAGAAATGAAATGGCTAATTTTTTAAATCTATAACAAACGGTTATTTCATCATTTGATGTAAAGGAAAAGGAGACCTGGAAAAACTTGACTTCTTTAACATTTTTTTTTTTTTTTAATTTTAATTTAATTTTTCATTAATTAAATTAAATTATTATAAATATATTATTTTTAATATATATATATCCTAAATACAGTCTTCCCCCTTTTTTCTCTTAGTTTCCCCTTTTTTCTCGAAATTTCCCTTTTTTTTCCCCCTATTCTCAAAAAACTTCCCCTTTTCTCTTGAAATATACGATATTTGAAAATAAAATATTTGAATTACGCGGAAAATTCTCTGAAATTAGTAAGTGTACCCATTATTGATTTTGTTTTTATTGAAAATTCAACTACATATTTTGTTAATCTTTTTGGTTTGAAAATGTACCTCTTTCTATAGAAATTTCTTTTTTTTTTTTGTTGAATAGCCGGATTTTGTCCGTATACGTAGACACTTCATTTAAATTATTTCAAATCTTTCCCAAATTTCTAAATGTCTCTTCAACTTACTCTAATTTTTTGTAGTAATAATAGGCGTTCAATATTTATTTTTCAATTTTTCACAAAAAATGGAATAGTTAAACTTTCAGATAAAAAAATTAATTTTCAACAAAATAGTTCAATTTTCAACCAAAGTGATGAATTTTCAAATAAAATTATGAACCTTTAACTGGAATATAGTTAAATTTTGAACCGAAAAGAGGAATTTTCAACTACATGATGAATATTTAACTGGAACACTTGAATTCTCAACCAGAAAGATGAATTTTGAAACAAGAGTATTAATTTTCAAACAAAAAGATGAATTTTATACCAAGAAATACAATTTTTCAACAAAAGACATGAATTTTTAACGAAATAGTTGAATTTTTTATTAAATAAGACAAATTTTCAACCAAATAGTTGAATTTTCAACTAAAAAAATAATAATTTTCAACTGAAAATAGAATAGTAACATTTTTAGTTAAAACAATTAATTTTAAGCCAAACATAAGAATTTTCAAATAAAACAATGAATTTTCAACTCAAATAGTTGAATTTTCAGTTAAAAAAATTACTTTCAACAACAAAAAAACTTTAAAAAAATAGTTACATTTTCAATCAAAGTGATGAATTTTCAAACAAGATTGTAAGTATTTAACTGGAATAGTTGAATTTTAAGCAAGAAAGATGAATTTTTAACTGAAATGATGAATGTTTAACTAGAATAATTGAATTTTTGACGAAAAAGATTAATTTTCAACCAAGATTATTAATTTCTACCAAAAAAGACGAATTCTCTATTAAAAAAGATAATTTTTCAACCAAAAATGGAATAATTAAATGTTTAGTCAAAAAATTAATTCCAAAGAAAAAATAAGTTTTTAATCAAACACCTCATTTTTCAACCAAAGAAATGAATTTTTAATTAAAACGATGAATCTTCAACAACAAAAAATTGTAACAAAGGAGTTTAACTTTCAACCAAATAATTTTATTTCCAACCTAAAAGATGAATTTTCAACTAAAATTATAAATATTTTACTGGAATACTTGAATTTTTAACCGAAAAGAATTTTTTTAAATAAGATCAACTTTTAAAGAAAAAGATAATTTTCTACAAGAAAAATCGACTTTTTAACAAAATACGTGAATTTTCAACTTGTCATTCAAATTGTTGAATTTTGAACCAGAAAAGATCAATTTTCCACTAAAAACGGAACAGTTAAACAAATTAATTTTTAACCAAAATTATGAATTTTGCAACAAAAACGATTTATAATTACTGATTTTAAATATACAGTTAAATATTTCTAAATTTTAAGCAATTGTTCTTTTTTTAATTAATTTTAAATTTTTTTAAATTTTGTTTAAAAATCATTATAATGTATATTCACAATTCCTCGACTAAACATGTTTTAAATCCAAAATTGTCGAATTCAAATGCTTCTAATTTTTAAATTTTCAAGTCTTTAAAACTGCATTAAAATTTTTTTTAATGAAAAATGTACGCTCAAGAAATAAAATTTAAAATGGAAAATTTTTAAAGTCAAAGTTATTCAAATTACGCATTATAAACTGAATGATATCATAATTGAAAAAGGGTTTTAGGGGAGGAGACTGCGGTAAATTACAGGTTTTACAAGTACATAATTTGTTTAAATAAAAAAAATCTTACTGCGTGTAATTGTTTAGTGCTTCGTATAATTTGTCGGCTTTCACGAGAGCATTGCCTTCATTTTTAAGCCTCTCAGCTTCTGACTTTTGCTCTGGAGTCGCTTCCGGTCCTACATCTGGTTTTGAGCTGTCCATGACTGATTTATAAACTGTCGTCAGATTGAAATTCACAGGAGCATCGGCTGCCTGCACGTTGTAGGCACTTTCCAAACATTGGATGGCAACTTCGAGACTCTCGCGAGAATCGGCAGTCAATCCACCATCCTCTAATTGTTGAGTCAGAAACTGAACTATCGACGCCACCAAGCCTTTTACCTCCATAGTCTGGTTTTTGTCTTTCAATTTCTGGAACTAAAAATATTTTTTTTTTTAGGACAAATAAAATATTATTCGAATTCACTCAAGAAAATTTGAAAAATCTTATTAAAAAAAGTAGTTCAGTTTAAAAAAATGTCATAGTTGATACTTCTAACAAAAAAATGTTTCAGTTTAAATTAAAAACAGTTGAATTCAACAAAAAAAGGAAACGAATTTTGAACAAAATAGTTCAATACTCAATCAAAAACAGTTTAATTTTCTACCAAAAAAGAAGATGAAATCGTTACCAAAAAGATTACTTTTTTATAGTGAAATTCTCAACCAAGAAAGACTTTTCAGTCAAGATTAAAAAAAAATTCAATTAGATAGTTCAATTTTTAAGCTAAAAAGACGAATTTTCTACAAAATACTTGAATTTCCAACCCAAAATTACGAATTTTTAAGAAAGAAGTTAATTTTCAACCCAAAAAGTAATAGAATTTTTAACCAAATATAAATAATTTTCAACAAAAAATTTAACAGTTGATATTTCAACCAAAAACTTAAAATTTTAAATAAAAAACAGACGAATTCAATTAAAAAATAAGAATTTTCAACATAATAGATGAATTTTCGACCCGAAATTACAAATTTTCAAGAAAAAGTTAATTTTTAACCAAATAGTTCATTAAAAAAAAAATTGATAAATTTTTATCAAAGTACTTTAACTTTCACCCAAGTAGTACAATTTTTACCAAAAAAGAGGTATACACAAGGAAATACTTCAGTTTTAAACCAAAAAAAGATTTTTCAGTATAAAGAAAAAACAATTTTCAACAAAAATATTACATTTTTAACTGAAATGATGAATCGTCAACCAAAAAAGATGAACTTTCAAACCAAAAAGACGAATTTTTAAGAAAAAAGTTAATTTTCAACCCAAAAAGATGACATTTTCTAGAAAAAATGTTTATTTTCAACTACAATGATGAATCTTCAACCAAGATGATAAATTTTTATCAACGTAATTCCACTTTCACCCAAGTAGTAGAATTTTTAACCGAAAAATAAATTATTTTCAACAAAAAATTTAACAGTTGATATTTCAACCAAAAACTTAAAATTTTAAATAAAAAATCTTTGGAAATCTTTACAAAATATTATAAATATTTTTGCAATATTTGATAATATTTGTGAAATTATTGAAATCTTTGTGAAATCTTCAAGAAATTATTGAACGTTTTCGGATCTATTTAAAATATTTTGTAATATTTGTGAAATGATTGAAATCTTTGTGAAATCCTTGCGATATATTTAAAATATTTGGTAATATTTGTAAAATAATTGAAATTTTTGCAAAATAATTGAAATCTTCGTGAAATATTTGTAAATCTGTGCAAAGTATTATAAATATTTTTGCAATATTTGATAACATTTGTGAAATTTGTGAAATCTTTGTGAAATATTAGCGACATATTCAAAATATTTGGTAATATTTGTAAAATTACTGAAAGGTCTGGAGTCTTCCTAAAAGCATTGGAAATCTTTCTGAAATCTTTTTGTGAGATATATATCTTTGTGAGATATTTTGTATCTATTTCAAATCTTTGCTAAACCTTTGAAATCTTTGTGAAATCTTTTGGGAATCATTAAAATCTTTGTGCAATGTTTGAAATCTAACGGGAATTTTTGTGAAATATTCGAAACCTTTGTGAAATCTTAAAAATCTTTCGAAAATCATTTAAATCTTTCTGAAATATTTGGAAATTTTTTCGAAATACTTTAAATGTTTTTGAAAAATTTAAGAATATTTGTGAAATCATTGTAATCTTAGTGAAATCTTTGGGAAATGATTAAAATCTTTGTGAAATCTTTGGGAAATGATTGAAATCGTTGTGAAATCTTTCTGAAATGTTTGAAAAATATTTTAAATGTTTTTGAAATATTTGATAAAATTTGTGAAATTATTGAAATCTTTGTGAAATCTTCCAGAAATCCTTGAACTCTTTGCGATATTTTAAAAATATTTTGTAATATTTGTGAAATTATTGAAATCTTTGTGAAATCTTTGCGATATATTTAAAATATTTGGTAATATTCATAAGATTATTGAAATCTTTGCAAAATCATTGCAATCTTCGTGAAATCTTTGCAAAATATTATAAATATTTCCGCAATATTTGATAACATTTGTGAAATTATTGAAATCTTTGGGAAATCTTGAAGAAATCATTGAACGTTTTGCGATATATTTAAAATATTTTGTAATATTTGTGAAATTATTAAAATCTTTCTGAAATCTTTTTGAAATCTTCGGAGTCTTTGCAAAATATCAGTACTTTTTGCAAAATCTTAGAAACCTTGAGGAAATTATTCAAACCTTTGTGAGATATTTTGTATCTATCTGAAATCTTTGCTAAACCTTTGATATCTTTATGAAGTCTTTTGGAAATCTCTAAAATCTTTGTGCAATATTTGAAATCTAACGGAAATTCTTGTCAAATATTCGAAACCTTTGTGAAATCTAAAAATCTTTGGAAAATCATTGAAATCTTTCTGAAATATTTGAACATTTTTTCGAAATATTTTAAATATTTTTGAACGATTCAATATTTGTGAAATTGTTGAAATCTTTGTGAAACCTTTGGGAAATGATGGAAATCTTTGTGAAATCTTTCTGAAATGTTTGAAAAATATTTGAAATGTTTTTGAAATATTTGATAACATTTGTGAAATTATTGTGATGTTTGTGAAATCTTTGGAAATCTTTGCAAAATATTATAAATATTTTTGCAATATTCGACAATATTTGTGAAATTATTGAAATCTCTGTGAAATCTTAGTGCAGTCTTTGAAAACTATCTGAAATATTTGTGAAACATTCGAAACCTTTGTGAAATCTTAAAAATCGTTTAAAAATCATTGATATCTTTCTGAAATTTTCGCGATATATTTGAAATGTTTTTGAAATATTTGATAACATTTGTGAAATTATTGAACTCTTTGCAAAATATTTGAAATCTTTGGAAATCTTTGCAAAATATTAGGAATATTTTGGCAATATTTAATAATATTTGTGAAATTATTGAAATCTTTGTGAAATCATTGTGCAGTTTTTGAAATCTATCTAAAATATTTGTGAAATCATTCTGAAATTTTTGCGAAATATTTGAAATATTTTTGTAATATTTGATAATATTTGTGAAATTATTGAAATCTTCACGAAATCATTGTGCAGTCTTTGAAATCTTCAAAAATATTTTTGAAATATATGAAATCTTTGTGAAATCATTCTGAAATTTTCGCGAAATATTTGAAATATTTTTGCAATATTTGATAATAATTGTGAAATTATTGTAATCTTTGTGAAATCTTTGAAAATCTTTTCAAAATATTATAAATATTTTACATTATTAGATAATATTTGTGAAATTATTGAAGTCTTTGTGAAATCATTGTGCTGTCTTTGAAATCTATCTAAAATATTTGTGAAATATTCGAAATCTTTGTGAAATAATTCTGAAATTTTTGCTGAAAATTTGAAATATTTTTGCAATATTTGATAAAATTTGTGAAATTATTGTGATCTATGTGAAATCTTTGAAAATGTATGCAAAATATTTGAAATATTTTTGCAATATTTTATAATATTTGTGAAATTATTGAAATCTTTACGAAATCATTGTGCAGTCTTTGAAATCTCTCTAAAATATTTGTGAAATATTCCAAATCTTTGTGAAATCATTCTGAAATTTTTGCGAAATATTTGAAATATTTTTGTAGAATTTGATAATATTTGTGAAATTATTGAAATCTTTACGAAATCATTGTGCAGTCTTTGAAATCTTCAAAAATATTTTTGAAATATTCGAAATATTTGTGAAATCATCTGAAATTTTTGCGAAATATTTGAAATATTTTTGCAATATTTGATAATAATTGGGAAATTATTGTAATCTTTGTAAAATCTTTGAAAATCTTTTCAAAATATTATAAATATTTTTGCATTATTTGATAATATTTGTGAAATTATTTAAATCTTTGTGAAATCATTGTGCAGTCTTTGAAATCTATCTAGAATATTTGTGAAATATTCGAAACCTTTGTGAAATCATTCTGAAATTTTTGCTAAATATTTGAAATATTTTTGCAATATTTGATAATATTTGTGAAATTATTGTAATCTTTGTGAAATCTTTGAAAATTTTTGCAAAATATTCGAAATATTTTTGCAATATTTGATAATATTTGTGAAATTATTGTCATCTTTGTGAAATCTTTGAAAATCTTTGCAAAATATTTGAAATATTTTTGCAACATTTGATAATATTTGTGAAATTATTGAAATCTTTACGAAATCATTGTGCAGTCTTTGAAATCTCTCTAAAATATTTGTGAAAATATATATATATATATATATATATATATATATATCTGACATTTTTAATTTTTCTTATAGTGCAACACTTTTTATCAATTATTTTCAAAGTGAACAAAAAAGATTGCGATCTTTAAAAACAATTGTAATGAATTTGAACTGTTTTCGAATTTTCTGATAACAACTTTAGTAAATCCTAATATTAATATTATTAAAAACTCATGTTATCAATAATTTGCGAGGAAAAAAAACAGTTTAATTGCATACTTTTACTTATTATCTTGTTGAAATTTTTAATTTTGCTCATAGTGCAATACTTTTTTGTCATTTATTTTCAAAGTGAACAAAAAATATTGCGACCTTTAAAAACAACTGTAATTCATTTAAACTGTTTTCAAATTTTTTGATAACTTTAATCAATTGTTTTATTAGTATTATTCAATAGTCATGTCACCAATAATTTTCGTTAAAAAAAATGTTTAATTGCATATTTTCGATAACATTTACGCTCTTTATCTCGTTGAAATTTAAAACTTTTCTTATACTGAAATACTTTTTTCGTGAATTATTTTTAAAAGTTTTAAAGTTTTAAATAAAATGAATTTTGAGAGTAGCACCTTTGAAAATATTATTATTTTTAAACATTTGTTAAATATTATTATAATTTCTAATACGTTCATATTTCTAAAAATGATAGATATGATTTTTTAAATTATAATTTTTTGTACTTCGAAGTTTAATTTTTATTACTAGACTGAACACGAAATTTGAGTGCATTTAAGAATATACAAAGAAAATTTTTTTAATGTTCAAATTTTTTTTAAATTATTCTTTAAATTTAAAATAACAATAATCGAAAAAATATATTTCTGGATAAAAAATGTTAGTTGAAAACGTACATAGTATTTTCTTTTTAATTACAAAAAATGTTTTCAAAAACTTATTTGTTAATTAAAAAAAAATTAAAAAGAAACTTCGAGATAAATTAGTGCTGATTTGAATCCTGCAAATTTTGTTTAGAAAATCTTATCAGGTTCGAAGAAAATTCAGTGAGAAATTTTTTTCCCGTTTGAGGCGCACGTATTTTTACATTAATTTGTTTATACAATTTTTATAGAATCATTTTAGTTTCAAATTCAAACAACTATTTTTTTAAACTTCAAATATCAAACAAAAATTTCTTTGATAAGAATATTTTCTTACCATATTTTTAATAAACCAATAATATTCATTAAGAAACAATTTTTTAATTATCTCGTTAATTATTTTTTTCATAAATACAACGTTTTCTATGTGTACAAAAATTATTTCCAATTTGTTATGTGTATAGTTTTTAATAACAAATAATAATTAATATATCATATTTTAGAAAAATCAACTCTTTATCAAGTTTGAATTATTTTAAATATCAACAAAAATATACTAAATTTTTTTGAATTTAGGTAATGGAATACTTATTTCAAATTTAGAAAAACTAGAATTATCAATCGCGCGTGTAATTGTTCGATTTGAGGGAGGAAATAATTTTTCATTCATAATAAAAATTTGGTATGACTATTTATTTGTTAAAAGTTTTTGAAGACCAAATTTCAGTTTAAATTATATAAATATATATATAATATTCCTCAGATTCTTGAGACAATTTAAAAAGATTTTTGAAGATTTCAAATATTTCAAAAATGAATATAGAAAATTTTGAAGAAAATTTCTTCATTTTTCAGGATTTTACTAAATTTTAGAAAAAATTCGAGTAATTTTAAAGGATATTTGGGACATTTAGAAGTTAGCAAGAAATTTAGTAATATTTTATAAATTTTTGGTAATCTTTTAAAATTTTACAATATTTAAAATCTCTTAAAAAGTTGCAAAATTCCTAGATATCTTTTCAATTCACTCAAGTTAATCCTAACATGTTGGATAATCTTCAGAACAATTTTTAATTGCTTTAAAATCTGCCAGATTTTTTTTCGACATTGTAAAATATCCGTTAATGTAAAATTATCAACACAGAGAAATTCCCTAATTATGAAATTTCTGAATCTGAACAATTGAAATCTACATTTTGTCCGCAATTTTTCAAATTTTTTCAAATTTTTAAATATTTTTGAAATTGTTTCAAATCTTCTAAATATCTTTCAAACTGATTCCTATTTTTCTTTTAAATTTAACAAAAATGCTGCAATATAAAAAAAATGTCCTTGAAATCTATAATATTATTTTTCAGCAACTTTTGAAATCTTTTGAAATGTTTTAAACTCTTTTTAAATATTTTCTTAAAATAAATTATTCGAAATAAAAATAATTCAAAATTTTCCTATGCATCTTAAAAAAAGGTTTATAGCCTTGAAACATTTCAAAATTCTGAAAAAGCTTCTAATTGTTTTTTCCAAATCTGCAAAAATCTTTTCAAAATTACAAAATTTGCCTTAGAATCTTCTAGATATTGAAACCTTCAAAAGCTTTCAAATTTTAATTCAAAATCTTCAAAAATATACATTTTCTTTAAAAAAAATTGTTTATCTCAAATTATTATTATTTTTCTTAATTATTTCAAATTTCTAAATATCTTTTAAAATAATTCTAAATTTTTTTCCTGCAAAATTAAAGAAATTACTTTAAAATCTTCCAGATTTTTTCAATCATTTTGTCAATCTTTTGAAGTGTTTCAAAATCTTTTAAAATAATACAATTTAAATGAATTGTTTCAAAATGTTACAAATCTTTAAAATCCTACACTTTGTTTAAATTTTTTTGATATATTTTCAAATTTTGAATTATTTTTTAAATTATTTCGAAACTTTTGAATATTTTTCTTAAATAATTCAAATTGTTTCTAATATTTTTTCAAATCCTGAAAAATTGCCAAATTTGCTCTTAAATCTTCTAGATTCTTTTTTTTTTAATATCTTTGAAAATAAAAAAATCATTTTCAATTCGCCTGGGAACCTGATCAACATTTTTTTAGTCTCTTGGATATACGAATTTTTTCTAAAATGTTGTAATCTTGAAAAATTAAAAAAACTTTGCTTTAAAATTTCCTATATTCTGTTTCGAAATTTTAGGAAATCATTTTAAATGTTTTGAAATACTTTTCACTTTTCTCTGAGAATTAATTTTTTTTAATAAAAAGCACTTGTATTTTCCTAGGATCTTCACTTCGGTCTTTGTACTTCACCCAAATTTGTGCACAGACCTTTTAAAATTAAAGATCAAAGCATCGACAACTGTAATTTGATGATTGTGAATTCTCTTTTGTTAAAGCTCCTTCGGCTTTAACGAACACATTTGGAAAATTCTGGTATTTTGTTGAAAATTCATCTTCCTCAGTCGAAAATTATACTTCTGGGCTAAAAATTTATCGTTAAGAATTAAAAATTCAACTTTTGTGATGAAAATTTTTTTATTTTGTTGCTAGTTCATCTTTTCAGTAGAAAATGAATCTTCTTGGTTGAAAATTCAACTTTTTATGTTGAAAATTCCACATTTTGATAAAAATTCTTGTATATTTTGTTGAAAATTCGTCTTTTTAGTAAAAAATTAATACTTTTGGTTGAAAATTCAAGTTTTTGGGTGAAAATTTTGGTAATTTATTAAAAATTCATGTTTTTCCTTGAAGATTCATATGTTTAGTTGAAAATTCATCCCTTTTAATAAATTTTGGTTGCTTTGTTAAAAATTGTCATATATTGCTAAAAACTCAACAGATTGGATTTGGTTCAAATTTCATCCTTTTTGTAAGAAAATTAATCCTCTGTGCTTAAAATTAGTCTTCGAGTTAAAAATTCAACTCTTTGAATTCAAATTTTTATATTTCGTTAAAAATTCGTCCTTCAGGTAAAATATTAATCTTTTTGGTTGAAGATTCAACTTTTTGATTGAAAATTCTGGTAGTTTGTTAAAAATTAATCTTTTTGAGTTGCGGATTCAACTGATTGCTTGAAAGATGAACTTCTCTGTTCAAAATTAATTTTTTTTCATAATTTTAGGTAAAAATTTATATCTTTTCTTAAAATTCATCTGTTTTTTCAAGATTTATCATTTTAGTTAAAAATTCATCTTTCTGAGATGAAGATTCAACTGCTTGTTTAAAAGTTGAACTTCTTCGTCAAAAAATATTTTTTTCGAATAAAGATTAGTAATTTTAGTTGGAAATTGAAGAAAAAAAACAATTTCTCTTTGGTTATTGAAAATAGTGCCGTGTCTTGACAAAAATTTAACAGCTTGGATCTGGTTAGAATTCTGTCTTTTTCGTGAGGAAATTAATCTTTTGTGTTTGAAAATGAATATTTTTAGGTAGAAAATTCAACTTTTTGGATTAAAATTCTTGTATTTTGTTAAAAATGCGTCTGTTTGGCAAAAAACTAGTCTTTTTGGTTGAAAATAGAACTTTCTTGTTGTTATTCTTCTTGAACTGAAATATCAACATCTCGTTCAAATCTCATTGATATTTTGTCTTTTTTGGAAGAAAATTAATCTCCAGTGTGTAAAATTCAATTTTTTTTGTTTAAAATTCAACTTTTTGGATTAAAATTCCTATATTTGGTTGAAAATTTGTCTCTTTTGTAGAAGATTAATCTTCTTGGTTAAAAATTTAACTTCTTGGTTGAAAATTCTAGTACTTTGTAAAAATCTCTCTTTTTGAGTCGAAAATTTCAGTACTTGGTTGAAAGTTGAATTTCTTTATGGAAAATTATTTGTTTTTGGTTAAAAATTCATCCCTTCAATTGGAAAGAATTTTTTTTTGGTTTTTAAAAAATTGCCATTTTGTTAAAAATTCGATAGATTGTCTCTTGTTGAAAATTCATCGTTTTTGGTAGAAAATGCACCTACTTGGTTGAAAATTCATCTTGTTTGTAAATTAAACATTTTTAATTTCTGAAAAAATATATTTCTCCTTCGCTCCGGTGGGAATCGAACCTCACGTCTTTCGCTTGCCGGTCAGGTGCTTTAACCGCTAAGCTACTAGAGAGATCGAAGTGTCTCATATAGAATGCAATATAAAGTAAAAATTTATAATTTATAAGAGAAGATATTTCTCCTTCGCCCCGGTTGGAATCGAACCTCACGTCTTCTGATTCCTGGTCGGGTGCTTTAACCACTAAGCTACTAGAGAGATCGAAGTGTTTAGATTGAATGCAATATAACTTGAAAATTTATAATTTATGAAAAATGATCTCTCTTCTTCGCTTTAGTGGGAATCGTACGTCACGTCTTCCGATTGCCGGTCAGGTGCTTCAACCACTGAGCTACTAGACGGGTCAAAGTGTTTCGTATTAAATGCAATATAAATTGGAAAATTTTAATTTATGAAAAAACATATTTCTTCTTCCTTCCGGTGGTAATCGAACCTCACGTCTTCTGATTCCTGGTCGAGTGCTTTGACCACTAAGCTACTAGAGAGATCGAAGTGTTTAGATTGAATGCAATATAACTTAAAAATTTATAATTTATGAAAAATGATCTCTCTCCTTCGCTCCAGTGGGAATCATACCTTACGTATTCCGATTGCCGGTCAGGTGCTTCAACCACTGAGCTACTAGACGGGACAAAGTGTTTCGTATTAAATGCAATATGAATTTAAAAATTTTAATTTATGAAAAAATATATTTCTCCTTCCCTCCGGTGGTAATCGAACCTCACGTCTTCTGATTCCTGGTCGGGTGCTTTAACCACTAAGCTACTAGAGAGATCAAAGTGTTTAGATTGAATGCAATATAACTTAAAAAGTTTTAATTAATGAAAAATGATCTCTCTCCTTCGCTCCGGTGAGAATCGAACCTCACGTCTTTCCATTTTCGGTCGGGTGCCTTAACCTCTAAGCTACTAGAGAGATCAAAGTGTTTCGTATTAAATTCAATATAAATTAAAAATTTATAATTTATGAAAAAACGTATTTCTTCTTCGCTCCGGTGGGAATCGAACCTTAGGTCTTTCGATTGCCGGTCAGGTGCTTCAACCGCTAAGCTACTAGAAAGATCAAAGTGTTTCATATAGAATGCAATATAAAGTAAAAATTTATAATTTATAAGAGAAGATATTTCTCCTTCGCTCCGGTGGGAATCGAACCTCACGTCTTCTGATTCCTGGTCAGGTGCTTTAACCACTAAGCTACTAGAGAGATGGAAGTGTTTAGATTGAATGCAATATAAATTGAAAATTTTTAATTTATGAAAAAACATATTTCTCCTTCCCTCCGGTGGTATTCGAACCTCACGTCTTCTGATTCCTGGTCAGGTGCTTTAACCACTAAGCTACTAGAGAGATCGAAGTGTTTAGATTGAATGCTATATAACTTAAAAATGTATAATTTATGAAAAATGATCTCTCTCCTTCGCTCCGGTGAGAATCGAACCTCACGTCTTTCCATTTTCGGTTGGGTGCCTTAACCGCTAAGCTACCAGAGAGATCAAAGTGTTTCGTATCAAATTCAATATAAATTAAAAATTTATAATTTATGAAAAAACATATTTCTCCTTCGCTCCGGTGGGAATCGAACCTTAGGTCTTTCGATTGCCGGTCAGGTGCTTCAACCGCTAAGCTACTAGAAAGAAACCTAGCATTTGTAACAAAAAAAGATTTAATTTTTTATCAAAAACGACGAATTTTTATCAAAATACATGAATTTTCAACCAAAAATGAATTACATAAAACTTCTGTTAACAAATTAATTTAAAAAGAAAAAGAATTTTCAACAAAATAGTTAAATTTTCAACCAACACAGATTAATTTTTCACCAAAACCTTGCATTTTTAACCAAAAAAGATTAAATTTTTAACAAAAACGACGAATTTTC
>JAABKJ010075445.1:34372573-34515288 GCA_011634705.1 Andricus grossulariae
TCAGTTTTCAACAAAAAATGAAATAGGTTACTTTTCAGTGTAAAAAAAATTTATTTTTAACACATAGAAAACGAATTTTCAATAAAATAGTTAAAATTTAAACTAAAACAGATTAATTTTCACCGAAATGATAGCATTTTTAACTAAACAAGATGAAATTTCTAACAAAAACGACGAATTTTCAACGAAATAGTTGAATTTTCACTTAAAAAAGGTCAGCTTTCAACAAAAAATAGAATAGTTCAATTTTTATTTAAAAAAATTAATTTTCATTTAAAAAAAACTGATTTTCACGTAATAGTTAAATTTTCAACCAACACAGATTAATTTCCCACCAAAACCTTGCATCTTTAACCAAAAAAGATTAATTTCCTAACAAAAACGACGATTTTTCAACTACAAAATACCAGTTTTCAACAAAAAGTGGAATGGTTAAATTTTCAGTTAACAAAAATTATTTTTAACAAATAAAAAACGATTTTTCAACAAAATAATTAAATTTTCAACTAAAAAAGATTAATTTTCACCGAAATCGTTGCATTTTTAACCAAAAAAGATTAAAATTCTAACAAAAACGACGAATTATCAACGAAATAGTTGAATTTTCACTCAAAAATATCAGTTTTAAACAAAAAATAGAATAGTTCAATTTCCATTTAAAAAGATTAATTTTCAATAAAAAAAGCGAATTTTCAACAAAATAGTTAAATTTACAACCAGAGCAGATTAATTTTGACCCAGCAATTTCATTTTTTACAAACAAAGATTAAATTTTTAACAAAAACGACGAATTTTCAACTAAAAAAGCTCAGTTTTCAACAAAGAATGGAATAGTTAAATTTTCAGTTAACAAAAATTATTTTTAACAAATAAAAAACGAATTTTCAACAAAATAGTTAAACTTTTAACCAACACAGATTAATTTTCCACAAAAACTTTGCATTTTTAACCAAAAAAGATTAATTTCCTAACAAAAACGACGAATTTTCAACTAAAAAATAACAGTTTTCAACAAAAAATGGAATAGTTAAATTTTCAGTCAAATAAGAAATTATTTTTAACACATCAAAAAACGAATTTTCAACAAAATATTTAATATTTCAACCAAAACAGATTAATTTTCACCAAAGTGGTTGAATTTTTAACCAAAAAAGATTAACTTTCTAACAAAAACGACGATTTTTTAACGAAATAGTTGAATTTTCACTAAAAAATATCAGATTTCAACAAAAAATAGAATAGTTCAATTTTCATTTAAAAAGATTAAGTTTCAATAAAAAAAGCAAATTTTCAACAAAATAGTTGAATTTACAAACAGAGCAGATTAATTTTGACCCCAGCAATTGCATTTTTGACAAAAAAAGATTAAATTTTTAACAAAAACGACGAATTTTCAACTAAAAAAGCTCATTTTTTTGCTGGATTTATGAATGTTAAAAAAATGTCATTACTTTTTGGTTGAAAATTAATTTTTCCAACTTAAAATTTGATTATTCCATTTTTGTTTAAAAATTGACCTTTTCTAGTTAATAATTGGACAATTTGGTTGAGAATTCATCTTTTTTGATTGAATATTAAACTATTTTGTCGAAAAATGGTTTTTCTTTGGTTACAAAGTAATGGTTTATTTGAAAATTAAACTATTCCATTTTTGTTCGAAAATTAATCCTTTTTAGTTGAAAAATCATGTATTTTGTTGAAAACTTGTCTTTTTGGTAGAAAATTAATATTTTTGGTAGAAGATTCATTTTTTAATTTGAAAATTCTACTACAGTTATTTAAGGGTCTACCTACAGCAGTTAAAAATTTATTTTTTGGTGATAAATTAATTTGGTTTGTTGAAAAGTCATCTTTTTGATAGATAATTAATTTTCTTGATTGAAGATTCATAATTTCAGTTGAAAATTCATCGCTTTGGTTCAAAAATTAACTATTTTTTCGAAAATTCGTTTTTTTTTGTTTGTTAAAATTTAATTTTTTTAACTGAGAATTTAGCTATTTCATTTTTGGTTGAAAATTAACCCAAGAAATTGTATTTTCAATCAACAAAGATCAAGTTTCCACAAAAAGAGATGAATTTTCAATCCAAATAGACTAATTTTCAAGAAAAGAGTTGAGTTTTTAACCAAGAAAGATTTTCAACCAAAACAAATTTTAATTTAAAATAAGAAAAAAATGAATTCAACCATAGAAGACTATTTTTTAACAAAGTATATGAATTTTCAACAAACTAGTTAAATTTTCAACTAACACAGATTAATTTTGCACCGAAACCTTGCATTTTTATCCAAAAAAGATTAAATTTCTAACAAAAACGACGAATTTTCAACTAAAAAATATCAGTTTTCATCTACAAATTGAATAGTTAAATTTTCAGTTAATAAAATTTATTTTTAACACATAAAAAACGAATTTTCAACAAAATAGTTAAATTTTCAACCAAAGCAGATTAATTTTCACCGAAATGGTCGCATTTTTAATTAAACAGGATGCAATTTCTAACAAAAACGACGAATTTTCAACGAAATAGTTGAATTTTCACATAAAAAAGATCAGCTTTCAACAAAAAATAGAATAGTTCAATTTTTATTTTAAAAAATTAATTTTCAATAAAAAAACTAATTTTCAACAAAATAATTAAATTTTCAACCAACACAGATGATTTTTCTACCAAAAAAAGACTTTTTAACAAAATACTTAAATTTTCAACCAAATAGCTTCATTCTTAAACGAAGAAGATAAATGTTAGATCAAACATGGAATAATTAAATTTTCAGTTAAAAAATTCAATTTAACAAACAAAAAATAAATAATTTTTAACTAAAATAATGAATTTTCAACAAAAAAAATGACATTTTAACCCAATGGTTCAATTTTCAACCCAAAAGATCAATTTTCTACCAAAAAAAGACAAATTTTCAACAAAATAGTTCCCTTTTCAACCAAATAGATGAATTTTCAACTAAGAAGATTTATTTTGGTGTATCAAAGTCTATCAAAAAAGATAAATTCAATTATTTGAAATTAATATTTTTTGTTGAAAATTTAACTATTCTTTTAGTTGAAGATTCAACTATTTAGTTTAAAATTCAATTTTTTAAATTTGTTATGCCTTTGCTTGAAAATTAGTTTTTCAACTGAAATTTCGACTATTAAATTAAAAATTAGAAAAATTAAATAAAAAACAAAATTAAACTATTTGCTTAAAATTTTATTCAGTTGAAAATTAATTTTTTGTACTAATAAATTTTGTTATTTCATTTTTGATTAAAAGTTTATCTTTTTTTGTCTAAAATTCAACTTTTAGATTGTCAATTTATAAATTTGGGTGAAAATTCGTTTTTTTTTTAATAGAAAATTACTGTTTTTAGTTGAGGGTTAATCTTTTTTAGTTGAAAATTGAACTGTTTGGTTAACATATATATTTTTTAATTTGTTATTTCTTTGCTTGTATGTTAGTATTTAAATTGACATTTTGACTATTAAATTAAAAATTAAGTAAAAAACAAAATTAATTTACTTGTTAAAATTTTTTTAAGTTGAAAATTAATTTTTTTAACTGCAAAATTTAAGTATTTCATTTTTGGTTGAAAATGTATCTTCTTTTTGTTGAAAATTCAACTTTTAGGTTATAAATTCATGTATTTTTTTGAAAATTTGTTGGTCTTTTTTTGTAGATAATTAATCTTCTCGGTTGAAAATTATTCTTTTTTAGTTGAAAAAATTTTCAACTAAAAAAGAATTATTTTCAACCAAGAAGATTAATTTTTTACAGAAAAAAAAACGAATTTTCAAAAAAATACATGATACCTATTTGATTAAAAATTTATTTTCTTCTTGTCAATTTGTTCTTTTTTTGGCTGAGAGTTAGGTTTTTAACTGAAATCTTAACAATTCCATTCAAGTTTAAAATTGATTTTAAAAAATTTTTAAATTCAACTATTTAGTTGAAAAATCATGTATTTTGTTAAAAACTCGTTTTTTTTTTTAAGTTGTAAATTAATATTTTTAACCTAAAATTGAATTATTCAATTTTTGGTTAAAAGTATATCTTTTTTAGTTAAAAATTCAAATGTTCGTTTTGTTTTCTAATAAAAATATTAAAATCTGAGTAATTAATTATAAATTAATTAAATAATTAATTTAGTATAAATAATACAAAATAATTTAAAGTTTAAATAAAAAAATACTGCTTTATTAATTTATTATTATTTTTTTATATTGAGTTAGTACATTTCATCTTCACTTTTGGCAATTGGCGGGTTGATAAACTTTTGTTGTGTCTGATCATTCGGCATTGAACCCTTCGAAATTATAAACTAATCGATTCATGTAGCGCGTGTGGTACAAAGTGCAGTATTCGAAAAATACCATACGAAGTTTCCTACCTTACCGACGTCGGATAATACTCAATTACCCAACGTCGGTAAGGTAGAAATTATTTTACAGGGTTTCTTATCCCTCATGATATCTTCAGTTAGAAACAGGGAGTTACCATGTGGGAGAGTCAACTATCCCAAGGTAGATGGCGCTGATAGACCAAGATACAATAGATGATTCCATTCAGGGCGATCACTCGACCAAATAACCGGGAAAATTAAATTAAATAATAAAATAATAAAATAAAAAATAATATATTTTATTTATAATTATTATATAAAATAAGAAATAATTATAAACCCTATAGTTGATTATTTATATTTTAAAATATTTCCAATTTATTTTATTCTATTTATAATTTTTTTAATTTTAATTAATTTAATAATTTTATATTTAGAATTTTCAATTTTTCGTAAAGAACTTTTGTTAGTTTCTGTTTGGTTGAAAATTGAACTATTTTATTGCAAATGTCATTATTTTGTTACAAATTGAACTATTTGGTAAAAAAATTCATTATTTGGTTAAAAATTGAACTGGTTTGTTGAAAATTGAATTATTTCGTTAAAAATTGAAATATTTCGTTGAAAATTTTATTATTTTGTTAAAAATGCAACTATTTTGTTAAAACTGCAATAATTTTGTCTAAGAATTGAACTGTTTTGGTAGAAAATTCAGGAGACAAATCATTTTTTTGGTTGAAAATTCAACTATTTGGTTAAAAGTTCCACTCATTCGTTGAAAATTCAACTATTTATTCAAACATTCAATTATTTTCAACAATTTTGTTGAAATGTTCATTATTTTGTTAAAAATGCAACTGTTTTGTTGATAATTTAATTATTTTGTTCAAAATTGAAGTATTTTGCTGCAAATTTAATTATTTTGTTAAGAATTCAACTATTTTGTTAAAAATTAATACTGTTTTTTATAAAATTTAATTATTTTGGTTCAGAATTCAACTGATTATTCAAAGATTCAACTATTTTGTTGTAAATTTAATTATTTTGTTAAAAACTCAACTATTTTGTGAAAATATAATGCTTTTTTTCATAAAATTCAACTATTTTGGTTGAAAAATTAACTATTCATTCAAACACTCAACTATTTTGTTAAAAATTGAATTAATTTGTTAAAAATTCAACTATTTTGGTTGAAAAAACAACAATTTATTTAAAGATTCAACTATTTTGTTGAAAATTAAATTTTTTTGTTAAAAATTCTACTATTTTGTTAAAAATTCATGCTTTTTTTATTAAATTTAACTACATTGGTTGAAAGTTCAACTATTTATTCAAAGATTCAACTATTTTGTTAAAAATTCATGCGTTTTTTTATAAAATTCAACTATTTTGGTTGAAAATTCAACTATCTATTCAAACATTCAACTATTTTGTTAAAAATTTAATTATTTTATTAAAAATTCAACTATTTTGGTTGAAAATTCAACTATTTTGTTGAAAATTTAATTATTTTGTTAAAAATTCAACTATTTTGTTAAAAATGAATGCTTTTTTTTTAAATTCAACTATTTTGGTTGAAAATTAAACTATTTTGTTGAAAATTTAATTATTTTGTTAAAAATTCAACTATTTTATTAAAAATTAATGCTTTTTTTTTATAAAATTCAACATTTTTAGTTGAAAATTTAACAATTTATTTAAAGATTCAACTATTTTGTTTAAAATTTAATTTTTTTGTTAAAAATTCAACTATTTTGTTGAAAATGAATGCTTTTTTTAAATTCAACTATTTTGGTTGAAAATTCAACTATTTTGTTGAAAATTCAATTATTTTGTTAAAAGTTCAACTATTTTATTACAAATTAATGCTTTTTTTTAGAAAATTCAACTACTTTGGTTGAAAATTCAAAAATTTATTTAAAGATTCAACTATTTCATCAAATATGCACATACGTGAACACTAAGTATTTCGCATTCAAACAAGATAGATAATTATTATTGTTTCAAATCTTTCGTAATATAAAAATTGAAGACTTAAAATATTTATTATTTGGAAATATTTGATATTTGAAAATATTCAGTATTTGCATTTATAGAATAATTTTTGTTTCATCTTTCTTCAGTCATAAAATTTGTACATATGTGAACACAAAGAATTTCGCAATCAAACAAGATAGATAATTATCAATGTTTCAGATCATATGTAATGTAAAAATTGAAAACTCAAAATATTTAGTATTTGAAAATATTAAGTATTGGAAAATATTCAGTATTTGCATTTATGAAATAATTTTTGTTTCATATCTTTTCAGTCATCAAATTTGTACACACATGAACACAAATAATTTCGCAAGCAAAAAAAAAAGATAATTATTATTGTTTCAGATCATACGTAACATAAAAATTGAAAACTGAAAATATGTAGTATTTGAAAACATTTAGTATTTGCATTTATAAAATAATTTTTGCTCCATATTTCTTCAGTCATCAAATTTGTACATACGTCAACACAAATAATTTCGCATTCAAACAAAATAGATAATTACTATTATTTCAGATCATATGAAATATAAAAATTAAAAACTGTGAATATTTAGTATTTGAAAATATGTAGTATTTGAAAATATTTAGCTTTCGCATTTATAAAATAATTTTTGTTCCATATTTCTTCAGTCATCAAGTTTGCACATACGTGAACACTAATAATTTCACATTCAAACAAGATAGATAATTAATACTATTTCAGATCATATGTAATATAAACATTAAAAACTGAAAATATTTAGTATTTTAAAATAATCAGTATTTGCATTTATCAAATAGTTTTTGTTTCATATTTCTTCAGTCATCAAATTTTTACATACGTGAACACTAATAATTTCGCATTCAAACATGAAAGATAATTATTACTGTTTCAGATCATATGTAATATAAAAATTGAAAACTGAGAATATTTGGTATTTGAAAATACTTAGTATTTGAAAATATTCAGTATTTGCATTTATAAAATAATTTTAGTTTCATATTTCTGCAGTCATCAAATTTGTACATAAGTGAACACAAATAATTTCGCATTCAAACAGAATAGATGATAATTATTGTTTCAGATCATATGTAATATGAAAACTAAAAACTGAAAATATTTAGAACTTGAAAATATTTATTATTTGCATTTGTAAGATAGTTTTTGTTCCATATTTCTTCAGTCATGATATTTGTAGATACGTGAACACTAATAATTTCGCATTCAAACAAGATAGATAATTATCACTGTTTCAGATCATACGTAATAAAAAAATCGAAAACTAAAAATATTTAGTATTTAAAAATATTGACGATTTGAAAACATTCAGTATTTGCATTTATAAAATAATATTTGTTTTTATGTAGTATATGAAAATATTTCGTATTTGCATTTATCAAATCATTTTTGTTTCATATTTCTTCAGTTAGCAAATTTGTACATACGTGAACACAAATTATATCGCATTCAGACAAAATAGATAATTATTGTTGTATCAGATCATATGTAATATAAAAATTGAAAACTGAAAATATTTAGTATTTGCATTTATCAAATAATTTTTGTTCCATATTTCTTCAGTCATCAAATATGCACATACGTGAACACTAATAATTTCGCATTCAAACAAGATAGATTATTATTGCTATTCCGGATCAAATTTAATATAGAAATTGAAAACTGCAAATATTTAGTATTTGGAAATATTTAGTATTTGAAAATATTCAGTATTTGCATTTATAAAATAATGTTTGTTTCATATTTCTTCAGTCATGAAATTTGTACATACGTGAACACAAATAATTTCGCATTCAAACAAAATAGATAATATTCATTGTTTCAGATCGTATGTAATATGAAAATTAAAAACTGAAAATATTTAGCATTTGAGAATATTTAGTATTTGAAAATATTCAGTATCTGCATTTATAAAATAATTTTCGTTTCATATTTCTTCAGTCATCTAATTTGTAAATACGCGAACACTAATAATTTCGCATTCAAACAAGATAGATAATTATTACTGTTTCAGATCATATGTGATATAAAAATTAAAAACTGAAAATATTCATTATGTGAAAATATTTAGTATTTAAAAATATTTAGTATTTGCATTTATAAAATAATTTTTGTTCCACATTTCTTCAGTCATCAAATATGCACATACGTGAACACTAAGTATTTCGCATTCAAACAAGATAGATAATTATTATTGTTTCAAATCTTATGTAATATAAAAATTGAAGACTTAAAATATTTAGTATTTGGAAATATTTAGTATTTGAAAATATTCAGTATTTGCATTTATAGAATAATTTTTGTTTCATATTTCTTCAGTCATAAAATTTGTGCATATGTGAACACAAAGAATTTCGCATCTAAACAAAATAGATAATAATCATTGTTACAGATCATATGTAATATGAAAATTAAAAACTGAAAATATTTAGCATTTGAAAATATTTAGTATTTGAAGATATTCAGTATTTGCATTCATAAAATAATTTTTGTTTCATATTGCTTCAGTCATCAAATTTGTACATACGTGAACACAATGAATTTCGCATTCAAACAGAATAGATAATAATTATTGTTTCAGATCATATGTAATATGAAAACTGAAAACTGAAAATATTTAGTACCTGAAAATATTTATAATTTACATTTATAAAATAATTTTAGTTTCATAGTTCTGCAGTCATCAAATTTGTACACAAGTGAACACAAATAATTTCGCATTCAAACAAAATAGATAATAATTATTGTTTCAGATCATATGTAATATGAAAACTAAAAACTGAAAATATTTAGTATTTGCATTTATAAAATAATTTTTGTTCCATAATTCTTCATCCATCAAATTTGTACATACGTGAACACAATTAATTTCGCATTCAAACATAATAGATAATTATTATTATTTCAGATCATATGAAATACAAAAATTGAAAACTAAAAATATTTAGTATTTGCATTTATAAAATAATTTATGTTCCATATTTCTTCAGTCATCAAGTTTGTACATACGTGAAAACTGATAATTTCGCATTCAAACAAGATCGATAATTATTACTGTTTCAGATCATATATAATATAAAAATTGAAAACTGAAAATATTTAGCATTTGAAAATATTTAGTATTTGAAAATATTCAGTATTTGCATTTATAAAATAAATACAAATTCGAGTGGAAAATTATCGTGACTCATGGTCTCTTAGTGGTTCTCAATATAGGGCTACTGGCCTATAACAGTCTCAGACTATACTGACTTTGTCACAATCAAGGACTCTTATTTATAGGAGAATGAGGAGGACGAGAAGGAGAATGAGGAGGAGAATGATGATGAGGAGGAGGAGGAGGAGCTATACTATCTTGAACGTTGTATGTTGCTTCACACGGATCCAAACGATCTTGTATATGAGATGCAATTTTGTATTAATAATAACCATTCACTAAAAAGCCATGAGTGTCAAGCAATTATTGATACATTGCGTCAGAAACATGTAATATATTAGCGAATACTTTTATAAATCTAGGTTACGATTTTTTATAATGAATGTGATGCATTAACAATATTTTAAGATTGTTGTATAATAAAAATTTAGAATAAACGAATAAAACTATGTGTATTCAATCCTAATTCCCTATCCTGTTAGAATAAATCAATAAATTAATTAGTATATTATTTAATTATTCAAGTTAATAATTATTTTCACTTAATATAATTAGTTTTATCTTGGTTTAATTATTTCAAACTTAATTTAATTATTTTTATCTCAGTTTAATTATTTTCGGCAAAATTTGATTATTTTTATCTTAGTTTAATTATTAATAAGTTATTCTATTTAGTTTATAGTTATTTTTTATTAATTTTCAAGTAACCTCAATTACTAAATTACGATTATGACGGAAACTTCATACTGCGCATGCGAAAATGATCACTTTTTAAAATTGATTTGTTGTCATGAATGGAATCCTTCACAACGTCCATAGAGTCTGAGCGCGCGAAATTCAAATTGATAAAATGTAGGTTGATCCAAGCTACAGTATTAGACTGCGCATGCGCAGAGTTCAACCTTCGGGTTAGATCACTGATATCTTCTTCCTCTATTTCGATTGGGTCTCCCAGTTTCGAAAAACGACAAGTATGATTTGTTCTTCGAAATCATCAGACTCTCTCTGTCTAACTCACATGATAGAAAGAGTAACGTTTTGAAACCTTCGTTTTGAATTCTCATGCATCTCGTTGTTTGTCTCAAATGGTAGAAAGAGAGTTCCGATTGACTTTAGACATCTGTGTCTCAGTGCAGGGAATCTCGAGGTGGCGCTAATGGGGGGACTCACTTGCAGATACAGGGGAATCCCACATCTTTACAGTTGTAGGACATTCTTTTTATTTATAGTTAAATAGTTTGTACATTAAATGTTTTGTCATTAAAATATGTATTTAGATTCTTATCTTTTTTTATATTATAGATAATTGATATGTTAAGATAAGTAGCTATATAGTTATATTTTAGTCTATAAGAATTATAAAAAAATGACTAGGTAATCTCAGTGCGGTACTTGTAGAAATAGGGGAATCCTGCGTATAAGGTAGACGTACAACACTTGCTGTAAATACCTGCGGACGTTGGGGGAATCCCAGTTAGCTTTGGAGTGACAGATTGGGAAGGTAGGGTCCTGATGTAGCGACGGAGGCTCGGTCTATAGCTGGGGATGTGTACTATTAACGGCCGATGGTAATTACCTGATGTTGGTAGCTCAACCTGGAACATAACCTTGCCGACTGATGGTAACTTAGCATGGAACAGAACCTCGTAATGCTAACTTTGCAAGAATCTCCATTTTCAACCTCACTTTTTTACCGACTTAGCATGGAACAGAACCTAAAAATTACCAATCTCTCAGCTTCACAGACCTATTATGTAATGCTATCGCGGCACGAATCTGCATTACCAACCTCACTGTTTTACACACTGCTGATAACTTAGCATGGAACAGAACCCTTACTTGGTCGGTAGTGCCATCTGTTAGTGTCAGTAACTTGCGACTTTCTCCCTTACCGACCTACGGTAAGATGATAATATTAAAACTAGTCAGCAGCAGAGGAGAGAGAAGAAGATGGCTGAGTCAAAGGATGATAAAGTACTGAGTGACGTCATCAGTTATTAACACTTGATTGATAAAGTAGACTTCTGATTTAGTGACTGAGGCTCCATCTGTGGCTGGAGATGTGCATTATCGATGGCCCCTGTTTTTACACGCCGATGGTAGAAAAATAATATAGAAAGTTACTGAATCACCTGTTTTACCGACTGATGGTAATATTGTTCCCTACCTTACCGACATATAGAGAAATGATAATATACCACAATGACTGACCTCCCTGTTTTACCGACTGATGGTAACATTGTTCCCTACCTTGCCGACATATATAAAAATGCTAATATAAAAAGTTACCGACCTCCCTGTTTTACCGAGTGATCGTAGCATTGTTCCCTACCTTATCGACCTATGTTAAAATAATAATATTAAAAATTAGAGACACAGGATGTCGGTAAGATACGGACAGACTGAGAATCAATTCAACAGCAGATATATGCATTACCGACTATCGATACATTGATATTAGTGCTGGCATATAGTACTGAAAGACGTCATCAGTTACTTACACCCGGTTGATTAGGTATGCTCCTGATATAGCGACTGAGGCTCCATGTGTGGCTGGAGATGTGCATTATTGATGGCCCCTGTTTTACCGACCTATGGTAAAATGATAATATAAAAAGTTTCCGACTCACCTGTTTTACCGACTGATGGTAACATTGTTCACTACCTTACCGACATGTAGAAAAATGATGATATAAAAAATTACCGACCTCCCCGTTTTACCGACTGATGGTAACATTGTTCCCTGCCTTACCGACAACGCTTCTTTAGGAAAGGTTCATGCTCCTTTCCATGGTATGAAGTTTGAAAATTAGCATACATCTCATACAATAATGCAATCTATTTCTGATCAAAGTTTAAATTTAAATTACCATATGGGTTATACTGACAATTTAAAAAGACTTTTACATCTGTAATATTACAGTGGGCGAAAAAGCTGATATAACGTCTTCGTTGATCTTTTCCGCCTGTTTGAAATCCTAGTATGATATATCGTTGTTTCTCTATTTGTGTGTAAGTCTTTACCTGCCACATATGGTTCTGAGCGGCGGGGACTAGAGGATGTTCAAACATTTCTCAGGATCAAAAACTCATTGATATAAGTGGATCCTTTTCAATATACTTTAGCAACTGTATCTTCTGGCGATTTTCAGGCAGAACATAGGGAACCATCCATTCAACTTTATGTAGTACAATTTTAAAATCTTCGGGTTCTCCTTGTGCTGGTTGAATAATAGCATTAATGTCTGTGCGTGATCTTGTTAATTTTTTAGATGACAGTTGCTCCCAGTGGGACCCTGCGGTGGTTGTTAACCTTTAGTTTTTAATTATATATATAGGTTTCTCACTTTGGAGTAAATGTTCAGGGTTATTCAAGGTCAAATTCATTTTTTGATATGTGAACCTCTATTTTGGTCTTCGCAAATGAAAAGAGCTGAAAATCTTCTGTCTGAACAGTTAAGGCGGGATTGAAAGGTGATCCGGCTAGTTAGGAAAAATCGAAAGGTGATTCTTAGTACGGCGGTTAATGGATGATATTGCGGCCAACCTTGCATTTTATTCTAGAGTATTCAGACTTGGCATATTTGTAGTATACACCCTTAGCGTACTTTTAAGAAGTGGAAACAAGGTTGCAACCCCGGGTGAGCAGCGGTATAGCGGGTTGCCTACCTTATAGGGGTAGACCGTAAAAACCTAACAAATCTTCCATTTCGATGACTTCTATGAGCCGGGATCGGTCCCGCACTTGAAATTTAGGCACATGTCGACCATGTCTATGGGTTGTGGAAGCGGGTTGCCTACCTTTCATAGTCACAAACAGAAAATACCGGAATCACAGTGTTTCTATCAAAATTTCTTGCACAACTGACATATCTTCGGCATTTTTTGATGAAACTTCCTCCTATTAAACTAAAACCTAATCATTGATGAAGAAATATGTGCGTGTATACTCTTGCCGTCTGCTGGGTACCGTATGTTCTTCCCTGTCCGAAGGCCAAACCAAGGGCTTGCAGACTGGCGAAGAGAGCATATAGCTAGAGTTATGTTCGAGAAACCTAATGGCGATAGCCACAGGTATTAAAGTAATAGGGAAGATAGTCATGGGATCGGCCTACTTTCCATATGACAGGGATACGGGTCTTTCTCTTCTACTGGGATGAGATGCTAATTTCCACCATACTTTGTGGGGCAGCCCGGACATCAACTCAAGAGGTAATGATTTATTGGAATACCTAATCACTATTGATTTAGATATTCTTAGCACGGGGAGTACCCTGACGTTTCGTAACTCGGTCAGGGAAGAAGTCATCGACATCACCCTCTGTACCGCTTGTTTTATAGACAATTTCAAGAAGTGGAAAGTCTCAGACGAACCCACTCTCTCAGATCACACACAGATAGAGTTCGAGTTAGAATCCTTTCTACCCGCGGGTCCTAAGTGGGCCAGAAATCCAAGAAGAACGGGCTGGGACCATTTTTTCATGGAACTCAGGAGTGCACTCTCGAAGGTACTCAGGTCAATTAGAGACGTGGACACCCTGGAGATGGCAGCCAAGATTTCCACGGAGGCCATCGAGTCTACTTATGAAATTAATTGTGAACCCACAAGATGGATGAACGGATGAACTATGGACCTTCTTTACGAAGATGAGGGATGAATACAGGGGTGCAATACGTAAGGCGAAGCAAGAAAGCTGAACCAACTTTTGCACAGACATCGAGAAAGAAACAGAGGCAGCTAGACTGGACAAGCTGCTCTCTCAAAACCCGGATGCTATTCTTGACACCCTAAAATGTCCTGACGGAGGATACTCAGCGTTAACCGAGGAGATCTTGGCTCACCTGATCAAGGCACATTTTCCGGGCTTCAAAAAGAAAGAGCCTTCACCTACACCTCCAAAGAGGTGATCAGGGCGACCTGCTGTGGTGATTGGTAGTAGATGAACTGCTTCATCTGCTCACGAGTCAGGGCTACCACGTTATAGGCTACGCGGGCGATATACTGTCTATCGTGCGCGGCCAGCATCTGGATGCGCTCTTCGAAGTAATGCAGCAAGCACTGGGGATAGTGGATTCTTGGTGCGAAAAGACTGGATTATCGGTCATTCCGAGTAAGACAGATGCGGTTGTATTCACCAGACAATATAAGTGGGGAACCAGGAGTACACTGAAATTGGTAGGACAATAACTGGAAATCAAAGAAGGAACTAAATATCTAGGATTCATCCTGGATAAGAAGCTGTCATGGAACGAGCACCCGGAAAACAAGTGCAAAACGCTAGTAGAAACTCTATAACTCTGTAGGAGAGCCATAGGGAAAAGCTGGGGCTTAAAGCCAGAGACACTTATGTGGATCTACACAGCGATCCTGTGCCCCAGGCTAATTTATGCGGCAGTGGTCTGGTGGAGCAGGGTCGAACTGTCCACTGTAAAGTCGCGACTGGAAAGAATCAGGGGACTGATTCTAAGAGGCGTCACTAGTGCCTTGAAATCGACACCCACAATGGCCTTTGGGGGTACTAACAGGGTCAGAGCCCCTCCATCTCATTATAAAGGCCGTGGCTGCGAAGGCGGCCTGGAGATTAAATACGGTAAAAGGCGGAAGGACCTCGACGGCAGTGCGGATCCCAACTGACATCGCGAGTAGGCCGATTCTGAGAATTTTCAAAGACAAAACACCCACTCGCTATCTTTTCGACAAAAAGTATCGTGTTAGTCTATCCACGCAGGAAGATTGGGTTATCGGGGAAGCACACCTGTCCGCTATGTGGCGACGGGTTTGCAGATGATTCCAGAAACAAGGAGAAGACAGGAGCTGGTGTATATCGTAGAAGGCTTGGAATGGGCTCCACAATTCCAACGGGGTCCCACGCTACAGTCCCGCAATCTGAGATGATGGCCATGCTCCAGTTTCGTATTTTCGTAAATTTATCACATTATTTTCTTTTTAGCTATATGAATAAATTAATCTTCATCTAAAATTAAACTATCTTTGAATTCACGACTGAGAGTTAGTTAATAGACCTTTCCTAAATAGTTGTGCACACAAGAGCAACAACTTATGACTTATGAGCTAAATTATGACAGTCTTATAGCGTATTCGGTTATCCTGCACTGGTGCACGCCAGAGCACTCCGACCTGCTCCGAAGCGAGTCGAAGGGAGAAGAAAGAACGTGAGAAGAAGTAAGAAGGAGCAGGTCGGAGTGTTCTGGCGAGCACCAGTGCAGGATAACCGAATTCGCTATTAATAAAACAGAGGTGAAGTAGAGTGATGTTTCATTAAAAAATTCCGCAGGTGTACCAGTTGTGCAAGAACTTTGGATAGGAACACTGATTCCGGTATTTTCTGTGTGTGCTCCCGAACGGAGGACAACCCCCTTTCAGAACACATCTCTATGGTCTCTATGGTCATAATTTGAAAAAATTTAATTTTGCTGAATATGGTTAATATGTGTGTATTTTGAGGTACAACAGAGACTGACATTATCGGAATGGCAGATACCTCAAAAACAAATCCTAACCTCCAAAGGCAAACTTCAAACTGCCATAAATATCGTCAAGAAGTACACAGGAGAGATTGGGATGGACTTTGGATTGGATAATTGTGCCAAAATTCATCTGAAGAAAGGAAAGATTGTTGGTGTTCCCAAGGACCCTGAGCATGTCAATATAAGTGTTATTAGACATCTCAATACTGGAGAGAACTATACATACCTGGGCTTGCTTCAAGGCCGTATTGAGAACGTAACATCAGTTAAAGGGTCTCTCCGAAGCAGATACAAGCAAATTCTTCGGCAGATTTGGTCTTCAAATCTGTCAGCGTTAAACAAGGTATCTGCGATAATATGCTAGCATATGCATAAAAGCTTGCATATTAATTCGTCTGTTCCGCGATTATACATCTCACGCCGTTAAGGCGAGCGCGGACTTCTAAATCATCAATGTCTTCATAACCGAGTGGTTCTAAGTACAGCTTACATCGTTGCAAATGGAAAATATCCTCTCCTAAAAATGGACAGGAATAACGAGATGATTGGCAAAGGTGCGTTCCTTTACAAAGCAGCGGAGCAGGCGACGGACACACTTGGCCTGGATTTTAACGTCAGAAGTGAGAAAAGTGCATTACTCCATCTAGATGGTTCACTTCTGAAAGCCGGGGTGAAGCCAGCAGAAGTTGAAAAATTCCAATAACAACTACTTGAAAAGAAAATGCACGGAAATGTTCACAGGAGTGTAGAAAAACTGTCCTTGTCGAAGGAGCAAACTTTTGATTTCCTCAGATCATCAAGGCTCAATTCAGGTACGGAAGGTTTCATTTTCGCATGCCAGGACGGTGTCATTTCCACCTTAGTATACCGTGACTGCATTTTATGTCAAGAAGTTCCCAGCAATAGGTGCAGAGCTTGTCATGCACACGCAGAGTACCTAGAACACATACTATCTGGTTGTCCCACCCATGCGGGAACAACGTATATCTGCAGACATAATGCGGCCCTAAGAGTGCTTTATCACCATCTTCGTCGATCTTACGGTGTTTGCCGCGGAATTGCCCTGCCGGACGCTCCAAGGAATATAGAGTCAATTGTCCAAAACGAGAAGTGCTACATTTTCTGAAACTACGATTTTCGGACAGCAGTCGCCGTTGCACCCTCGAGGCCTGCATTGTTCTCCAAGACTTCGTGAAGCGAACTATATTCGAGATCTAATTCTCGGCTTCGACCGACTACAACATCACTGCCACGGAGAAGGGAAAGGCGGAGAGATATCAAGACCTTAAAAGGGACCTACAGCCGTGAAACGAGGAACCACAGAGCACTTCGAGGTCACAACGACAGGCCGGCGAAATCCTTGTACGTCTTGCGCACACGAAGCGACCCAAGGATGACACCTTTCTGCATCCATCTCGCAAGTGCCTCGGCGAGTTTTCCGCATGCGGGTATGGCTTTGAGTTTACGAACTATTGGTAGTTTCGCACATCTGAGAACACCGATCGCAAGAAGGAATCACAAGGAACTGTGTAGCGAGAGATGTACAAATAACACGGCTCAAAGAAAGGCGTCGCACACTTCGTGAGGTGCATAGAGAGATTAATCCCGGTTTGGAGAACCAGATTTACTATCTCATCTGCAAAACATCGTGTGATCACTAACAGTGTCACCTTTCAGAGAGATGTGTTTCAGGGCGACAGCATCAGTCCTCTCCTCTTTCCCCTCACATTATTGCCACTATCTCTCGCACTTCGCCATTCTGAAGTGTACCTCTTCGGCAAACCTGGAAATCGAAAGCATAAGGTCATTCATGTATTTTACGTGGATGATCTTAAGATCTATGCTAAAAATAAAGAGAAACTACATCTAGCTGTAGACATTGTCAAAGAGTACACTCAAGAGATTGGAATGGAGTTCGGGCTAGAGAAATGCGCCAAGATTTATTTGAACACAGGAAAACTTAATGGCATCCCCGAAGATCCTGAGCTCGTCGAAAGAAGCGCTATACGATACCTCGGCGTTGGAGAGACCTATACATATCTGGGCGTGCCACAGAGCCGCATTCGGGACGTGAAGTCTATAAAGGATACTCTTCGATGCAGATACAGACGTCTCATCCGACGGATATGGTCTTCCGAACTGTCGGCGAGTAACAAAGTATCTGGGACGAACTTGCTCGCCGTCCCAGTAGTACTCTATTCATTTGGAGTGGTTCCATGGACGTAGGACACGCTAAGATTCCCCGATATCGGGTTCCGAAAGGTAATGCACATACAAAAAAGCATGCACCTTGAGTCTTTTGTTCCGCGACTTTACATCTCACGCCTTCAAGGTGGTTGCGGAATACTGAATCTTGAATGGGTACACAATAGGATTATTCTGGGTACAGCACATATAGTCGCAAATGGACAAGACCCTCCTCTTAAAATGGTCAGGAAATATGAAGAAGTGGGCAAAGGGGCGTTTCTGTACAAAGCAGCGGAGGAGGCTGCTGAAACACTCGGCCTTGACTGCAATATCAGGGGTGAGCAAAATGCATCCAACCTTATACATCTCGAGTATTCACTCAATGTCGTATAAGCTAACGTTTGCTTTCCTTAAGTCACTAGCATAGCGTCACCACATTTTGAGCCAAGACATTCCCGATGATAGCTGCAGCGCGTGTCATGCACACCCCGAACATCTAGGACACATACTATCTAGTTGTCCAGCTCATGCGGGAATAAACTACAACCAAAGGCACAATGCAGCACTAAGAGTGCTTTATTACCATCTCTGTCACTCTTAACGCATTAGCCAAAATACCGCTACGCTAAACGCTCTTAGGGAGCTTGACTTCGAGAAAAGTACCAAGGTACTAATCGAATTTTTGGCACCAGCCGAAAAAAACGTCATAGCCATGGAGAAAAAAATCAAAGAGAGGTTATACCCGGAATATTCTGTTGAGCTAATTTTTTTGATCATCGGCGCTCTTGTAAGGGCCAAGGTTTTACTGGGTAATAGCCTGAAAAGCATCCCTGCGTGTCAACAAAATGCTGAGACACTTACGGGAAAAATGCAGAAGGCGGTCGTTCTTGCGTCGCTCTGTGTCCTCAGGGTGCACGAGACTTTTGCCGGATTATCATGTGGAATTTGTCGCAGAATGTAACCACCTATCTCACGGTCGTGAGCCGTGGTTACAGCTGAAATTTTACGTCGATTTCGCTGGAAGCGGGTGCAATTATTCAGATTAGCGTCCGCTCCCGGCGAAATCCTGTGGTTATCCTTGTGACAAACTTGTATATATATATATATATATATTTTTGATCCATCGTCGGTTTGAGCCTTCGATTTGAATCAGCCAAAGCCCTCGCAGCACCATAAACTGAGCAATTGATTCCTGAAATCGTGATCATCTCTCAGAAACTGCCTGCTTTCCGCGGTTGGTATTAATGTCGCTTCCTCATCTTCGGCTGCAGCTTGATCATGCAGCGGTTGGGGAAGCGCTCCGCGTACATATCCATTTTTCGAGAGGTAGGCATGTTGATTTCGCAAGGATTGAATCGAAACGTGCTGAAGTTCTGGGTGTTTTTGGCACCACAGAGTATGCATACGCGTCATAAAGCCTCGATGAACAGGGATAATGCTGGTATCGTAGCAGTCTAGCAAGGCCTCCTTAAGTTGATTCGTTTACTCAATGTGGGCGTTTCGCTGGTTCGTCGTCGTGTTTCCATCTAAGTTATTTTCAGCACCTCGAACTATAAGATGATCGGCATTGTTTGCGGAGCCATTGTCGGGTGCTTTGCGCGTTCGATCGTTTCTTAGCGCATCTACAAATTTTTGGTGTATATATATATATTCAAGTATAAGTATATATAATATAAGTTAATATAATGTATAAGTCAGTGTATAATAAGGCAATAAAAATAATTTTATGTATTTTAAAAAGATTCCTCTATTTGTTTCTTCCTTCATTTTTATAGACAACCAATAGATATAGCATTTTTCTTTGATTCAGGGAATCAGACGAAAGAAAGAATCACACAGGGAGATTCGTTGATTTATATATTTCATATATTTATATGTATTCATTTATATGTTTAGATTCCTCTGGAGTCAAATCGAAGGGCGTACGTTAGAGCCACCAAACGCGTCCTCGGGTTCTGGATAGGGGGTCCCTGTACCTATTGTTTCTGCTGAATATGGTTACAATAATTAATAAGCAGTCGCGGATATTTGTCCAGGGGTGGTCTTGAAAGAATGAACCCACAAGTAGAAGCTTGAAAACCGTGCCGCTTTTCGTGGGAACAACAATGATAGCACTAATCATAGTTGCAGTAAGTGCGGTTCAAAACAATAGAACGTGCAGGGCTCCCGACAATGGGTCGGACAATAATTCCGATCACCCTATAGTTGTGGCAGCCAATCAAGACGGAGTCAATGCGATAAATCAGCGGAATCTCTGGACATTTAGGTGGACGGATCGACTCAATGATGACCTGCTAGAATGCTACGATACCAGTATGGCCCCTGAGCAAGAAGATTACGTGACTATGTAAGCGGAGCGCCTACTCTACCGCAGCCAGAACAAGCCGGCAATAAAGAAAGAGAGGCGATACGGAGACCAAACGCAAGCAGGAATCCAAAAGAGGAAGAGCGATGCTCCAGGACCCGGCGAAACATCAACATCCAGGTTTCTCTCAAGCCGAAAGATCTGGCTGAACTGCATGACGAGCTTCGTGAAAATTTGTCCGAAGAACCCGACCTCTGGACTATCAATTGTAGTATGTATAATGCAGTGAGAGCATTGGTGGATGCCAACCGTATAACAAAACCAACGGCTGATCTTAAAAACAAAAGACGATTCCATCCACTCACCACATAGATCCATAGACCAGCATCTCGTGAGAGAATACTCAAAGAACATGAATAGCTTCAAGGAGCCCACCTGTCACTACCCAGGTGGTGAAAAAGTATTAACAGGCATAAAGACCTATTCTACTCTGGGACCAGATGGTAGTCGTAGTATAAACATTTATTCTTCAGCCTGTCGCTCGCATGTCCCTACTCTCTCGCTTCTGCGTCTACTACCTAATGCTTATCTATTATTTACAATATTTCCATACTACTTATATATACTTTCTCTTCTATTTATAAACATTCGTTCTTCATTCCACTTCCAACTGCCTTCTCTTCTTCTCCATCCTACCCAACACTCCCTTCACCCATGCTACTGCCCTTTTGTCCCCTCTTTCATGCATCAATACCTCCATGCTCATTTCACTCCTTTCCACCTCTACACACATCTACAACCAATGCGCCACTTTTGCATACCCCTTCCCACACAGTTTACACATCCTCTTTTCCCTAGAGAGCCAGAACCTATTAAAATCCTCCATGCACCCACATCTCATCCGCGCTATAAGCTCCTGCCTTCCTCTCCCTCCTTTCTCAAACAAATATTGCGCTCTCGCCCGTGGCATAATCCGCACATAGTTCCCGTTAAACCCTGACTTTCTTATTCTCTCTTCCCCTGCTGTCTTCTCTCTCTCCATGACGTTTTTCTTAACGAACTCATATACCTTCCTTTCTTCCTCGTGCATCCTTCTCACTTCATCCGTCTGTAGTCCATTCGTTCTAAAATACCTTTCCCTTTCAGCCTCCATCCACCCACCCCCTCTCCTGTTCTCCTTCTCCCGCCAACACTCCCTAACCAGCCTACTTCCCCCCTCTTCTAAAAATTTCTTCTTATATTTACACGCCCGAATCCCCACTAGAATTCCTACACTCTTTACTGCCCTTCCACCCCCATACTTCTACTTTATACAATAGTACACTCATCACTAGTGCTCTTATCCAGATATATTCTCAACCTTGTCATCATCTCCTTTAAGGCTTCCTCACTTTTAGCCAGCAAGACTGTGTCATCTGCATACGCTAGCGGTCAAATTCTAACCCCTCCTATCCTGACTCCTTCTACCAGCCCAGCCTGCAGCTTACTTTCTATATCCGCAATTGAAATCACAAAAAGCATTGGGATGAGCGGACACATTTGCATTAACCCCCTATCCGTCCAGAATCCCTGCATAATCCCCTCTTCTCCTCTTACCTTATCTTCGGTCTCTTCATATATCTCCCTTACCCTCTCGATCAGGCCTCACTTCACTCCCCTATCCTCCATCGCCTCCCATAACCTTCCCCTATCCACCGGAGGAAACGCGCCTTTGAGATCTACGAAAAATGCGTACACTCTCGACCGCTTCTTCGCTAATTCCCTATCCACCACGTGCCGCAGATCGCATTGTCGATAGTTCTCCTACCCGCCCTAAAGCCCGCCTGCGTCTCCGGCAACATTCGTTTCCCCTCAACATCCTTCCGCATCCTCTCTGCCACCACCATCGCGTTTACTTTATACGCCGTATTCATTAGCGTAATCCCTCTATAATTTTCCTGTCTATTCCTGTCTCCTTTCTTGAACAGTGGCACTATCAACCCTTCTCTCCACCTTCCTGGGAATCCCTCCCCCCTCCATACTTTCTTCACTACCTCCTTCAGCCTCTCCCTAACCTCTTGTGTACTAAACAAGCATCCAGACAGTCGTGCTAATTTGTGAACGCCATGTCAGTATCCTCGGTTAAATGTTGAATATTTATTTCATTCAGCATCAACTTGATATTCTCATGATGCACGCAAAGGCACACATTATGAGTGCCACTGCTTTCTGCTAGAACACAATGACGAGGTCTGAGTTTTGTGAATTTTGAAATACCGATCTTCAGGCCTGTTCTGGTGTAAATTGAGCATATAACTCGTTGGCATTACACAGTAGTGACCTTTTCTGAACATGTGAACGAGTTCCATCATCATTCTTGATCGACACAAAGTCTTTCACCCCTGGCATCATTCGGCTTATGCCATCGCGTTCATAAAAGTTTTTTACTAGAGTTTTAGTGTCAGGAGTCAATCCTCTTCCTCTTTTTGGATTCGGAAGCGTAAGAATTCCATGTTCTGAAACCGATTTTTTGACATTTCTTGCTTTTCCGAATGATGTATTGAACATCTGCATCAGTTTTCTTCGTCCCAAGATTTTGGCGCAAGCGAGAGAAGTTGAAACTGTTCGGGAAGATCTTTAGAAGCATTGCATTTTTGGATGATTTGACCAAGCACTTCAACACCAGTTTTATGATATTTTTTTCACACTGCAGTTTGGTGTCTAAGACATCTAAATCTTTCTCGCTGTCATATAGCTGATCTTCATCATCGTCAGATATCATTTCATGATCCTCAGTATCTACCTTATCTGTACCAGAAGGATCTGCAATATTACCAAAGTTCAAGGATGATATTCCCGCTGAGTTGATGAGATCTACATGAACTGCAAATTTGAGCTCCTTCTGGTAATGCAGGGAATTTCAAACGCAAGTCGTGGGCAACACCACATAGTTTAAGATTATTTGCTTTATGCCTCACTTTTAGAAAAAAAAAACATTTATTTTAGTAGCGCACTAGGGGAAATCGCGGGCCACCCGCTCTATAATGGCATCTTGTTTACGTATTGTTCTATAACTTGAAGAGAAATAAATTTGCCACTCTGATAATTATGGACTTTATAGGAAAAAATCTCAGCTTTCTTTTAAAACTATTTCAAAGAAAAAAAAGTGTCGAAATTTGAAGAAAAAAAGTCAAATTTATTTTTGATTTACAAAGATTGGGGTCAAATTTGTACTTTTTCAAAAATCGTTACGAGGACCACTAATTTCGTGAAAAAATCTATCAAAAACAGTAGTAGTGAAATTTTGTTTAAAGCAATAGGAAAAAAGTTATAAAAGTTTGAAAGAAAGGCTTTGCTTAAAAAACCAAAAATTTTACCCCCTTCACTTTGATAAATAGTTATTCAAATGAATTAATTTTTGGTGTGTGGAGTACTATCTAATAGGACTACCATTCGGACAATTTTTAGCCCGATCGGACAACTTTCATTTTCGAGGTGGGTACAATTGAGAAATTATGCCCCATATCTCAAATAAGTAAGGATCTTACAGTTCAACTGTTCAATCAAATTACACAACACAAGGTTCATCCCATCATATTAGTGTTAATTATTTTCGAGATCAATCATCAGGCATCTGTGACATAAATCAATACTTGAATACGAATTGGATCATCAAAAACAGAACCTTCATCAACGATATCTTTGGAGTAGGGGAAAAAATGATTAGATATATATTTTGTAAATAACAGTTTTTTAAAATTTATTAATTTACAAAATATATGTCTAATAATTTTTTGCCCTATCCTAAATCACAATTTATGCAATTTTATATACTTATTTGCAATTTATAATAATAATTTATATGTAATTAAGAAAATTAATTTAATTCTCGATTTGAATTTGTGCGTCTTTCGCGACGCATGCGACCAATGACCGTTCTACCCCAACGCAAGCGTGGAAGGCTAAAGCACCAACATTGACGGTAATGCTCGGTCTACACCAGTCTAAACCTCAAGCCGGAAAACCCCGGAAATTTTGGAACTGCCCTCAAAATAAGTGATTTATGTGCTTAAAATGGCGATTTATGAGCAAAAATCGCAAAATAAGCAATTTATGCACCGAAATAGACGACTTTATGCGCATAATTGAGAAACTCGATTTATGCGGCATTCGACTTATGATTATGCGAAATTATGCAGACTTAGAATTGGGTAAGGAGAATGAAAATGTTACCGAGAATAAAACCAGCGGATAAATTCTTTGAGAATTCATGAGAATGATCCAAAGTCAACATAACTTCAAATTTCAAATCAATTTTTGATAAATTGGCGGTAAATTCAAATTTAGATAGTTTAAAACACAAAATTTTTATATTTTAACATTATAACTTCTTCTATGTATTTTTCTTTATTTATAAATATATTTATATAAGTGAATAACTTAAATGTAACTAGGTAAATAACGTAAACAATAACGATATTGTTAAAAATCATAAATTCTCCTAAATTCTGTCATATTCTCCGTTATACAGGTGTCCCAGTATTCAAAAAACATTTTTGTATTTTTAAATTCTCACAAAAAAATGGCGTCTAAAATATTTATAGAAAAACTTTGCTAAAGTTAATAATTACCTGGTAATTAACAATTACAGATTAACCAACCAGAAACAGGCATTAGACGGTCGACAGTCCATGTGCCATCGACAAGAGTGCATAAAAAAGTTCAGTTCGTATAATTTTTCCTACGTTCGCTTTTCCAGTAGGTTGTGACTCTCTGGTGTAACTTCACACGTCAAAGAAATACAAAAATTAAAAAATATATTTTCCACAATCAACCAAATTAGACAATATTCTCATGAATTCTGTAAAATTCCCTTGAATTCTGCAGAATTTTCAAGAACTCAGTAGAATTCTCCTGAATTGTGAAGAATTCAGCAAAATTTTCTTAAAGTCACCAAAATTCTCTCTCGTTCTGTGGGATTCTTTTAGGCTCAGCAGAATTCTTTTGAATTCAGTTCTTGAAAAATGTCAAATTCTCTTAAACTTTGTTTAATTCTCTTGAATTCAGGAGAATTCTCCTAGGTTTAGCAGAATTCGCGTGAATTTAGTCAAATCATCGTGTTTTCTTTCGAATTCAGCAGAATATTCTCGAATTCAGCCAAATTCTTTCGAATTCAAGAGAATCCTCTAGAGTCAGGTAGAATTCTCTTGAATTAATTATTATTCTCTGGAATTCTGTAAAAATATCAGTAGAATTTTCTTGAATTATGACGAAGAAAGTGTAGATCTCGAAACAGTGAAGGTGCGTGGATTGGCTTTCGCAGATGACAAGATTGTTATGGCAGAATCAATCGAGAAGCTGTCATCCTTGGGTCGCTTCGTGTCCTCAAAACACACAAGGGTTTCGCCGGCCTGTCGTTGTGATTTCGTCGTTTCCTGTGACCACCCGTCTCACGGTTTTGAGACGTGGCCATGAGTGAGATTTACCGCGGTCCTACTGGGAGCCGGTGTCATTTTTAGATGGAAGTTGCTCCCAGTGGGGAGAGTTACAAAATATGTTAAAGTCACATACTTTTGAATCGGCCTATATTGTTCATTCCTCCTCAAGTAGCACTTTTCAGCAAATGAATATCGCTACAAACTAAATAAGCAGTCACGGAAAATGGTCCAGGGATGGTCCCGAAGGAAAACCCCCCAAGCGAAGGCGTTAGCATTCGTGCCGAAGGCTACATGGTACCAGGGAGTGGTGTCTCAACCGGTGCCTTTGGAAAACCGGACGATCTACCAGAGTATATAGTTTTAACCTCGCATGCGGGGCACTGCCCGGGAGGACGAAACCTTTCTCTAGCTGTTCGTGGTAACAGCAATTATAACACCAAACATATTTGCAAGTGCGGTTCAAAACAATCGAACGCGCAGGGCACCCGAATATGCTTCGGACAATACTGCCGACTACCCTAGTGTGGGGGAGCCGATCAAGACAGAGTCAATAAGATGGACCGGCAAAATCTCAATATTCAGATTAAGTGGACTTATCGACTGAGGGACGGCCTGTTAGAGTGCTACAATACCAGTATGGCCCCTGAGCGAAAAAGTTACATGGCATGACTGTATGCTCTATGGCGTGGGAAATATCCAGAGCTCTCGCATTTTTCGCACCAACTGCTGCAAAACCGAGCCGATAACCTCCGAAGAAGGGGTTATATAAGCGGAAAGCCTCCTCTACAGCAACCAGAATAAACCGGAAATAGAGAAAGAGAGGCGACTCTAAGACCAACCGCGGGCAGGCATCCAATAGAGGAAGAGTGATGCTTTAGGACCAGGAGAAACATCAACATCCAGCTTTCTCTCAAGCCCAAAGATCTGGCTCAAGTTAATGGCAATCACTACGCAATTCACAAGGACACTTCTGCGTCAAACCCTGATATCAAAAGCATAAGGTGACTCATGTATTTTACATGGATGTTTTTAAGATCTATGCTGGAAATTCAGAGCAACCAAATCTAGCTCTAAGGATTTTCGAGGAGTTCACTCGGGAGATTGGAATGGAGTTTGGGTTATAAAAATACGGCAGGGTTCATTTGAAGCGAGGACAGCTTACTGGCATCCCCGAAGACCCTGAGCTCGTCGACAGAAGCGCTATACGCATTCAGGACGTAACATGTAAGCTGCTGAGCGAGTAATGCACACCACGAGCACCTACGACATATACTATCTAGTTGCCCAACTCACGCGCGAACGACGTACATCCAAAGGCACAATGCGGCACTGAGAGTGCCCTAATACCTCCTCTGTAACTCTTACGACATTAGCCCTGAAACTGCTCCGCCCAACGCTCCTAGGGGAAATCCCATTTAAGTAACTCCAATTTAAATCGTTCCTAGAATTTGAGTCTTCGGCATTTTGGTGATGCTGGGACCTTAGGGACCGAGAGAGAGAGAGAGGCGTGCTCAGTCATGCGCGAGAAAAAGCATGAGGGCAATACTCTCAGCGCGTTAATTGCTTCAGCTATTCGCATTCGTCCGAATCCAACAGAAATAATTCATGCGGCTCTGAATGTTTACGTTCGAAGCAAGCGAATGTTGTGTCCGATTGAAGTGAAGGCCATTTAGGACCATGCCCGAAACCGCACTTAAATCCGTCTGATCATCGGTGCTCTTGGAGCAGCCAAGCCTTCACTGGTTAGTAGCCTGATAAGCATCCATGCGTGTCAACGAAATGCTATGACACTTGCAGAGAAATTGCTGAAGGCGTTCGTCCCTGAGGCATTCCGTGTTCTCCGGGTACACGAGACTTTGAGCGGATCGTCGTATACATAATTTAAAAAATAGGTTAGACAACCACCGTAGGGTTCCACTGGGAGCAACTGTCATTTATGAAAATAATATCGGCTCCCAGTAGAACCGCGGCAAATCACACCTATGGCCACGTCTCACGACCCTGAAATGAGTGGCTAAAGGACACGACTAAATTACAACGACAGTCTAGCGAAACCCACGTGTGTCTTGAGGACACAAAGCGACTCAAGGATGACAGCTTTCTGCACCCATCTCGCAAGTACTTTGACATGTTTTTCGTACGCGGGTACGGCTTTGAGGTTACGAAGCAGTGATATTCTTCGCACCTCCGAGAGAACCGATCACGAGGACAATTACTTTAACCATATATTTTGGGTCTAGTCATTGCAGCTCCCTTTTCAGTTTTGATACCTCCCCTTCTTTTCCTTCTCCTTGCCAATGATGTTGTAGTCGACCGTGGCCGAGAATTCGATCCCGAATATAGTTCGTTTCTCGAAGTCTTGCAGAACGATGTCAGTCTACGATGTCGTAGTTCCAGAAAATTTGGCACTACTTGATTTTGACAATTGACTCTATCTACCTCGAAGTGTTTGACAGGACAGGGCCGCGGCTAATACCGCAGGATCGACAAAGATGGTAATAAAGCACTCTTAGGACCGCATTATGTCTGTGCATGATACGCCCCGCACCTATCGCTGGGAACTTCTTGACGTAAAATGCGGTTACGGTATACCAAGGTGGAAATGGCATTGTCCTGACATGCGAAAATGAAACCCTCTGTACCTGAATCAAGTCCTGCTGATATTAGAAAAGCGAAAGTTTGCTCATTCGACAAAGACTGATCTTCTACATTTCTGTGAAAGTTTCCGTGCATTTTTCTGTCGAGTAGCTGTTGGCGAAATTATTTAACCTCTGCTTTATTTACTTCGACTTTTAGAAGTGAGGCATCTAGATGGAGTAATGCATTTTCCTCACTTCTGACGTTAAAATTTAAGCCAATGGTCTCGGCCACCTGCTCCACGGCTTTGTAAAGGTACTTTCCTTTGCCAATCATCTCGTGTTTCCTGGCCATTTTTAGGAGGGGATCTCTGCCATTTACAACGATGTAAGCTGTACTCAGAATAATTCGGTTATGAAGAGATTATAGATTCAGAAGTCTGCATCCGCCTTGACGGCGTGAGATGCATAATCGCGGTACGGACGACTTGATATTCAAGCTCTTATGCATGTGCATGATGTTACGCTTGGTGACATCAAGGGCCTTAAGTTCGTTCTTCGTCCATTGAACCACCCCAAACGAGTAGAGTGGAACCGGGACGGCAGACTTTCTCAATTGGGGTTTCTAATTCATTATGTTCTATGTCGCAGTTCTGTTGCCCTATACCTTCACCTCCTAATCCTAATCCTAATCCTGAAAGTCGTTTTGTAATTTCTTTTCTTCGTCTGTTCTGATTTTATCTTTACTTTCCTTATTATGATATTATAAAACCAAAATGGCAAAAATACAAAGAAAATATTTTTTTGGGACAAAACTCCAACAAGAATGGTTCATACCGCCCTGATTGTTTACGGTTTAGAGAGTCCTGATTCATCATCGAGGCCATTGAAGGTACCCCCGACACGACTGATAAAGCGGGACTGCAGTGTAAACTTAAATTCTAAGCCTTCCAAATTAGAGTAATATATAGGCAATCTATGAATGAGTATTTGGATACGAAGGGATTATAAGTACAGTGGATACTAATTTCAAGATCTCAGGTATGTCCGCCTCTAATCCGACTCCAGATATGCTTGGTAAAAGCAAGTAAGGGGTAACTCGCTTAGCGCAATGGTGGGGATATACTTAGCTGGTCAGCGGGTGCGAGTCGGGCGATGACCATTGACGTGACGCATATAAGCTTGAAAATTTGTGTACATGTAGAGGATGACATAAAAATAGCACCTGCGAATTGTAAGGCACTTGCCTGGGTGCGAAAGTGCTGTAAAGCATCTTTAAAGATGCCGGAAATTCAGGTAAAATTTCTTGATATTGATTTCACAGGAAAAAGTTTTGAACAAAAGTTGGTCTACTCCGAAAGATGCATATTTTCATCATTATATCATTTGTTGATAAAATTGATACATTTGGAAAAAACATCGATTAAAGAAATGCAGAATAATAAAAAGCTGTTTTTCTTTACAAGTGGTATTTTTGAAAATTTACAAGAGAGAAAAGATACTTCTTTGCAGGCGTACTCCAACATTACTAAGGAATATTTTATTCAACTGTTTATATTTACCAAGTTATGCACATTTTTCATACTTTTTTCCATTTTTTCTTTCACCTGTTGTATCTTTAGCAATTCAAAAGAAGGTGCTCTCAAAATTAGTACATCAATAGTGTAAGTCTTGTGTAACAAATTGGCGTGAGCTACTTTGAGGTAAAATAATAACTTGTGCTATAAACAATAATAAACAGAGTCGCGTTCTCAGCTTCTAATTGGCGTAGAAGGTTATAATAAAGCTGAATATTATTCTAAAAACTAAATAACAAAATCGCTTCACTTTGAAATTTACATTATTTATTGTTGTTAACGTTTATATTTTTCCGTTGGAATGTATTGGATCTTTGTTACCGTGACGAAAGTCAATTTTTCGGTCGCAGCATGGGGTCGTCTCATATTTTTCGATGGGCCTGTAGCAGAGGTTTCATCAAAAATTCTTCGTAGTGATTTTTAATGCAGTTGTATAATGTACATTCAGGGGTATCATTATGCTACTTCGCAATACGCATTACTTTTCAACTAAGTAGTTGACCTTCCTACCAATGTAATGGAAACTTCAAAGGAATACATGGTTTTTCAACTAAGTAATTACATTTTCAACAAAAACGGATGAAGTCTCAGCGAAAAATAATAGTTTATATTACTTGAACTAAAAAATATTTTAATTTGAAATCAATCACAGTTGAATTTAACCAAAAAAGACGAATTTGCAACAAAATAGTTGAGTCCTGAACTAAATCAGATTCATTTTCTACCAAAGTAGTTGAATTTTAAACCTAAAAACGACATTTTTTACCAAAAAGATACATTTTGAAACGAAAGCGCTCAATTTTGACCCAAGAAAGAAGAAAAAATTCTACTATATTGTTGATTTCAACCAAAAAAGACGAATTTTGAAAAAATTGATAAATCCTCCACGCGATTTTGAATACAAAATTAATTTTTCGATTTTCTTGGAGTTACATTCCGCATTCACATTCTCGATCATTTTTTATATCGAAGTAGCATAATGATGCCTCTGAATTTATATTATACAACTGCATTAAAAATGCACTACGAAGAATTTGCAATGAAACTTCTGCTACAAGCAGTGTAAAGCCGGCTATACACGTTAAGTTTTTCCGGAGAGGAATAACTGTTCAGGCGGCCTGTGCAGGCATACCGGAGCGTCTGTGGCAATAGAACTGTGCAGTTTTTCGGGCCTGTACAGGCGGCCGGAGCAAGATCGACAATTAATATTTTTGAGCTTGACCGTACGGTGTACCTGTGCGTGTATAGAGCTCTCCAAATAAAATGGACGATTCCAACATGGCAGTGACACTGGAGGCCACACAAATCGTGGTAACCGTGTAAAATCAGTGCGGGATCATTGTTTTTAATTGTTTACAGAAGTTTTTTTTCGATAAAGACCACTATGGTTTGTAAATGTTGTGTGGTAAAGTGTTCAAAACGTACCGATAGAGATGTTGGGACGAGTTTTTACCGTCTTTCGGCTGTAATTGCCGTGAATAATAGGAAATACCAGAAGCCGATTGAAGGCTATACTGCCCTGACCGTGGATAAAGCTTGTGCTTTTTCTTTAGAAAGACAAAACGCCTGGTTAAGGGCTATAAAAAGAGGAAATTTCACTGAGAAACAGAAGAAAATATTGAGATTTTGCTCAAACCACTTTATCGGCGGTAAGTGATAAATGAATTATAGTTAAGGATCTAGTAAAATGACACAAAACCTCAAAATTCAATCGTCTTTCAAATAGTTCATAAAATGGAACAAAATACTTACATTGTTGAGTATAACAAATTTTAAGAGAGTAATGTAAGATTTTTGAAGATTAAAATAATGAAATCTGTAATCGTTTATTTAATATGAGTTATTTATTTTCTTTGGGTTTTACTTTCTCTTTAAACAAAAGTTGTAAAATTTTCATGCAATATTTTTGCTTTTATTGTTCAATCTTTCATTTATGTGTAATAGGGTAACCCGTCTTCTCCACTTTTCGAATTTCTCTGCTCTCACCCCCCAGTTTTGTTCGAATGTCAAAGGAAAGAATCTCCAAAATTGATTCAAATCGGTTAATATTCAGGGATGGCGCAAAGACCATGAAGTTTCCCATTGATTTAACATGGGAAAAAGTCCGCTTTTTGTAAATCATATATTTAAACGCAATAAAATGTTGCAAATAATTTCGTGTTTAAGTATATTGTTCAGAATTCGTCAGAGAATAAGAATCTGTCATAAATTCTGAGATTCAATAATTTTAAGCCACTCTTATGGGTCCCCAAAGAAAACCCTATAAGTGACAAATTTGAATTTTACGTAATTTGGGTTCCTTTTCAGCAAGAGAGGTTCCTTTTTGTTGCAGCTCCTTTGGAACCAAAAATTGGTTCCAATAGAAACTCCAGTTTTTTCTGTGTTATTTATTTCCTTCCTTTGGCATTAGTTGCTTGGGAGGTACTCGCCTTTTTGTAAAAAAGGGTAAAAATATCGATTTTTGGTTTTCGGTAGGAAATCATAACTCAATGTCTGCTCTATCTGGTGATATAATACTTATGTTCTGTAAGTTACCGGAATGACTGACTTTACTCTTATGGGGTCCAAAGAGAACCCCATAATTGGCATATGTTTAATTTACTTCATATTGCAGTTTATTAACGCGTTTGGAAGTTTTTTTTCATAAATAATCATTAATCGGTCATTTAAGAGTACCCAGTCATCTTTTAACTAATTTTCAATCATTTAAACATTTGTTTTTTCAGGTAAATCGCGAAATGAACGTATTTTCTAGTTATCGTGAGTTCTATAATCAATTATAACAATAACATAATTTGTTTGAATAATTTAACAATTATATTTATATTATATTATATTTAAACAATTTGAATTTGCTTAAACATTCACGAGTATTCCTAGAGAACAAAATCGTACTTAAAAATATTGAAATGTTTTTCCTTCTGGGTAATCTTAGAAGACCGAATAATAATTATTTTTATAAAAATTCAAAAAAGTGTTAATAAATTGCAATATTACGTGAAATTCAAATTTGTCACTTATGAGGGTTTCTTTGGGGACTCATGAGAAGGGATTAAGTCATTCACCCTCAAAATTTATGATTGACTCTTATTCTCTGATGAATTCTGAAAAACATAATGAAATACGGAATTATGTATAACATATCGTCGCGTTGAAATATTAGATTTACATAATGCTGTCTTTTTCCCGTGTTAAATCAATGGGAAACTTCATGGTCTTTACGTGACCCTTAAATTTTGACTGATTCCGCTCAAATTTCGAGATTTTTTTGGGCATTCGAACAATACTGAAGGGTGAGAGCAGAGAAATTCCAAAAGAAACTTACACCAAGTATCAATTTAACCTAATCAAGAACTAATGAGCTTACTATTTTCATTTACAAAATGTCCGTACGTACAGATATTCCCTTCAAAAAGATGTTTACAGTATAAATGCTAAGGTAGGTATAGTTCACAATAGAGCGTATATGAACAAGTTTTTCATTTGTAGTTCTAATGTCTAAAACATTCCCCTAAAGTTTCTTTAACAAAATTCTTCTGTCTCCGCATTGTACAGAATAGTCGAAAAGCACTAAAAGCGACACACTTCTTAAATTTGTATCTGTACTCTGTACAGTGAGGAATTTATTGAAAACAATTTTTATTATGCCCATAAGCGTTCTTGATATTCAGAAGGAAATTTATTACAAACATTTTTAATGGGTGGCTCACTGTACAGATATAAAATTAGGTACAATAGAAAACATTTTCACCAAATGTAGACACCAAAAATGTTCTTTATTGTAAAAAAAGCAATATTTTGATTTGAAATATTTTCTTCTAATTCAAAGTCAATATAAATGATTTAAATGTCAACCCTTTTCATATATTATTGTTCAAATTTAAAAAAATACATTTTTGATAACGCATAGCACGCATTTCATCGTCAAATAGTCGAGAAAATTGATATAACTCTAAGAAAATATCGAAAAAGTTCATTTTTAAAGATTTTTATTCAATTTCAAGGTCGCTTAGGCAGGGTTAAAGATATTTCAATGGCATGATTGCTGTACAGGTATACATTTACCTACCCTACAATTTTTTTCTGGTAACTTAGATCTCATAACAATATTTGTTGATATTCAAATAAGAAATGTGTCGCTTTTAGTGCTTTTTAACCATATCTATACACTGCACAGTGCAGTGGGGTAAAAAAAGGTTTCTGTGGACAAAATATTAACAATAACAAAATTAACACTTCTTTTCAACTTTTCAGAAATATCTGAAAACTCTCTGATTTTTTTATGAACATTGTTTAAACAATTGCCAAATGTAATCTATCTTCAATTAATCAAAATGAAACATTAATTTGTCTTATATTTTATGCAAATATACTGTATTTGAATTAGCTAAACATTGCCAATCCTCAAAACTAACTTTTATTCATTAAATTGTTTACAACGTAATATAAAATTTTTGGAAATTATTCTTTTCGATTGGAAATTATTTCTAGATAGTTTTAAGATAGAGATAAGCCATTGTTTGATAAAGCTGAAAATCTGAAGCAAAACATTTTACTTCTGAAAAGTTAAAAAAAATGTCATTTTTGTTGTTGAATAAAAAATCACAACATTTGTTATCAAAAATCAAAACACATAAATCTCACAAATAGTCTATTTTAGTACCAATTTCTGTCTTGTTTAGTTTTCTAACTTCAGATTGATAAATGATCCCTGACACCTAACTAAATCGATTCAAATGGTGCATTGTTTCAATTGTTCCAAACTTCAATATTATTACGAATTTCACGAATTCCGTGAATTTAATAAATTTCGTGAAATCCATGAATTTCGTGAATTCCTTGAATTCCAGTAATTCCGTGAATTTCTTGAATCCCATGAATTCCGAGAATTTCATGAATTCCATGAATGTCTAGAATACCTTCAATTACATGAATTCCTTGAATTGCTTGTATTCCGTGAATTCCGTGAATTCCTTGAATTCCATAATTTTCTGATTTCCTTTAATTCCATGAATTCCGTGAATTTCGAGTATTTCATGAGTTCCGTGAATTTCGTGAATGAATTTCGTTCCATAAATTTCTTGAATTCCTGCAATTACATGAATTCCGCGAATTCCATGAATTCCGTAAATTCCATGAATTCAGTTAATTTCGTGAATTCCATGAATTCCTTAAATTCCGTGAATTCCTTGAATTCCGTGAATTCCATCAATTCCTTCATTGCCATAAATTCCGAGAATTGCTTGAATGCAATCAATTCCGTGAATTTAATGAATTCCTTGAATTCTATAAATTTTGTAAATTCCATTGATTCCATGAATTCCCTGAATTCTCTGAATTGTTTGAATTCCGTGAATTTCTTGAATTCTGCGAATTCCATTAATTCCTTTCATTACATGAATTCCATTAATCCCGTGAATTCCATGAATTCTATGAATTCGTTGAATTTAATTAATTCCTTGAATTCCTTGAATTAGTTTAGTTGTTAACAGATGATTCTCATTTCGAGCCTATTTCAATCCACAAATCGACCTTATTTTATTAGATTGGTGGATATTAATTTGCCACTCTGAAAATTGGGGGTCTTATAGGAAAAAATCTCAGCTTTCTTTTAAAACTATTTTGAAGAAGAAAAAATTGTCGTAATTTGAAAAAAAGTCCAATTTATTTTTGATTTTCAAAAATTAGGGTCAATTATGGACTTTTTTTAAAATCGTTATAACCACCAGAAAGTTTGTAAAAAAATCTATCGAAAACATTTATAGTGAAATTTTGTTTAAGGCAATGGGAAAAAAGTTACAAATGTTTGAAAGTAAGGCTTTGCTTAAAAAACCCAAAAATTGTACCCCCTCACTTTGATAAATAATTATCAAGATGAATTAATTTTTTGTTTGAAGAGTTAATAAGTTAAGTTAATCTAATAGGACTACAATTGGGCCAATTTTTAGCCCGATCGGACAACTTTCACTTTCGAGGTGGGTAAACTTAAGAAATTATGCCCCAAATCAATAAATAAAGGGTGGCAGTACAGGAGCAGATGACCAAGAAAATGGAAATTTGAAAAAATTTAGCCAATTTCAAAAAAATCGACCGAGAAGTTTCAGATTAAAATAGGGTAAAATTTGATTACGAGATATGAGAATTGTGACTGAGGACAAGAAACGTTTGATCCAAAAAAATTATTCATTTCCTAGAAAATGAAAAAAATAAGACTATATATAATTAAAAAAAAAGGTTAAACAAACACCGTAAGGTCCCACTGGTAGCAACTGTCATCTAAACGTGACATTGGCTCCCAGTAGAACCGCGGTAAATCACACTTATGGCCTTGAGGACACGAAGCGACCCAAGGACGACCCCTTTCTGCCACTTCCCCGCAAGTGTCTTAGAATTTCGTCGACACGCAAGGTTGCTTTTCAGGCTATTAGGCAGTGAAAGCTTGGTACCCCCAAGAGCACCTCTGGTCAGGACGACAAGTTTAACAGAATATTCCGGGTGTATCCGTCACAACTACCTAATAAGGTCTTTATACATCTTTTTCTTTTCATTCTCCTTGGCTGTGATGTTCTTGTCGGCTGGTGCCGAAAATTCGATAACGAACATGGTTCACTTCTCGAAGTCAAAGAGAACTCTGTCAGGCCTCGAGTGCGCTCAAGAAAAAACTGTTGAGAATATGAAGTTCCAGTATGTGCGGCACTTCTCATTTTCCACAATTGATTCTATTTTTCTAAGAGCGTTTGGCGGAGTGGTATCAGGGCTAATGCCGTAAGAGTGACAGAGATGGTAATGAAGCTATCATCGGACATGCCTTGGCTGAAAATGTGACGACGGTATGCTAAAGTTGAAATGATACCATCTTAACACGCCAAAATGAAACCCTCCGTGACCGACTTCAATCCGGGTAATTTGAGGAAAGCAAACGTTAGCTCATACGACATCGAGTAATCCTTCACATTTTTGTGGGAGATGCTGTGCATTCTCTTGGATGCAGCTGTGTGGCACGCCCAGGTATACATAGGTCTCTCCAGTGCAAAGGTATCGTATAGCGCTTGTATCGACAAAATCAAGGTCTTCCGGGATGCCATTAAGTTTTCATCGCTTAAAATTAACCTTAGCGCATTTCTCTATCACAAACTGCATTCCAATTTCTTGAGAGTACTCTTTGACAGTCTATAGAGCTAGATTTAATTGCTCTTTATTTTTAGCATAGATCTTGAGATCACCCGTGTAAAATACATGAGTGACCTTATGCTTTCGACTTCCATTTTTGCCGCAGAATTACCCTTGGGAATGGCGAAGTGCGAGAGATAGTGGTAACAATGTGAGGCAAAAGAAGAGAGGGCTCGTGGTGTCGCCCTGAAAGACATCTCTCTGAAAGGTGACGTTGTTAGTTGTCACACGATGTCTTCCAGATGAGATAGTAACTCTGGTTTTCCAAAGCATCAATCTCTCTATGCACCTCACGATGTGTGGATGAACCTTTAAGGTTTCCAACAGGCAGCTGATAAGTCTATGGAAGGTTGAATCGAAAGCTTTCCGGCAGTCAATCCACGCCATCGATAGGTAGTGTTGGTAGTATGCTGCGTCTTTGCAGAAACATCTATCGATAAGCAGGTTCTCCCTACATCCTGCTACGCCTTTTCTCGAGCAGCGTTCATCAAACATCTCTCACCATACAGGTCCGAGTGTATAAACAATCATATCATTTAGGATAGCTGTGAAGAACCTCTACAGCTTGTTCAGACAAGTTATTGTCATGTAATTCTTTGGGTCAGACAAGTTGTCGATCTACGGAAGGAGCACTGTGCATCCTGCCACTAGCCACTCCAGAATAGGGTCTTCAGAATTTAGATACGAGATGAAAAGTCGGGCCAGATGCTGATGGGTTGAAGGAAACTTCTTCCACCAGAATTTCTTGATACCTTCTGTTCCTGGAGCGGAATAGTTCTTCATGCCATTTAATACTCGTTTGAACTCCTCGGTAGTGATAGGTGTGCAATCCTCCTCAAGTATTATGAGAGCAACGCACAGCTCCTTGAAGCTATTTATGTTCTTTCTCCAAAATGATTCGACCTCCTTTGGTTCGGGCGACTGGTCGAAAGTAACTGGAAGGTCTTGCAAGATTCGAGATGGGTTGGAGAAAAAGTTTTGAGTTTCTCTGACCCATCTCTCTATCCACTCTAGACTTCTCCTAGCGTCAGATAGTACCCATATTGTCAACAATATGCTGCCTAATGGTCAGCAGCTTTAACTTGTTGAGTATGTGATGACGGATCCACAGTTCGCGTAAGAAATATCGGATTCTGGCAGTGAAATTCCTGCCAGATGTTATGTAGTCTAATACACTATAAATGCGGGGCGCCTACTGTCTTACCCAACCTATTTTGGTGCTGAGTTGATGCATTCGTCTGTTGGTCTTGTGATCAGTAGATCGCTTTTTTTTACGGTTTGCATCCGCAAAAGTTCTAGCTGTATTATACACACTACAATTGATAGTCCAAAGGACTGAATCTTCAGAAAAATCTCCACGAAGCTCGTCATTCAGTTCAGCCAGATCTTTAGGCTTAAGAGAAACCTGAATGTTGATATTTATCCTCGTCATAAAGCATCGCTTTGTCTCTATTCGATGTCTGTTTGCGTTTGGACTCAGTGTCGCCTCCCTTTTTCTGTTGCCCGGTTGTTTTGGCTGCGGTTGAGTAGGCGCTCCGCTTATATAACCCCTTTTTCGGAGTTCCTCGACACGGTTTCGCAGACGTTTATGCGAAAAATGCGAGAGCTCTGGGTGTTTCGCGCACCACAGAGCATGCAGTCGCGCCTTCACATGTTAGCATAGGTCTCCACTAATTCCAAAGATTGGGATGGCAACCGAAAGATGAGGCTGCCGACGAATAAGTCGGTTCGGAATTAAGATTTTTCTTAAAATGTTCAGCTACTTGAAATGTTTCTTTTAAATAAAAAATCTGAAGTTATAATGTGGCTAAAAATAAATGAAGCCAAGTTGGGGCCAAGTCGATCGGTGAGTTAGGCTCTGGCCGGGTGAGGCATTTCATTTGTGGTTTGGTCCTGTCTAAATCCCCAATTTGGGGCCAATTTTTTCCTATTTTGGGCCCAGCCAGCGCCATGACAAAATTTCCATACGGGTACTATCGTTTTAACTTCGCTTGTCAACTTTGATATAGTGAATTTTAAATTCTCGCAAGTTTTATGAGTTAATGCAACATCCTTTCCATTTGTTGAAACAAAAATATTAGTTTTGCCGGCTGAAAACCACTATATTAATTTTTGATACGCAAACCCTGTTTTCCATATTATGGAATGATATTATACTAAATTCTCATTCATTTTTATCATTTATTCTAACAAAAAGTCTCTCAGTGTGCCTGTAGGCTGGTTTTAAATATTTTTTTCTGCTTTTCACATTATGACCGGCCTTAAATGATCAAGTGAATAACTCACCTTTTTTCTTTGGTTTTTAGCAACAAAGGCATCCACCGCTTGTACTCGGTTGGATGTTCCTGGTACTACCGTTTTTACCCGCCTCCAACCTTTTTCTCACCGTGGGCTTCGTGATCGCGGAGCGAGTCCTTTACATCCCCAGGTAAATTGTAATCCCACTGCATTTCTTCCAATGTAGATTCTAGATGGAGAACTTTCCACAAGCGAACTTAAGAGTGGTAATGGAAAAGAAACAGACCGCAATTTATTTCTACAAGCCAACGCATAGTTCTGTTTGAATAAGAGATAAACGGACTGGAAGCTCGGGGATAAAACCAGCTAGAGTTTTTATTTAGCATGCATGCATGTTTTTGTGTTGTGAACCGTTCATGAGATATTAAAATGTGCAGGGCGCTGCTAAAATTAGTTTTCAATTTCTGTACATGAGATAAATAATTTAGCTTTTCTACCTGTATATTTCGAGAAAACACATTTTGGTGCCACTTTTCATAAACGTAAATTAATTCAATAATGAAAAATATGAAATATTTAAATGAAAAAATTAATTCGGTGATAAAACTTCCATAACATTCATATTTCCTTATTTCTAGCTTCGGCTGGATCCTGCTTGTGTCGTACGGTGCTCAGGTGACCTGGACAGCAAATCCTCGTCGTCGAAGTATGATCACTGCTGCTGTGGTTCTGCTTCTGATCATGGGATGCTGTCGGACGGTTTTACGAAATCGGGACTGGACGTCGAGGGAGTCCCTTCTCAGGTGCATTAACCGTAACGACTAAACACAAACCGATTGATCGATTCGACTATTGATTTATCAGTTTGTGTTTCCCAGTTCAAATTATAGTCGAGAGATTAATGTAAAACTCGTGTCGAACACGAAAATAAAGGTCGAATACGTAATATCTCCTGAATGTGAGCCAATACGTGACACGAATCTCTGTAATCGGATCCACCTTCAATTTTAAAATAACGCCCAAATTATTTTGTATATTCCGGAACTAAATAACATGTTTTAAATGTTACCGGTCCGGCTAGAAGGTTTTATTCAAGATTTTGAGTCTAGGTAAGGGGACTAAAGTTTACGGGTCCAGGAAAAAGGTTCATAAAGTTACGGGTCAGCCTGAACGTTTTAAATCTTATGGATCAAAATGAAAGGTTCTTTTTAAGGTTCCTAGGCCACCTGAAAAGTATTGAAAATTCCGCGTGCTGGTGAAAGATTTTTGATTTCCGGGCCCGGCTAAAAGGTTATAAATATCTCGGGTCCAGTGGAAAAGTTTGGATGGTTTCGAGTCCAGCTGAAAGGCTTTAAATTTTTTAGATTCAGCTAAAAGATTTTAAATATTCCGGCTTTAGATAGAACGTTTCAAGGTTCACAGTCCATATAAAAAGTGTTAAAATTTACGGGTCCAGATTTCTATTTTAAGATGGTCCGGGTCCAGTTAATATTTTATAATAGTTTAGGCTCCAGGTAAAAAGTTTTAAATATTTCGAGTCCAGCTTAAAGATTTTAATAGTTTCGGGTCCAGCTAAATTGTTTCAAATCTTCTAGGTAAAAGGTTTTAAATTGTCCGGGTCCAGCCAAAAGGTTCAGGAGGCAAACTCACGTTCGGGTAAAAATACCGAGTTTGCCTCCTTAGTGTACACGATAACTTATGTAACAAAGGCATGATTTACAAGTTTTGTCACGTCTGACATTTCGGGTTAGGTTGACGCGGCCACAATCGTATATGGGTGATGCAAAGGCGCATGTGCGGAGAATGATTATGAGCCCCTAATACTCCTCAAAGTTTTAGTGTTTTGGGCTTCAAGCAAAAGGTTGTACGGGTTCCGAGTTAGCTGAAAGGTTTTAAATATTCCGGGCTTAGCTAAAACGTTACAAGGTGCGCAGTCTAGCTAATAGGTTTTAAAGGTAGCGAGTCCAAATAAAATACTTTTTGTAACGCATTGAAGACTACTTTATTTAGCTTTTGCGCTTATGCACTCTTAGATATGTTACTTTTTTTTGTACAACTTGTTGGAGCGACCCAGATGGATTTCTTCAGAGGGAACGGACACTACTGTTCGTTATAATAATGGAATCCCCGGTACTACTGGTTGGAGCCACCAAGACAAATCCCTTATTATAAAGATAGTGTGCGAGAGAGAGAAAGTGAGGCGGTTACAAATTTAGGCAGTTTCTTTTTAAAACGAAGGAGTATTCATACGTATTATTTTGCTCTAAAAAGAGCAGATTTTTATAAATATATATATAGGTATTCATCAAGGCAACAACTCAATGAAAAGGCGAATTTTAAATAAAACTGTATTTATTTCGTACTTATTTCCCTGGGCTAGGCTCAGAGAGACGAGAGACTGTAATACGCTTCCGAAGGCTTCGGAAGGCAGAGTGAGGCACGATGGACGCAACACGTTCTCTTATTGAGAAGAGCTTGAGCTCCACCACTCCACAGTCGGGTGGTTTCTTCCACTCCGCGCGAAAGTTGAGTAGAGGGGAGCCTCGTCGTCGAGCCTCCCGCTCTTCGATAATGGTCCAATCAGGGAGCTCCTGGACGGGGATTGGCGCGCTGTCCCCTACAAGGCACCTGATTGGTTGAACATTTTGGTTGCGCGAAAAATTATCCTCTTCAGTTGCTCCCAGTGGGACCCTGCGGTGGTTGTTAACCTTTAGTTTTTAATTATATACATATATATATATATATATAATTTTCATGGATACACCACTTTCAGCTTGTTCTAGGGACAACGACGTGGACGTAATTGTAAAATGGCTCAATTTCTTGTATATATTTTTTATTTATCGCCAGTTGAAAAAAATTTCTTAAATTTTTACTATTTTTTCTCTTTCTACTTGATATATGTATGCCATACCTTAATGATGAAAATTCTACCACTGCCTGCTTGAGCCTTAAGAACGTTTATTTTATACCGCTCCCAGAATCTCTCGACCATAAGCTTAGCCCAATGATATCTGAAAAATTGTAGATAATCCTCTACATGTGTTGAGAAGTCATGAATTTTCCATTGCCCCGAAATTGCAAGGCTTTTGAAAGCATTATGTAATTCAACCAAACGAGAATCTATGTGAAGATCTTACAGGACTGACACACCAATATATCAAAGAAACACGTAGAGTATAATAAATACAACTATTTATTGATATATGCATATAAAATTCTCATATCCACCTTGGAACAGCAAAATGAAACTTAACAGTACGATTAAAATATGCCAATATGTTGTAAAACGTAATTTTGAGATACCTCGGGAAAGCGATCAGCTACAATTTTACTGTAAGTAATTTTGCCAACTGAAGAGTCATCTAAAAAAACTATCAGAACAGTTTTTAGATACACTTTAATCGAACCTATCAATGATTGAGGCGCACTGTACCATGTCCATTCATGCTTTGCAGTTAAACACTACACTGAAAACACACACAGACACTGAAAATTTCGAAGAGATAGATTGAAAATAAGAGCAAAAAATATCGTACAGAAAGTCAGGCTGCTTGAGTTCTCTTTCTTCAGGTATTTTTTGTTTTTTTTTCGTAGAAAATTTCAAGTAATTTACAACCATCCTAAAGAGAAAAGCATACCTATACCTACCATCAAAATGGGAAATGGTTTCGGAAAAGGTTAGCTTGCTCTTATTTGATATCATGCCAGTCCCAGGCCACATCTAAATACTGGTAAAAAACTATACTATGCTACTTTGACCCTAGGAGTTGCATTGGTACATAAACATTTCGAAAATTGGAAACTTGATATTTTTTGGACCATCCTAATGTTCTTTATCACATTTTCATATACATTATTTATAATATTTTTGGAGTCTTTCATCCAAATAATTCGATTTGTTTTGGCTATAGGCGCTTCTGCACGTTGAAAATTATTCAAAATCACATTAAAAATTCAAACATTTTGGTGCAAATCAATGCATCTCAAATTTCTTAAAAATATTTTTCCGATATGATGACATTCGACTATAAAAAAGTTTCAAATCGATAAGTTTTTATAAGATTACGGAACTACATGAACTGGGGAGCAGCTTCGAAACAGAGTACGAAAGTCTTTCAAAATTTTATTGATCCACTGCTACTTAAAACACAGAAAAAACGCCAGTATCTGGTATGGAAAATGTATGAGTTATTCATTCGCGAGTAAGTTCGTCGAATCAGAATTTGTTGAAGGAGGGGTGTCCATAAGCACTATTTCTTGGCCCTGAACATATTTCGTTCTTCATTAGTATTTGTAACATCATTTTGGCCAAATTGAACGGGGAAAATAGTCATTTTGTGTTTTCGAGAAAAACAGGTAGAACCAGTTTTTTATGTCTTACGTTGACTCTTGTTTCCAACCCGAGCGGTCAGGATAATTTACTCTTTCAAAAAATTTGAATCTTTCTCGCGAACTACACAAGATAGGGGGCTTACATAGCCACGTGGCCTAATTTCGGCCACTCTTTTTCGGTCACTCGTGTGAGTTATTCATCACCGGGAATACATCTTCCCCAGTTACATTTAAATCAGGTACATTAACGAGTGGATCCACTTCCATATCGCCTTCCTCAACCTACTTTATTACACAGGCCTACAAACGAAATTCTAGATTCCAAATAAAAATATCTTCGAAAATAGAGGTTCTGGACTAATTTAGTGAATGGATTCGAATTCCGCGTGCAAAAATCCACCGTAAATAAATGTTCACTTTACAAAAGTTAAGGGTTGGTTTCTTGCAACTCCTAAGTCCGAAAATACGTTTTTTTACCCACGGAAAGATATGACACAGAAATCCCGATTTCTGAGCAGCGAGTATCTCTATCAGATCTTATGACCAAGTTATTGGTACCTGAAATCACTTTAGGAAGTCCTAAAATACATCCCCATTCAGTCGTATAAAAAAATTACTACAATATTTGGTTTCAAGAAATCGCGATATCCGTGCCTTATATGTGTCCTCAGGACATGGAGGAGTGAGTTCACATGTCAATATCTTTATTTAAGAAATGTGAGACTCCGAAGAATCATATTTTCGTTACACGGGTTGCGAAAAATCAACTCTTAATTTTTTGGTGAAACAATCATTTTCGATGGATTTTTGCACGTTGAATTCAAATCCCTTCACCAAATTAGTCTAGATCCTTTATTTTCAAAGCTCTTTTGATTTTACAGTGTAAAAAAATGACCAGTTTGGCACTTTTGAGTCCAGATGATATCTTAAAAGGTTGACGTGATGGAACATTTTGGGCAGTGGATTCGGTTCCAGCACTTCTCAGGGTCCAGAATGATGCAGGCCTGCGCTAATGAAGGGAAAAGCCACTCGGCTCGGTTTGGTTCACTCGCCTTGACTTTAGGATTGCGCGCGCTATTTCGTAAAAGGAATCAGTCAGGCATTTTATTATTTTAAAAACCTCAGTGTACTACCACGTGGCTTGCACTCAGATCCCCCTTCCCTTACCAGCCATAAGATTTATGGAAGCTCCCATATCATAAAACAGTGAGGGGTCTTTTTTTATAACTTTTTTAAATGAGCAAAGTTTTTCATATAATTTTGTCATATCTTTTGTTCTTTAGGAAAGAAGCAATTTTATTCAATGAAAAATAAATTCTTCCGGTCGCAAAAATAGTTTGGCAAGCATACTCTCTATGACAGGACAAATTGAACAAAAAATTGGTAAAAAAATATGAAGATGAGTTTTTCGAGATCAATATTTTGATAACTATGAAGAAAATATGACGAATTCACTAGAATCAGGAAAGAAAAACTTAATATTTAAATTAGGTCAAATATCATAGTGATTTAAAGGGGGAGCATAGTTAATTCGGACAAAAAAAGGCACATTTTCAAGAATTTTTTCAAGCGATACAGGTAATGTTGGTTTATTTCTTTAGTTCGGTTGGAGTTGAACCGTATCGAAATATGAGTGCGTGCAAAAATGGGTTAGTCCACGCGCCACGGGCAAAAAGGAGTTAAATCTTTGACTCGTTTTTGCCCGTAGCGGGCGTTCTTGCGCTGAGAAATAAGCAACCCGCTTTTGCTCCAACACTTTTCTTAATCCGCTTTTGCTATCAGCCCCTCAATTATTATATTTCAGAATATAATTCTAGTAAGCTTTCTCCTAAGTTTTTTACTTCCTTTTAAAAGCATTTTTAGACTTTTACGTTATTAGTTCTTTTAATTGAACCAATTTTTCCATTTTCAAAGCGCACTATCTTCTGATCTTTAAGTCTTATTTTTGTTTAGTTTATGCAATTACTAGTTGATCTTTGCATTTCTTCATTTCTTGGTGTCAGCTTGAATTTTTGGTAACATAAAGGCAAACATTTTCTTTTCGTAACAAAGCCAAGAATGAAGAAACACGAAAAAAATTTATCTTTTGTTCTATTTCAGAAATAAAAACATTGAACTCCATATTATTCTTGAATTTTTTTTTGAAAAACGTCAGATCAATTTTTATTCAATTACGCACGTATTCACTTAAATATAAGGTAACTGATGTATATTCAATATAAAACATGCCTTCCACTGAAATTCAATACTAAAATGACTAAAAAACAAAAGTCGCATTAAAATAGTCAGAATGGAGAAATAAAAGACATACCATTATTGATGTTTTCTGTGATCTTTACATTTCATTAACAATGTTTGAAGTTTTCGAAACTTAGCTATTGTGACCAAAACAATCGTAAAAGTCTAACTCGCAAAACGTAAACACATTACTCGCAAATCTCGCAATGAGCTGAGTTCGCTCCCTCTTCACCTTGAATAATTATTCACAATAAAATATTGGCTCTGGCATCCATGAGAGAATTCGAGACCCTGATTGGCTTTGAGAATTACATAGTGAGGAATCTACATTGGCAATCAGGCTCTCTTGCCGCACGTGGATACGATGCAAGAGTGACAGTGCCAGTGTTCTGCCGTCCTGATGAAGAAACTGTACAACTGCATTTTTATCAAAAATGAGTTTTTTATATGATTGCATTGGTAATGAAAAGACGAATTTAACTACAATAATCATTATTAAAAATTGTAATTAAATCTCGAGATAATTAGGTCTCAATTAGCATATCTAAAGCGATTTTCGAGAATTCCTGATAAAGAAACAATACATCTGCAGAAATTGTAGCATATATCTACGAGATTTCCAGGATTTAGGATAGTGCTGAGCCCTCAGATCCTGATAAAACAAAGCACATCTGCGCAGATCTGTTTTGCTCATGATGATCCACGGCCTTTTTGCAGTTCGATTTCCTGAAATTTTATAGCAGAAGTATATGTTAAGTTTCTTCACCAGGATTCGAGGGTAACTTTGAGCCACCGACCCTTCTTTTCAATAGCACATCTGCATTTTTTATTTGACAAGCAAAAATAATTCTAGTTGATTAATAATATAATTATTATTCATTATCTGAAAAAATTATAGAACAATTAATTGTAATTTATTGATAAATTGATAATTACGTGAAAGTATTATTTTTTTATCAACTTTTGGAAATTTTGTAGTTGTCAAGTTTCTCCAGCAGGAAACTCGGAGGTTCTTAAAGGTTGATTCCTGTATTCGGCAGCACATCTGCGCAGACGTGTTTATTAGTAAGGATTCTCAGCGACTTTGTGCTTTAATATTTAGCATATCTACAGTTCTGTATATAAATATTTGGAATTCGCAATTTTTTGTTTTGATGAAAAGAGCATGTCCGATTTACCCAAGAACAGTAATTTATTTTCAAAAACTCTCATAAGTTAAAAGGTATAGTTGCAAACGCGTTTTATTGAATATCTCGGTTCGTTTCGAATGCAGTTGTACAGTTTCTTCATCAGGACGGCAGTGTTGGGAATACATTGTAGGCATACAAAATTAATTATAATTAAATTTTTATTTTACAATAAGACATACGTTTAGACATATTTTTTCCACTTTTTTTTTTATTTTTTCATATTTTTTTAAAAAACGTATGTCATTTTTATATGTATCAAAATACAGCTTTTATATATTTCAAAAGTTTTTCTGAAAAACCAACATTTTTCGAGAAAAGTAGGAAAATGTTGGCACAAATCTAAAAATCTGTACGTATCTATATGATATAAAATTGGCGCTAAATTTGATAAATATACGCTGAGAATTGATGCCTTCTCTAGAACCATATTCAATGAGGAAATTCGCATTCCAGTATCGTATATAGTAAACTTCAATTACCTTATTTGAAAAATTCGAGTATCGGCTTTTTTTAGGGGGAGGGGGGGAGCCGCGTTTCCCCACCCCTGGATCCGCGCCTGATTCTCAGTAGGAAGGTGCAATGAGAGGAAAAACTCTGAATGTAGTGCTTTCTGCAAAAATTCCCATTTAAAATAGGAATCTCAAACCCATGTTCGATTCTCACCAGCGCTGCTTTCTTCTAATACGATTTTTTTTTGTTTCAGCTTGAAATATAATATTAATATATACTTTCTACAGGAAAAATTAGAAATACGTAGAATGAACATAGGAAGAATGTCTTTTCTATCGTCTTTTATGAACTTCACAGTCTTTTTTAGGGATTACAGGAACTTTCTTTCGGTATAAAAACAATTATTTAATAATTTATTATTATATTCCAATAAACTTAGAAACTTCGCAGTTTGATATTCATAATAATAATTCTTGAAATAGTGACGCTATATCCTGGCTTTCTCTTGTCTTATTGTAAAAGTAAATATTAAAATATCAAATTTTACAACCAAAAGTTTCACGGTGTAGAACTGCTTCAAAGTGCCCGTGTAGAAATCACCCCGTTTGACCCCATTTCAATTAGGGCAATGTTAACACGGAAGAAATTAGTTGTTGAAATGTTAAATGACTGAGTCAACCACTCTAGGATAGGGCCAAACGTATGTCACAAATTGGAAGTATCGCCGTTAGAAACTTTGATTGATACATATTTAAAAAGTAGGAAGAATCGTAGAAAGTACAAAAGACTTTTAATGATAATGTGAAGACCAGGGGAATATAGTTCTTGAAACACACATACACTAATGCCTCGAAGTCAGTAAATGAAATTTTGATTCACCATCCCATCATTAAAGTTTGATAGAGCGAGTCAATGAAACTTTCGATGACTCCTAACGAGTTTTTAGAAGACAGTGTTGCCAAATTGAAAAAAATTATTTTGAGGAAACTGAAATCTTTTTTAGATAAAAATTCAAATCTTTCTTTTTATACTTGTCTTTTTGATATAAAAATACATTTGTTTAAGTAGAAATTTAATCTTTTTTTGGATAAAAATGCAACTGTTTGTTTGAAAGTTAATCTTCTTTGCTTGAGGAGTCAACTATTTTGTTTTAAAATTTTGTTTGAATTTAATTTTGAATTTGTTAAGAAATCATCTTTTTGTTGAAGATACATATTTTTAGTTGAAAATTCATCTCTTTGGCCAAAGTTTGGCTATTTTGTTTAAAGTTGATCTTTTCTCATTGAAAATTCAATTGCGTGGGTGAAAGTTGAACTACTTTGTTAAAAATGTATCGTTTTGGTTGAAGATTTACGTATTTGGTTGAAAATTTGACTATTGTATTGAAAATTAATTTTTTTGCTGACAATTCTTATTTTCTGGTTGAAAATTCGTCTTTTTGATTTTAAAATTCATTTACTTTCCTGTTTTGATGAATTTTCATCTTTTTTGGTTGCAATATCAACTGTTACCTTTCTTTGTTGCGAATTTTTGTTTAAGGTAGAAAATTCAATAATTTAGTGGAAAATTCCATTTTTTTTTTGTAAAAAATTATTTTTATTGCAAAAATGTGAAGTCTTTTTCTGAAGCCTGTCACTTGTCAATTTAAAATCTTTGCTTGTCAGGAGAACCTGATTAGTTAGAAAATTGAAACGTTTGAAATTGAATTATGCACAATTGAAACCTTGAATATAAAAAGAATTATAACTTTAAAATTATAATTTCCTTAGCTTGTAATTTGCTATTTTTAAATAAAAATATTTAAAAAGCTTGCAAAATTTTAAAATTAAAGCATTCGGAATTAAATATTATACAAAATATATATCAAACTTAAATTTAATTAAAAACAAGCAGAAAAAAAAAGATCTCTTTTACTCATTACAAGTATAAATTCTTAAAGTTGAATGATTGAAAATCAAGAGATTAAAAATTTAATTTTAATTGGAAGCATGCATAAAGTAAATATAGTAAATTCAAACTTTTGACATTTGAATTTGGAAAAAAAATAATTTAAAATTCAGAAAATGTTACTACGGAGAATCAAAAAATTTATAATTCCATATGAGTTAGTCGAAACAAAACGATTTAAAATTGATGAACTGAAATTTATATATTATGCTAAAATTCAAATTATTCAAAATTGGCTAATTTAAAAGTGCAAGTGTTGAAAAAGTTTGAAGCTTCCAACATAAAAAGTGATTTTATTTCATAAAATTTAATTTTCATGCATTGAAATTGGGGCCAGGTATTTTTCACACGGCCCTGCAGTGCCGTGCTTCGGCTCTTTGCTGAGATTTCTGCAAAATATTCCATGTGTTAGGTTAGCCGTGGGGTTTAGTTATTAGGGTTTAGTTGCGTTCGCTGCGTTAGACATAGGTGTTAGCTAGTTCGAATCCCTCCGAAGAATTTCTTTCGATTTTTCATAGGGCCAAAAGCGTGCGATAATATATGTGTGTGTGTGTGCAGTGTTCGTGGCTGTGTAAAAATAAATATAACTGAAGCATAAGGCTATGTGAGTAACTATGACATTATGAAATAAGACCTCGAAATAATTTTGGTTTAAATTCGGCAACATTCTCTTCTAAAAACTCGTTAGGAGTCATCGCAAGTTTCGTTGACTCGCTCTACCAAACTTTAATGATGGGATGGTCAATCAAAAATTTCATTGACTGGCTTCGAAGCACTAGTGTATGAGTGTTTCAAGAACTCCATTCCTCTAGTCTTCACATTTTCATTGAAAGTCTTTTGTACTTTCTACAATTCTTCATACTTTTTAAATACTCTCTAAATTTCTCAGAGTCGGATTCCACTCTACTAGATTCAAATTTCACTCTTTCTTCCAGTCAGATCTCATCCAATCGAACTGGAGTCGACCTTCACCTTTCTCTGGTGTGAAAAGGCACCCTTTAATTTAAAGTGACTTTTCACTCCAAAAGAGTTGCGTGACGACTCTAAAAGTGTGAATTCGCCACTCTATTTCAGGGTGAAATAGTGTCACACGCACGTTTGTGGTGGAAAATGTGACTCAATCAGGGTGAGAAGTTGAGTGGAAATTAAGAGTGGTGAATCCACTCTATTCACAAGAGTGAATGTACGTATCACTCATTCGCAGTGAAATTTGATTCTAATGGTAGGGTGACAAATAATTTGCTATTAAAAAAACATAAATATATGTATAATTTCATATCTATTTATATAATTTCAAAGCAATGATAGAATTAATAATAATTATATAAATTTAATTATATTATTCGCTTGGACTTTGTAATTCATTTTCATTTTGTTTCCTGATCTGGAAATATAATTATATAATTTTACTTATATTATTCGCTTGGACCTTGTAATTAATTTCCATTATGTTTCCCGATCTGGAAGCTCCGCAGCATTCAGCCTGGAAAAAAGTATAAAATTAATTTCTTTTCATTTATTAATTAATTTTTCTCCCTCATAGTGAAAGTTTTTTAATGGTAACAATTTTGAAAGATTTCAAAGTCATTCAATCTAACGTTCCTCAATTGAAAAAACAGAACATTCTTTTTGATTATAAATTTTAAAACAAAATAATTCTGACAAATTTCAAAAAAATCATGCTGAGAAAGGGATAGAGTGCGACGCAACTTCCCTCTTTTCATTTTCCAGCTCGAAAAATTACCACTTCCGATACAAAATTTGATTTCTCTGATGTGTCATTGTATTAAAAATTTTTAGTAATATTTCGTAAATTTCCATTTCCAATTTAATAAAAAATAACGTTTCATATACGAGAAAGCAAATACATTTGCCAACGGGAAATACAAACAAAGTGCAAATACTCAAAATCGAATTCATAGCTAGTTTGTAATATTATGAATATTTTCATACCTTGGTATAGCAGGAGGATCCTGTAATTGGAGATTGAGGAGTGTGGTTTTCAGTGAGGCGCAGCAACCCTGTGGCGTAACACCTTCCAATTCCATGATGCAACCAGTTATAAAGTTGTAAAAATTTGTTAAGGCTGAAGCATACTCAACGTCGAATGAGAAATGAAGTTTCATCAATATGTCGAAAGCTTTCAAAAAATCTCTCGGCACATCAATCAAATGGGAATCAGCTCTGATAAAAAATTTTCCACTGTTCAATTTGCCGTCATTGGGAATGCAGATCAGGAATGGTTGCTGGCTCGTCTTAGCCTTTGTGGCGTTCAGTAAATCATCTTGAGCCTGAAACACGAAAGTCTCAGCCGAAGGGACTTATGTTCGAAGTTATATTCCACGTTACTATTTCACAGTGAGATAAAAGCTCGCGATTTAATCAAAGCGGTTCTCCGTTTAGGGATATTTCTTGGTGAAGTAAAAGCTCACGACCTAATCAAAGCGGTTCGTAAATGATATGAACAGTATGACTATGTCTGTGTGACGGTGAACAGGGAGGTTTCTGGGGTTTATATAATCCTTGCTCCCTATGGGCGGGCAATTGTGCGATCACTACGTATGGTTGCAGGTTATTAGGAATATGCCAAATTCATAGTTGTCATATTCATCAGTGCAAAAAAGATGCTCTTATGCGCCATCTACCAGCGTATCACTCGCACTCACACTTTTCTATGACTATTGTGAATTTGACCTTATGGTACATATATTGTAACTTTTCGTGTATGCTACTGTTCTAAAGATGCTCCAATTCAGTAGAGCAGGGCTTCAGTTAGTACAATAATTACACAGGACCATAAAATCTAAACCCTCGCAACACGGACCAGACTAGGTGAGTCTTATATTTTCTACGTCGCATAATTCGCATCCGTGGTCAGTTTGGTCCCATCAGGTCAGGGTCAAAGTCAGTTCAAGGTCAAACTCACAAAATTTTATTGCGTACCAATTAAGTCAGAGTACCTATAGGTTTTCGGAATCGTTGAATTCAAATCCGTCGTCCGTTTGGTCCGGTCAGGGTCAAGGTCAATTCAAGGTCGAGCCTACAAAATTCATCGCTTACCAAATAAGTCAGTGTACCTATATGTTTTCGGGGTCGCTGAATTCGAATCCGTGGTCAAGGTCAGTTCAAGTTCAAATTTACAGAATGTATTGCTAACCGTAGGACGTCGATTGAGCATGCACTCATCACCCTTCTTTGAGGACCTTCAGGTTGCAACGCAGGGGACGGGACGCTGTCGATGAACTTTCGTTCGCACACACACCACACACAACGCTTAATCGGGGACCTATCGTCTGCTTCCAAGGGGACCATAGGGCGTCGTTGCAAGATCATATATCATGCTTCGTCGATGACCTACATAGATCACGCTTCATTGAGGAGCTCCAGGTTGCCACACAGGGTACCGAAGGCCGTCGATGAAAATCGATACACCCACACACCACGATCCACGCACTGTCGGAAACCTACAAGCTGCCTCCGAGATTACTGTGTGGTGTCAATGTGACACCCCCCCCCACCCCCTCTTCCTCTGTTCCTTTTCTCGCATTATGGTCATTCCCCTGTCTTTTCTTGTTCGCATCTCGTCTTCCTGCTTCGTTACAGTTGCTTCTACCAGTCAAAAGGATTTCTACGGAGGAGGTGAAACAGCCGAGAAGGGGGAGGGGCAGGCCCGATCCCCAGGCGACGTCTAGTTTACCAACACCGAGGCGAAGAAGTCCATAAAGCCAAAATTTGTCACAGCGAATGAATATAAAGGCATACCAGATAAAACTACTATTATTACCTAACCCTTCATATATAACGCCGCACACCTCTTTAAAATTGTACGTTATCCTGACCCCCCTTTCAACCACTTAGAGGAACAATCAAAGGTTTGTGACTACAGATTGCTTAAAAAATTGCCAAAAAACATATATGCCTAACTAATGGTAATCGTGCATCATTTTCACTTATATTTTATACAAACACTATAAATTTCAATTGATTAAAACTCTGTTTTACTGGACCTGGGCATCTTTAGAGCAGGAGTACACTTGAAAAGTTATAAAAATGGCAAGATTTCATTTGTTATGAAATGAAAAATTTTGCTTTGGGTAAAATAAAAAAATTAGCAGTAACGCGTTATGCCTGATAGCCTCAAAGTCATTAAAAAAATATATTGGCATTAATTTTCGAAATTATATACAAACTTGTTTTAAAGTTGAAAAAAAAGTTCGAACATACCCCGAAAACAGATTTCTTACAGAATTAAGTTCGCAGTTCGACACTTTGCCTAATGGCGTACATACAAATTACGAATCTTTTTATGGTGGCCCTTATTCACCTGCCAGATCTCATGCTCCTGCCAGGTGTCATTCTTCTGAATTGCCTTGCTCGGCTCCCAGGACTCCTGCTAGGTCTTCTTCTCCTCTCAGGCCCCTTTCTCCTGCCAGGTCTTCTCCTCTTCTCTTGCCCCTTTCTCCTGTGGAGACTTCTTCTTCTGTCAGGCCTCTATCTCCTGCCAAGCATCATTCTTCTGAAGTTCCTTCTACGGTGCGCGGATTAAGAGTTCAAAAAGTCTTATTTCCTCCCAAGTCCAAAGCAATTCTACTAGGGACAGCACGTAAAGCTTTGCGCCACCTAAAACCAAACGAAGTACTTTCCACAGTATTAGACTCCAGTAATGTCATCCTTGGAAATTTGGATAATAAGAACTGTTCTCGTGCACTATATAATTCGTCTCAAAAGCGGCTGATAATAAACTTAGCAACCGGCAAAAGTAGGAGAATTTTCAAAGAAGAGTTCAGTCAACTTCGTGCAGGCCGTCCACTCCCAGCAATGGATCTTATTGTAGTACCTGAAATCCTACGTCTTTCAAAAATCATTTTAAAAAAAGTAACACTTAAATACATTGGTTCCGACGACAGATTAAAACCATAGAAATAACCAGTACTCATTATTTATTCTAATCCTTCGCCAATGCCCCAGTTAGTCTTTCTATGAAAGAGATAAAACACTTCTCATATAATAATATCTTAAAAGGAAAATTCTAATAAGCCATGAAAATAAGTTCTTGAAAGAAGCAACCACCTCCGAGAAATGCTATTGTCAAAAGTGCGGGGTGTCCCAAAAACGCCGATTTTTTCGCCAGGAAGAGCTGCGTTATTTTTCTATTTAAGAAAAACTGCTTTCAACCTATTACTTAGCTCTATCGAGTTGCAACTGAATTCATGATTGGTAGCATAGGGTAAGGGGTACAGTCGTGTCAATTTTAACGCACACTTCTGCAGAAAAATGAGAATATAAAATCGGGTTTTGAATATTCGATCTGGTAAGTGAGTATAATAGACTCCCAGAAAGTTGGACTTTCTGAAACTATACTATCAAGCATGGTTTAGATGCCACTAAATCAATAAATTTTCCATAACAAATATTTTTTTAACTACAGTAGTTGACGTGAAACACAAATATATATATATATATATATATTTTTTTTTTAAATATCCGCGGACGCGGACTTCTGAATCTCCAGTGTCTTCATAACCGAATTGTTTTGAGTACAGCTTACATCGTTGGAAATGGATCTTTTTGTAGAATATTGATCTTCTTAGTTAAATATTGATCTTTGTAAATTAAAAATTCAGCTATTTGGTAAAAAATGCAACTATTTTGTTGAAATTTTAATTATTTTGTTGAAAATTTAACTATTTTGTTGAATTCATCTATTTTGGTAGAACATTTAACTAGTTTGTTAAAAATTCGTCCTTTTGGATTAAAAATTCATCTCCTAAGACAGAAAAGTCATCTTTCTTGGTTGAAAATTCAACTTTCTCCTAAAAAAAATTCGTCTTTTTGGTTTAAAAATTCTACTATTTGGTTGAAAATCCAAGTATTTTGTTGAAAATTCATCTATTTGTAGAAAAAGCTTCTTGGTTGAACATTCATCTTGGTAAATTAAAAATTCAGCTATTTGGTAAAAAAATGCAACTAGTTTCTTGAAATTTTAATTATTTTGTTAAAAATTTAACTATTCATCTTTTTTGGTCGAAAATTCAATTGGTTTGTTAAAAATTCGTCCTTTTGAATTAAAAATTCATCTCTTAAGACAGAAAAGTCATCTTTTTCGGTCGAAAATTCAATTGGTTTGTTGAAAATTCGTCCTTTTGATTTAAATTCTTATCGTAAGACAGAAAAAATCTTTCTTGGTTGAAAATTCAACTTTCTCCTAAAAAAATTCATCTTTTGGCTTGAAAATTCTACTATTTGGTTGAAAGTCTAAGTATTTTTTTGAAAATTTATCTTTTTGTAGAATATTGATCTTCTTAGTTAAATATTGATCTTTGTAAATTAAAAATTCAGCTATTTGGTAAAAAATTCAACTATTTTGTTGAAATTTTAATTATTTTGTTGAAAATTTAACTATTTTGTTGAATCCATCTATTTTGGTAGAACATTTAACTAGTTTCTTGAAAATTCGTCCTTTTGGATTAAAAATTCATCTCCTAAGACAGAAAAGTCATCTTTCTTGGTTTAGGATTCAACTTTCTCCTAAAAAATTCGTCTTTTTGGCTTGAAAATTCAACTATTTGGTTTAAAATGCAACTACTACCTCTTTTTACTGTTCTTTAATGTTTCGACACGGATTTAAATTTTATTTTTTCATCAGAGAACACAAAACTTTTGCGACTCCCCTCCTATGTGACACTTTGTGGGATCCCCCCTCCCAACCCCACTCCTTAGAGTGTAACGTAATGTGTGGACTCTCCCAATACCATTTTAATTGTTTCGTGATAGGATATGAACGAGCCTAGCAGTTTTTACAATGGACACTTTAATGGCTGCGTCGAAAATAATTTAGATAATCCACAGTTCGTGCCTCATGTTGTTGGAAGGCAGCTATCAAGAAAAACGTTGTGTATGAATTCCAAACAATTTTTAGGAGACCATTATGACCTCCACAATACTTATGGCACAGGGCAAGCTGCAGCTACAAATTAGTTAAGACAATTTTATTTTTTAATAAAAACAACAATTTTTTTTTATTTGACTCATTTTTAATATATTTTGGGTACAATTTTCAATTAACAGTATACTGTAAGGCCAGTATACATTGTGAAATTGTAGTGTTATATAAAAGACATTTTGTGCCTGAAGAATTCTGGAAAATTTTCAAAATTACGGGAGTTACACTATGTTGAAATTTGGCATCACATTTTTTTGAATTATCGCTATTTCTGAAACTTTCAAACGAATTTTGATGATACCTCGAGATATCGTGGGAAAAAGTAGAGTCTTTGATATAATAATACAGATAGTTTTTTAATTTTTGACAAAAAAAGTCGAAACAATGTTTGAATTCAATTTTTTGTCCATGTCGCACCTTTTCTGTTGTTCCTAGTTAGAATATATAAATTTCTTATAATTTTACCTTTCATTTAAAAAAAAATTGATGGAGTCGCACAGTGGGGAAAATCCACCTTATTTTTGACAAAAATATAAATGCAGATATTTCACTACGATTAAAATAAAATTTGTTATTTGATATCAAAGTTTAAACTTCTTTTTTCTAACTTTTCAGTGATACTATTTCTTTTAAGACTGTCAGATTCATTAAAAACAGACAAAAATCAATGTAATAACTAACTAAAAATAATTTCCAGTGGGTTTGAGTAAGAAAAAGAATTGTTTAAGATGTTATATACAAATTGATGAACGAAAGTCATTTTTTCGTGATTCGCAATGATTAGCTATTCGAAATCCATAGCTTTATATGAAATATGACCGATGTACTTTTGTAATTATAATTAGTTAAGAATAGCTGCTGTTTAACAATTATTTACACAAGTTTTGTAAACAAATACACATTTCTACCATTTTTTCATAAATAAGCTCAATTCTTTTTTTCGGAATCAACTACTAGTGTCTTGCCAAAGATAGTTAGATACATTTTTCAAATTGCATGAACAATTTTTATAAACAAATGCGCATTTTAAACATTTTTTATGAATAGGCCTAATTCTATGCGCAATAAACTAGAAATTCTTTTTGTGGAAAAATATCAATACGTGCATTGGTCAATCAAAAATGTTTATATAATTACCTATTTATTGCAATTTAAAAATATATGACAGTGAGGAATTCCTGACAAAACATTTATAGTTAATTCCGCAAAAAAAAAATTAATCCTATTCATGAAGAAATGGTAGAATAGTGCATTTGTTCACAAAAATTGTTTAAATAATTATTAAACAGCAACTACTTGGAATTAATTATAATCGCACATTAATATCTAATATATTTCATACAACATCTATGGATTTCAAAAAGCTAATTATTGCGAATCACGAAAAGATAACTTTCGTTTATTAATTTGTTTATAAGTTGGCTATTACATTGATTTCTAACCGTTTATAAAGGTTTTCAAAGAAATGGTGTCGCTGAAAAGTTAGACAAAAAAAAGTTAAAACTTTGTTATTGAATAACAAATTTGTCTTTAGTTGGGGTGAAAAATCCGCGGTGGCGCATTTTTCCACTAAAATACGATATCTCGTGATCCAAAGGAGTCAAAATAAATTTTTTTAAATGAAAAGTCAAATTATAAGTTCAAGAAATAATTGTAAAAACTGTGATACCAAAATTCAAAATGGCGTAATTCTCGTAATTAAATTTTTTTTTTCAAATATCTTCAAGGCGCCAAATGGGGACCACTGAAAAATCCCGAAATATAAAATTTCTGAATTGGAAAATTACCGAATAATAAAATTTCTGGATTGGAATATTCCCGTATAAAAAAATTCCCGAATAGTTTATAATATTACAGATTTGGAAAATTCCCGAATAATAAAATAACAATCTTATTATCTGCGGACGCTAACCCACGTACCCTCAAGGTTTCGAGATCCGGGTTTCCTGGTGATGAATTTTAACAAAGTTTGTTAATTTTGCGAAATATGGCCCATATTTTACCATTTTTTAAACAATTCATCTATTTTGTTAAAAAATTATATTTTTTGGTCAAAAATTCAGCTGCTTGGTTGAAAGATGAATTGAAAGGTTGCAGTACAGAACTAAATATCTAAGATTTTTGTCAAAAATAGGCTTATTGCATTAAAAAATTCTTTAAAAATCCACTAAATGTTGTGTTAAAAGGATTTGTTCGAAATCTCATTTTTAACATAGTAATAAAAAGCCCTTTCCTTCAAACACCATAATTTTGCGTTGATTTACGTTAATTTTGAGGCCCATGTTCTTCATTCTTCTATTCAGTTTACTCAACATTCTTTGCAAATCTTCGATTGACTCTGCCATAACAATCTTATTATCTGCGGACGCTAACCCACGTACCCTCAAGGTTTCGAGATCCGGGTTTCCTGGTGATGAATTTCAACAAAGTTTGATAATTTTGCGAAATATGTCCCCTATTTTACCATTTTTTAAACAATTCATCTATTTTGTTGAAAAATTATATTTTTTGGTCAAAAATTCAGCTGCTTGGTTGAAAGCTGAATTGAAGGATTGCAGTACAGAACTAGATAACCAACATTTTCCCCAAAAATAAGCTTTTTGCGTGAAAAAATTCTTTAAAAATTCACTAAATGTTGTGTTGAAAGGATTGGTTCGAAATCTCATTTTTAATATAGTAATAAAAAGCCTTTTCCTTCAAAAACCATAATTTTTATTTTATTTACGTTAATTTTGAGGCCCATGTTCTTCATTCTTCTATTCAGTTTACTCAACATTCTTTGCAAGTCTTCGATTGACTCTGCCATGAAAAGCTTATCTTCTGCAGATGCTAACCCACGTACCCTCAAAGTCCCGAGATCCTGGTTACATTAATTTTAGGCCCATGTTCTTCATGCTATTCAGTTTACTCAATATTCTTTCCAAGTCTTAGATTGACTCTGCCATAAAAAGCTTATCATCTGCGAACGCTAACCCACGTACCCTCACTGAACTGTTTTGTTGAAAATTATAATTCTGGGGTTTAAAATTCAATTGTTTTCTAGAAAATTAAACTATTTATTGGAAAGTTAACTTTTGTTGAAAATTCAACAATCTTGTAAAAAAAAGTAATCCTTTTTAGTTGAAAATTCGGATTTTCGGGAACTATTTTGGTAGAAAATTAAAATTTTTGGTTGAATATGAACTTTTTTGTTGAAAATTCATATTTTAGAGTTGAAAATTCGAATCTTTTATTAAATATTCCTATTTTTGTTTGAATTAAATTACTTTTTATTTAAAATTGAAATCTTTTTTTGCTGAAACATAAACATTACATTTTGTTGTTGGGAATTCATCGTTCTTCGTTGAAAATTAATTTTTTACCTACAAATTTTACTAATCTTTTTTAGTTAAAAATTTATCATTTTTAGTTCAAAATTCAATTATTTGATTGAAAATTCAACTATTTGATTGAAAATTCATGTACATTTTGAACATTCGTCTTTTCGGTAGAAAATCAATCTTCTTGGTTAAAAATGCATCTTTTCTGATTGAATATTCAATTATTTTTGTTAAAAATTTAACCTTTTGTTGAAAATTGACCTTTTTATTTTAGTAACACTATTTTCTATTTAAAATATAAAAAATGTTTGGTTGAAATTTCAACCATTACATTTTTTGTTAAGAATTAATCTTTTTTAGTTGAAAATTAATTTTTTAAACTGTAAATTTCACTAATACATGTTTGGTTGAAAATGTATATACTTTAATTTAAAATTGAATCATTTGGTTAAAAATTCATGTATTTTATTAACATTTATCACTAAAACTAATCTTCTTGGTTGAAAATGAATGATTTATTATTGAAAATTGAACTGCATGTTTGAAAGTTGAACTATTTTGTTGAAAATTTATTTTTTTAGTTTAAAGTTTATTAATTTTGTTTGAATAGTCTACTATTATACTTCTAGTTGAGAATCCATATTTTTTGGTTAAAATTTTTATAATTTTGTTGAAAATTCAATAATTTTGTTAAAGTCATCCTTTTTGGCTGAAGATTCAACTATTTGGTGGAAAATTCATTTATTTTTTGATAATTCGTCTTTTTTATAGAAAATTATTCTTCTTGCTAAAAAATTAATCTTTTTGGTTGAAAATTCAACTACTTGGTCGAAAGTTGTATTTATTGTTGAAAATTCATTTTTTTGTTGTTGAAGATTTATAATTTTATTTGAAAATTCATCTCTTTTTGTAGAAATTTAATTTCTTTAGTCAAAAATCCAATTATTTCGTATGAAAGTTAGTTCTTTTTTTTCTAAGACTACTTTTTTATTTTTGGTTGAAAATTCGTATTTTTTGGTTAAAATTTTTATTATCATGTGAAAAATTTAACAATTTTGTTAAAATTGATGAAAGCATCAAACTATTTGTTTGGAAACTTTTGGGATAAAAATTCATATTTTCCGATTGAAAATTAAACTCTTTTGTACAAAATTCAACAATTTGTTTGAAACTTTTTTCTTGCTTAACTGAAAAATCTTTCTCGGTTGAAAATTCAACTCCATATTGAAAATTCATCTATTTTGGTTTTAAATAAAATAAAATTTAATTGGTTGAATTCAACTGTTTTTTATTCAAAATTAAGATATTTTTTTGTTAAAATATGAATAATTACATTTATCGTAGAAGATTCATATTTTCTTGACCAAATTTTTTATTATTTTGTTGAAAATTCAACAATTTTGTTAAAGTCGTAAAAATTTAACTATTTGGTAGAAAATTCATTTATTTTGTTGAAAATTCGTATCTTTTATACAAAATTATTCTTCGAGGTTGAAAATTCATCTTTTTGTTGAAAATTCAACTGCTTGGTTAAAAGTTGTATTCTATTGTTGAAAATTCACTTTTTTGTGGTTGATAATTCATCATTTTATTTGAGAATTCATCTCTTTAATTGAAAATTAACTTTGTTTGGTAGAAAATTAATTTTTTACTTGAAAATTTAACCATTCAAATTAAAAATACATTATTTTAGTTCAAAATTCATTTATTTTGGTAGAAATTTCATGTTGAAAAGTCTACTATTTTATTTTTGGTTGATAAGTCATATTTTTTGGTTAAAATTTTTATTATTTTTTTGGTTTATTATATATATATATATATATATATATATATATATATATATATATTTGACCATATTGAAAACCATATTGCGTTTATTAGTTAAAAAGGATGAATTAAAGTTATTTTCTAATCTTAGAACGTCATTAACATCACCTGTAATTTTTCTAACACTCAAATTAACGATCGACGGATCATTATGACCTGCATTGATTCTTTTTGTTTATTAATCTTTAATCGATCATGAAAGATACTATTGGAAAGTAAATTTTAGAAATTTTCATCCAATTGTTGTGTGTTGAAAAATCTTCTCATTATTATCAAGTTGATTTTCTAAAATTTTACTATAGATACTGGATGGCGAAGAGTTTCTCAAGTTAATCTTAACATTATTGAAATTCTTAGTGAGAAATTCTAAATGAGTATTTAAATCTTTATCATTCAATAAATGACGTTATAAGGAGTCTAACATAAAGTTAACATGATTTTGGGCACGATTACTAAAAACTGTAAATTTTCTTAATTGTTGGTAGCATTAAGTATATTCTTAGGTAATAAACTGTGACTGCCACAATTGATTAAAAAAATTTCTCTGGCTTTAATATTATCAATTGTTTTCTTTGAATTGATGAGCTTTTCACATATATGAAAGAGTCGAGATATTGAGTTTCAATTTCTTTAAGAAACATGATATGTAAGTAATTTAATGATGTAATAATCAAAAAAAAAAGAGACTTGCAAATTGACGATAGATTACAAATATATAATACTACATTGTGTCAAAAAATATATATAGAAACTTCAGGGCAACATTTATTCATATAAGTTCACAAATATAACATATTTGTAAATTTATATAAATAAATGTTGCCCTGAAGCTTTTATATATGAAAAAATCTTAAGTACCTATATTTTACAGCATATTCAAATTAAGCAGCCATGCGACCCTAAAAAGCATATGTTCTCGGTTTGGTTTTTCAAACGTTCTGATAATTTAACATTATTACATAGAAAAATTAAGATTGTTTATTTGTAACCTTTTGAGTTGTAGATTATATCGCAATTTTCGTTTATCAATTTCGTTGTGATATTTTTAATAATGATTGTGTTTCACGATGCGTACATCGGTTGTTGCAAAGACTTTTTTTCTCGAATTTATTTGTTCTCACCCCCCCTATTTTATCGAAATAACCAAAAAAAATTATCTCTACCAAATTTGAGCGAAATCGGTTAATATTAAATTTGTGGCTCAAAGCATTCAAAGTGTCTCATGGAATCAACATGGGGAAAAGTACCGTGAAAGTTCAAATGCAAGTCTTTTTTTTTATATTTCATAGGAAACCTTTGGCTCTGTACAATTATGATTCTTAGACTATGTTAAAGAATATATATATATATATATATTACAGGCAAATTATATAATCCAGGCATTATATATAATGCCTGGCTATTTCAGGCAAAGTATGTAATCGAATGCATATTATATGCAATGCCTAAGCATTCTATATAATCCTTAGGCATTATACAAAATGCCCGGCACGAGATAGGTAAAGTATATAATCTTGATTTTGAATATAATGATACAGTTGATGAACAGCATGATAAATTGACGAACACTGTTAGAAGTTCATGAAATTTCATGAAAATGTTAGTAGAGCTTTCTACACTACGGTTAGTGAAAAACTCATTGAAATTTCCTGCAACACTGAAATTTCAATAGCCTCATTGAAATTTCAATGTAAGTTTCAAAACTATTTTAAGAGATAGTGTTTTGAATTTTTTGTAAATGTTCATTAATATCCTATGGATATTCAATGTGAATAGTAAAAATTTTTTAAGAATAGTTCTCTGAAATTACTTCTTTTGAAATGAAAAAGTAAAACCAATTTTGTACATGTAATTGCAAAAAATGTCACATACAAAGCTTCTAAATTTAATTTCATGAATCATTGTTAAATTTTGTTCATATTTTCATTTAGGTTTATTACATTCAATAATAAAGGTAACTTTATTTTTAATGCATGCTTACAGAATTTACGTAAACCACAGTGAAACTTATTCAGCCACCAATAATATTTTATGTACAAGCAACTGAAACAGGTTTCAGAGTCAATTTTATGAAATTTCAATAACTTTTGCTTCAAAATTAAGTTTCGTGTAACTGAAAATTAATGAATATGGTCTTAAAATAATTATCAAAGCCAAATTTGAGAAAATTTCAGTGACATAAGTAATGGAAAACTGACTAAAATTTCAAGAAATTTCAAACAGTGTGGAATTCAACACACGTTTACTCGCTATTTATTAAAAACATGGCATACTGGAATGACATTTTGCTTGACCCACAACTTTGTTCTTTATACACAAACAGTTTTCCATTTAAAAACAAAGTTGATTTTTTTTAATTCTCAATAGTGCCATTTTTCAAAGGTTTTCGCATTTTTAAAAAACGTCTTGAATCAGTGCAAGAATAGGGTGGTCCAAATTTATACCTGTACGTATGAGACCTTTGATTTTAATTACATGCCAGTTTGGAAGTAATTTAGATTAAATTGTAGATTTGAATTTAACTAAATTGTCATTGGAATAATATATATTCATTACCTGACCTGGATCTGACATTGCTTGCAATGCCCGGGCAATTTGTGAAATGAGCAATTCCATGTCAAATCATGAAGTCTAACACGCATTTCCCATAAGGAAAATATACATTTTTGTAAATTTAATTCAGAATCGGTGAAAGTAGGTAAATGAAGTTGGAATTCAACATTTTTCTTTAACATTAGCCATTATATACGAATAAAATCTTATTTTTTATATATCACCCACATAAGTCTGTTTTGAAGAGAACCAAAAAAACCTTGTAAGTAAAAAATTTAGTTTTGCGAGCTTTTGGCGCTAATCATGATTTTCTTGAGGCTTTTGAAATACAAATAATCAATCATGCTACTTTTTATTGATAATTATATGTTTATATAAATTATTTAAACATTTTATTATTATTTTTAGCTATTTTCTTTTAGTCCTGAGTTATAGAGTCGCGTTTTTTTTCTCCACTTTTTCAACTTATTATCAAATGTTCAGTTAAAGCGAATCAATAATAAATTTACTTTGATAAAAATAATTGTTCAAACAATTTATTATTATTTATCACAATATCCTCTTAGCATAATGCTAAAAAGTTGCAGTTTTTCTTTAATTTTCCCCTTTTGATCCACTTTTCAATGAGTGTTAGGTAATAATGGATGCAATTCAGCAAAAATAATCGTTTGAGTGAATAGTTATTGCTTATAACTATCTCTTTTATTACAGCGAGTTGAAACGAGGATAAGGAAAGTAGGGAAAATGAGAAGAGGGATTTTTGAGATAGTAGGGGAAATGAGAGGCTATCGCAGTGAGTTTAAACAAATTTTTTTTGTCGTCGTACCTTTAAAAAATGATGATCGAGGAAAAAGGTAAGGTTAAAGTTTCAGATTGTATTATTCATAAGAATAGTTTACATGTAGTTTATATAGTTGACATTGTTAGTATGTATTATGTTTCAAAACATAATAGACGTTCTCTGAATAAAAAAAGGGTTTTCAAGATGAAGTATTGTCTAGAAAATTAATAAAAAAATATTTAAATGAAACTTTTTTCCAACACCATAAAGAATACAAAAGAATACAATGAATAATGTAACGTAAAACATTCAAATAACTATGTGTTTGTTAAAAGGTTTTGAACACTGAACTTCGAGTTGAAATTGAAGCTTGTTTTAAGACAAAATTAAAGAACAAAAAATTATTAAACAAGGCTTTTAATGGCTTCTCCATGAATACAATTTGACAATATATCACGTCATATATGAAATAAAGTTCAATAGATCAAACAGGATCCCCTGATTACGAATATCTTGTTTTTTTTTCTTCAAAATCCTGGTCAGTTTTTGTCTGAACAATTTTTTTTCACAATCTTCTTGTATATTAACACCAAAAAAATTTCTTTTTAGCATCTGCGAGAAAAAATAAAACTTTTTGTATCTTGCACTTTTTTTCTAGGATAAACTGCTTGCTCAGGAAGATTTAACACTTGTACATTGTCTGTATCGAGGTTAGATTTTTTGAAAGCAGAAGGAAATCTTCCGTTCGAATAACAACTTCTTTCCTTCAATTGATGTTAAGAATTGCTAAAATGTTGAAACATGACGATTTGTTTCTTACTAAAAATAACGTAAAACCATGTATGTCACATTTTTGCTTATAGCATAGCAATGCTTATTATATTATTGCATAGCAATCTTTTCAAGTGCGTCGAAGCCACATTGTTTGAAGTCGGGAATGTTATTTTCGATATGATGTCCATTCTTTCTGATTTGAGTTCAACGTATTGTCAATGATTAATTGGCAAAGATTGAAGTTTCAATGTAACTGCGCGATAGTCTTAAACAAACAGATATGTTTCTCAAATCGCATAATGTTCTGTGCTATTTATTTATCAAACAGAATTGTTTCTTGATTTGATTTGAAGAATTCAGCTTCATGATGTGAGAGGATATCATGATATAAAACAATCTCCACTGAATCATGACAGTTGATTGGGCGAAGCGGGCCTACTGGAGTTTTCCTGAGTCCATCTGGGGTCAAGGAGGTAATCGTGCTGCTTTGCATGTTTATTTTTGCCCGTCCTACACTTTTAATGCGAGCACTATCTGCATATAATCCAGCAAGAGCATCACTACTCTCGACTATTGTAAAGACATTACCACCCAATGTTGATAATACAATTTGTTCTTGGATTGGAATAGGTATAAAGCGATTCCGTCCTAGTCCTGCAAGTACCATTATTGGTTTATCCGCAGGAACAGTATATCTTGGAAGTTTGAACAGCCGGAGCAGATTTTCATGGTGGTGAAGGCGAATTAATAAAAGTTGGTCAAGTCCATGTCCAAGTACTTGAGAGAATAAATTCGCAGGACGAGACATGGATGTGCCAGAAAGACGAGACTCAGCAGAAGAAGAAGATCTGGCCAGAAAATGAGGTCACATGAAATCAAAATTAATCAAAGGTAATTTAACTGAGTGAAAAAAGAATTCAATTCAATTCAGACAAATGGGAGTAAATAGAATTAGTGAATGAAAATCTGATGAGGTCCATGAGAATTCAGGTTGAGCTTAAAAGTCTTCAAGGCGTATTATATAAAAGAATTGAAAATTAAAAACAGGTTTACTGAATTCAAACAATTTAGAAGAAATTGCAGACATTTGACAATGAATTGAAAGGCATTCAATCATATTTAAAAGAAATTCCGAAATCTTTGAGATCCTTGCTTTGATTTAACAAAAGAAGCACTGAAGTGAAGTTTTTATTTTTGAAAGTGACTTCTTAAAAAAATTCTTCTTAAAAGAGTGACTAAAAAGGGAGTTAAAAAAAAGTGACGATAACTAGTTTTTTGAAAGTCACTTACCCATTTCCCTGATTTACATGCTTTACTCTAAAATGATAAGGGATTGGGCGAAGCTGGCTTACTGGAACTTCCTCTTTTTCTTCTGGTGTCCATAGGGTAATCCTTTCGCTTTCTAAGTTTATTTTTGCCCGTTCTTTACGTTTGATGAGGGGATTACGTTTATATATTTCAGCAAGAATATCATTACTCGTCAATATTGCAAAGACGTCACCATCGAATGTTGATAATACAATTTTTCCTTGGTGTGGCACAGGAAAAAAGGCATTATTTCTTGAGTATAGTTTAATTCATTTGTTCGCAGAGAAAGTATATCTTCAAAGTTCGAATTGCCGGTGTGGATTTTTAATGGGAGTAAGCCGAATAAATTGAAATTGGTCAAGTCCATATCCATTTCCGTCAGAAGGAGGTGGCCCTGTAGGTGAATCTATATACCTGGCAGGAGGAGAACGGGACCTTGCATGTTGATGATGTTCAGCAGGAGAAGAAGACCTGAGCGTCGAACGAGGTCTGGCATGATGAAGATAACTGGCAGGATGATCTTGTGTGTCAAAAAATGGAAAAGAAGATGAGCTGCTACGAGGGACGCCATGAATAGGGGCGCCGTCAGGCAAATATTCAAACTACGAACTTAACTCTGCAACAAGAAACAGACGATTAATTTTGGTTGAAGAACGAATTATTTTGCTTTACTAATACATTTTGTTTTCAGCAAAAAGTTAGTTCATAGTGATGTTTCTGTTGTTTAAGTGTACATAGGAATTATACATCTTGATAAACTCTTTCGACTGCAAAAAAAAAAAGAGAATCACCATCAAGATAAAGACTACAGTATAAACAATCCTTATTATTTGCAATCAGAGGTAAAACTGATTTTCACGTTAATAAAGAATCGGGTTACTAGGTTATCTGATTGATTATTTATTTGTTTAATTAGGGTAAATATCAAGTATCTCAAACGCAATCCCGTGTGTTATAGGCGTCACTCTTGTCCTTTTGAGGTTTATGTTTCATAATTAATAATTATCTACTGTGAGATAATTATCTACTGTAGGGTGGTCTCCCCTGAATATAATTTTACTAAGATTTTTGAGAAAATTAAAAAAGATTTTTGAAAATTCTAGATATGTTAATGTAACCAATATAGAACAGAGTGATAGAACTGTTATGTCACTAGAATGTCACACGTGTTCCAAGAAAGGAACATGAAGATCACACTGTTCTGTAATGCTGTTACTGTAAGGATATGAATCAGTTCTGGAATTCTGTAATGTAACTAATATAGAGCAGAGTGATAGAACTGTTATGTCACTAGAATATAACACGTACTCCAGAAAGGGAACATGAAGATCACACTGTTCTGTAACGTTCTAAGACCAGAGTTGTGCCGACGGTCGGGCCAAACGAGAAGAAAATATTTTATTTTATAACTTTTTTCGTTAAGGGTATAGCTGGGTAAGCATGCAAAAAATTCCCTCAAAGGGAATTAAATGTTGAGTCAGGCATTTAAAAGCATGCAAACAAAACAAATTTTTCCCTCAAATTTGAAACCGTTAGCCGCCATATTGGATGAGATAGGGGAGGGGGAGGTAATGTCCATTTTTTTCTCTGTTTCTATCTTTCGAAACAATCTGAAAAAATTCACAGTGCTTCTTTCAATCATTCTTAACGTCCATAATTATCAAATAATATTTTGGCGGGAAATTCAAACTCGAACAAATTTTCAAAATTTTGTATGAATTTGTTTCTGTGATAAAAGTCAAGTACTATTAGTGTTTTACCACAGAATTGTAACCCACAATAGTAACCCACAGATTATGTCCTGTCAGTTTCAATTTCTTCTATCAGTGTAGTAAGTCACAACACGAATTAAAGTTGAGAAACAAAATCTGAGAAATTCTCGGCGATCACCGCTTTCGCGGCCGACAGCAGTAATCGTCGACTGAAAATTATAGTTTGAGACCTGGACATTTTAAGACGTATCTCAGGAACCCGTGATGATTTTTCAAGTTTTATTGGCTTAAATTAAAGATAAGACCTTAAAATCTAGGTCGTGTCACAAGTTGAATTGTAGGTATAAAATTTGAGAAATGCTTGCATTTTGTAATTCTTTGCATAAATTCTCAAATGGTATATTCTCTTCAAAATGTAAAAAATATCGTTATTAGGGCTTATTTGACGCGTAATTCAATAAGCTTTTTAACATGTTTTAGAAATTTTCTCTCTCATTTTGGGAACGAGTAATCACGTTTCAAACTCAGCAGTGATTTTCAATAGTACTTTCTCTGATCGTACTGACAATTTCCAACGGTGGTGTACTATTAAGCTCATGGTCGATATTTGTCGAGAATCATCAGATCAGCAGAAATTTTGAGGAGTTTATTCTCAAAAACAAAATGTGTGACTGTGATAAATGATGACCGTGACGAGGATCAGGTTTTCAATAAATATGAAACTAAATCAGATATATAAATGAAACTTCCGAAAAGTTTCAAGAATTCCATGCTAAGTTACCGGCAGTCGGTAAGTGGCCTCGGTCGGTAATGCAGTTTCAAATGTGACAGCAGATAACGACACCGACGCAAGTTACCAAAAGTCGGTATTACCAGCAATGCAGTTTCCTAATGTGACAACAGATGGCGCTACCGTCGCAAGTTACCGACAGTCGGTATATTATCAGTTTTATCTCTGCTAAGTTAGCATTATGATGTGCGGTTTCGTGCTAAGTGACCATTGATCGGCAAAATCCGTTTATTCCCGTCAGTCGGTAAAACAGGGAGGTCAATAAGTTTTTATATTATCATTTTTCTATATGTGGGTAAGGTAGGGAACAATTTTGCCATTAGTCGATAAAACAGGGAGGTCAGTATCTTTTTATCTTGTCATTTTTATATATGTCGGTACGGCAGGGAACAATGTTACCATCAGTAGGTAAAACAGGGAGGTCGGTAACTTCAAATATTATTATTTTACTATAGTTCCGTAAGGTAGAGAGGCGCAAGCTACTGACACCAGCAGATCTGACATTATCGACCAAGTAAGGGTTCTGTTCTATGCTAAGTTATCAGCAGTCTGTAACACACATTGTGGTTGGTAATGCAGATTCCTGCTGCGATAGCATTGCACCTGAAGTCGGCAAAGCAGAGAGATCGGTACTTTTGAGGTTCTGTTCCATGCTAAGTAGGTAAAATAGTGAGGTTAGTAATGGAGATTCTTGCAAAGTAAGCATTATGAGGTTCTGCTCCAAGCTAAGTTTAAGGTTCTGTACCAGGCTGAGTTACTAACGTCAGGTAATTACCATCGGCTGTTAATAGTACACATCCCCAGCTATAGATTGAGCCTCAGTCGCTACATCAGGAGCCTACCTTACCAATCGCGTGTAAATAACTGATGACGTCACTCAGTACTCCATGGTTAGATTTTCTCAAAGATGTGGCGCATGCGCAATAGAATATATCTTCTTTGCGCAGACTCTGAATTAAAGTGGGGGCAGGCTGATCATTCCGTCGCATCGTACGATGCAAGTATCATCGAGCGATCCAGAAGATGATACACCATGTCCGGAGAGAGAATCCAAGGTAAGTGCTCAATCTATATTTGCATGTCTTTTTGCTTGTAATATTAGTGTATGACGTTCGCTTTTAATGCATGATAGTTTGCACGGCTTTTTTACTTAAAGTGCATGGTAGTATTAATTCATGGCTTTGTGCTTGTAGTATTAGTGCATGTCTTTTTGCTTGTGGTATTGTTGCATGGCTTTTTGCTTGTAGTATTAGTGCATGGCTTTTTGCTTGTAGTTTTTGTGCATGGCTTTTTGCATGTTGCTTTGGAGTGGGGGTAAAGAATATTGATATATAAAAGCTGAGAAACAATTGAAGTTCAACCATTCCTTCATCTGCCTAGGTGATCAGCAGTACGAACAACAACAACAACAACAAGATGGAGAATTCAGCGCTGATTGACAAATGGGCTAAAGTCATCCCGATGATCGAGGAGGCTACGATCCTGCTTCAGAAACTGGGATAAAAGATGGAGCAACTGACGTCATCCAACGATCGATAAATAAGTGTGATAATATTTTAAGGAGTGTGAATAATTTACACTGAGAAGTATGTATATCGTCAGCTGAGCGAAAAAAATCTGTGAATATCGTCGAACAAATTATATGTCTGCGAGTCCACCTTGATGCGTTACTGGTACAAGGTGAAGGTCTGAGAGATCCTCTTACTGATCGTGTAAGATAGGCTGATTGTGACGCAGCGTTTAAGGGTCGACTCCAAACAGGAGTAATTGTAAATATAGTTCATAAGGATATTAATGCGTTCTTTGATGATGCATTCATTTTATTTGAAAAGCACATAATAGACGCATTAAATAAGTTTGGAGCGATAAGCGGCGCATATGCCTCGCACCCTGCAGGCAAGGCGTGCCTCGCATTCCGTGCGTGTAACGTGCCCCGCACGCTTGCTTTCTGGGCTGTAATAGAGACAAATTATCGCAACAATGACAGTCTTAATCCTATAAAATGCGCAGTTTTTTTTAAACATGTCAGAGTATATTATGTGAAATAGGAAGTTTAGAGAAACTCCGCAACGTGGGCGTCTTCGCGACTTTAAGCGACTTCAGTGTTTTGGTGCGTCAAAAACTTTGGCGTACAGTTTCTCGAAAATAAAAAAAAGTCAAGTGTTGTATTATTTATTGCAAAAGCCTCAGATTTCTTCATAGAATAGTTTAAAAAAGATAAAAAGTGCCCATTTTCAAGAAAGAGTCAATTTTATTTTTGACTTTGATCAATCAAGGTCAAATTTTTACAAAAATGCTTATAACCAACCGAAAGGCCATAAAAAAATATACCGAAAACGCCTAAGATAAATTTTTTCAAATGTTTCATGAAAGCAGCAAATATTCGTGCAGCAGAGATTATCCACCAAAAACTGCAAAAATGTAGTTGGGACATTTGAGAAATAATGCCCCATATATTGCCCAAAAACCAGACGCTTCAAATGCATCTGAATTTCAACCTACAGCCTGTCTTACAATAATTTATAAATGCCTTACAGCTATCATTGCAGATAAGGTATATTTTCACTGCAACCAGAATGTCATCCTTACAGGAGAACAAAAAGGATGTTGCAAAAACTCGCGGGGCAGTAAAGGTCTAGTCTCCATAGACGCTGTTGCCATGACGCAACCACGTAAACATCGAATAAACTTGCACATGGCATACATTGACTACAAGCATACGTTACCTTCCGTACCACATGACCAATTGCTTCAAGTATTAAAAATTTGCTAAATCTGTCCACGCATAATCGACTTTCTAAGTCGGTAGGGTGAAGTTGTGCCCTTGCATCGATTCTCCAAAGCATATATTTTGTTCCAGGCGCGGTTATCTTCAGACTGTAATTCATCGGGCGCGTATTATAATATAAGAGAGAAGCATACGTTGTGAAAAAAGTGATCAAAGTCCGTAAGAAGTGCTGGTGCAAATGGCTTGGATCAACTGATGGAGTAGCAGGGAAATGAAATGCAGTAAAGATACAGAAACAAATTCTGTACAACTATAAAATTGTTGATAATTCAAATTAACAATATTAATGTTTTCTCTTGAAGGCAATATAAGAAGGCTAATAATAAGATGAGCAGACAAATAGAATATTTACATATTGATGTGTCATTCTATGTTAGATTTCTATTTTATGGGCCAACATGAGTATTTTTTGCAAGAAAAGTCAAAGTGACAAATAAAATATGCAAATCTTTAATAAAAACAATATTTGATGACTAATAAAAAATATAAATATGATGCACTATTAGATTATATATCCCCTTTCTATTAAAAAATTATAATTTCTTAATAGAAAAAGATTGAATAGCCAATAAATTTCACTAATAATGTATTGTTAGGTTACATCGCTTATTTTCGTTGTGAAATTAATATTTCTTTATGCAAAAAGGCTAAGTTAGGAATAAAATTAAAAAAGAATGCTTCTTCACGTTATATGTCTTGTAGCTCTTCTGTTTTTTCTCGACTAAACGGTAGTTTTTTGAGAGAGAAAAAATTGAAAGAATTGAAGAAAAATTCAATAAAATTACAATTCATGGATTTGCAGGTTCCTAGATAACAAACGTGCGACGCACACTAATCTCACGTCGTGCGGGTAATGTCATGCGACTCATAATACACGCATATCGCCTTCACCCTGCTGGATTGAGTGACGGTTAAATGAGTATGTGCACAATGTGTCTCATATCGCCATCATAAGTGCAAAATTGTAAGTTATTCTTTCATTAATTACAGTATTTACTTCTAAGTGACTTATTATTTAATTTCTACAATAAAAAATTCATATATTTCCCTTATTTTTCCTGTTTTCAATTCTACGAATTTTTAGGATATTTTTTTGCATATCGAGAAAAAGTTGTTTTGCCACTGTGCGATTCACTTTATATGTTTTAAAATATCTCTAATTATGTTTCTATATATTTCCAGTATTTGTATTGTCTACATTTTTTATTTAGTATAATGGCAAAACAAAAATAGTGTTCTTTTAGAGTGAGGTTTGTTCAAGATATGACAACCCCATTATACCAATTGAAAAATCTTCTGTCAGGGACTCTTTAAGGTTTATTATGTTTATATATTCAAATTAAAATAAACGTTATTCAGTACGAAAGCATTATTTTTTTTATTAAAAATATTTTAAAAAATTTAGATAATTATTTTAGTACGCTTCGTGAAGTCGCACGAAAGTCTCATTTTACTCTCACGCATGCATCAACTATCATCCGTGCGAGCGATATGCGTCGCATATGATGACACATATGTCTGCATCAGTGACTTCACGTGTGCGGAATAAATCCGCACGCGTGCGAGTAATATGCGTGGCATATGGGACTGTAATTGTTATATGGGTATAGTTTCGTCATCTGAACAATCTGTGAACATCGCATACAGATTTTCTTCGTCTTGAGCCTGTGGGATCCCTTCGTTAAAAAATACATGTCTCCTCTGCCCTTCAGGATCGACGGCTTCATCTTCCTGAGCAGGAGATATACTGGAACGCCCATGGTCGTGCACTACCCCGGACGCACTATCCAACTCCAACTCAGTAGATAAAATACCGCTAACATTGGTGCAAGGGTTTCGAGATAACGCGTCGGCAATGGCATTCTTTTTACCAGGCTTTTATACAATCAAATAAACATACTCGCTCAACAATATTTGCCATCGAGCCAACCGAGAGACTGGGTCCTTTAGACCATGCAGCTAGACCAAAGGACGATGATCTGTCTTCATTGTGAATTGACGACCATACAAATATGGTCGGAAATGTTTGACATTGAAAACTATTGCCAAAAGCTCCTTTTTGGTAGTTGAGAAATTCTATTCGGGTTCATGGAGAGTGCGAGATGCATATGCTATTGGCAAATCTTGTCCTATAAGACCTTGACTAAAGACTCCACTTACGGCATAATTGGAGGCATCCGTTGTGAGTACAAACGGCCTTGAAAAATCAGATACAGGACTATGTCATCCATATAGACGAAGAGCTCGATACCTTGGAGACCTGGCAACACCTGATCCATCATCCGCTGAAACGTGGCGGGTGCATTCTTAAGCCCGAATGGCATTCTATTGTACTCATAATGGTTCTGAAAGTCAACGAAAATCCCATACAGCTTTCCTCCTTCTCTCTTAAGTTTATTATTAATTAGAGAATTTAGCACAAATACGTGATCTCTCGTTGACCTTCCCTCCCTAAATCCCGCTTGGCTTTCTCTTATTAATCCCTTCTTTCCTAGTCAAACCCTCAATCTTCTATCCATGATGGTTGCTAATATTTGATATCCTATGTCTAATAAAGAAACTCCTCTGTAATTCCCTGTATCCTCTTCTTACCCGCTCTTATATATGGGGTGTATTCTCGCTTTCACGCACCCATTTCCAACTTTTCCTTCTTTTCAAAACCCACTCAGTATTTCGTGCATCTCTACTAACCAAACTGCCGGTAATCCTTTTATAAACTCCGCCGTAACTCCGTCTTCCCCTGCTGCTTTTTCCCTTTTCAAACTTTTTATTACTTTCGCTAATTCGTCCCTGGAGATATCCTCCTTTAACTCCTCCTCATCTTTATCCAACTCCATTTTCACTCCTTCCTGCGTTCTTGTTGGTTTCCCTCCCCCTCCCACTTGCGGCTTATCATTCCCCTCTTCGATCTCTTCCTCGTCCGCTCCTAGGAGTTGCTGAAAATATTTTTTCCATTTCTCCTTCTCAATTTTCTCTCCCTTTCTCTTCCCACTCTTTCTCGGTCTAAACTCACCTATTGTTTTCCAGAACTGCCCCATACTCCTACTGTCTTTTATTTTAGCCTATTTTTCCCCCTCTCTTCTTTTCTTTTCTTAGCAATGAGCTTCTTCAGGTTCTTACGCTTTTTCACCCATTCCTCTCTTTCTTTAGTCCTTTTCCATTTTATAAACTTCTTCAACTTCTCCCAAACCCATTTCTCTAGCTCCCCTATCTCATCTTCGGTCCCATTTCCCCCCCTTTTCCCCTACCTCCATTATTGCTCCCAACTCTGCATTTTTTGGTCATTCCTACCATCTCAGATGCTTTCTTGATGTTTTCCTTGAACCTATCCCATCTACTCTTCCATACCTCTCCCTCTTGCTTTTTTCCCATAATCTTATCATTTGTTCTTTAAACTCTTCAGCCTTTTTGTCATCCCATACTAATTTTTCAACAAATTCCGTATTCTCCCTCTTTTTGTTTTTCCCATTCCTCCCTCCCCTACAAGGTCCCCTTGAATCCCCACTCATTTTAAACGTCATTGGTAGGTGGTCAGACTCCATACGTGTCATTATCTCCATCTCTTTTACATCCCCTTCTCCTTCTGTTTCCGCTTCTAATATATAGTCTATAACCGAACCACCATCCTGTCCAATGTGCGTCCGTTTCCCTTTTTTATCTCCCCTTACTCTCCCATTTAATACTCTTAATCCTAGTCCTTCACAGAATTTCAAAAGCTTTTTACCCCCACTATTTACCATACTATCTTCCGAATTCCTCTCTTTACAATAACTTCTCGCCGGTTCGTTTACATCAAAATTCTTCCACTCTCTACTTCGACCCTATTCTCGCATTCCAATCCCCTATTATAATTACTCGCTCCCCTTTAGCTTGCATTTCTTCCACTACTTCTTTTAATTCTTTACAAATTTTGCGACAGCCCTCGTTGTTATATAGGGTAACAATATTATTTCTTATCCCTCTGCCCCATAAAAATTTCCAATTATATTCAAGCCATATGCCCAATCCTTTATTTCAATTTTCTCACTCATACTCTTTCTAATGCCTACTAATTGTCCCCCCTTCGCCCTACCTTTCTTTTTTATTCTTACCGGCGCCCTGGTCTTCCACACGTAGTCTCTGTCCAGTCCTTCGATGAAGTCTTTTTCTCTGCCTGTCTCTATCCATGTCTCCAATATTATTATTATGTCGAATTGCTCCAAAAAATCCCAAACGCCTTTCATCTTCCTTCCTCCTGCAATGTTCCACAGAACTCCTTTAATGTCTCCTTCGCCTTCCTCGAAAAACCCAAGTTTCTATCTCCTTCTTTTCTTCATTCCATACCAATTCTTTATTTTCTATTCTCCATCGCATGTAACCTGCACTGGATTAGAGCCCTCTATCCCTGGCCTCTCTTGTCTGCCTGTTGATCCATTCCTGAATCTGCTTTTCCTTTTCTGTAAAATCATCTTCCACCTTGATTCTGGTTTCCCTCAATTTGTGCTTATTAGTCATAAGGCTCCTCTTGTTGCCCCACATCTTAAGTTTGATTAAAGTTCCTCCTGCTATGCCCTTCATTTTTTCTATCAGCATTCTTACTCCTGTGATATCTTCGATGGTGCTGCTGATCTCCTTATCTAAGAGTTTTCCTCGAGACCTGAAGCCTCTCACAATGATCCAGTTCTTCCTTTTCCTCCTTTCTTCCTTTTACAAAATCAGCTCTCCATTTCGAAGAAAATCCGGCATGTGTTTATCCCCAACCCCATCAGTTTTTCTTTTATTTGAAATATCCCCACTCTGCTCTCACTGGTTATTCCCCTTCTTTTGCTCCACTTTTGCAGATATATCTCTTCTTTCCCTCTGATTCCCACTTTTTCCTTCACTATTGTCCTCACTGTTTTTTCTTTCACCACTGACCACTGACTTATCGTTTTCCTATTCCCTTTGCATACACTCCACACTACCCACTCTCCTTATTAGCCTTTCGGAAACTTCTGTCAATTCCTTAAAATCCTGTTCCGCGATTTGGATTTCTTTTTCATCCTGTATTAGCTCCAGTTCCACTCTTCTCTTGTCCTCAAAATTCTCTAGTCTCTTTTATATCATTCAGTTCCGGTTTGATCTTTTTTCCCCACCAACTCGCCATTTTTCTTTCTATCAAGGTTTCTAAATACGATTCCTGCTCATATTCACGTATTTTTTCTTCTGTCCCCTTTTTTTCACCCCTCTCCTGCTCAATTTCTTCCCCTCCCGTATCATTTAATCTACTGCCCTCCTTTTTTTACGTAATTCTCACTTCCGTCGGTAGACCCATCTTTTCTGTCCCTTGCCAGAACTGTTCACAACTGTTCACATTTATGCTCTTCCGAATCCCCATCATTCCCCTTTTCCCCGTTTTGTTTATTTGAACTCTGCTTCCGTCCCGCCACCGGTGAGCGAACTAACACCTCTCTTTTTTCGAAATGGTCTTGCTCGTTTGAAGTTTCTTCTGTTGTTGGTTCTGGCCCCCTTTGCTTTTCTAAGTACTGCTCCATGATCTTTGCACTTTTCTTGTCCCCGATCTTACTCATAATGTCTTTTTTTCGCTCTGCCCCGTAACCTCTTCCCCCCCCCCTTGATCAGTGTCACTACCGGAAAGCTTTCGATTCAACCTCTCATAGACTTATCATCTGTCTGTTGGAAAGCTTGAAGGTGCATCCACACTTAGTAAGATTCGTAGAAAGATTGATGACCCTTTGGAAAACTAGTTTTACTATCTCATCTGGAAATTATCGTGTAACAACGAAGACGATACCATGAGCCTTCTGCTGTTTTGCACCACACTTCTGCCTCTATTTCTCGCGCTACGAAATTCTTCTGGATACCTCTGTGGCGACACTAACCATTGCGAGCATAAGGTCACTCATGTATTTTATATGGATGACCTGAAGATCTATGCCTCTGGTAAAAAGCAAACTTCAAACTGCTATAAATATCGTCAAGAAGTACACAGCAGAGATTGGGATGGACTTTAGATTGGAAAAATGTGCCGAAATTCATCTGAAGAAAGGAAAGATTGTCGGCGTTCCCAAGGACCCTGAGCTTGTTGATATAAGTGTTATTAGACCTCTTAACACTGGAGAGAACTATATATACCTGGGCGTGCCTCAAAGCTGTATTCAGGACGTAACATGCTTGCCGCCCCGGTTCTACTCCACTCGTTTGGGGTGGTTGACTGGACGAAGAACGAGCTTACGGCCCTTGATATCACCACACGTAAGATCATGCATATGCATAAAAGCTTGCATATAAATTCGTCTGTTGCGCGATTATACATCTCACGCAGTCACAGCGGACGCGGACTTCTGAATCTCCAATGTCTTCATAACCGAATTGGTCTAAGTACAGCTTACACCGTTGCAAATGGAAAAGATCCTCTCCTAAAAATGATCAGAAATCACGAGATGATTGGCAAAGGAGCGTTCCATTACAAAGCCACGGAACAGGTGGCTGAGACCCTTGGTCTGAATTTTAACATCAGAAGTGTGGAAAGTGCACTACTCCATCTGGATGCTTTATTTCTGAAAGCCGAAGTGAAGAAAGCAGAAGTTGAAAAATTCCACCAGCAGCTACTCGATAAGAAAACGCACGAAAATTTTTTACAGGAATGTAGAAAAACAGTCCTTGTCGAAGGAGCAAACTTTCACTTTTCTCAGATCATGAGGTCTTAATTCAGGTACAGAAGGTTTAATTTTCGCATGCCAGGACGGTGTAATTTCCACATAAGTATACTGTGACCGCATTTTATGTCAAGAAGTTCCCAGCGATAGGTGCAGAACGTGTCATGCACACGCAGAGTACCTAGAACACATACTATCTGGGTGTCCCACTCATGCGGGAACAACGTATATCTACAGACATAATGCGGGCCAAAGAGTGCTTTATTTTTCTGGAACTACGGTTTTCGGACGGCTGTGTCCGTTGCACACTCGAGGCATGACATTGTTCTCCAAGACTTTGAGAAACGAACTATACTCGTGATCGAATTCTCGGCTCCGGCCGACTACAACATCGCTGCCAAGGAGAAGGAAAAGGAGGAGAGGTATCAAGACCTTAAAAAGGAGCTGCGACGACTGTATGCAGAAAGCTGTGATCCTTGGGTCGCTTCGCGTCCTTTAGAGACACGAAGGATGCGTATTTTTTTTAGATATTTCGATGTCTCAAGTTAACACACACACACACACACACACACACATGTATATATATATAGAGAGAGAGAGACACCCAGAAATCTCGCACCTGTCGCATCAACGTGTGCGAAGCCGTGCCGAAGAATTCCGGAAAAGGGGTTATGGAAGCGGAGAGCCTACTCTACCGCATCATCCTACCAGCGCTACCTATCGATGTCTTCGATTGATTACCGAAAAGCTTTGGATTCAACCTCCCATAGACTTATCATCTGTCCGCTGGAAAGCTTAAAGGTTCATCCACACATCGTGAGGTGCCTAGAGGAATTGATGCCGCTTCGGAAAACCAGATTTACTATCTCATCTGGAGAACATCGCATGACAACTAAGACCGTCACCTTTCACAGAGGTGCCTTTCAGGGCGACACCATGAGCTCACTCCTCTTTTGCCTCACATTATTGCCACTGTCTCACGCACTTCGCTATTCCGACGGGTACATCTGCGGCAAACTTGGAAATCGAAAGCATAAGGTCACTCATGTATTTTACATCGATGATCTTAAGATCTATGCTAAAAATAAAGAACAACTAGACCTAGCTGTCAGGATTGCCGAAAGATACACTCCGGACATTGGAATAGAGTTCGGATTAGAAAAATGCGCCAAGGATTACTTGAAGCGAGGAAAACTTAATGGCATCACTGAAAATCCTGAGCTTGTCGACAGAAGTGCTATACGACATCTTGGCGCTGGAGAGACCTGTACATACCTGGGCGTGCTACAAAGCCGCATTCAGAACGTGACATCTATAAAGGATACTCTCCGATGCAAATACAAACGTCTCATCCGGCGGATTTGGTCTTCCGAACTGTCGGCGAGGAAGAAAGTATCTGCAACGAACATGCTTGCCGTCCCGATAGTACTTTATTCACATGGAGTGGTTCCATGGACGAAGAATGAGCTCAGAACCGTCTATATAAAGGGAAACGAAAGGTTATGTACATGAACAAAAGCATGCACCTTAAGTCTTCTTATCCGCGAGATTCTCTTCTTAAAATGGCCAGGAAACACGAAGAGGTGGGCAAAGGAGCGGTTCTGTACAAGGCAGCGGAGGAGGTTGCTGAAACACTTTGTCTTGACTTCAATATTAGGGGTAACAAAATGCATCAAACATTATTCACCTCGAGTACTCACTCCTAAAGGCGAGGATCAAGAAATCACAGGAGAAAAACCTCCGCAAGTAGCTCCTCGACAAGAAGATGCACGGCACCTTCCACAGAAATGTGAAGGATCAGTCGATGTCGTATGAGCTAACGCTTGCTTTCCCCAATTCACTCGGAGTGAATTCGGGTACGGAGGGTTTTATTTTGGCGTGTCAAGATGGTGTCATTTCCACTTTAGCATACCGTCATCACATTTTGAGCTAAAACATTCCCGATTATAGCTGCAAAGCGCGTCATGCACACCCGGAGCATCTAGGACAAATACTATCTAGTTGTCCAAATCATGCGGGAACGACGTATATCCAAAGGCACAATGCGGCACTAAGAGTGCTTTATTACCATATCTGTCACTCTTAAGGTTCATGCATACTCGAACGCAAACGCGAACGCTGAAGCGACGTACTTTGAAACGCACTTTTGAGCTATACTGAGTGGAGGCGCACCAGCAAAACTCGTCGCGGTCCACTGTGGCAACCACACAGTGCTTCAGGAATGGATTTCTTTTGGCAAGTGCCATTACATCCAGAGTCTCGCCAATACACGGCATTCCAGTATCGTGGCCGCAGCTACGAGTTCAAAGGCGTACCGTTCGGCTTGAAAACGAGTACAGCGGCATTGGTGAGAGATTTGGATCACGCATTGTTAGGCATGGGGGAAAATATCATCACGTTCGTCGACGATACCTTAATTACATCAGAGAGCCGTCAGCAACATCTAGAACACCTCGACGAGATTCTAAGAAGATTAGAAGAGAATAATCTGACTTTAAATTTAACGAAGTCACATTTCTTCCGGAGAGAAAGGAAATTTCTCGGTTTTATCTTGATAACCGAGGGCATAAAACCAGATCCTGAAAAAATAAGCAGCATCCAGGACTTCCCTGCGCCACGAAATGCTAAGCAATTGCGAGGCTTCTTAGGATTGATAAATTTTTATTCTAAATTTAGCGACCAACACGCCGCAGAAACCGTGCCTTTGCTAAAATTAATAAAAAAGGGCGCTACCTGGGACTGGAACAAAGAAGCTGAAAAAAGTTTCGAACGAGTAAAAAAATTATTCGGAAACTCCATAATGCTCTACTTTCCGGATCCAAAAAAATGTTATCATTTTGAGACCGATGCGAGTAATTACGCCCTCGGTGCTATTTTGTATCAACTCAATGATAAACACGAAAAAGAAATAATAACATTGGCAAGTAGAACATTAAAAGGACCGGAACTGACTTACTTCACGACTAAAAAGAATTGCTGGCCGTTGTGTGAAAACGTGCAAATTCGTAAATGCGCGACTAACTCGGTGGATCTTAGCGATCCAAGATTATCGAATAAAAGTCGAACATTTACCGGGTAAACGGAACGTAATGGCCGATGTTCTGAGCCGATTTGCATGACGATGAAAGTTACAAGAAAAATCGAGGAGAAACAAAGGTGATAATCAACGCGCTCAACTATGAATGGAAACCAGAAGTCGAGGACAAGATAAGAAGCATCCCACAGCAACAAAGAATGGACAAACGGATTTAACAAATCAAACAAAAAATCACACGCAGCACAGAAGAAAGCGCGCGATTCAAGATCATAGAAAATGTCTCATATCATTTTAATGGGACCGAATATCGAATATATGTGCCACAAGACCTCATTAAAATTATAATCAAAGAATGTCATCTATCTTATGGATACCCAGGTGCCGAAAAAACCTATCAAATATTACGAGAGTCATTTTACAGTCCAAGAATGGCAAAAATTACGCGTAATATTGTAGCGACCAGTGATTCCTGTCAGAGGAACAAAATTTCTACACATGTGTCACAAGCCCTGTTAGAACCCGTTTTATCTCAAGAACCGTTAGAGTTAATCTCAATCGACTTCTTCGGTCCTCTGACCAAAACAAAGTACGGATATGAGCACATATTAGTGATGAACGACACCTTCACTAAATATACGAAACTCTATCCTTTAAAAAGTGCCACCAGCGAAGCAGCAATAAAGAAGCTCGACGAGTTCACTGATAACGTAGGAACGCCGTGCAAAGTGCTCTCCGATCGAGGCATTTAATTCACCAGCAAAAAATGGAGGAAAGCACTTGATGAAAGAGGAATAAAGATGATACTCACATCAATCCGTCATCCTCAGGCCAATATGGTTGAACGAGTCGACCGTGAATTGGCCAGACTCTTTCGAACACTCCTCCCACCGAATAAACACAACGGGTGGATCTACCAATTAGAGAGGGTAGAAACAATTATCAACGAGTCACACCACGACACTACGGAAACAACTCCATACGAGGCGTAATGGGGACGAAAACCGAAGAGATGGTGGAACGACTTCCTACCTATATCACCGCCCCACCCACAAACTAATCGGGCGGAACAACTGATTTTCCTCAAGGAGAGAATTAAAAAGAAAAGGGAAAAATTGTTAGGCCGGCTGAATAAAAACAAAAAAGGCGTGTTTTTCAATGTAGGTGAATGGGTTCTTGCTAAATCCTGCAATGTATCCAACGTCACAGCAGGAATAATGGCAAAGTTTTTATCATGTACGAAGGCCCATATAAAATCAAAAAGCAAATTGCCAATAATGTATACATTTTCTGGAACGAAGGAAACGACCCAGAGTGGGGGCAATATCACGCTAACGATCTTAGGAAGTACAAGATAGAGAAAATTCACGGAGGGGATGAAGGAGAAATCTCAGGACCCAAAGGGCCTGCCGGAAAATATGAAACGTAATGGAGGTCAGTTTCGACTAGAACGCCGAAGATGCCTGACGCTTGCAACCAATTCGAAGTCCCCGACAATCATTGCACAGTGGCTGTGCAATGCAATCTAGAAACAGGAGAAGAAGACGTAATTGAGTCAACGCCGAGGAAGAGGCTGAGAGGAAATGGAGAGCAGCGATGCACGAGAAAAACAAAGAGCATCAACGCAAGGGAATCTTTGCGGCAAGAAAAAGTCGACACGAATCATTGGTAGAGGAGATACTGAAGGAAAAAAATCTTCGTTCTGTAGCCAAGAAACCAAAACTCCAGGTAGGGCACAGGCCGACTCAGACCTTAACAGATCTTAGGCGGCAATGTCGCCTAACAATGAAGAAGAGAGCGAGGGATTTACGACGGCAGCAAGCTGGCATTGTGAAAGTCAAGAAATCCTGGAGGCTTCATCCGTCTCAGACAGAAGAGTTATGGTCTCAATACAAACTATGGACGCCGGAAGAACCCTGGCCGCTGACACCGGAATGGCGAGTTACCTGCAAGAATCCACTCAGTAATCCGAACCTAAACAACAAGGAGCACAACAAAGGATTGAAATTTTCAATGAAGACTGGACAACTCTACAGATGAGAAACTTTTTTTTTATATATCTTTCTACATGTATTTCTTTTATATTCCTCACTAGTTTATCGTTTATGCATATCTTACGTTATATTTTCTTTTTCTTTGTATATATTTCCTTCTTGCATTGTTCACAGTCTATATACTTTCTTCGTATTTTATACGGTTGATACATATTTCTTTTATTCGATTTTCTGACATTTATCTTGTTTTATATGATGTCTTCATGTGTAAATTTCAAAGAGGGGCTGTTGTAACCAGCGGGTTACAATATAAAGCCTTAGAGTAGGCTAAATTCCTCGCTCTTGGAAAAATGCAACGAACAGTTGCATCACATAGGAGCAAGGAGAGAGCGCAGAATCCGCGGTCTCCCACTATTGCATCTCTGGCAGAGCGTGGGAGGAAGAAGTAGGGCGCGAGCCATAAAATTATGAAAATTGTAGAAAAAAATAACGAACAATAGTTATTAATGGACAAATAAATATATATTATTAAATAAATACTTTCTGGCTTACATTAGGGAACTTCCCCCACGTTATCAAAAAATGTGCTGTCGCTATGATAAGCTTTTTTAAAAATTTTTAACTCACTGGCTATTGTGTTAAACGTATTAATATTGAAGTTAATCCTGAAAAGTACATATCGAGCTCAGTGGAGTACTGATAATAAAATAAAGGTGAAAAGTCTGGTCAAATCTCCCTGAGGTAATTGCAATGAGCGTAATTTTTTCAAGTTATGTCCGCTAATTATAAATATATTATAAAATGTTTTCAAACAAACACAACTTTGGCATGAAACATAACAAGAGATTTATTATCTCTTAACATTTTTTTGCATGATGATGTGATGTCTGCCTAAGGCATCTACTAAAGTAATATAATCATATTTGATATCACAGTGCAAAAGGTAACAAAGTCGATCACTCTACAACTATACAACACTAGTAGCTTGTGTAATTTACTCAGAGATTGATGTGTGTGGATTCTTGCAGTTATTACCTCCACTTTTATGAAATCAACGTTACATAAAAAAGGGTATCGCTAATAACTTGACAATTACACTCAGAAAAATGTTTGTTTGAATCAAACAACAAAATTTGTTTGAATTCATATCATTGAAAGAAAGAAATTTCTTGCTTCAATTGAAAAAAAAGGTTTATTTAATTTCAAGAAATGAAAAATATTTGCCTTATTGATTGAAACAAATAATTTGTTTATTACAATTTGTTTGATTTAAAAAAAGGACTTTTATTAAACAATGAATTTGTTTAAAATTTGTTTATTTGAATTAATAAAAATATTTATTTGATTCAAACAAAAAATACAATGCAAAGCAGTGCTACAAAATGCTGCTAGGCGTGCAAAGACGCTGCTGGCAGGTTTCCCTGCGGTACTAACCTAAAATCTAAATTAATTTAATCTTTGATTGATTTGATGGCATTGTTCTTTTTTCAGTGTTGTGTGATTCTAACGGTTGTAATTTATTGGAAAACTTGAAATTAATTGAAAAATGGATGCAATATCTCTAGCATAGACCATTTTACCTATCGGAAAGTTTACTGCGCATATGCAATGTACTTTCTGTTGTACACAGTTGTTGCGATCATTTTTGCTCGTTCAACACAGTGTAAACAGCTTTTGAAAATTTTTTGAATTAATGTGACAAATAACCGAAAATAAATTTCAAAGTGAAAATGAATGTCAATGAAAAAGGAAGTAAGGCAGCGTGTATGCGTTGTATGTACGGCTTCTGCAAAAGTGATAGTCGTACCAAAGCATACAAGGAATAAAACTTTTCTACTTCATACGTTTCCCGAAACTTTGTTTACTATACAGAAGTGGTCGTATTAGGAAAGAAGACTTCAAGACACATTTTGAAGAATGTAATAATTGCTCAAAATGTAAAACTTGGGTCGAAGTATGCGGCCGCACAGATGCCAAGTTCAACTCTGTTGATAAAGTTACTGACAGACATTACATTTGTTCTTTACATTTTGTGGGAGAAGGTGGACCCAGCAAGGAATTTCCAAATCCTATCCAAATTGTCAGAAAAAGTTTCAAACTCGATGGTAAGAAAGGTGGTGAATATTTTTACCACTTTCTCCCCAAAACACTACAAATTTTATTTTAAAATAATTATAATACTTAAATTCTATATTTTAACTTCAATATTTGTTGCAATCACAATAATATAATTAACATTTAACAATATAAGAAACTCATAACCTACAAACCTGTTCACAAGTTCAGCTTTTTTACCACTGTTAGGTTGTTTCCGGCAACTTAGCCACCATTTCAATTGAGCAACACTATGTTTCTCTATTTCACACTTGCCCAATTTCGCACCCGGAACATCGTTTTCATTTAATTTCACTCCGACGAAAGGTACAATTGTATACATTTGTACACAATATGAGCGCAACTTTCATACTACGCGGGTAGCTTCATGGCAACCGCACATGCGCAAGTAAACTTCCGATAGTTAGGTAAAATGGTTTTTAGGTATTTTCACTTGAACCACCAGCTTACTTCACTTCGTTGAGTGCTGAGGGGAAAACAATGAACATAATGCATGGGAATCGGTCCATTTTTGCCCTATTTTGCTAATATCTTCGTGAAACCTAATTTTTTCTATTCGAGTATATTCGAAAAATAGTTTTTATTTTTTAAGAACTATTCAATGAAATAATGAAATGATGATAATTATTATTCGTTACAAAGATATTACAAAATTAAAGTTTTGTTCCACGCCTTTGGTCCATTGTTTTCCCCTCAGCACTCAACGAAGTGAAGCTAGCTGGTGGTTGAAGTGAAAATACCTAATATGGCGGTGTAGCTGGTATCGTTTATGATTGGCTGAAATTTTTGTACTTGCGCGTGGATAGGCCTGGCGTGGATTGGATCATGGATGACTTAACCAAACTCAACTCACTCCCTTGCTTCACGTCTTCAACGATCATAACATCAAAGCTGTCAAACATATAAACGGAAAACAATGGATCTGTCAAAAACTCCAAATGATAAAAAATTATTTCTTTGCCGATGGTATTTTCGGGGTAAGTTTCCTTTAAATATTCTTTACTGATTTCTATACTTATGCTACAAAACTTCCGTATAAGAATTTGCACTATTTTCGGTCGTCGGTACCCTGTTGAGTTATCGTATAACCTATAAAATTGCGATTAAATTGGAAGTGTTTTTTATAAATTAAGATTGAAAGGAAATCCATTTTATCATGAATAATTTTGGCAGAATAAGCATCAAATTGATTCACAATTTAGAAATACACTTCCCAAAAACTTCACTTTTCGGCTGATTAGAGACTAGAATAACACAATGAAAAAAGAGGGAGAAAAAGGGAAAAATTCAACCAAAACCAACCTCTCACTTTTTCCTTTCTCCTTCCTTTTCATACTACGATGGGACCAACATGTTTCGAAGTCATTTAGATTCCCTCATCAGGGATTATTTATAGGGAATAACTAAAGGTATGAAAAACCAATAAAACATGTAAAGAAAATATTTTAAAAAAGTGTTAATACAATATTTCATTAAGTTTAATGTCATTAATTATATTTATTGAGGAATTGATTGCTTTATAAAGAAGAAATATTTCTGTTATCTAGTCAAAGAAAATTATTGTAACCAGTTAATTACTCTATCCCATACTTTGTTATATCTTGAGAGGTCGGGGTGTTCCCCGTGTTAAGAATATCTAAATCAGTGGTGATTAGGTATTCCAGTAAGTCATTACCTCTTGAGTTGACGTCCGTGCTGCCTCACAAAGTATGGTGGGAATAAGCATCGCATCCCAACAGCAGAGAAATACCCTTTACCTTGCAATATTCCACAAGTGTACATACCTCCACTGGTGGGTTAGTATCGCTTTCATACGGAAAGTAAGCCGATCCCAGAACCAGCCTCCCTATTCCTTTGAGATCCGTGGCTATCACCATCAAGTCTTCGAACATAGCTCTAGCAGCGGGACAGCATTAACTCCCTTCGTCAGCATGCAGGCCCTTGATTTGGCCGCCTTGGGGTCCCTTTAACAAAAAAGACCAGCCGCCCCTAATCCCCTTATGGTATCTCGAACCAACCAAGGTTCTTGGATTAGCGAGATACCTGTGTGCCTCACAGCCATGCCCCTCTGCAAAACTGCAGAGGCGCCTTTGCTGTGATGCAAGTTAATCTGGGTAATGGTGAGTTTAGGAGCAGTCATTCAGGTCTGTTCCTGATCTCCCTCTCTCTCAACAGGCTCCTCCTGTTCCTGGCCAGCAAACCTAAAGTTGACCTGTCCAAAGTGATAATAGGGCTTGTTGTTGAGGGCCGCAAGAGCCCTCGCCTGGGACTCAGGAATCGGCACAACCACCTTAGGCGCTGCACTTGCTCACGGCTTCGTCTCGACCACTGCTTTGAGTAGCCAAGCTTTAGCCGCTAGGTCGACTGCCACAAATACGAAGACCCCTTCCCTGCAAAAGGAGGTCACGAATCTTGGCCATTGATCTGGGGACTCAATGCTCCGTAGGGAGCATTGAGTCCGGGTAATTTCCATCGGCCACTACCATCGTCAGGGGGTTAGTCCTCTGATCGGCCGTCAGTCCAGCTCCCGACGACTCTCTGTTCGTCGGCTGCTAGGCCGCTTTGTGCCTCTTCAGAGTCTTAAACACCCCCGGCGGGGTATTCTCTGAGCCCCTACCTCTCTTCTGGGCCTCAGTGCTGGATGTCGGCCCTATAGCTGCCTACTTTCCAGCTCCCGCAGCTGCTCTGCTAGCCTGCTGCGCTCGCCTCTTCAGTGTCCTTTTCAGGGAACCGTTGAGCCGTTTCTTTTTTTTGGGGGGAACTAACTATCCTCTCCCGTTACCATAGCCTCGTTCAGAGGGACCGTCAATCCCTCAGCTCCCGAGGGAGCTGGGGGCACAGCCACCACCTGGATTTGGCTTGCAGGAGAGACAGATGGAGAGGAGAGGGTTATGTTAGACCCTTTAAGGCCCAAACCCTCCCCCCCTTCGCCAACTCCGTTCCTACTACTTTACCGTTTTTGTGTTCGGGCGTGTTCATTTTGATCCCACGATAAGCTAGGGAAATAATAGGTCCGCCCCTGCAGAGCCGTGCATGCAGGGGTAAGACTGAATACTCGGGGAGTTCGTCCGGTGTCCCCGAGAGGCCGTTAGGACACCTTCGTAACCCCTAGGTACCAAAGTGCCACGAAGCACAATCACTCTACGCTCAGGGCTTAGGGGGGTGGTAACATTGAGTGAGACGCTCAATATTCAAATATCCGCTTGCAGACCACCATAACAAACGGAAGGCTGCTTCTTGGTCGCTATGCGGGCCGCAGGTCATTCCTGTCCCGATTTTAAAGCGGTAAATCGGTCCGGGAGGCGCCTCGACCCAGAAATCCAGAAGGAAAGTGTTAGCTAGGCTCTTTCACCCTTTTGCCATACCATAATCACGCATACCAGGAAAACCCGTTTATAGGGATCCTTTTCATCTCATCCAGGAGAGCCCGTTTATAGGGATCCTTTCATTCATGTCCATACGCATGCAGGCCGAGGTCCTTTTGACCCCCATGTCCCATACGCTTAAGCCTCCCACCAACTACAAGGTGTTACAGCCCCTAGGGGATGAACAGGTAAAAAGTAAGCGTCGAAATCGATTACAAGAATCATATCCTTATGAAATTTGATTCCTTTGCAATCAATCCAATGAGGATTATAAAAGAAAGAAGCATTGCAATTCCGTACATTTGCAGGTAAAAAGTCGCGCAACGCATCAATATCTTTTTCGGGAAATTCTGGACCAGGCCCAATAAGGCTTAATGGATTGATTGGAATTGATTACCTAAATCTGTATCACATGTGCAATTGATGCTTCACAGCTACTGAGTATGCTACATTTCTTCTACACGCGTTTACTGTACCATATTTCTTTAGAAATTTGTGTTTCGCTTCAACCTTGAAGCATGAACATCGACTGACAGGCCCCGATTTCTTGATGAAATTACCGTAATGAATCAAATTATGGGTTTTGGTTTTCAGAAACTCTTTTGTTTGTTTTGGGGCTAGCGGGTACAATGGATTTCAACACGAACTCTATCTGTGAGTGATCTGAGAGAGTGGGTTCATCTGAGACTCTCCACCTCTTGATGTTATCTCTAAAACTACTACTACTACTACACTCTGAGTACTACTACTACTTTCTCCTACTCCTACTACTACTGGAAAGTTTGTTGTTCTAATACAAGCGTGTTCAAGACCTTATAGTGATTTTTATTGATGGTCTTTGCTAAGACAAAACTGAGAATTTTGCGTAATAGTTTATTAGTTGCCAAAAAGTATCTCCAATAGGTACTAAGTCTCCAACTAATAGGCCAAAATACTTTATAAAGCATAAAATTTGAGAAGCATACATTTCAAGACGTGAACTCTTCAGATCATTTTCTGCAATTAGGGGAAGCTTCTATGAAACATCAATTGGTCCATAATCAAAATTTGGTATTCTGTCATTCAATTTGTCGAGATTGAAGTATTTACAGTTTATGCAGTGATTGATAATTGGAATCATGTCACTATCTCCAACTCCCACAGCACTATCATGCATAGAGTCTAATGTCGAATTTCGAGTCACGTGAAAATTATGAATCTTATTAAAAATGCTTCGTTCTATTATGCCTCTTAATTCATAATCACGTAATGACAAATCTCCTTCGTAATTCTCGGGGTTTCGTCGAAGTGACAAATCATTGGCATATTGAATTTGCATTTTTTCCTTAGAATATCTGCAAAATCTGCAATAATGGAGTGAGTTGCAACTTTCCACGTAGCCGAAAATTCCATTAGGGCCTAAATTGTCGCCAGTGCCGAATTCAGTTGCAAAGTATATTTTTCTTGTTTCTCCATTTCCACTATTTACTGTGATACCATTTTTCGCTAGGAAATTTACCTCTTTAATACTACTTTACCACCGAGCAATTCACGCCTACCCCGAAAGGGAAACGGCTTAATGATATAATAATAATAATAGTATAAATTCAGATCAATTTGAAAGTAGGACTATTGAAAATTAGGTGTGCATGTAATAATAATTCAATAAAAACTAGTTTCAACCAATTTTTTAAAGTGTGCTTTTTTAAGTTTTATTTATTTTTGAATAATTTGGCATTCCACAAATTATTACTTTTGGTGAGAAAATAACACCTAATTTTTGTACAAATCTAAAATATATATATTTAGTCGTCGCTCAAGGTAAACTTTATTCTAAATGCTTGTTTCTGAATAAATTGAGTATTATTGTTTTGTTTCTCACTCCGTTTTTCTGTTCTGTCACTCATGGATTGTGTTTTTCATAGAAAAATATTGAACTCTGACTTTTTCACAATCATAAAATAATAGGTAAATTCACTCAGGTTAATTTTTATAATATCTTTTGAAGGTGATACAGTAGGGAAAATCGAGTAGGAAAAAAATCTAACAAAAGTACAGCGTGAACATAAATTCTGCTCGCTATTACACTAAAATTACTCATCATTAGGCATTATTACGCGTTATTACGTGATTATCACGCGACAAGTGTACGAAGTAATACGCGAGTGAATACCACCTCGATTATTTCATAGATATATTGTTTATAATATTCTAATCATATTCGCTGATGCATAGTGCACTGAAAAATCCGCAATTACCAAGGATCGAATCCGAGTTCGCACGCACGCACCGAGTTTATTTAGCAAACGCCTAACAATGATTCAAATAACTCGGTTGAATTAAGAGGTCAAGAACCTAGAGTCAAAAACTCTCCACAGTCTCGACCGGATGTCTCACTACGGCGAGCAAATCATTCAATAAAAAACCCCGAACGTTTAAATTTATAAGTTCAATTTAAAATACTTTTGTTTTGAGGATTGTTTTCTTTAAATATAGTGGTTTATAATATAAAATGTGGAAAAGTACACTATATAATAGTTCTGAGCTTAAGGAATTGGCAGCACTGCCGTGTCGAGGGCTTGTAGGCAGTGGATCGCCATGCACCGAAATAAACAGTCGTATTATCGCACTCCTGTGTCCTTTCTATGAATTTGCTAGACAGAGCAGTACAATGTACATAATTATACTATTTTACGTTTGAATGTCTTCAATTCCCATTTCTAAGTCTAATGGAATACAAAATCGCATACCTTTATATTTGAATATCGCCTTTATTTAGAAAGTACATACATGAATACCTATAGCATCTCAGCTACCATTTGAGTCAATCGGAATGCAGATCGGATTTTAATAATCCTACTTACAAAAAAGATAATTGTTCAACATCAATAATCATAATTTATGGTCGACTCTTTAGCCTTAGAAGCGTGTATGTGATCGCCACCCACAGTGCGTAAATAAATGACAACGAAGACCATGTGTGCTGAAAATACTGGCGTCGTTCCTACATATGGAAAGGAATAATATTGAAAGGCAAATGAGCCTTGGTATGCTACGTTCAATTTCTACTGCCAGCGTTCCTTTCTGTAGCTCACCCACATCCGTTGCTTTTCAAAAGGCGCCCCAAACATGTTACGCAAATTAATGTCGTCTTCACGTACCTTTTCATTACCAAAGACGGAGGAGAATTCTCTTCTCTCTAAATGACATGTAATGGTGTAAAGCATAATTTTCATGATGATCTGCACGCATAACACATAGCTAGCAACGTCGGCGCAACTAATTGTTTGCGTTTAGACTAGACCTGATTATAGGCCCGACGTGAGTTTTTTAACACTTGCAGGAGTACAAAAATCAAGTTTCTGATCAAATGCAATACAGTAATAAAAAATTCTTAACGTTGTTAAAATTTGAATTTATATTTAAAATTAGTTGGGATTTAATGCAGCAAAATTTGACTTGATTTAAGCTTATCTGAATTTCAGAATTAAACCTTAAATTCAGACAACCTTATTTCAAAATCATATCTATTTTAATTCAATCAAAACGAATTTTTCTAAATTTACTGACTTTTAATGTCAACTGTCAAGGATTATATTGGGGATTAAAAATATTGTTGTGATTAATTGTGTAACTAAAATAAGTTACACCACCCTGAGTTACAAAAAGGGTACTTAAAATATTACTGTTGAATAACTTTTATAAAATAACTTAGTTAAATGAGAAAAATGTTACTGTAGCATAACTACAATTCTAATTTTCCAGTAATTAATAACCTTAACTTTCGTTACTTTAATCCTGTGAAGTTACTGGTTTTATTTTCTCTAAATATATAAAAAAAAAATTTTATGAGCCATTTTGAGTACTGTGTTTTTCTCTTTTTCTAATAAAAGAAAAACCTCTTCTTTCGGATTGCGAAACAGAAAGTTAATATGGCTGTGAATATTTTAGATGACTATTTAGCAAAAATTTGTAATCTGCTTCTCAAACATGTATACCTACATGTATATTAGTACGCAATTTAATCTAATTGCTATTTTAAATTATTATTGTAGATAATCTACTATTTTATTAGTTTTTAATACGGTAGCTCAAAAATCGATGCCTAGAAAATTCCCCCATAAACGCAAAATAACAGTTTTATGTAAAATTGACACTCAAGACCACGTTTTTGATCTTTTTTTTCGTATTAAATTATTATTCGATATGAGTGACAAGCTTTTAAACTAATTTTCAATTGCTTAAGCAATTTTAAAAAAAAAGTTGTTTTCCCTGTAACTCATAAAGTTTATATTTTCTGGGATAAATGACAAAGTTAAAATCAATATTAAGAGTCCTACTTTTTCCCTCGGGACCCCCTATTCCTGGAACCCTTTCTAACACATTGGACCCAACATATCCCTGGGAACCCCACGTAACCTAATCCACTACATGCCCTCCACTATCCACGTGATAGGGGGATGGCTCTTTTCCACCACCACGAATCTCTACTCCGCTGTAAGAGTACGATGAAGAAGAATTTACTCTACATTTTGAACCAAAAATGATAAGTATAATATTTATTTGTTACAGAAAAAAGATTGATTCATTAATTATTACGTAATGAATCATACTTAAAGTATTGACAGAGAAAAGCATTCCATGTTTTAAAACATATATTTATAAAAATATACATCATATTATTACATTTTAAAATCTCCTCGTGATGAAAGAATTGTTCAGCATGAAAATTATTGATTAATAGTGATATAATTAATTAATTGATATATATATATATATATATATATATACCCGTCTGATTACCACCTTTTTCGCTGGTTACAAAACAGCTTAGCTGAGCACCAAATTAAAATTGAAGCTGAATCCCGAAAAATGGTGGATGACTTTATAGCGTCAAAATATCAAGCCTTTTTTCGACATGGAATCCATCAATAGCCTGAGCATTGGCAAATAGTAGTAGAAGCCAATGGCCACTATATTAACTAATACTTGCATTTTGTCCGATTTTTATGAATATAAAAAAAGTTGCTTAAAACGGGTAGAACTTATTTGTACACCTAATATATCATGTAAATGTATTAATCTTATTTTTTAGGTACATTTTGAGAGTTCGCAGTTTGAAAAAAATAGACAGGATAATCGGATAAAATTAAAGCCTAACGCAATTCCAACATTATTTAACGTGTCAAATCCACCAAAGCCGACGAAAAACTTGAATAAAAGAAGGTTTGTCATTATAAAAAGTTAACAATATTTTTATAATCATTTAGGTTAAGATATCAATGCCAAATGAGATTTGTTGTTTAAAATATTTGAATGTTTAAGAGTTTGCAATGGAAGCATAGAAAATAAAATAATGTATTTAAATTTGATTTAGAATTGTAGGTAAAAACTATAAATAAGAGTGATATGTTTAAATTGTTCTTATATTTTTCAGAATTAGTGGTCCGATGTTTCGAATCACTATTATATCACCATCGTGATTATGAAGAGTTTGCACAAGAAAAAATGAAGCGCACTGTGACAGGCATTGATCATAAGAAAATTACATAAAATTTAGAATCAATAGTTAAAACCTACGTGTTATCGGCAAGTAAAATAATTTGCCATTTTTTCTTTTCAATTGATAATTATATTATAAAGTTTAAAAACATTTATCTTCCTAATAATATTATTAACTTGAAATATTACAGCCAACTTTACTCAAATTTTGTTATACATTACTATTTATTTAGGTTCTAGACCAAAATTCAACTCTTAAAAATTTTATATGAAGTTAGCGATTTTGAATTTCGCGGGGAACCAAGATGGCAGCTTGCATATTCCCATCTAATATAGTACCTTAACTTCCCTAGGGAAAGTATCGAATAGGAATTCATTCCGAACCAATCCGAAGTCATCCGAATCATTCCGGAATCTGTATCCGAACCAATCCGAGTTAATTCGAACAAATCCGAAAAAATGTCTACATTTCGTTCGATCCAAATCGGTCAAAAATTAATCCGACTCAATCTGAACTTCCAATCCGAATAAATCCGAAACAAATTTTCAATCGAAATGAATCCAATTAAATCCGAAATCTGATTCATTCGGATTGCAAATTCAGTGTATATCAATCCGAATTCGGATTCATTTGAATTGAAAATTTGGTTTGGATTGGTTCGTTTTGGAATTCGGTTTGAGTCGGATTAATTTTTAAACGATTTGGGTCAAATGAAATGTAGAACTTTTTTCGGATTGGTTCGAATAGACTCTCATTGGTTCGAATATAGATTCGCCAGGGTTGTCCTAACAGGAACAATATAAAATTGATGAAAGAAAAAACTGTATATAGAGACTTCTTATTTAGAAGCAAAGCTATGAATTTCAGAAAGGACTGATTTCAGCGTTTTGGAATTTTGTAATTTACTTGTGAATATGTACAATGTATTATTCTTAATTAACTACCCTATTTGAAACCTGGAAAGGAAGTGACCAGTGAGCAAATTTCGATCTTAGGAATGTCAAATTGGTTTTTGGGATTTCAATTTTGCGAACTATTGATTAGAGACTAAGGGTCCATTGTATGAATGTATTCGAGCTGCGAACCTTTGAGTCAAAGTAACCCATTTAGAGCCCTCCACAAGAGACTTCATTGAACCTGATAGAATTTGTATGAGGCTCTATAAGGTCCAAAGAGTTTCAATCTGGCTGCCTGTTAGGAAAAAATTTGCCAGATAGAATATCTGCTGGTTTCTAAGAGGAATTCACACGTCTGTAATCAATTGTGATTTCCAAACTGAAAAAGTGCTGGTTTCTGTCTCGAATTTCAAAATAAATTTTTTGAGATTTCGTAACATACCCACATCTGTTGGTTTTATGACTGTTTTTACATAAACAGAACCTACTGGATCTCCAGACTCAAATAGAGCTGACTTCTATCTGGAATACCAAAATTAATTTGTCAGATCTCAAAGCCTATTGGTCTCTATGAGGCCTATTAGGAAATCCTTACTGAACCTGCTAAAATTAGACAAATATATGAGTTTTACTCTGTAATTTACGTGACAAAGACAGCATTATTTCTCATCGATTTTTTTTCTATTAGGTTCAATAAGGCCTTTCGTGGAGGGAGGAGTCGTATTATTTGGGGATGGACCTGTTAAACTTGTAAGTTATGAGTTCCTGTACTTGCTCGGTGCTGAAATTTATTAACCGTTTTGGTTCATGTAACCGTCATCGGCCGTCATGGATATTTTAATGCGTCAGCGATTAACTCGCGGAGAGGGTTCGCGCTGATCTCGCGGGTGGGCTTTTCACTAGAAAAAAGGGATTAGAGAAAAACTCATTGGTCGCTCTCCTCGAAAGGTGAAAGTAATTTTAGTAAATGTACAAAGAGAATGGGATCCTGGGCCACTGTATTGGACCCATCGATCTCAGATTGACGATTTGGAGAAGTTAGAAAGATCCTTCCTTCGGTCGTAACTTTGTTTTGCTCATTTAAATTAAAGCTTTTGAACTCAGAATCATTTTGATTTGAAGGATCTGACTATGTAATTTCACATCTGATTCTTTTATTCATTAAATAGGAATTTAACTCTAATCTTTGTAGTTCAATTTATTTTTCCCTTCTTTTTGATACAATTCAATTTGCATTAAATTGGAATTAGCATAATTTATATAAATTACGCCACAGAGGAGTTGAGGTTCCAATATCTTCAAGCGAAAGGACTAGCGAGAAGAAATCAACGTTGGTGGTAGCCGAGTTCATCGATCCAATTTATAATTACAAATTTCAAAGTTTGGCGCGCTTTGGAAGAAGGGCGTGTCACAGACTAAAACAGCTATCGCCATCTAGCGGCTGGTGATTTCAGGTGTACAATATGACGCGAATAAAATATCTAATGTGTTACTCAGTGATGCTAATATACCGCGACTTTTTCAACTGCACAAGCGTGGCATTGGAAGGGGAAAGCCACGTTATTGGCCGTAATACGCGCGATTATTTTAAATGCTTCAAATTCATTTTTATATTCAAGTCGAGAAATTATAATAATTTATGTTAATATGGTTATAAAATTGTTTCCTACAGAGAAAACCAGCTTTCTATTTTGGCTCTAGATTTTTTTATTTCTTTAATCGATGTTTTCTCGAATCACTTTTATCAAAAAATGTTCTCTTAGAAAAAAATGCTTCTCTGACAGTAGTCTAACTTTTGTAGAAAGCTTTTTGCTGTGCAATCAATATTTTAAACAAAATAAACACAATTTCATTTTTCCTCATTTTTCCACGTAATTGTTAATTTTTTCTATTAACAATTGATTGAATCAAAAAATGATAGAAGAATTTTATCTTCGTAAATCGGTTTTCTAGCCGACCATATATTTGAACGTCCGAAAAACCTCAAATTACAACAGGACTATTGCATTAATTAAAAAATAATTAAAACGCGAATATGTCAAAACCTCCCCATTTTTCGGGGGGGGGGGGCACCCTACTTTTTCGTAATCAGCACAACATTTTGCACGATATTCAGTAAAAAAATCCGACGGAACTAGAACGGCACACAGGATTACACCCAGCTCCTAGAGTATATATTCTCCCCTTTGCCTAGAGAAGAGAAAAGTAGCGAGCGTCATTTCGCTCCCAATCCCTGTCCATGGGTAAGCCCAATGTAAGCCCAAGCACAGAATCAAACACTGACCGCCTTTATTCACATAAGTTTTGATAATTAAAAATTAGGAATAATTATAAAAGTTTCAGGATTTGGGTGTATTGCATCCACTTAATTATATAATCAAAATAATCTGTTAATTAATTTCACTTTTTGTTAATTGAGCTACCCAATTGGGGCCCGACTGGTTTGCTCCAATAGTGGTCACTTTGGGCGTTCTATGGGTAAGCCCATTGTAAGCCCAAACACAAAATCAAACACTGATCAACTTTATTGACATAAGTTTTGATAATTAAAAATTCGGAATAATTGGAAAAGTTTCAGGATTTGGGTGGGACTGCATTCACGTAATCATTTAATTAAAATAATTTGTGAATTAATTTCACTTTCTGTTAATTGAGCTACCCAGTTGGGGCCCAATTATAAGTTGGGCTATAAGTTGGGCCGATTTCCACATGGGAAATGACTGGACTACAATTCTAAGTTTTTGTTCAGTGAAAGTATATCTTGCTTAACCTGTTTTATTTAATGATACTAACTTAACATATTTTTAATCATATTCGAGGTTAGTACACCTCATCATATACTTTTGTTATTGTTATTCATCGCACAGTCTTAGTCGGGGTTCTCGTCGACACCTAACCTATACAGATCTTCACACCATGATAGGATCGCAATTAGGTTGTTTCAGTGCAAATGGAACAAAAGTTTCGTATATTTTTAGTCTAAAATGTGAATTTTGTGATAGAGTCATATTAATAAACAAACTTTATGTATTTATTATTGCTTTAGTCCTTCGTTTATATTTCAGTCTGCGAGAACGCTTTCTTCAAGCCTACGTTCTGGCTTACGGCTAATTTTAATCAGTACTAGAATATTATACGCGCGCACAAGCGCGCGCCGACTGTTCGGTTCATTTTTGTCATTTACCAAATTTTCGAATAACTATTTATTTATTAAAAGATTTTACTACTTAAATTTTTTTTGAAAATAGATTCTGAAAGAATGTATTCATTGAATTCAAGTAACGTCCTCATCTCTACCCTAATAGCACGGAACGTTCCAGCAGAACGTTCCCAGGAGGTGTAAAATGTCCACCGGCTGGGAACGTTCCACTGGAACGTTCCAAACAAAAATTACCGTTATTGTTATTATTATCAATAAATATTGCGTAAACCGTAAGTGATAGGTCAAATTCGATGTCAGTTTATGATATGGATATCATATTATAGATAGTATATGCGCGGTACTCAAAACTCAAAAATGACATCCATTTTCACCTATCTCTTGCGGTATACGAGATAATTGTTGTTAAAAATGACAATAAGGGAAGGTTCCTCTCAGTTCCCAGTGGGACGTTCCTGGAACGTTCCGTTGGAACATTCCCTACCGGCGGACATTTTACACCTCCCGGGAACTTTCCTGGAACGTTCCGCTGGAACGTTCCGAAGGTGCCCGTGGAACGTTCCTTGAACGTTCCGTGCTATTAGGGTAGTAACGTAGAATTATTTCATTTACAATGACTTTTATTAACAGAAAAGTGCGAGACATCATTTTAAGATTTCAAGTGCACGACTTAACCTACGTAATGAATCCGGAAACAAATATCAATAATGATTAATAGTTAAATAATCAGTTCACAACATAAAAACATTAAGCTAAAATTTTAATTGAAAATACAAATAATTTTTACTTTCTATTTCTTTTTCCATTTTAACTTCCACTTATGAAATTTTTAATTATTAATAACCTTTTAAACTAACTCCAGAAAATTTAAGTTTTAACCGATAAACTTAATAATGAAGTATCCGTTTACAACATAAAAAGCATTAAACAATTATTTTCATTGAAACATTCAAAAAAATTTTACTTTATATACATATTGGTGAAAATATAGTGCTATAAAAGATACATTGTGTGTCCAAATGATTTTTAAAGAATTTTGAAATTTTAGGAGTTACGCCATATTGAATTTTTTGGGTGTAATTTTGTTGAATTATCCACATTTCCGGAACTGATGATTGAATTTTGTTACAATTTGGAGGTATTAGAGGTAAAATTATACATTTTTGAGCTATGAAATTTTTAATAAAAAATTGTGATATGTTGCCTGAAAAAAGTCGAAATAAATTATTGATTCAATTTTTTGTGAAATTCTCCCCTTTCAATTTTTGTTAAATTATGATATAAAAATTCTTTATGAAGTCACCTTTCATTTTAACAAAATTGACGGAGACTCTTCTGGTTTAGAGATATCGTCATTTTAATGAGACCATTCGCTGGACCAGAAGTCTCTATAAATTTTTTTTTGTGAATAAAATGTGATTTCATAAGGAATCTTTTTATATCCTAACTTAACAAAGATTAAAAGGGGCGAATTTCACGAAAACAGAATTCAATCATCTGTTTCGGAAATGTCGATAATTCAAAAAAATCCAACCCAAAAATTCAATATGATGTTGAGGAATGTAACGAGTGGTCCAAATAATGCTAGACATCGGGCTGAGGTCATTCCTCGTGATTTTGGTACTTTCGAGATTTTTTAGAATTCATGTAGGGGTTCTATGGAGTCATTCTGCTCAAGTTCAATTTATTTTTTCCACCTGGGCTGTTTTTCACTCCTTTTTAAAAACACAATAATTTCGATTTTATTTACTCTCCAGAGCCGATGAGTAAGAAAAGGTCGTTTCTAAAGGCTGGAAAATTCCAGCCTGCCTATATTATCTTGGCTTATGGCCCATATCAACCTTCACAGAAATAACGCGGGAGAGCATCGAGTGAAATAACGCAATGAAAGAGGGATTGGTGCATGTCTGTTATGGAAGTGAGAAGTATGAAACTAAAAGCGTAAAAGGATACAACTTCAGGAAAAGGTTTGCTGAGAAGTATCCTGACATACGAAAAGTTTTAGTGAGAAAACTTATCGGTTAGATGAAGAAATTCAGGGTTAATCTTCTTATCTCAGAAGACCGAGTAATGCAAATTAAACAGCAGGTTGATTTGGCGTAGAAAAACGTTGACAATAAACATCATTTGAAGGAAGCAGCTTCACACGATGAAGTAGCGGCAGTTGATGTCCTTGCTCAACCTGATGATGATCCAGTCCCATCACAATCCTCCAGAGGCGGTTGGCCTAATACAACCAGAGGCAGGAGCAGAAGTTCAGAAAACAAGAAGGCGGTTAAAATGGACATACCGTATGAACAGAAATGTTATGCGCCTTCATTTTTTTGGAAGAGAACGTACACGGAAATGTTCATCGGATAACGAAGACTTGAATGTAGCTGAAGGCATAAGTGCGAAGGACAATGTACATCAAGTACCGGATCCACTAGAACCACATGCGGATATTAACAATATTGATGTAAACAGCAAAATCCCCAAAAAACTACAGCACCTTAAGCGGAATTTCGGTTATGCTTTACTAGAGTTCAGACATGTAGAACTAACACAAAGGCATTCTCTGCGCAAGATGTGCATCACGAAGGATCTGCGTGCACTAATAGTACACATGAAGAGCAAGGCCTTACCTATGCATTTGAAAGCAACACTAAATGCGTTAGAAGTGCAAACTCTTGTGTATTGTGCAGCTGTGGTAGCAGTTCAAACGTTAGGTCGCAGTACTAGGCCTACAAATGTAGTCTTTGCCCCAGGAAGGGTACGAGATACACCATAAAAAATCCAGTTCGATACGGATGTCAGCAAAGTAAGGTGCAAATTGGGTCGATTTACTCAATATAAGACACGAAATAGAGCCATAAAGCTGACACACCATGTTACTAAAATCATCCATCCACGGTGCACCGAGTATTGACACCAGCAATATTGTATGAGATTATAGACTTCCAACGGCAGAGATGAGATATTCTTACTGTTAGACTGCCTCAGTACGAGAAAAGTAGTGCAAGAAGGCAACAAAACCAAACCTTTTAGGCAATGAAATTAGGCAAAATATCTAGCAAGTCATCGAAGTCCCTCAATTGGGAGACACAACTCGTCGTTTTAACTAGAGAAAGCAAAAGCAAGCAATAACCCTGTAATGGAGCTAACTAACATCACAGCTTCAGATGTTTGAGCGGTTTTGAAAAGGGCAAGTAACTGGAAAGCTCCAGGTTCGGACATGGTGCACAAATTCTGTTACAAGTACCTTAGGAGTGTGCATCTTGCATTGACAAGGTGTTTTCAGAAGATTATCGAACACCCAGATCTGATGCCAGGCTTTGTGCTCAGATAAGGTATATTCTCAGTGCAGCGAGAATTTCGTCCTTACAGAAGAACAATGAGGATGTAAGTGTTCAGAATTTCTAAAAATAAAACAAGAATCTAACGATAAAATTTGAACAACAACCACGAAATGCTCTTATTGTAATTCCTAAGGACAACAAAAAATTAGTTTCTTTGGACAAAAATAAATAAGAGGGAAAAAATGAGAAGGCAACTAACCAAATTCCCTTTCTTCTCTTTTTTATTCCATTCGTCTGTTTTATTTTTATAACTATCAAATTACAATACAAAAGCATTAATAATATTCACCAACGTTTCGGTGCTCACCCAGCACCCTTATAAAGGTATGAAAAATTAGAACAGATGGGAACAGCGACGAAACTACGACGCTATCTCCTTGATACCTGAGAACTATGTATGGGTCATCTTACAGATCTTGCAAGTGATCTTGTCAACAACACCACCTTTCTCAATTTTATCTAAAGGATCTTTACGAAAAGTTATTATTGAATCCATTTTAAATTGTATACGGCATAGTAATAAAAGAACTATATTCTCTCAATTCCTCCTGATTATTTGTAGATAAAATTTTACTTTGTTTGTTTTTGATCGGTTGAATTCTAATTTTGATATTTTGCTTAATTAAATGTTGTGGGTAATGATTAAGAAAAAGGATATTCCTATGAATATTTGAATTCTCTTTGTGAAATGAAATGTGGACAAACCTAGAGCTCTGTCAACTAAGCTTTGAAAACTGCAATTTTGTTTTTTAAAGTATAAGCTAAGAAGAAATTTAAAATTCTACCTGAATATGTACCTTTCCTATACCGATTGGTAATGATATTACCATCCTGACCTCTAATTACTTCTATGTCCAAAAAACTGAACTCATTATTTTTCTCTATCTCATGAGAGAATCGCAGTTTTGGATGATTTAACTGGATGGTTAAAAGCCTGCAACTTTGCTAGAGGAACACATAATAAGATGTCATCAACATACCGAAAGTAAAAGGGGAAAAACAAAATCTAGCTTCTTCAAAGCAAAGACATCCGAATCTTCCATAACTATTTCTGCTAAAATCGGAGAAATGACTGAAACTATGGAAGTACCAAACTTTTGCCTATAAAAAGATGCATTGAATTTGAAATAAGTTTAGTTCATGATAAAAGCTATCCCTTTAATAAAAAATCTTTTTGACTTAATCAAGTATGTGTTTTTATATTGTCCCATCTATTTGAAATTGCCTGTTTAACTAATTTAAAGGGTATACTTGGAAACATCACAACGAAATCCAAAGAAATCATTACATGGTCATCAGGAACATGTTTTTTGATAATAATTTTTTGGAATTTCCAGATATTTTTAATATTGAATTTTGAAGCTGTAATGGAGTCTTTGAGTATCAAATTAAAGTGTTGTTCTAAAAATTTCGTGCGAATGTTCATAGTTGAAATAACCATTCTCAAAGGGTGGCCTTCTTTATGAATCTTTCTCAAACCACAACATCTTGCAAGAACTGTGTCTTCGGTATTTATATCAGCCCATCCTAAAAGTACTTTCTTTCTCCAATTGTCTAGAATCTTGAAAGTGCCTCCTCTTAATTGTTTCGACGGGTTTTCATTCAATAAATCAAAGTTATCACGATTGGAAAGTAAATCCTCCATGTCCCTAATATAATCTGATTTCTTCATACAAACTCAGAATTTAAAGAGGTCCACTAGCACTACAATCTGGCGGAGTTTGAATAAGATAGGCGACAACCAAATTTTAGGCGGAGACGACACTTGGCAAATTTTACCAATATTTGGATTTGAAATTTTATACCAAACTATTTTTAATGATCCAATAAAAACTTATTCAATACTTTTAATTCAAAGTTCTTCTATTTCAAAAGTTTTTTAAAACTTAGCCAATACAAAATGATATTGAAGAATTAAAAGTGCGCAGAATCTTAAAGGGTTCAATTTCAAAATCTTGAAATTTCTTAATTTTTTTCAATACTGAAGGCTGACTTCACACATGAAACTGCCTAATTTTTAATATTTTAAAAAGGAGACTAAAAGTTACTTTAAAAAAGCAACCAAAAGTAAAAAAGTGACTGGTTGTCAAGTTTAACATAAACAATCAAAATAGTACATTTAAAAATTTCTAACGCGTCGAATTAAACTATTAAAAATTTAAAGGTATAATATTAATTGGATCAAAAAACATACTTTTATTCAAAACTATGTTTACTAGAGTAGCCGTTATTTTTCACTTTTAGAATTTTGTTGCTCTCATTCTCCAATTTAATTCGAATACCCCCAAAAAATGATTTCGAAATTTGAACCAAATCGATTAATATCAACTCCTGCCTCAAGGAAAAGGCATTTTTCCATAGATTTAACATGATAAAACAATCGTGTTTTGTTAATCTATGATTTAAATGTGATGTGTTACAAATAATTTCGTGCGTCACTTATTCAGATTTCGCCATAACACTCATAACTTTTAAAGTTGAATGATCCAAAGAATAGCCCATTAGTGGTCAATTTAAATTTCACGTAATATTGAAGTTTACTATTGATTTTTCATCAGATTGGACTATTTTTAGATACTACTTTGTTTTCTAAGACTACTCTTAAATGTTTAAACAAATTTATTTTCTTTACATTATTTTCAGAACGCATTTTCTCCTTTTTAGCGATAAAAAACACATAAAAAATAAAATAAACATAAAAATGGTTAAGGAAATAAATTGTTTCAACAAATTAAAGGATCCCCACAGCACCAAATGTGCAGAAAATGGCTTTTAGTCAACATTTCTAATTATAATTTATTTTTATAATGTCGAACCTGTAGATCAATAATTCAAAATAAAATCATCGGAAAAAGCCGAGCTATCAATTTTTACACATACTTTGATAGGCAAATTCGTCTATTATTGAAATGTTATCCTTCTCAAAAACTTTTTGTTAGATTTGACTAGATGCATCATATTCTGTAGATCAAACCCACCGAAATAAAAGTTTTGTACCTAACAACTTAACAGATTAACGATTTTGTGTACAGGGTATATTTGGGGATGTTTGAACATCCCTTACACATTCATGCAAGGAAATAAACATTTTCTAATGTCAATATTAGTCTGATATTTTTTGATTAAACTATTAGGATCGAAAATCACTTCATAACAAATATGAGAAACATCGCCTAGCATGGGATAGTGTTTAAATTCATTTTAAAGGTTGTTTTATCGTCCCTTAAAGATTCACTCAAGGAAATCGATATTTCCATAAAAATACAACCACGGAAATTTTTTTGATTGAACTACTGGGGTGGAAATCACATCAAAGTAAGTCCAGGAAGCGTCCTCTAACAGAAAAAGGGTTTGAATTGAACTTTCAAATAAGGAATTCGACATTAAAAAAAACTAAACCTTGAGAGAATTTTTTAGTAAACTATTGGGGTTGGAAATCACTTTACAATAAATTTGGGAAACATCGCCCAGTTAGGAAAGTGTTTATATTTAAATTCATTTTAAGGGTAGTTTTAACATCCCTTTAAATAAGTCGAAACACTTTTCCTGATAGAATACGCTTTCTGTACTTATTTTAAAGTGATTTCCGGCACAAATAGTTTATTAAAAAAAATCTCCCGTTGGTTTGGTTGTTAGGAAATGTCGATTTCCTTACTTGAACCTTTCAGAGACGTTAAAATCCTTAAAATAAATTCAAATCCTTCTTCTAGTAGGGGGCGCATCCTGCACTTACTCTGACGTGGCATCTTGTCCCAATAACTCATTCAAATCAGCTCCTGTGGTTTTAAGTTTTTGTAAATGTCCATTTCTTTGCCTGCATGTTTAAATAGTGTTAAAACAACCCTTAAAATGAATTCAACTACCTTTTCTGCTAGGGAATGTTTCCTAAATTTATTATTAAGAGATTTCCTACCCCAATTGTTTAATCAAAAATCTCCCGTGGTTTGATTTTTTTGGAAATGTCGAATTCTTTGGTTTAATCTTTGAGGGATATTAAAATAACCTTTTAAATAAATTCCAACACTTTTTATCGTAGAATACACTTCCTGCACTTATTTTGAAGTGATTTCCCACCTCAGTATTTTAATTTAAAAAATTTTATGTGGTTTTAGTTTATTGGAAATGTCGATTTTCTTGCTTAAATCTTTAAGGGATAGTAAAACTACCCTTAAAATTAATTTAAACACTTTCCCTGCTATGTGCAGTTTCTTAAATTTTCTGTTTGGTGATTTCCGACCTCGAAAGTTTAATAAAAGAATATCCCGTGGTTTTGGTTTTTAGAAAACGTCGATTTCCTTGCACGAATTTTTAAAGCATCCTGTATACACAACATCGTGAATCTGTCAAGTTCATTGGTACAAATTTACAAACCTTCTGTTTCAGTGGATCATATCTAAAAAATATGACATATTTAGCCAAATAGAACAAAAAGTTTTCGAGAAGGATAAGATTTCAATAATAGAGAAATTTTTCTATTGAAATACATGTAAAAATTGGAAGTTTGGCCATTGTTCCAGTAAAAACTATCAATTTTTCTGATAATTTTATTTCAAATTATTGACCTGCAGATTCGAAATTATAAACAAAAGTTATAAGTAGACACTTTGACTAAAATCCTTTTTCTGTCTATACAGTGCGGGGTCCTTTGTTTGAAAACTTAAAAGTATTCATAGAAAACAAACTATTACTCAAAAATATTAAAATCTTTCGAAAATTTGGTGTAATAAAATGTTTCTATTGCTTTTTCTAGGTATGTAAAGTATACAGTAAAGACCACCCTACAGTAGATAATGAACCTATTATCATTCATTATAAGCACAAATATACGTAAAATAATTATTTCTAATTTTAATATATTAGCACGCATACTGTCCTCACTATTAATTAAATTAAAATAAATAAAATAAATAAAATAAATAAAATAAATAAAATAAATAAAATAAATCTGTTGAAAATTTAAGGTTCAATAAATAAGCTATCTAAATAACCACTGGAAAAACATCTAATATGTGATTTCGCGTGATTCTTGGACTTTCTAAACAAATGCACAATAGCAGAATACAGGTCTCAAAATTTTTACTTTAGTTTTTTCCAAATTTATTCAACATTAAGCGAAAAAATTTTAGAAAGAAGTTTCATAACGTTCTTTCTGATATTAGTAGAAAGAAGAATTACAAAAGAATTGATAGCCTACCAAAAAATTGAGTGACTCATCTTATCCCCTATGCCCATCTCGTCCCACCCTACCCTACTTTTTATTTTGAACGTTTTTTATAATAATTCGATTTTACAACGTTTACAATTAAAAAAAAATTCATTTTGAACGGTGAAAATTAATGTGAATTTATTTTCCGATTTTAGAAAAGTTTATTGTATCAATTTTTATGTTAAGCCATAATTTTTTTAATTCAATAAAAATTTAGATTTCTATAATTTTAGAAGCTTTTACTTTGAAATATTCAATTTAATTTTTAATTTCAACTCCTTCCTAATGTAATTGTCTAAATTGAAAAAAATTGATTTGAAGGTTTCGAATTTTCAAAGCTTCTGTTTAAAATTTTTTTCAATTTAAAATCATCCAATTTTAAACGCTTTTATTCAGAAATGATACAAGTTCAAGACCTCAATCCATTCAAAATATTGTCGCTTTTCACAATTTTACCTGTCTAAAATATTTTGAATTGAAACGTTTTAAATTCAAAATCATTTCATACATTTTTCTTCAAATTCAAACGCTTTTAATTTGAAATTATCAAGAACAAATGATGGTCTAGCCAGGGTTCTCCGCATGTGAGAACCGAGCGGCGCTCGACAGCTAACTCGACAGTAGCTCTTAATCCGCTCTCTAGTAATAACATTCTTAAGAATGATATATTTCAGTATAACGTGATTCTATGTGTATGTCATGGCACTTGGCTGCATGCTTTCATATTGACTCCTAAAATATTTTAATCCGCTTCCTAAGTAAAGGACCGAAAAGTTTACGAATTTTTACTTCCCATCTTTTGTAATATTAAGGGTGTTCCACAAGCTCACTTGGAATTTTATTGCCTCGTGAACACTGCGCTAGCTCCATATATAATTTGATTTTCGATTTTTAGACTGAAAGAAACAAAACTCACTAAATATCCGGGGTGTTATGTGGTTCTGTGATAGATAGAATATTTAGTGACTCTTGTGCTGATGATATGAATATTTTGTGTGAAAATATTTATTTTCTGAAAGGGAGAGGATAGATAGCACCACCGTCCTTGAGACACGTAAGAGCCCGAATATTTGATGACTTTTGATTCTTTCAGTCTAAAAGTGGAGTGCCAGTGCTGTGTTCACGAGGACAATAAAGTTACAAGTGCGATTATCCAACAACCTTGAGAAATACTTTGATGATCCATTTATGTGTGTGTGTATAATTGAAAAGTTTTTTTTTTATTTATCTGAAAAAACTTTGTCTTCTTTCAGTCTCTGAAATCCCGTGGTTTCGTCAAGGAACAGTTTGCGTGGAGGCATTTCTACTGGTACCTAACAAACGATGGTATCGAATTTTTGCGTGGTTATTTGCATCTTCCGCCAGAAATCGTGCCTTCCACATTGAAGAGGCAAGCCAGATCAGAAACTGCACGACCACGACCCACTGGTGCTGGTCCCAGAAGCGAAACTTCCAGGCCTGCGGAAGATCGCGCTGGATACAGAAGAGGACCTGGTGGCCCAGGTGGTACAGGTGATAAGAAGGCTGATGTCGGTGCAGGAACGGGAGATTTAGAATTCCGTGGTGGTTTTGGACGTGGAAAGGCTCCTCAATAAATGGTTTTTTAGTCACACATCAACCAGTATGCATTTTTTTCCACCAAAAAACAATCTATCTTTCATAATGAAAAAATAGTTCAGTTCTATTTCAATTTTTACCCGTTGACATATCAAATATAAACGTGTGAAAGTAGTGGCAGCAGTTCAGTTTACGATTCAAAATCTAGACGTTTATCTGCACATTCTAAAATGTTGCCAGTTAACATCCAGTAGTACACAAATTTTGCATCCGTTCAGAGTTATTACTAATGATATGTTAGATTACCTATATTTTTTCAACCTCCAAACTAAAACTCTTGCTTTAGTTACTTATTGTCTTCCATAAAATTTACAAAAATAAGGTACACACTTCCAGTGGTGAGATTTTGTTTCCAAATTTTGAAAATCGGGAGTTATTGACCATCGAAACGTACTCTCAAAATGTTGTAAAGCTTCAAAGTTTGGTTTAGCAGAAAAAAAACTAGAAATTAACATGTAATCTTGTGAAGATAAAGTGAATCGGACATGACACCATTAAAGCTTTCTTTAATTTCGAGGCAATAAATGATTGAAACGTCTGTATGAAAACGTTCGCTAAATTTCAGATTGATCGCCAGTCTCGTATTCTGGAAAAGTTTGTTCAATAGAAAAATCTTTGGAAATCGCAGCCTGCCCAATTTGACACAGTAGTACTATTACTCATTATACGACAAAAATGGGCTCATTTTCGGTTACACTACTTTGGTCTCCTTATAGGCCAGTCAGTAAAGCATGAAAAAAAGTGGTTTGGCGATACAATTTCAGAACAGAAGCGATATCAGAGGTCACATTCCCCTTTTTCTATATTTTTCTCAAAATCTCCTATAATGCCTATGTTTGAGAACTTTGCCCACTTTTCCCTTTTTTTTTTGTTGAAGCTACGATTAAGTTTTCAAGAATGATGAAAACATAAACGTTATGATACTCAAAAATCCGAGCCACAATGCTTGTGCAGCTACGAGCATGCGCAACTAGCGATCTATAATTGATATTTTCTCGATGGTTTTTAGTCGTGTGATTGTGCATTTATACATCTACCCGTCCGACCGATGCAGGCAGAAAAGTCCATAAGAGTAAAAGAGAGAGTACTTCTTGTCCAATTTTGTGCTCTGTACCTTTTACTCTTATGGACTTTCTACCTGCACCAGTCGGACGGACAGAGGTATTAAATGCACCATGATGGGTTATTCGATTTGCGCAAAAAAGTAGAGAAAAGAAAATCTAACATGATTGAATCAACATTGCCACGGAATAAAATAAAAAAAATCTGCCTGCTGCGCGGGCATATTCTCATCGCGCGCTTCGCTCGCAAGTTTGAGCGCGCCTAGGGCGCGCGACTGTTGGTTCTCGCGCTTCGCGCTCAATAATATATTTATCTCGCGTATAGGAACGGCTAGCATATTGGTCGCCTGCATCTTATTCTTTCCAGATAATTCGAAAGCTCAAATTTTTCTGAGAATTCGGCGATACCTTTTTTCAAGGGCCGTTTTTAATATGCGCACATTTGGGGTTTCCGCTTGCGGTATTCCAAGATATGTATATGTTTGTCCATTACCAAGATGTTGATTGGTATTTCTGCCTTTTAGTTGAACATCTCGATCGTCATGCGATGATGTAGTTTCTAGTCTTCCTTGGTGTAGGTGGACGCAGGCACACTTTTCCAGTCCGAAGCTCATTCCAATAGCTTTAGAGTACCTATGTTTCGCCTCCGTAAGGATGTTCAGATCCTGTTTCGAGGAAGCAACGAGTTTAAAGTCGTCCATGTCTGAAGGTAATTGACCTTATATTCTCTTCTGTTCAGCGGGCCACATAGATATCCAGAGCTTTTGCCTCCGAACGAAATAGATAGATGCAAGAGGGAGATGCAGAAAAGTATCGGACTTAGAGATTCCCCTTGAAAGACCCCCCTCTTATATGTGATATAGCTGGTAGTCGCTATATCACTCGTAGTTTTGTTTTGACCGCGTGTGTAAGCTGTCGTGTCTGCAAATTTTGGAAAAATGGAGAAAAAGCAATATCGGTCGGTGATTCGATTCTTGTTTTTGGAAGGAAAATTGCGCAGTGAAATCAAAGAGCGTTTGGATGTTGTCTACGGTGACTCTTCTCCTTCGATGGCGACCGTTAAAAATCCACTATCTCGTATTGGCAGACCTCCGATTGAAGGTGTGTGAGATAGCTGAGACATTGAGCATCTTAAAAGACTACGAAGGTAATATCCTGCATGAAATTTTGGGTATGAGAAAGTGGTCGGCGCGTTGGGTGCAGCGTTTGCTGACTCCGGACAACAAGCGCAACCGTGAGACCATTTCAGAGCAATGTTTGACGCTGTTTAAGCGTAATTAGAAGGAGTTTCTGCGTCGTTTCGTGACCGTCGACGAAACATGGCTACACTGGTACACACCAGAGACCAGGCAGCAGTCGAAACAGTGGGTTTCTCCAAGGAAATCTGCTCCGAAGAAGCCAAAGACGGTCCCATCGGCTGGAAAGGTGATGGCCACTGTTTTCTGGGATTCACATGGTGTGATTCACATCGCTTACCTGGTAAAGGAAAAAACGATCACAGGTCTCTGCTATGCCGATTCATTGGGCCGATTCGACGCCGAACTGCAGAAAAAACGGCCCCATTTGGCGAAGAAAAAAGTGCTCTTCCACCATGACAACGCACCGGCTCACACCTTTGCCGTCGCCACAGCCAAATTGATCCTATAAGGCTACGAACTCCTGCCACATCCACCGTATTCTTCAGATTTTTCCCCGTGCGACTTCTTTTTGTTTCTCAACTTTAAAAAAGTCACTCGCCAGGCAGAATATTCTGTGGAATGAGGAGGTTATCGCCGCCACGGAGGCCTACTTTGCAGACCTCCAGAAAACGTATTTTACAAACGGGCTAAAGAAGTTGGAGCATCGCTGGGTCAAGTGTATCGAACTAAAAAGAGACTATATTAAGAAATAAATCGCCACTTTTTCCAAATTTTCGTTTTTCTTTTTTAGGCTAAGTACTTATCGGACCGCCCTCGTATGACCACGTCTCATGACCATCAGATGGGTGATCATATGGCACGATGGAATCACAACGACAGGCCGGCAAAACTCTTATGTGTCTGAAGGACATGAAAGAACAAAGATGTTGTAGTTGGCCGGAGCTGACAATTCGATCACGAATATAGTTTGTTTTTTGAAGTCTTGAAGAACAAGGTCAGGCCTCGAGCGTGCAACGGAGACTGCTGACGGAAATCCTAGTTCCATAAAATTCGGAACTTCTTGTTTTGGACAATTGACTCTATCTCCCTTGAAGCGTTCGGCAAGGCAGGGTCGCAGCAAACACCGTAAAAGGGACAAAGATGGTAATAAAGCACTCTGAGGGCCGCATTATGTCTGTAGATATAAAGCTAAAGTTTGCTCCTTCGACAAGGACTGTTTTTCTACATTCCCGTAAAAATTTCCGTGCATATGCATGATCTTACGTGTGGTGATATCAAGGACCGTAAGCTCATTCTTCGTCCAGTGAACTACCCTGAACCAGTAGAGCAAACCCGGGGCGGCAAGCATGTTAGTCGCAGATACCTTGTTTAACGCAGACAGATTTGAGGACCGAATCTGCTGAAGAAGATGCTTGTATCTGCTTCAGAAAGACTCTTTAACTGATGTTACATCCTGAATACAGCTTCGAGGCATGCCCAAGTATGTTTGATTCCCACCAGCGTTGAGATGTCTAATAAGATTTATATCCACAAGCTCAGGGCCGGCCAAATGATGGTGTGTAGAAGTAAACTTGTTCCACCAGAAATTCTTGATATCATCTGGTCCTGCAGTGGAAAAGTTCTTCGTTCCTCAAAGTGCTTTTTTCACCTTTTCGGCAGTGATTGATGGACATTCCTCCCCAGATGTTAAGAGGTTGTCGCGAAATTCCTTGAAGCGGATGATATTGTCAGTATCTTCTTCCAACTTTAGTGTTTTTGGGACCTTGTCTACCTCTCTCCAAAAAGTATCTACCTCGTTGGGCTTGGGTGGATTTCTCACAGAAACAAAGTGATAGCTGAAGAGGCGAGATAGGTCAGCGAGAAACCGTTGATTCTCCCTGATCCATCTCTCCCTCTTCTGTATGCTCCTCCTTGCGTCAAATAACATCCGTATTTCGTCAACAATGTGCTGCTTGATTGTCAGCGACTTTGAATATTCAGTGTATGATTGAAGATCCTCAGTTCTTGAGCGAAATTTCGAAATCTTTCCGTGAACAGCCTACCAGATGTTATGTAGTCAATAAAACACTGAATACGAGGAGCATTCTGTTTTGACCATGCAATCTTCTTCTTTATTTAATACAAGCGTCCTTTGGTCTTTTGATCCATCGCTGGTTTTAGCGTTCGCTTTAAATCAGCCAATGCTCTCGCAGCACCATAAACTGAACAATTGGTGGTCCAGAGGTCGGACTACTCCGAGATATCCTCACGAAGGGAGGCAACCATTTCAGCAAGATCTTGGGGCTTAGGAGGAACCTGTATGGCAATGTTCCTCCTTATCCTGAAACCGCTATCATCTTTCAGAAAGTGTCTACTTATATAATAGTATACCACCCATCTCACGGTTGTGAGACGTGGCCATGAATGGGATTTACCGCGGTCCTACTGGGAGCCGATGTCATTCATCTTTCCACTTCAACTTCTAGTAATAAAATTGAAATTCTTAAGTTTCAACGGAAATTGAAAACTATCATCATGTTAGGTCAACAAAAAAATAATTTTTAACCTATATTAGGATAATTTAAAATTCGATGCAGTGTTGGGAAGTTTTGTAAAAAGGTAACTGATTACAGCTTCAGTTTCTTCTTGAAAATATTACCCTGTTGAACTTCTCGTCACCGATTTAAGTAAAAATTTCAAAATTGCATGCATTCTCCATACCAAATATAAGGTGACGAGCTCAGCCCAGGCTGGAATTAGCCTTATGCCTGAAAATGTACACGTACCTGAAGAACATCTATTCGAAGTCAAGACTGTAGCTGGCATAACATATAAGCTGTTCAGAGGAAAGCGTGGTTTAAAATTACTGCCGCTGAGTTTGTTTTATATGCTTTAAGAAATGCATGAAGATTATTATATACACAAGATGAACATCACATACATAAAAATTGTGTAATATTTCCAAAGGATGTATTAAAAATGTAGCGATACAATTTAGATAAAATTATTCTCTCAAGAGAACGGAAATGTTTTTTAATTGAAAAAATGCATGTCGCCTGATTTCCTATAGACAACAGCGCTTCACCTGCTGAGGGATTCCGCAATTTTCAGTTCAGAACATGCCTAAATTGAAATGAATTCGATCCATTGCAAAATTTCTCTTCAAGACTATACAATCATGAGGGTCTTTTATTTGTATGTTTTTGGTATTGAATGAATTTAAGTATAAATATTATTTGGAGTTTTTGAATAAAAAATTAGGAAGCCTTTCGAAAATCTGCACTTTCTTCTTTGAACTTTCTCAAGTTTCTCAAGTCATTTGGCCTAAAATTGGACATTAATGTGAACCGCTTGTCGATTAAGGCTACACGGGAAAAAATACTGTATTAAATGATTCATCATCATCTGAAAAGCATGTAAAGTTCGAACAGAATCTCAGAGACAAAGTTTGCAAAACCAAGCGACAGTCACTGAAAATCTAAGACGCAGGGGCTTCATATTCTCGTAGACAAGTAATCTGAATTCTAAGCGACAGTTTAAGAAAATTAAAACACGATTTCTTGAACGAAAAACAATATTCCTCAATTTGATGTTATAGTATCTTCATTTGTTATAGTTATTGATACCTGATTCGCAAAGGTGGTCGCTTACACACATAATCGCTCGCTTGAACGCTTTGAAAAGTCCCACTCGCTGAGGATTCAAACCCTACACCTAAAATCGTGTTTTCTACGGCGCGCTCCAAATCATTTCACTATTACAATACTTGGATCTTGATTACGAAACCTCGGCCAAGTATTTCAAGGCAGCGTCGAACCAATTCATACGCTGAGCCTCAAACATCTCTAGACTAAAAGTTATTTAACTCAACTTTTCTCTAAAGAAAACATATTTCAGATTATATTACACTTTCCCATTGGCGCTGCAGCAGCGCTGTTGTCGCGACCTGACTTGAAGGCAGTCTGGAAATTTAGGTTAAACTAAGTTCCTTGATCGGTGATTTTGCGCGGTTTTCATTAAATCTTTTAATAGCCGACTTATAAAAATAAGGAATCGGGTGATTTTACGAGAATAGTATCAACTCAGCTACTTCCAAAATAAAGGATGCAAATCAATCTGACGATCATGTGTTTGGATGCTCTTCTCTGTACGTCTGTGAAGATTTTTCCATCCTAGAACCTGAAGCGCTTGTGCGTTTACTTAAGGATTTATTGGTGTAAATCATCCTTCCGAATTAGTTTTGACTGTTTGGTTGGTTCGTGGTTTTCCCAATTTTCGGTCGCGTAAGCGGATCCACTCAAGGTCCCTGTTCGGCGTTTTCTCAAGCCAACGCGCCCTATCATGGAGAGTGCGATCTGTCTGAGGTCATCAGATTTCCAAATTCAAAACACTGGAGTCTGAAGGAAAACACTTCAAGTCTTCTTAAAATGACGACTTGTAGAGCTGTAAAGTAAATTATAAAGCGGAATATTCTAGTGGACTAAATCGCATTTAGTCCACAGTGACGTCAACAATCGAGAAAACACAAACTTGGATTCTTCCCAACAAGCATGTAAGTCGCAAGTTCCGGCGCGGGTGTTGGGGAAAATATATACAAGATTAGCAAAATTCTATTTCCGAAGCTATGTTGAGTGTACTGATAATAATTTAGTTTTACTAAAGATATAAAACAAGCTGTTGTACTACTAAGAGGACAGCGTACAAGGTCTGCCACATGTTGTTTTCAATTTGAATTGTTTGTTCTAGCCTAAGACACATCATCATGTGTCTTCCACGTAGTCGCCACATATTGGTAAGTTTCACAATTCTGTGGATTTTTCACGTAAGCATGACAATAATCAATGCGATAGTTATGAGTATCTATATATATGGCAGCCCATATGTTCAATCCTTCTCACTCGTCGATACAAAATCTATCTACAAACATGAAGATCCGTTTCAGCAGTATGCTTCTTACCATCGTGATTTTTCCGCATTTTGGTGGTAGGTGTGCATAATATAATATAAATCCTGAATCCAAACATAATACATGACATATCCCCAGAATAATAAGTTGTAAACTATTGTGCTAAAGTTCAATTCACACAATTATTGAACCTTTTTGGTTAACACATGTTAGACGCAAAGACGGTTTGATTTTCGATTAGTCCAATACAACAGTTTTTTGTTTTAAAGCTTCGAAATGGTTAGTTTTTCAATTGCACTTTCCTGATATCTTCAATGCATGATATTATTTCATTCCTAAAGATTTTGTTTAATTTGTATTTGAGCGAGAATCGAACATTTGAGTGGTTCAATTTTGACTACAGTCAAATAAATAGCTTAGTATTTAATTCCTAATTTCAGACTTGTTCTTCTAGACATTTTTTTAGTGAAATTATAATATATGAATTCATACATTCAAGAATTCAAATTATTACCCGAGTTTAGAATTGCGCTATCTTAAAAAGTGCTGACGTACAGTAAATGAAACTTTGGCAGAGATAACGTTAAATCAACACAAGTCGTGTTTGCTCAAATATTCCTTTACACGGTGAGAATATGAGAATGTTCAGGTGGGAAGTGATCATATTGTTGAATTCGGAAGACTTTCAGCTCTCAGATGCTTTTTATTAAACAATATAAACTTTTTTTGTTAACGAGTTGGAATCAAAAGAAGTGAGGGGCTTCGACTTTTGGCTCCGACTTTAGGTTGGTCAATTGAGTCCTGAAGTATTGGTTATCCGCCACATCGAGTTGAAAATTTGGGATAATAAGTGAGAAGCACTAAGAAACGCGGCTCTGGTCCTAAATTTTTATAATAATGAAAAAAGTTTTTTTGCAGATAATTTTTTTTTTGCTTTTTTCATAATTATAAAAATTTAGCACCAGAGCCACATTCATTAGTGCTTCTTATTTATTATCCCAAATTTGCAACTCGATGTGGCAATTCGTGTAAAAATAAGTTTACAAATAAAAAAAATGTCGGTAAGGCAAGAAGCCGGTCACGTGATCCACTCGTCACATGGCCTTAAACTTCATAAGACATAAAAATTGCTTTACAAAGTACTAAAAATCTTTTTATTTCAAAATAAATTTTTTTTTATTCGTTTTCACCAGAGAACAATTTGGCGACTGTGCGGGTCGAAAATTCCAAAATGTATATTTTTGGGCCACCCTACAGAAGACTATAAAACAAATCAAATGTAATCAAATGAAATACATGAATTATCAAATTGCCATTCAAAATATGCTGATACATCAATTTTAATGTAGTCGGCATGTCTAACTTCAAGTGATTTTCAACAAGTAATCGTAAAATTTTTACAAGCTTCGCTGGATTGACGACAAACTATGAGTCGTAGAAACGTGTTTGAACAATCATTTTGTAGATATTTCAAAGCACTTTAAACTCTTGTTCAAGCAATACGAGTGAAAAGTTGTTGGCTTCGCCGTATTCGTGAAAAAACCCAAAAAACACCCCTCATTCATGACCTTTAACCAGTCATTGTGATTGACCTAATTGACCCATGACTTTGACTTAACATTTATTGGATAGATAATTTTATATTTAACAAATTTGACCCGCTTTATTACATTGTACGAACAAATGTAAAAAAGTTAGAGAATGAAAACATACTCAGCCCTAAATGACGATGGGGTTATATCTTCCGCAACCCCTTCAAGTACGAAAAATCGAATTCAGACTTGGAACTTGCTCCCAAAAATTCCCACAAAATTTCAGCCTTCAAGTATTTTTTTAAAGTAAGTGGGGTTTTTGCATCTATATTTACTCTACTACCTGTAAAATGAAGCTACCGCGCATTAGGCCCCTTTTATCGCGAACGGTCACATAATGTACTTTACTAAAATCTCGTTAAGTGTCAAAATGAGTTTATCGGTCAAAAATAATTCATGATCAAGAACATATTAACACCAATTTAACTATTTACAATGAAAATTGTAAGTCAAATGTTCAACAGAATGATAGTTCACATTATTCTATTGTATTGCATATGTTGAAGGAGATGAATAATTGACTAATTATTAACTTGCGAGTAATATTATAATGGTTACTTTTAGGGTTCAATATATTTTGAAAATTAATATTTCTTAAATTAAAGTTAGGTTACCGTAACTATTGATTCAGTGAACTATTCTTTCAACTACAGATTCAAAAATAAAATGGTACTGTTAATGTACGTTTGCTTCAAAAGTTTGTACTACAGATTCATGATAGGAGAAATTGCATTGTGAAAGACGAAAATCATTTGATTTTTCTGACAAGACTCCGTCTGACAATCATTGCCATTGCCAGGAAAATCGGTATTCATATCGCGCTTCGCCCTCGGACACATTTTCCTGCCGCTTTAGGCTCGGTTTCTCTAGGTTTTCACACTTCGTGTGCTCGCTATTGTTATTACCAGATTTTGGCGTAATTATATCAGTTTTACATAATTAAAAAATCTACTTTACTTAAGGTTCTATCGACCTTAAGGAATACATTCTCATCAAGGTACATCTTTTTTTAGTGCACAATTTTTGTTCAATCATCATTTCTCGTATCTTGCATAGTTTGACCGCCAAATTAAATTTTTCATTTTTCATTACTTTTTTGTGCAATAAAAATGTAAATTTTCGATTTTTCAAGAAAATTCGAAAAGTCGTTATGATAATCTTGTAGAGCGTGCAGAAAGAAAATTTTTTTTATCTTGATTTTTTTTCGTATCCTACGTTGTTTGGCTGAGAACGTTAATTTTCGTTTCCTCTTTTCAAAATTCAAAATGCGCTCACTTTCTGAATTTTTTCTCCAAATAACGAACTTGACCTTTAGTTGAGGAGACTAAAAGAGTGAACCAAAGGCCAAGTTCAGAGGGTCTCAAAACGCGAACATTTGACAAAACCCGGGGGGTCAAATTTTACACAAATATAATACCTTCTCTGGATGAGAATGTAAAAAAAAACTTAATTCAAAATTTGAATTAAATTCAAAATTTTAATTCAATTCAAATAATTTAAAAGTTCCAAATGTACTACAGAAGGAAAGAATTTTGTGGATTACAATAGCTTTGAAATGCTCAGCAAATGATTTTTGAGCGAGCCAGGCGACGGGCGAACCACCATTGCAGAATGAAAGATCATTGTGGATTCAGATAGCTTTGAATAATTATATCTGAATCATTGGCGAGCCAAGCAACAGGCGAGCCAGTCTCAGGGCAAGTCTTCAATTCAATTACAAATTACCTAGCTACTATTATCCTCACCTGATAAAATTTTGTTTGTAAAACAAATCATTTACACAAAAAGAATAGTTGAACAGGAATATGTTGAATTGATGAAGTAAAACTCATGACAGACAGCTATTACCTAACGAGACCTAAACAAGACGGCTAAACGTATAAAAAAAATGACCTCGTCAACACGAGCGTCGAGACGGGAGTGAAGCACCGTGTGGGACCAGTCTCTCGTTGCACTGGCTCTCCGTGCCAGTTAAGCGTGCTATATATATATATATAGCACGCTTAACTGGACTTATACACCAGAGTTTCGCCGACCTGTCGTTGTGATTTCGTCGTGTCCTGTGACCATCAATCTCACGGTTGTGAGACGTGGCCATGAATGGGATTATCGCGGTCCTACAGGGAACCGATGTCATTTTTTTTTAGATGACAGTTGCTCCCACTGGGACCCTGCGGTGGTTGTTAACCTTTAGTTTATATATATATATATAATTAAAAAATGAGGTTAACAACCACCGCAGGGTCCCACTGGGAGCAACTGTCATCTAAAAATGACACCGGCTCCCAGTAGGACCGTGGTAAATCCCACTCATGGCCACGTCTCATAAACATGAGATGGGTGGTCACAGGAAAAAACAAAATCATAACGACAGGCTGGTGAATCTCTCGTGTGTTTTGAGGACACGAAGCGACTCAAGGATGACAGCTTTCTGCATCCATCTCGCAAGTGCCGTGGCATATTTTTGGCACGCGGGTATGGCTTTAAGGTTAACAAATTTTGACTTGTCATTAAAGTCCGTAACAAATGAAAGTTTTCATGAATTGAAATAAAATCAACATAAATAATAGTTTTTAGAACAAATATTCATTTTGAAAAGTAAATGTGACTAAGCGATGATAACAAAATTTTTTTTACGAATTTAAATCTGTTTCATTAAAGCTACAAATATTTGAGAAGAGCTAAAAAAGGGTGATTCAAAAATATTTTGATTCAACTATTTGGGATAAACTTCCCCTCATACCCTTCTTGAAATGATTCATTCATTGTTTTGATTTTGTATAGTTTGTGATTCTGAATCATCAGCTTCGGAAGTTGAGTACCTGCAGAGAAGAAATTGGCAATGCCTCAAACACCAGGTCCTGGAAATAAAAATGTTGCTGATCCAATTGGCAACATTTACCTACGAATTCTGTTGAGGTAATGGTAGGGTGACCAGACGTGCTCATTTAGGAAGACATGCCCTACTTCTCGCTTGCTTGTCCAAAGACAAGTTTGGTCAAAAGACAAAATTGACCTTTTTTTCATAAAATATTCCCTACGATTGCGTTATATATTTTCCCCTTCTTTATTCGAAAATTAACAATAATTGATAATCCAAAAAAATTTAATTTTTGTCTTTTCGTGGGAGGGGGGAGGTTATGTCCTCCTTTTTCCACTCAGGCATCTGATCACCCTAGGTAATGGGCAAAATTGTATATGATTTCTCGCCATTTCAGAGATTTGTAAACTTTTCTTATGCTGCAAAGTTTTTAAGAGAGTTGTAAAATTGTCGTTACTATACGGGGCGGTTCCACTGTCGTAAGTCGAATGAGAAGCGGGTTGGACAAATCACAAGAACACATTGATTTTTATTTCATCCCATACGGTCACAATGCGGGCAATATTAATACTTTTCCCTAATCACATTGTTTTCGTTCACCGGTCACCAGATTCGTCTTTGAAGAGAGATAAGAAGATTGTCCGAACCCACGAAAAGTTGACGGCTTCTATAGCCGCGATCTGTAAGACCATTTCCACGATTTTTACTCGGAACAATGCGGAGGACACTGCTCTCTTAGAATCCTTGAACGATTTTTGTCGGATTCATATTGATCTTTAACGCGAAAATACTATAAGTAGGAGAAGCCTAATTCTTGCTCTTTATGAACTACCTCTGAAAGAATCACTGAGTTCAACCATCCCGGATGAATTATCATTTGAAAAGGATCTTGTTAAAAACGTCAAATCAGCCCAAGCCGTAGAACGAACGTCGACTGCGTTCAATCCTAAGAAGGCTGAACCTAAAAAAAATTCAAAAATCTTGAGGAGTCTGCCTCATCAACAAGTGAGAAATTCGACGATGTGAGGCAGGCAGAAGAAGCAATTGACACCCGCTAATCAGCATACCAGAGGAATCAACGGTTTCAGCCAAAACCATCTCAACCGAGCTCATCACGCAGGAAGGATTTCAGGAGGAAGGATTAGGCTCAGTAAGTAATGTTGCATGTAGATTAGGGCACTATGTTAAGGGGTGGAAGGCCCACATCAGACCCACAAATCTTGTTTTGGGTTAGGGGATACATAATCCCTTTTCTGTCAACTCCTTATCAAACGTTTGTTGAACCTACTGTTTGGTCTACTGCAGAAAGGCACGAAATGTTTTTTCACATTTCTCAACTGACAGAAAGAGACGTCATACGCGAATGCAAGCATGTAAAAGGTCAATTTCTTTCTAGAATTTTCCTAGTTTCTAAACCAGACGGTAGTAACAGATTCATTTTGAATCTGAAAGAACAGAATAAATTTATTTTCACGGAACATTTTAAACTGGAGGGCCATAAGACAGCAATCAAATTAATAAGTAGGGACTGCTTTATGGTAACCTTATACATAAAGGCGGCTTTCCATTCAATTTCGCTTCACGAATGTGACAGAAAATTTCTGAGATTTAAGTTCGGCGGTTATGAATTCACGTGCGTACCCTTTGGTCTCTGTACAGCTCCTTATGTTTTCACGAAGCTCTTAAGGTCTGCAGTCTCTCTTCTTAGTAAGTCCATTAATTATCTGGACGATTTTTTGTTGATTGATAATACATATTCTGACTGTTCAAAAAATTCAAATGCGCCAAACAGTTATTACAGAAACTCGGTTTTGTTATTAACGAGGAGAAGAGTCAGACAGTTCCAAGTAACATCCGTAAATTTTTAGGTTTGACGTTTAAATCGTCACGATTGGTTTTAGAGCTTCCTGAATCCGAGAGGCTTCTTGTCCTCAATCAGGCTGAGAAAATTAAAAAAACATCGCAATGCAAAATTAGAGAATTTGCCCAATTTTTCGGTTCTTTAATAGACTGTTGTCCTGCTCTATCCTATAGTTGGCTTTCTACCAAAGATTAAGCCGAAATTTATCATTCTACAACCGATTTTAAGAGAATCATTAACATGGCATAATTTAAAGTTTGCTTCACTTGACATTTGCAAATTTTACTTAACTAACATGAAATTTTATCCAATTTTTCCTTAATGTATGACAGAATAGTTTTAAATAATTACACCACGTGCATTAATGTTTACTTTTGAAAACCTTTACTGTAGATTTGGATAACTGAGCAAATTCTTCATCGATTTGGATCAATATCTCTAGAATTTTGTGATTTAATAAAATTTTAAATGTTATATTTCTTTTAGAATTACTTTGAAAAATTTCATTTCACAACCCGTGTTGAATTATTTTTGTGAGATGTAATTATTCATGAGACACATTATTTTCTACAAAATACTCAAAAGTTGCGATTGTGTTTTGTTGAAGTAGATTATCCTAACTTTTCTTACTGAATTATTATTTTTCATACAAAATCATTATTCATAAACTTAAAAACACGCCTTATAATATCTAAGATACAGACAAATAAGAATCTTATTCGCTATATAAAGAAATACATTATACGAAATATTGCATCATTCCAAATCTTGATTACTGTTCAAATAAGACACTTTTTAAATAAAGCAATCTCTATTTATTTTCGCCTCGAAGGTAAAAGAAGGCAAACAATTTCTCTAATCAGCGGAACAAAGTTCTTTTTCAGAGAAATGAAAAGATTTTCATTTTCAGAATTGTAAATATTTCTTAACTAGTGTGGGAGCAAATGATCCCCTATTTTTGCCAGATTTCAAAAATAATATGAAGAGGTCTCTATGGAGGCTTTTATGCCGAAAATTCGACTTTTTAAAGTTTTTTCATTTTTATTTTTACCATTTTAACTACCAGATCGGTATCAAGACCTTAAAAGGGAGCTGCAACGACTGTACCCAAAATATTCGGTACAAGTAATTGTCCTTGTGATAAGTGCTCTCGGAGGTGCGAAACTATCACTGGTTCGTAACCTTAAAGCCAAGACCGCATGCGAAAAATATGCCATGGAACTTGCGAGATGGATGCAGAAAACTGTCATCCTTGCGGCGCTTCGTGTCCTCAAAGCACACGAGGGTTTCGCTGGCCTGTCGTTGTGATTCCGTCGTCTCCTGTGACCACCCATCTCACGGTTGTGAGACGTGGCCATGAGTGGGATTTACCGCGGTCCTACTAGGAGCCGGTGTCCTTTTTAGTTGGCATTTGCTCCCAATGGGACCCTGCGGTGGTTGTTAACCTTATTATATATATATATATATATATATATATATTGCAACACGCGGCTTTCGGCCGTGGTTATCTAAGTGATTCAATTAATAAATTTAACCTATGCGTTAATAATAAGTAAATGAAAAGGGATTCTTTTGGAGAAAAGGAGAAGATTCTGTTGGCATTAAAACATTTTTTTTTTTCATAAAACCTGGGCCAAACTAATTTTACATTTAGATTTCTAGCCCCTGACTAAAATAGTTAAAAAAATAAGGTAAACTAAGAACGTGAGAAATTGCACGATAATTTCTCTAGAATGATTTGAGAATTTTAAACTTGCAGAACAAAACCAGAGCGCGATCTGCACGTAAGTTATTTTATCAGATTGACGTTCACTCTTTTCGAGTCGATCTTCTGCTCAACGGGCAGCGAAAAACTAATCTAATTAGCCAATCCTATAAAACTGATATTCAAGATATAACTAATTAATATCACTGTGAATCTAAAATCGAGGATCACCTATGATACACTGAAGTACGTGAATCTCTCGTAACGCGGCGAGAATTCACGTTTAAATAACTATTAGATTAAAGAAACATTTATTCGTACGATCTGAATAATCGAAATGATATTACAGGTAATAAACAAGAAATTTATGAATCTTACTTGAAGAACAAAGCTAATTTTCTATAAATTTCGTCTGAGGAAGTGAGTAAATCCCTATGCCTATCTATATACAAGTTTATTCTCCTTGTGAGGTTGAAATCTCCTTTTAGAAATGCATTACATTTTCAGTAGGTCAAATTTCTCACCTCACAGGGTCAATGGACTTCTTTTTGCAAGAAAAGTGTTTTTTTGGCTTCACAGATGTACTCTTTCAGGCCGGAGCCTCAAACAATAAATCTCGCCCAATTATTCAGATTATAGGACTTCATGCAATGCAAAGGGATTAACCCTCAATTAACAGACTGACTCTCGAAATATGTTGTCAGATTTTATATGACCTGTCGATCAGGTACACTGAGTCCCCAAGAAGCGAGAGCAGTGCACGAGCATGTCTCTAATCCCCAAAGAGGCTGAGGAATGTTGCGCCGCATGTAGTCCCTATTTCTCTCAATATGGGCGGAAATGCGAGGGCGAGTGTTTACAAGCTCTTTTCTATTGACTAGGTCCCACGGCATCTCACCATGTTATTACTCGAGAACGCAAATATAATCTCTTAGGGCTTTAGAAATATATTTAAAATCACTCAAAATTCGAATTAGTTCTATGGACCAGGTCCCTCGGAATGATACCAAGTTATTGCTCGAGAACGTAACTGGAATTCTGTAGTAATACAATAAAAGACAATGATTTTATTTGAATTGCAGGTGGTTTTATTGACCAGTTCCCTCGGAATGATACCAAGTTATTGCTCTATAATGCACGTGCTTCAAATTGTCACAGAGATTTTATATTATTTTCTCGCAGCAAAAGAGAACACAATGTAGTGAATACAAGTCACAATACCTAAAGAGAAAGACACAAAATTTGGACTGCCTATGAGACAAATCTTATGTAGGCTTATCGCAGAGAGTCGCACTAAGAATCGCTCGTAGAAACTAAAAAGGTTTACTGCATTTTGCTCTAAATTGCCAAGATCGCTCGCTCCCAGGTTAGTCACTTTTAGACAGCCTTCAGAAATCGTATTTCTTCGTCTCTCCTAAAGTGGACCGCACTGGTTAAGGAATCGCTTTAAACTATTCAGATTTGTAGCTGAATATTTTGCGGTGATCCGCGCTTGGTAGAAAGAGTGTAGCAAGAAGTGAGGATAAATCTTCCTGCGGGTTTCCACCCAAAGATCTTCGCAATGTAGCTGGAAGGTCAATAAGTGACTTTTTGGGCCTCGGGAGCCCTTTTTATAGGTTCTGCCCTCCCACGCTTACGTAACACCGTTCGAGGGGGAGTTCTAGAGTCTGCGCTCTCGAACTTCTCCTGTGTGATGCTACTTTTCTGTAAGAATCTCACGGGGGATGTCTCGTTTGCCTATTTTCAGGGACTCCTTGTAACTCAAGGGTTACAACAGCCCCCCGAATTGAGATGGTACAGTGAATAACGTAGATCTCGAAATCGGTAGGAGAGGTTTGGTGGACATTTACAGTATAGCCCTTTCATACGGATCGGTACAATTCTTCGTTGAAATATTTCGCACATTTATAAATCAATAACAATAAAAATATGTAAAGAAGTATGCCAGAAAAACTTACAGTTGTTATACTTCTTTTCGCTGCGTTATTCCACTAATAGTGACCATCGAAATTTTCGTGGTCAGTCCCTGGGTGTTGTGGCATAGCTTTCGGTCTGCTTCTGGATTCCTTCGACACGAGTTTCTGCTCTCCTTCCTTATGTCAAACGACCTGCTTTTAGTAATAGGCCAGTCCTGGTTCGGTGTCCAATACTTGTAGCATTCCCAATCCTCTGCCGTTTCGCCAGGAAACAATAGGTCTAGATCCATTTCTACCTTCTTCCTTTTCTCCTCTCTCTGTCTTCGTTTTTCCTTCCTTCTCTGAGAATCTTCGCCTGTGCCGGTGCCTCTTGTCTTTTCTGTTTTTCTCGTCTCCGGTACGGCTTTAATTTAATCCTTTTCTGCCTCAGAAACTTCCGGTTGAGATATTTTTTCTGCTGCAGGCTTCTCTTCTTCTCTCTCCTTGACGCTTATAATGTGCATAGAGTGGCTATATGCTCCTAGTTCAATCTCCTCTGCCGCTTTCTCATTCTTCACTTCTTGCTTCGCCTCGATTTCTTGTAATGCCTTGGCCAGCACCCATTCACCGGTTTCGAAGGAAACGCCCTTTTTCCTTTTGTTGATACGATCCAATCGGGACTCCCTTTTTCTCTTGATGCGTTCTCTGAGCACCACTAATTGCTCTTGTCATTTTCTGTACTCATGGTAAAGAAGTGGTTATGTAGACAACAGAACACAAGATTTTTAAAATCCTTTAGATTCTGCGTTGAAAGAATTTTCACAAGTAAACTGTGCATATTGTGATGAAACGCCAGTTATTAGATGTTCTTGGTGTAAATAATCATTGTGTATGAAACATTTCTTTCACGATCACGATATGTGTAATAAGTATAAAGAATAATATCTTGTAGAATATAAGTAGATAGCGTAAAACAATTTTATTTTCTACAACATATTATAGGAAATTGATAAAATAAATTTCTGTCCTATTTTTTATACAATAATAATTCATTTGCAACACTTAAAATGCTTTGTGAATGTGAAACGTGCTTGGAAGGTGGTTTAACCCCTTCGAATTAGAATGAGGGTGCCTCATGATGGTAGACTGCGATGTTTTTCATTTCCGCAATGTTATCAAATCGAACGAATCAAATCGGAGGGGTAGACTTGGGTAACCTTTCTTGTTAGTATCTCTTGGATTTATTGTGCAGAATTGTGAACAAATGGAAAATTATTGACAATTTATATTATTTGTTATAAACAAATCATAATATCAAATAGTAAATATAGTTGATTATTCGTTTTTAAAGCAATATTTTGGCAATCAAGTCACTATCTTTAATCGAAAAAGTGATACTTGATCAAGATACTATTTGATAATTTAATAAGCAAATGATATAAAAAATTACATACTAAAAATGAATACTATGAACATCTATATGCAGAGAAAAATAGTTTTTCCCTAATATTTCCTGAATTATAATAATATATGACAGCAAAATTTACTAAATCAAAGTATGATAAATATTACTGTTTTCTTACAAAAATTATTAATTCTAAGTACAATAATATATCACATAAAAAACTCGATTTTATCATAAAAATGATAATTAAACTATGTACAATATACGCTAATTATTTTTATAATAATAATTTTTTTCTTGTATCCAGAGCCTAAAATATCAACAATTTAGAACTACACATCTTTCTACGTCCATTTCATTTTATTTCGCCTAAGTCCTAAGTCCTTTTGTAAAAGAATTGTCCCCAAATTTTAATAAATTTTGAAACTCATCTACAATGATTATCAATTTTATTGAAATCACATGGTTTTATTTTCAAAATTATAACTCATTGCATAAAGTTAATTTTTCGTCATACATTTCATAATTCAAGCCCTTTTTTCAATTTTCTGATGCTCAAATATTAAAAATTGCACTTTGAAATTCGTCACTTTGGCGGTTTCCTTTATTTTTGGAGATGAACATTTTGTGAGGAGAAGAATGAAAAAAGCCGGATTTTTTCTGTACGAAGAGCGGGATCTGAAAAAGGGGCTGTTTGTTCAGAAATTTCGGTACAAGTAGCGTAATTTTTCGGTATATATAGACACTTTCTCTTGCAAATATTTGATATAAAGTTGAGAATTAATTTTTAGACCTTCAAACGAAATCAAGTTAACTTACCTACACTTGAATTCACTGCAATGCTATGTGGCATTGTGGAAAGCCAACAGCAATAAAATATCGAAATTGCGAGTTTTTTGAACATCAATTTTATAGAGAAAGAACTTGAAAATAAGTTGAGCTAGGGTCATGAAGAGAGATTGTAGTCCTAAATAAAGCTAATTATTATTGATCATTTTAATAAAAGGATTAGATAAGAATTTTTTTTATTTAACATTTTTCTTAAAAATCGTTTTAGACTTGGATTTTTTACAATTTTGATTATACTTCAGAAAAAAATGTTATGCTTAGGTTTTATCGAAAATGATCCTCTCTTACCAAAAAATGTTGGGATTGATTCAATAAATATCGTAAAAATGACAAAAAGTGAATTTTCCAAAATTCGAAATTTTAAAGAATTTTCATCACAGTGTTGTAAACCGAATTTCTTTGAACACAGGGTTTTGAATTGTTGGTATAATTCCAAAGAATTTTTATATCTATCTACATGCATTCATTTTCATCTTTGATCATTTTTACAAATAATTTTATATGCATAAAATTTCAGATGCAATAAAGTCGTTTGTGATAACTTGGTCATTTAAATTAGGCAGCATTATTTTTAAGCTAATTTTATCTCTGCTGAAACGAAAATTTAGAAAGTCAAGTGAGATAAGGAGTATCATATACCGAATTATTTCGTAATTAGATATTCTTTACAAATGAGGATCGCGATACAAAAAACAGACGCCATCTTCGAAACTTTTTTTTCGACTGCAGCAGGTGTTGAAACATCCTTTGAAAAACTGAATTGTAAAATTTCGGACTCATCTAATACTTTCTTTAATCATATATCATAAGTCTCTTGTGGACAGCTTATTAAATTCCACGTCGAATGGCCCTAGTCCAGTCACCACTAATACTTCTGTATTCACTATAAGATGTCCCCGAGATACCTTTTGTTCAAACAGTGGAAAAAGTCCCCTTTTGTAACAATTGTGTTATTTACTAAGAAACAAATAGAAAGAGAGGGTGAAAAACAGTATGAAATATTGCCTTAGACGAAGACAGGATAGAACAAGCTGGTAAGCAATTAGTTGTTTCTCACTTTTCAATCAGGAAATATCTTGACAACTTGAATTATTGATCTTTCACTAATCTTTAGTGACCCACTTTTTGCTTATCAAATCTGTCAAATTTAACTAGCAATTAGTTAAGTTTTAGTATTTTTGATTCAGAGAGGCAATAAATATTTTTTTCGTAAGAAAAAAGGTATGAAATTCAAATAAACTTCGTCAGGGGCTTTTTCTTAGCTTTGTGCAAACAATCAGAAGGCAATATTTTTAAAATGTAAACAGGCAAGGCCACGTTGAACATTTCTCAATATGGCCTTCTTCTTACTTATTGCCTCCTGAAATTGAAGTTGGTAAAATTTAAATAATGACGAGTGACCTTTTACATATTCGATTAGTGAAAAGTAAGCCAACAAAGATTAGTAGAAAATTAAAAATTCTAATATTCGATATATTTTCTGATTCAATAGCTGAAAGTAACTAATTTTTTTAATCCAAATAAATAAATGTACTCAAAACTGTATTTAATAATTGAATTTTCATATAAAAATGTAGACGAAATCAATACAAAAGTTCAATAAAGTAACGCGATGGTGTAACATTCTCAATTATATTCAAATAATAAGAGGGTCGTATTGCCAAATTGTAAACGTGGCATTCAGGATCTCCATGCGCTACTTTTCCACAGAGTTCTGTTTTAGATTTTCATACTTTTTTATAAAATAGATTTATTTAATGCAAAGTAGAATTAAAATTGTTAAATAATAGCGATGTTATAAGCAAAATCGCCTTTGTCCCACTGGTCGGCGCTGCCCCTCCTTACCCTACTCTTAGTAAATTGTGTTTCACAATAATTTCGCAGTATATAAACTACCCTAAAACAGAAATTTTCTTAACTGTTTAGCATTTTAAGAAACTGCTATTTTTTGGGTTTATATCGCAAGAAATCTTGAAATTACACCTAATCTTGTATAGTAAAAGTTGTTGTCGAAATTTTCCTCGGAATGGCTACATTCTACAACTCAATTATTAGCAAAAAGTCACGCGATCTCATATATCACGTAGATTCGAGATTAGCCCTCGGGCAATTGTTTCACACACATACGCTTGTACTCTCTCTCTCTCTCTCTCTCTCTCTCTCTATATATATATATATATATCGAATACTCTCATACGAATTATTTCGTTAAAGCATTTTACGAACTTCCCGTTAGCTCTAGAAGTTCAGGTATTGTTTCGAACCGGGCCAATCAAGATGCATGGACCGTGGTCAAATTGATTTAAGCGTCTAGCTGAAATGTCGACACAGACCGAAACAATCGAACCCACGATGAACGAGACTAGCAACTCTACAAGAAGAAAAAAAGTTTCTGTGACAAATTTTCCTGATTAAATTTTTTTTCATATTATTCCAAGTCACTAAACCTGAAGACATCCCTTCGATTTTAGAGAAAAGTGAAGGCGAGCTAATCTTGTTCGATTGGTACCTTCAGGTAGAAAGAGGAGAGCAACCCAATATCTGATTTTAAAAATAATTTTTTTTTTTTCGTTCTGAAACCTGATAACGTTCAGAGTTCCGTTACGTCAGGGTGGCCACAGAACTTTATTTTTTAAATTCTCTTACTTTTCCCCGACCAAATTTTCATTTTCCCTGATCATTAACAGACATTTGAGGACCAGAATACTCATTCACTCAGAAAAATATGTGTCTTGAATTAAAGAAAGATTTTCATTGGAACGAAAAATAATTTTTTTTAAACTAAGGAAATAGCTTTGAATCAAAGAAACTTTTCTTTGACTGAGAGCCAATAATTATTTATCTTTGATTCAAATAATCTTTTTTCTCCGTCTTTTAACATTTTCAGACGTCACAGTTAAAAATAGTTGAACTTTCAATCAAAGAAGATTTTCTACCAAAAGAGATGAATTCAATCAAAAATTTTAAATTTTTAACCAAATAGTTGAATTTTCACCAATAAAAATTAATTTTTGATCAAACAATTGCATTTGCACCCAAATATTTGAACTCGGAAGCAGAGACGAATTTTCAAACAAAACAGTTGCATTTTCAACCAAATGTTTGAATTTTCAAACCAAAAAGAGGAATTTTTTAGAAGGCAGTTGCATTTTCAACCTGAAAAGTTGAATTTTGAAGAAAAAAGATAATGTTAAATAAAGAAAGATGACTTCTCTGCCAATAATATGAACTTTATATCCAAAAAGACGAATGTTTAACAAAACAGTTGAATTTTCAACCAGAAAGATGACTTTTCGAAGAAATAAATTAATTTTCAACAAAATAGTTCATTCTTAATCAAATACCTGAATTTTAAATGAACAAAGATGAATTTTCAACCAAGAATATTATTCACCAAAAAAGACAAATTTTCAACTGAATACATAAATTTTCAGAGCAAATAGTTAAATTATTAACTTATAAAGAATAATTCATAAACCAAAAATGGAATAGTTAAATTTTCAGATAAAAAAATTAATTTTCAACAAAAAAAAACGAATTGTAAATCAAAGAGATGAATTTTTAACTAAAATGATGAATCTTCAACAACAAAAATGCATTTTTAACAAAATAGTTCAAATTTCACCCAAGTACTTGGGGTTTCAACAAAAAATTATGAATTCTCAACGAAAAATGCAATAGCTGATATTTCCACAAAAAAAATTTGAATTTAAATAAAAACAGTTCAATTCAACCCAAAGAGGCGAATTTTCCACCCAATAGTTGTAATTCTGAACAAAAGAGATGAAATTTGTACTCAAACAGTTCACTTTTCAACCAAAGTGGCGAATTCCCAATTACAATTATGAATCTTCAACTGAAATAGTTGAACTTTCAACTAAAATGATAAATCTTCACACTCAAAAAATGAACTATTACTTGAATCATTGAATTTTCAATCAAAAAGGTTTATTTTTAACCAATAAGATTAATTTCCTACCAAAAACGCCAAATTTTCAACAAAATACATGCATTTTCGAATGAAAAAGATGAATTTTCAACCACATTATTAAAATTTGGAATTAAAAAAATTAGTTTTAAACTTTAAGAAACTAGTTTTCAACTAAGTAGTTTAATTTTCAAATAAAGAAATTAAATTTTAGTTAAAATGATAAATCTTCGATAAAAAAAAACAATTTTTAACAAAAGAGTTTAATTTTCAATCAATTACTTGAATTTTCTACCAATGAAGATAAATTTTCAACAAAAGATGTAATTGTTGATATTTCCACACAAAAATATTTTAATTTTAAATAAAAAACAGTTGAATTCAACCAAAAAACTCGAATTTTCCACTAGATTTTAATTTGCAACTAAAAAAAATTTGTCAGTTATAAGAGAACATTTTTTTACCAAACTGTTGAATTTTTAAGCAAAAAGATGAATTCTCAACCAAGAAGATTAATTTTATAACAGAAAGGACGAATTTTTAATAAAATACATGAATTTTCAACTAAAAAAGATACATTTTTAACCAAAAACTGAATATTTAAATTCTCAACCAACAACAAAACGTATTTTCTACATAATAGTTAAATCCAGTAATATAAAGCTACTTTTACCAAACAAAAAACATAATTGTTGATATTTCCACACAAAAAGATTTTATTTTAAAAACAAAAACAGTTGAATGCAACCCAAAAAGTCGAATTTTGAACAAGATTTAATTTTCGACTTACAAAAATTTTTCCGTTATAAGAGAATATTTTTTTTACCAAACTGTTGAATTTTTAAGGGGACATTCCAATGTTAACGCATAAAAAAAAGCATATTTTCAATTATTTTTTTCTCGGGAACCATTGTATATACTTGAACGAATGTTTTTTTCTCTTAAAGGTATGATCAAGGAGAGTGAAAAAAATTGTGTTGGATGCTAAAAAAAAAAATTTATTTATTTATAAAATAAAATGCATGTCTGCAAAAAGAAAAGTTTTCTGCTGGCGCAGGTGATTTCTCAAAAATGAAGTTAAAATAATTCAACATGTATTCTAAAGGAAAAGATATTTTCTAAGAATCTCGTCTCTCAGTTGCCGTGTGAAGTTGTGCCATTGACATTCACAACCTCCTGCAAATTTAACATTATTCTTTTGTTGTTTTCAACTCCATTTTTTATGAGGAATTCAAAAATATAAAAATGTACCATGAGTACTGGGACATCCTGTATATGTAAAAGCAAGAACACTTATTCAATCCGAACGTTTCCTTCTGAGTATAATTCCTAATTGTGCTTCTCATTTCTGAATTAAAAAATCACAAATTAGAATAATTAGAAATGAACTAGAGTTGAACATTTGAATTCAAGGTAAAGCCCCGAAATTCAAGCAGTCCTTTCAATGATATGAATTCAAACATTTTTCTGAGTGTATTGTAATAATGAATTTAAAAAATTAAAACATAAAATAAATAGAAATCATTTTCCATCCCTCAAAAGATAATACTTACTCTTCTCAGGTTTTCAGATTTTAAGAAAGTTCAAAAGATTCCAACTGATTATATCAGGTTTCTGAGGATTTCATTGATCTGAAGGAATTTCAAGGGATTTGAAAATCTCTCAAGGTATTCTAATAAATTTTCCAGGACTTTAAGAAATTCCATCGGATATTATTGAATTTCACAGATGTTTTTTATATATGAATAGATTTGAAAGATCTTTGGATCTCAGTCTTAATTTTTTATTGATCTGAATTATAAAAAATTTACCCAGTCCTACTCAGTTCAAAGGATTTTCTTAGTTATTGTAAAGCTCATCTGGACGTCTCTTGAATTAATTTCAAACTTAAGAAATTAAATCAATTTTTTCGTATTTTGGAGACCTTTTTCAATTCACTCGAATTTTTTTTAATCACCTTGACTTTTTATTACGTTCATCTAATTATTTTTATTTCCCTTAAACTCCTCTAAAGTCAGTAAATTTCACTCAAATGAATGAAATTTGTTGGATTTTTTAATTTTGTCCAATTCTGTTATCAAGAATCACAATCTGACTTTCGAAAACTGTTCCACCTTCACATATCAGACTGATGCATGTATGAATTTCCCGCCCTACTGCATCTGTCACTCTCGATCTTTTTTTCCAAGTGTAATTTTACACTGTTAAATTACTAAAAATTTCAACTACTCGAATTAGTAAGTTTTTACTAATCTTCAGCAGCCCACTTTTCTCTATTGGAATTAGTAGCGATTTACTAGTAATTACTGAAATTTAACTAACTTGGATTGAGACAGTACATTAAAAAATAATGGCTTGAACAACGTATCAATATTTATAACAAAATTCTCTTCGAATAATGATAGATAGTTGCCATTGTTTCTGAAACTTTGAGCTTTTTGTTTACTTTCCAATTAGTGAGGTCAAATTTATGTTTTACTCTCACTTTTGAAGGTAAAATATTTATTTTTTCAACAAATGCTATTAGAATAGTTAACCCTCATATATACTCCAATTCTTGGCACCTTAGCCCAATTATTAGAATTTTAAAAATCGAAGAAAATTTATTTAATTTTGGATGAATATTTCATTGAACCGTACTACTACATGCATTATACGTACAACTGATGACTAAACTGAATACAATGAACCATAAAAGACTAAGCAATCATATTATCCTATTACTTAGAGGAAGATGCCATCAATTGGTGGTACATTTTCACATACATCTAAATGGAAACATGCGCCTTATCATTGACTAAATAAATTAACTTGGGTTTTTTGCATGCTAATAACTGGTCTAAGATGACAAGAATTAGCGCATTTGTCCTACTTTGCAGGGAATATTTGTTTTCACATAAATAAATATTTACCGAGGGGAAGGTGGTGAAATTCTTGTGATTTTTGTGGATGCCATCAAAAGAAAGCTTAGAAAATTTCCTTGTGTAAAAACCGGCTTTCCCTAAAACGTACAAGTTTCGTCATATTTCACAGTAAATTTGTTTTCCTTGAAAATGACTAGTGAAATATGAAATTGAATCTCGCACGATAATGATCTCCAAATATAATCTCAGAAGAACAAACTTGAGGCACTAACTACTCTAATGAAGTAACATAATATTTCTTAGTTACACTGTTTGTCGTCTAATTGGGAAACATGAGGATCGCTTGTATTCTGCTGGTGTTATTGGCGTCCATTCCTAATTATATAGGTAAATATAATAATGTATTATATGTACAATCATTTTTAACACATTTCTTGGCTTCCCAAAAATGAAAATTTGTCCGATATAATCCACAATCGTACGTGTAAATATCCATATAAACGTGTACAGATGGTTCTATTCTCCCAACTGTTTCTATCAATTGCATGCTCAATCTAAGGAATCGTCCATGTATTGCGTGAGCTATTTTTCTTTCGTTTAGATAAAGACCAGAACGAAATTGCTGTGAAGTTAAGAAGGACACAACGATATAAACTAAAGAAAGACGGCCTACGTAATATATGGACGATCCCTAACCAGAAAATTTCCTAAATTATTAAACTGGTTGGAAGCTTGCATACATATCGGATTACAAACGGAGAATTTTGTATTGACTGGTTTCGGATTGATTTGACTTATCCGCCTTCAAAAATTCTACCGTATGTGTATATAAAAGCGCACTACTTTCTACACTAAGCAATTTTAAATAAAACAATATTTCCCATGTTTCTTTTTGCAGAGTCAAGTTCACATTCCGGCTTTAACCCTAATAAAGAACGGCGTACAACGCCCCACCTGGAACTCAGTCTTTCGCAACCTTTTTCTTCTTCGAGTCGCATACCTCATGCTCCTAACGAGCTCAAGCCTTCTCTACGTTCCAGAGCCAGGTCTCCTCCTGCCTGGAATTCTCTTGCCAGGTCTTCTAGTTATCAAATACTTGGATATGGACTTGGACAGCTTGGACTTATTCGGCTCATTTCCCATACTAATTCGCACCGGCGATTCGAATTTCGAAGATACACATTTCATCCCGATTCACCACTTCTACTGCAAGAAAGAAGATTCGCCAGGGCACCCCTACCAATCCTAGAACAAATTGTATTAGCAACATCTAACGGTGACGCTTTTGCAGTATTGAAGGCTAGTGGTATTCTTGGTGCACTATATAATCCCATAAAAAGAAGGTCGCGGGTGAAAATAAACATAGCAAGCGGCGAGGTTGCAGATTTGACCCGAGAAGAAATTAACGAAGTTCCAGTTGGCCCCGCCTACCCAATAGATAGTAATTTTAGCATCGTAGTTACAAACAACGGTTGACATTTTTGTCATCTACAAACAATGTAGAAACTTTCTGCGTTAGCCGATTTTGGATCCATTTTTGGACCACTTGACTATATCTAGATTTAGAATTTCAATGCGCATATTTTTTTCCAGAGACAAAAAGTTGTAGCTTTTTTAGTTTTCTGATTAAAGCCAAAAAACTGACTTTTATTGGAAAAATCGATTTTAATTCGTTTTTCACTTCAATTCGTGCTCAGTCAGTCCGTTTTTTTGAATTTTTAAATTGAGCTAATTTTGAACCATCTTAAGCAATTGAAAATATGATTTCCTCCTGGGCTAATTATTTTTAAAGAAAAGTTGATAATTTTAATTACTATTTCGGCTCGTTTCTTAATGTTTCTTATTAGATTTATGTAGCCTTTCTTTTTAGAATGACATTTAGAATTTTATTTTACTTTAAATTAATTTGAATTTTCAAAGACAATGAGATCCTTCTAATTTTAACTAACAATACAAAATTATGAAAATTTAGAATTTTATATTATTTAAATTTCAGTTACTTTTTCAAAGACTATAAACTTCATTCTAATTGTAATTATTATTGAAATCTTAGAAAATTCAAAATATTAATTTACCCTCTGTTAAGAATATTTTTCTAATTACTCGTTCCTATGTTGCTTTGTAGGTTTACAAGAATTATCAATTATTTTAAAAATTCTCATAAAAAAATTAAGAGTTTGCCCATTTTTCAAGGAATAGACACAATTTGTTTACGGAGTCAAGTAAAAATGTCTTTCCGATGACTCTTTTCTATGTTTCTTTGTAAATTTACAAGAATCATTATTTATTTAAACAATTTAGATCAAAAAATTTAGAGTTTGGCTATTTTTTCAATGAATAGGCTCAATTTTTTTACAGAATTAACTAAGAATATCTTTCCGATGACTTTTTTTCTGTAATGCGCAAATTTCCGAAATTTAATTATTATTTTAACAATTTTCATAAACTTATTCAGAGTTAAGCTGTTTTTCAACGAATAGGCTCAATTTGTTTACGAAGCCAACAAAGAATATCTTTCCGATGACTTTTATATGATTTTTTGCAAATTACCAAGGTTTATTAATTATTTAAAGAATGTATTTCCAATAACTCTTTCCTACGATACTTTGCGAAATTACAATAATTAATTATTATTTAAACAATTTTCAAAAACAAATTCAGAGTTTGGCTATTTTTCAACGAATAGGCACAATTTTTTCACATAATTAATTAAGAATATCTTTCTGATGACTTTTCTATGATTCTTTGCAAATTTCCAAGATTTATTAATTATTTAAACAATTTTCATAAACAAATTAGACGTTTGGCTATTTTTCAATGAATAGGCTAATTTTTTTTTACAAAATTAACTAAGAATTTCTTTCCGATAACTTTTTTTCTATGATTCTTTGCAAATTTACAATAATTATTAATTATTTTAAAAAATTTCATAAACAAATTCAGATTTTGGCTATTTTTCAACGAATAGGCTCAATTTTTTCACCTAATTAACTGAATATCTTTCCGATGACTTTTCTATGATTCTTTGCAAACTTCCAAGATTTATTAATTATTTAAACAATTTTCATAAACAAATTAGATGTTTGGCTATTTTTCAACGAATAGGCTCAATTTGTTTACGGAAGCAACAAGGAATGTATTTCGAATAAATTTTTCCTACGATACTTTACAAATTTACAATAGTTATTAATTATTTAAACAATGTTCATAAACAAAATTCATAGTTCGGCTATTGTTCAACGAATAGGCTCAGTTTTTTACATAATCAACTAAGAATATCTTTCCGATGACTTTTCTGTAATTCTTTGTAAATTTCCAAGATTTATTAATTATTTAAACAATTATTCAGAAAAAAAGTTCAGAAACAAATTCAGAGTTTGGATATTTTTCAACGAATAGGCTCAATTTTCTCACATAATTAACTAAGAATATCTTTCCGAGAACTTTTCTATGATTCTTTGCAAATTTCCAAGATTTATTAATTATTTAAATAATTTTCATAAACAAATTAGGAGTTTGGCTATTTTTCAACGAATAGGCTCAATTTTTTCACGGTAGAAGCAAAAAATGTATTTCCAAAAACTATTTCCTACGATACTTTGCAAATTAACAATAATTAATAATTATGTAAACAATTTTCATAAACAAATTCAGAGTTTGGCTATTTTTCAACGAATAGGCACAATTTGTTTATGGAGTAAACTAACAATGTATTTCCGATGACTCTTCGATGACTGTTCCGATGACTATGTTGCTTTGTAAATTTGGTAGAATTATTAATTATTTAAATAATTTTCATTCACAAATTCAGAGTTTGGCTATTTGTCAACGAATAGGCTAATTTTTTTTAGAAAATGAACTAAGAATTTCTTTCCGATAACTTTATTCTATGATTCTTTGCAAATTTACAATAATTATTAATTATTTAAACAATTTTCAGTAACAAATTCAGAGTTTGGCTATTTTCCAACGAATAGGCTCAATTTTTTCACATAATTAACTGAGAATATCTTTCCGAGAACTTTTCTATGATTCTTTGCAAATTTCGAAGATTTATTAATTATTTATTTAAGCAATTTTCATAAACAAATTAGACGTTTGGCTATTTTTCAACGAATAGGTTCAATTTGTTCACGGAAGCAACAAAGAATGTATTTCCAATAACTCTTTCCTACGATACTTTGCAAATTTACAATAATTATTAATTATTTAAACAATTTTTTATAAACAAATTCAGAGTTTGGATATTTTTCAACTTACATATAAACGTACATGCAGCTATAAACTTTTTAATAAGTATGACTTTTCTATGTGAACTATAACATTAAAATCAAAACCATTTGAACGTTTTAAACAAATTCATTTTTATAAGAAAATATATTCACTATATATTTAATAAGAATTAAAAATGCAACTCAAATTTCGATAATGGTTCTAGTTTTATCAAAAAGTGCATTTGGACAGAAAATTCTTCCGTATGGATTGAAAATTTTTTGTTGGTTGAAAATATAACTGTTTTTGGCTGAAGTTTAAATCTTTTTTGTTTGAAAATTCGAACATTTGGTTGAAAATTCCTTTTTAATTTGAAACTTCAATTATCTGACTAAAAATTCATTCTTTTTGTTGAAAATTCGTTCTGTTTTAAAATTAATATTTTTGCTTGAAAGTGTAAGTATTCCAGTTAAATATTCATAATTTTAATTGAAAATTTATCTTTTTTGTCAAAATTAAAACGATTAATTTTCTATACAAAAAAAAATAATTTTTCACAAAATACATACATTTTTAAACAAATAGTTTAATTTTTAAATGCAAAATATTAGTTTTCAACCAAATAGTTGAATTTTGACCAAAAAAAGGATACATTGATTTTCAACATAGTAGTTAGATTTTCAACCAGATATGAATTTTAAATTAAAACGATGAATTTTCAATCAATAAAATTAATTTTTAACAAAAGAAGGTCAACTTTCAACCAAATAATTGTATTTCCAACCTAAAATATGAATTTTCAACTAAATTATAAATATGTAACGGGAATACTTGAATTTTTAACCAAAAAGAAGAATTTTCAAACAAGAAGATTCACTTTCAAAGAAAAAGATAATTTTCTACCAAAAAAATCAATTTTTTTACAATATACGTGAATTTTTAACGAAATAGTTGAGTTTGCAAATAAAAAAGGCGAATTTGTATCTAAATTGTTGAATTTTGAGCTAGAAAAGATCAATTTTCGACAAAAAAGGATAAATTGATTTTCAACAAAGTAGTTACATTTTCAACCAAAGATGAATTTTAAATTGAAATTATGATTCTTCTACAAAAAAAAAACTTTTAACAAGAGGGTTTACTTTTTACCCAAATAGTTTAATTTTTAACTAAAAAAGATAAAATCGCAACGAACTGTGTAAGTGAAATTATATTTGTTTACTGAAACTACCTGCCCTAAAATAAAAACGATAATTATTTTTTAAAATTCCCTGTTCCAAGTCAGATAAATGGGGAGTAATGAAAATAATGAAAACTTGAATTTTGCTACAATCCAAAGTAAATTCCCGGGTTTTCAATTAAATTCCCGGTCATTTCCCGGGGGTTTCCCAGTCTATAAAATTACCGGTCATTTCCCGGGGTTTTCTTGGTCTATGAAATTCCCGGTCATTTCCCTGTCAACGAAATTCCCAGTGATTTCCCGGTCAATAAAATTCCCGGTCATTTGACTCGGGTTTCCCGGTTTATAGAATTCCCGGTCATTTCCCGGCATATAAAATTACCGGTCATTTCCCGGGATTTTCCTCGCCTATAAAATTCCCGGCCATTTCCCGGTCAATGAAATTCCCGGTCATTTCCCGGTCAATGAATTTCCAGTCATTTGCCGGTCATTCCCGGTCAAGTCGCCACCCTGAAAATAGTGCCCTGAATTTGATCCCTGGTATTGATTCGGATGATATAGAATATAGGGTTTAGGTAAGACAGTTTTTGAAATAAAGTAACTACAATTTGTATGTAACAAATGCTACTTGATTTGTTTGTGAAATTAAGTTTACCTCCAACATCGTTAGTGAAATCAGCTTCAATCAATTCCAGTGTCACGCACGGATCGCGATTATGGTAGCTGCATACATCATGCACGGAAGAAATGCAATTATTTAAACTTCGAGGCTTATTTGCAGCATAAATTACGTTTCGCGGTCCAACGCGCCTGCAATTTCTCGAAAAGGCAATCACGAAATGACTGACTGGGGGGTGCCCACTGCTTACTTCGTAATGCAGGGGCTGACTTTAATGTTTTTAATCTAATTCCCCTTGCACAAGTCCTGCAAAACTCTTCCCCGGGGATCATCAGCTTCTGGCCATTTTTACACTCGGGAATTCGAAGGAATGGCGAATTAGATTCGATATAGTATGACTATTTTGCCCTCTTCTGCAAGAACACTGTTAACTCAAAAAAATCGAAAAAGTTCTTTTTCATATCAATGAAATAGTTGAAATAAATATGCTTTTATTTCTTGTTTAAATCCTTCGAATTACTCAATGGCCTTTTGTTACTAAAATAATTTGGAAAAGGTTCGTAACGAGTTAAGGGCGTTCTTTTGTAACATTAGAATTAATTTATGCTTTAAAAATAATTATTAAAATTATTGACATGCGGAGGTAAATATGGAGGGAATATTCACAGGCCTCTTCTATTTTGATTTATGTTTTCTATGTAATCTTTTTATGTTAAATACAGTAGTATAATAAGTGGCATCTTGATTATTATAATAAACCTTTTTTAGGCTCTTTTAAAATATTACATCAAATTCATTTTTATTTTGCAGAATATTATGGGACATATTTTGTTTATACAAATATATATACAGTTGAATAAATAAAGCAACTACATTAACCTATGTTAGATATATTTAATTGTAAACTTGTTCAGATTAATTCAGATTGAATAAAAAAATGCTGTTATTATTATTATTCGATTCCAAGTAATGAAATATTTGATTAGAAATATTTTTCAGAATGACTAAACATTAATTAACATTCATTATTAAAAAGTATATTAAATAATAGTGAAATAATACATCAGGGATTTAATTTTTACCTTATATGAATTAAATTACGATAATAATTAATAAATATTTTTATTTCAGTTCAAAAGAATTCGATGAAATTTATCAGAATTTCAGGTGAAAAAGAATAGATAAAATCGGAATCTTTCACTGATTTAAGTAAAAAAAGAGTAGTTTTATAAGAATTCAAGGGAATTCAAAAGAATATAGCAAGAGTTAAAAAAATCAAAGGAATTGCAAAGAATTCAAATTTTTTTTAAAGATTCAAGAGCGAATTTGAAACAATTCAAATAATCGAATTAATTTTACGTAGATTATTGTAGAAAATTAGAAATCTATACAGAATATACAAGA
>JAABKJ010075445.1:34522988-34798953 GCA_011634705.1 Andricus grossulariae
GAAGAATGTAGTTTAACTTTCAACCAAGTAGTTCGATCGAAGAGTTGAATTTTCAACTAAAAAAGATAATTTTACAACCAAAAAAAGAATTGTTAAATTTTCAGTTTAAAAAATTATTTTTGAAAAAAAAAAACTAATTTTTAACCAGTTGAATTTAATCAAAAAAGACGAATTTGCAACCAAGAGGATTAATTTTCTATCAAAAAAGATGAATTGTCAACCAAAGCGATGAATTTTCAAATAAAATATGAATCCTAAAAAAAAACTTTTGAAGAATGTAGTTCAAGTTTCAACCAATTAGTTTGAATTTTCAAACAAAAAAGATGAATTTTAAACAAAATAGTCAAATTTTTCACCAAAACTTTGAAGTAAAAAAGACAAGTTTTCATAAAAATATTTTAAATTTCAACCAATGGCTTTTTTACCATCAAATATTGATTTATAAGAAAAAAAAAATGGTAAAAGGATGTTGAATTTTCAAGAAAATAGTTGACTTTTTTTCCAAAAAAGATAGCTTTCACAAACTAGTTGATTTTCAATAAAATAATGAAAGTTTCGATGATTTTGATGTCGTCTTTTGAACAATTTTGAATTATTCCGAATTCTTTCGGAATTTATTCAATTACAGAATTTTATAATAATGATAATAATATAATAATTGATATTATTAATAACTTTATATTATAGAATGTAACTATTCAATTTTTTAATGAAAATTCATGCTATTTTGTCAAAAATTCAGGAAATCCGACTTTTTTTGGTTGAAAGGTAATTTTGTTGGTTGAAATATATATTATTTTATTGTTTGCTCGGAATTTATCTATTCTGGTTAAAAATTAATTTTTTGTTTGTTGAAGATTAATTTTTTTTCTGGTTAAAGATTTATCTCTTTAGTTAAAAATCTAAATAATTGGTTGAAATTTGGGTTTTTCTGATAGGGAATTAATTTTTTTAATTCAAATGTAATCATTCCACTTTTGGTAAAAATTCATATATTTTGTACAAAATTCGTTTTTTATTTTTGTAGAAAATTAATGTAATCTATTTTAATGAAAATTTCTCGACTGTGGTTGAATTCAACTTTTTTGAATTTAAACTGAAAATAATTTCTGGTTAAAATATCATCTATCATATGTTTCGTTAAAAATTCAGATTTTTTGGTAAGAAAAATCAGCGTTTTTGTAAGGAAAATCAGCTTTTTGGTTTATATGTTGAATTTGTTAAAATTTCATTGTCTTGGTTGAAAATTCATCTCTTTTTTGAAAATTTTCTGCTAATAAATATTTTGTTTGAAAATAAACTTTTGGGTTAAAAATTAACTTTCTGGTTAAAAATTAACTTCATGGTTGAAAATTTACCTTTTTGGTTTGAAAATTCAACACTTCAGTTGAAATTTGATTTATTTTGTTGGAAATTCATCTGTTTTCGTTGAAAATCAATTTTTTCAATTGCAAATTTAATAAGTAAATTTTTCGTTATGAATTAGCATTTTTTGTTCAAAATTCATAGTTTCTGTTCGAAAATACGATTTTTTTGTAGAAAATGCGTCTTTTTGACTTCAAAATTCAATTATTTTGTTGAAAATTCATCTTTTGGGTTCAAAATTATTTTATTCTCGAAAAAAATTATAATATTTGGTTAAAAATTAACTTTTTTTCAATTCATATTTTTGGATTGGAAATTCAACTGTTTTGTAAACAATTTGTCTTTTTAGGTTGAAAATCCGATAATTATTCGTAGAAAATTAAACTATTTTGTTAAAAATTCATCTTTTTTGGTTGAAAATTCAACTGCTTGGTTGATAGTTGAACTATTTTGTGAAAAATGAGTTTTTTTGTTGAAGATTCATAATTATAGTCAAAAATTCATCTATTTTCTCAAAAATTTTACTTGTTTTGTTAAAAATTTATATTTTTGGTTGGAAATTTAACAATTTGATAAAAAATTTGTTTTTTGTGTCGAAAAACGATCAATTTTTAACCAAATATTTGAAACTTCAATCAAAAATATGATTTTTCAACAAAAAAGTTAATTTACAACCAAATACTTAAAATTTCCACTAAAATGATAAATCTTCAATAACAAAAAATGAATTTTTTTATAAAGTAGTTTAACATTAAGCCAAGTAGTTGATTTAAAAAAAGAAGAATATTCAACGAAACATGTAATAGTTGATATTTCAATCAAAAAATATTTTTATTCGAAATAAAAAAGTGGAATTTAACCAAATATGGCGAATTTTTAACAAAATAGTTGCATTTTTAAACAAAAAGATTAATTTTAAACAAAAAAAAAACGAAATTAAAAAGAAAACTAATTTTCAACCTAAAAGATGAATCTTAAACAACAACAAAAAAGAAATTTTAACAGAGAAGTTTAACTTTAAATCAAGAAGCTGATTTTTTAACCAAAAAATATGAATTCTCAACGAAACACGTTATAAAAGATATTTCAAAAATGATTTTCATTTCAAATCGAAAACAGTTGAATTCAACCAAAATAGAAAAATGTCCACGTTTTTGTATGTCTGTCTGTATGTCTGTCTGTCTGTATGTCTGTCTGTCTGTCTGTCTGTCTGTATGTATGTATGCCTGTATGTATGTATGTATGTATGTATGTATGTATGTATGTATGTATGTATGTATGTATGTATGTATGTATGTATGTATATTTTTTGTGGAAAATGTAACCATTTTTTTTTTAATTCTTGTTTTTTTTTTCATTACAAATTTTTTTTTTAGTTCATAATTTTACTTCTTGGTTGAAAATTCTTTTTTTCAACGGAAAATTAATCTTCTTGGTTGAAGATTCATCATTTTAATTGAAAATTCATTTTTAACAAAAAGTGAAATTCTCAATTGAAAAAGACTTTTTTAAATCAAAAAACAAATAATTTTCAACAAAAAGCGTAGTTATATTTTCAACAAAAAATGAATTTTTAACTGAAATAATGAAACATTAAAGAAGAAGATTAATTTTCTGCAGAAAAAAAAGAATTTTCAACCAAAAATAAATTTTTAAGTAAAATGATGAATCTTCAACCAAAAAGATTAATTTTCTACATAAAAAAATAATTTTCAACAAAATACAAGAGTTTTTAACCGAAAAGTGGAATTTTCAACAAAGAAAGATTTATCTTCAGTAAAAAAAGCATTATCAAGAATATAGTTAATTTTCAACAAGAAATGAATTTTTAACTAAAATGATGACTCTTTAACCAAGAAAATTTACTTTCTGCAGAGAAAAGGCTTTTTAACCAAAAAGTAAAATTTTCAACTGAAAAAGGTTAATTTTTAATTTTAAAAAATAGAAATAAAAAATTGTTACATTTTCAACAAAAAATGAATTTTTAACTGAAATAATGAAATTTTAACGAAGAAGATTAATTTTTTGCAGAAAAAAAGAATTTTGGATCAAAAAGTAAAATTTTCAATTAAAAAAGATTACATTTTTTTAATGAAAATTTTACTTTTTGATCCACAATTCTTTTTTTTTCTGCAGAAAATTAATTTTCTGGGTTGAATAGTCATCATTTTAGTTGAAAATTCATTTTTTGTTTTAAATTTTAATATTTTGTTGAAAATTCTTTTCCTTTTGCAGAAAATTAATCTTCTTAGTTGAAGATTCATCATTTAAGTTAAAAATTTATTTTTTGCTGAAAATTTGAATATTATGTAGCAAATTATTTTCTTTTTCAATTAAAAATTAATCTTTTTTTAGTTCAAAATTTCACTTTTTGGTTGACAATTCTTGTATTTTGTTGAAAATTTTTTCATTTTTCAGAAAATTAATCTTCTTGGTTAAAAATTCATCATTTTAGGTGAAAATTTATTTTTAGTTGAAAATTTAACTATTTTGTTGAAAGTTATTTTTTTTTTTAATTCAAAAATTAATCTTTTCTAATTAAAAATTTTATTTTTTGGTTGAATATTCTTTTTTTTCTGTAGAAAATTAATCTTCTCCAGCAAAGATTCACCCTTTTAGTTAAGAATTCATTTATTGTTGAATATGTGTCTAGGTATTTTATTGAAAATTCCATTTTTTAAATTAAAAATTAATCTTTTTTAATTACAAATATTACGTTTTGGTTGAAATTTCTTTTTTATCTGCAGAAAATTAATCTTTTAGGTTGAAGATTCATCATTTTAATTAAAAATGCATTTCTTGTTGAAAATTTAACTATTTTCTTGGAAAAGCTTTTCTTTTACTAAAGATTAATTTTTTTTTATTTGAAAATTCAATTTTTTGGTTGAAAATTCTAGTATTTTGTTGAAAGTCCTTTTTCTCTGAAGAACATTAATCTTCTTGATTGAAGATTCATCATTTCAGCTAAAAATTTATTTTTTGTTGAAAATTTAACTATTTTGTTCAAATTTTTTTTTTTTAATGGCAGCTTAATCTTTTTTAATTGAAAATTTTACTTTTTGGATGGAAATTCTTTTTTTTCTATGGAAAATTGATCTTCTTCTGTAAAGATTCATCACTTTAGTTGAAAATTAATTTTTTGTTGAAAATTTGTCTACGTATTCTGTTCAAAATTCAATTTTTTAAATTAAAAATTAATCTTTTTTATTTACAAATTTTACGTTTTGGTTCAAATTTTTGTTTTCTGCAGAAAATTGAACTGTTTTGTTGGAAATCCTTTTTTTTATCGAAAATGAATCTTTTTAAGCTAAAAATTTAACTTTTCGGTTGAAAATTTTTGTATTTTGTTGAAAATTCTTTTTTTTTTGCAGAAAATTAATCTTTTTTGTTAAAGATTCATCATTTTAGTTAAAAGTTTATTTCTCGTTGAAAATTTAAACACTTTGTTGAAAATTCTTTCTTTTTTACTAAAGATTAATCAATTTTAGTTGAAAATTCAATTTTTCGTTTGGAAATTCTCGTATTTTCTTGAAAATTCTTTTTTTTCTGCAGAAAATTATTCTTTTTTTGACGGTACATGATTTTAATTGAAAATTCATTTTTTGTAGAAAATGTAACAATTTGTTGAAAAATATATCTACTTTGATTACAAATTAATCTTTTATTAGATGAAAGTTTTCCTTTTTGGTCGAAAATTCTTTTTTTCTCCAGAAAATTATTCTTCTTAGTTTAAGATTCATCATTTTTGTTTAAAATTTATTATTTTCTTGATAATTATTCTTTATTGTAAAAATTATCTTGTTTAGTTGAAAATTTCACTTTTTGGTTGAAAATTCTCGTATTTTGTTGAAAATTGTTCTTTTTCTCTTCAGAAAATTAATCTTCCTCGTTAGAGATTCATCGTTTTAGTTAAAAATTAATTTTTTGTTGAAAATGTAACTACGTATTTTGTTGAAAATTCTTTTTATTTTATTAAAAATTAATTTTTTTAAATTAAAAATTTTACTTTTTTGTTGAAAATTCTGTATTTTTTGAAGAAAATTAATCTTCTTGATTGAAGATTCATCATTTCAGTGAAAAATTTCTTTTTTGTTTGACAATTCTTTTATTTTGTTGAAAATTCTTTTTTTTTAGCAGAAAATTAAACTGCTTGGTTGAAGATTTATGATTTTAGTTGAAAATTTATTTCTTGTTGAAAATTCAACTATTTTGTTAAAATTTTTTTTTTTTTACTAAAGATCATTCTCTTTTAGTTGAAAATTCAATTTTTTGGTTGAAAATTCTAGTATTTTGTTGAAAGTCCTTTTTTCCTGCAGAAAATTAATCTTCTTGATTGAAGATTCATAATTATAGTTAAAAATTTATTTTTGGTTGAAAATTTAACTATTTTGTTAAAAAATCTTTTCTTCAATTGAAAATTAATCTTTTTCAATTGAAAATTTTACTCTCTTGTTGAAATTTCTTTTTTATCTGCAGAAAATTAATCTTCTAGGTTGAAGATTCATCATTTTAATTAAAAATTGATTTTTTGTTGAAAATGTAATCATTTTTTGCTCATTCTTTTTCATTTTAAATCTGTGTTTTCTTGTGTTCACCTAATCACTTGCGCGATCATCATTATGTTCGAGTCTAATCCGAAACAATATTATTATAGCATCTCCTTTGCAGCGTAAATCAATGACGCCATTTATTTTGGCTTTCCATTCAGCGTCTGAGAATGATATTAGAGTCAGTATCGTTCATACACAGAAGTTTGGGTATTTCATACAGGAAATTACTTGGCGATTTAAACATATGGATGACTATTTCGTTCAGAGGGTTGGTATATTTTTCAACCAAAAAATTGATGGGCAATCTTACAGAATTTTTCTATTTTTAATTTATGGCAAGCAGATGATGTTGAACGTCATTAGGTAAAATTATTTGATTTTTTCGGTTGTATTTGATTATTTGGATGGGGAATTGATATTTATGAGCAAATAAGGTCAGATCTTGCCCAAAAGTAGGTGGTTGCGATGTTTTGAGGTTATGTCTCATTATATTGATGGGAAATTGATATTTATCTGGAAATAAGATTAGATCTTGTCCAAAAGTAGGTAGTTGAAATATTTAAATGTTATGTTTTGTTATATCGATGTGAAATTGATATTTATCAGCAAATAAGATTGGATCTTATCCAAAAGTAAGAAGTTTGAATGTTTTGAGGTTATGTCTCAGTATATTCATGTAAAAATTGATATTTATTAGAAAATAACATTAGATCTTGTCCAAAAATAGGTAGTTGGAATGTTCTGAGGTCATGTATCAATATATTGTAGGGAAATTGATATTTATCAGCAAATAAGATCAGATCTTTTCCAAAAGTAGGTAGTTGGAATATTTAAATGTTATGTTTAGTTATATCGATGTGAAATTGATATTTATTAGCAAATGAGATTGGATCTTGTCCACAAGTAAGTAGTTTGAATATTTTGAGGTGATGTCTCAGTGTATTAATACAAAATTGATATTTATCAGAAAATAAGATTAGATCTTGTCCAAAAATAGGTAGTTGGAATGTTTTGAGGTTATGTCTCAATATATTGATGGAAAATTGATATTTATCAGCAAATGGATTATATCTTGTCCAAGAGTAGGTAGTTGGAATATTTAAAGGTTATGTTTGGTTATATCGATGGGAAATTGATATTTTTCAGCAAATAAGATTAGATCGTCTCCAAAAGTAGGTAGTTTGAATATTTAGAGGTTATGTTTGGTTATATCGATGGAAAATTGATATTTATATGCAAATAAGATTGGATCTTATCCAATAGTACGTATTTGGAATGTTTGTAGGTTATGTTTCAGTATGTTGATGAAAAATTGATATTTATCAGCAAATAAGATTGGATCTTATCCAAAAGTACGTATTTGGAATTTTTGTAGGTTATGTCTTGGTATATTGATGGGAAATTGATATTTATCAGCAAATAAGATCAGATCTTGCCCAAAAGTAGGTAGTTGCGATGTTTTGAGGTTATGTCTCATTATATTGATAGGAAATTGATATTTATCGGCGAATAAGATTAGATCTTGTCCAAAAGTAGGTAGTTGGAATATTTAAATGTTATGTTTTGTTATATCGATGTGAAATTGATACTTATCAGCAAATAAGGTTGGATCTTATCCAAAAGTGAGTGGTTTGAATGTTTTTAGGTTATGTCTCAGTATATTAATGAAAAAATTGATATTTATCAGAAAATAAGATTAGATCTTGTCCAAAAATAGATAGTTGCAATGTTTTGAGGTTATGTCTCAATATATTGATGGCAAATTGATATTTATTTGCAGATATGATTGCACATCATCGAAAAACGGGTAGTGGGAATATTTTGAGGTTCCGTTTTAGTATTTTAATACGGAATTTACAATTGTAAGCAAATATGATTGGATCGTATACAAAAAAAGGGTGTTGAAATATTTAAAAGTTAAGTTTGATTATATTGATGAAAAACTGATATTTATCAGCAAATAAGATCATATCTTGCCCAAAAGTGGGTAGTTGCGATGTTTTGAGGTTATGTCTCATTATATTGATTGGAAATTGATATTTATCTGCAAATAAGATTAGATCTTTTCCAAAAGTAGGTAGTTGGAATATTTAAATGTTATGTTTAGTTATATCGATGTGAAATTGATATTTATCAGCAAATAAGATTGGATCTCATCCAAAAGTAAGTAGTTTGAATGTTTTGAGGTTATGTCTTAGTATATTGATGGGAAATTGATATTTATCAGCAAATAAGATCAGATCTTGCCCAAAAGTAGGTAGTTTTGATGTTTTGAGGTCATGTCTCATTATATTGATCGAAAATTTACATTCATAAGCAAATATGATTGGATCTTATCCAAAAGTAAACAGTTGGAATGTTTTGAGGTGATGTCTCAGTATATTAATGGGAAGTTGATATTTAGAAGCAGATATGATTGCACATTATGGAAAAAGTGGTAGTTGGAATCACGAAGTACTACAAGGAAACCGCACACCATTTATTTTACCTGGCGCTATTTCGCCATCGCCTGCCCCCCGATTTTCTCCATAGCGAAATTTCTTGTCAGATGAGATCGCCTCTTCAGAGAAAATTTGTAACTAAATTGTCGTCTGCTACTGTAGGAATCTTAGTTCCTCAATTTGCCACTTAAGGCGCTCTCATCCGGGGTGAAATAAAATTTCGAGGACAGGCGATCGCGGTTGTGGGCTGTTTTCCACCATACCCGCCAAGGGCGTGCGGTCTCCTTTTAGTACTTCGTGGTTGGAATATCTTGAGGTTCTGTTTCAGTAATTTTTTTACGAGCAAATAAGATTAGATCTTTCCAGGATATTCAGTCATAACCTCAAAATTTTACCACTATCTATTTTTTGATAAAATCTAATCATATTTGCTGATAGATATCAAGTTCTCATCAATTTAAGCAGACATAACCTTGAAACTTTCCAACTAACTTATTTTGGATAAGATCCAACCTTATTTGCTGATAAATATCAATTTTCCATCAATATAATCAAACATAACCTTGCAATATTCCAATTACCTGTTTTTGTATATGATCTAATCTCATTTGCTGACAAATACCAATTTCATATCACCATAAACAAACATAACCTCAAAGATTCCACCTACATCTTTTCGGATAACGTGCAATCGTTTCCGCTTATAAATATCAGTTTCCCATGTTGGAGTCTACTTTGCTAGATAAGTAGATTATACCCATTTATATTTGTGAATTGATTTTAGTACTTTTAATGGAACTAATTAATTAATTAATTACGAAAGGGATTAATTTAATAATTGAAGTACGTTCGCCAAAGGTCGTTCTGTGCGTATGTGCTTAGCATTATTTTTCATCAAGTTGCGCACGGGACTTTCCAATGCGATTTTATCAACTCTTTTTGGCATAGAAAAACGAAGAGTTGGCAGAAGAATTACGACAGCAAGGACAGTTCTGATGTCCTCCTTTGTTCGTCATCATCTTGGTATAGATCACATATCTCCCGAGTCAGTCATTAGGGACCATACTACGTCAATGGCAAAAACTCTATTCGCTAGTAGACAAGATGTATATATCCTTGTGGCTGATGGTACATACATGTTTATCCAAAAGAGTATCAATTACTCGTTTCAAAGACGAAATTATCCCATGCATGAAGGAAGGAATCTGGTCAAGCCCATGACGTTAGTAACGACGGCAGGATATATAGTGGATGTTTTCGGTCCGCATTTTGCTGATGGCAAGAACAACGATGCTAGTATCTTTGAAAGTCTTTTAAAATAAGACTCCATGAAACTGCGCACATGGATGCCCTCAAACTCTGTTATAGTTGTCGATCGCGGTTTTCAGGACTGTCTGAAGTTCTTAGAAGATCCTGGATTCGTTTCCAAAATGCCTCATTCCCTCCAAAAAGGATCGCAGTACTCTACGACTGAAGCAAATGAATCAAGGCTCGTTACTAAAGTCTGATGGATGGTAGAATCAATCAATGGGTTGGTAAAAAAGTGGAGAGCCTTGCGTGATGTTCTTCCAAATAGTCCAATCCCGTACATCGGGGATTACGTCAGAAAAGTCTTTGTAATGCTTGTTGACCTCCAAGAATTCACGAAAATCCCGATGATCATCTGATCGCTGAAAGAATGTTGCTATTGGTTTCGCAGCCTAATCGCCTTCAAGAACGAGCAGAAAAAGAAAAGTGGGCAAAAAGAAAGGCATCGTGCTTCCTATAACGCAAGAGACACTATCTGATTTTCCTAGGCTAACTCTTGATGAGTTGCGATATATCACATTCGAAGTGTATCAGCTGAAGCAAGCTCAATCGTATACCGAGGAACATTTAGCGGATGACGGAATGCCGGTCATTTTAGTCAAAAACATGTACTGTTGGCTTCAGGCGACTCTGGTATGTGAAACTCGGAAACTATCAGTGGCATCAAATTCTACTTTGCAAGAAATTTAGTGCTTATTCAATGCTAATACGTGCCGGAAGAAATAAATTTTGTTCCAGGTAATTTTTGTCAAAAAGATGTAATGCTGGTTTCAGGCGACTCTGGTATGTGAAACCCGGCAACTATTAGTGGTATCAAATTCTACTTTGCACAGGAATTTAGTGCTTATTTATTGCTAATATGTGCCGCAAAAAATAAATTTTGTTCCAGGTAATTTTTGTCAAAAACATGTAATGCTGGCCTCAGGCGACACTGGTATGTTAGACTCGGTAACTATTAGTGGTATCAAATTCTACTTTACACAGAAATTTAGTGCTTGTTTAGTGCTAATATGTGCCGCAAAAAATTAATTTTGTGCCCGGTAATTTTAATCAAAAACATGTGATGCTGTCTTCAGGCAACTCTGTTATGTTAACTCGGAAACTATTAGTGGTATCAAATTCTACTTTGCACAGGAATTTAGTGCTCATTCAGTGCTAATATGTTCCGAAAAAAAAAATTTTTTGCTAGGTAGTTTTAGTCAAAAACATGTAATGCTGGCTTCAGGCGACTCTGGTATCTTAAACTCGGAAACTATTAGCGGTATCAAATTCTACTTTGCACAGAAATTTAGTGCTTATTTAGTGCTAATATGTGCTGCAAAAAACTAATTTTGTCCCAGGTAATTTTAGTCAAAAACATGAAATGCTGGCTTCAGGCGACTCTGGTATGTTAAACTCGGAAACTATTAGTGGTATCAAATTCTACATTGCACAGGAATTTAGTACTTATTCAGTGCTAATATGTGCCGCAAAAAATATATTTTGTTTCAGGTAATTTTAGTCAAAAACATGTAATGCTGGCATCAGGCGACTCAGGTATGTTAAACTCGGAAACTATTAGTGGTATCAAATTATACTTTGCACGGGAATTTAGTGCTTATTTAGTGCTCATACGTGCCGCAAAACATAAATTTTTCTGCCGGGTAATTTTAGTCAAAAACCTGTAATGCTGGCTTCAGACGACTCTGGTATGTGAAACTAGGTAACTGCAAGTGTTAAAAAATTCTACTTTGCAGAGGAATTTAGTGCTTATTTAGTACTAATATTTGCCGCAAAAAATTAATTTTGTGCCTGGTAATTTTAGTCAAAAACATGTAATGCTGGCATCAGGCGACTCTGGTATGTTAAACTCGCAAACTATTAGTGGTATCAAATTCTACTTTGCACAGGAATTAATGCTTATTCAGTGCTGATATGTGCTGCAAAAAATAAATTTTGTCCCCGGTAATTTTAGTCAAAAACATGTAATGCTGTCTTCAGGTGGCTCTGGTATGTTAAACTCGGAAACTATCAGTGGTATCAAATTCTACTTTGCACAGAAATTTAGTGCTTATTTAGTGCTGATATGTGCTGCAAAAAATAAATTTTGTCCCCGGTAATTTTAGTCAAAAACATGTAATGCTGTCTTCAGGCGACTCTGGTATGTTAAACTCGGAAAATATTAGTGGTATCAAATTCTACTTTGCACAGAAATTTAGTGCTTATTTAGTGCTGATATGTTCCGCAAAAAATAAATTTAGTGCCCGGTGATTTTAGTCAAAAACATGTAATGCTGGCTTGAGGCGACACTGGTATGTTAAACTCGGAAAATATTACTGGTATCAAATTCTACTTTACACAGGAATTTAGTGCTTATTTAGTGCTGATATGTGGCGCAAAAAACAAATTTTGTTTCAGGTAATTTTAGTCAAAAACATGTAATGCTGGCTTCCGGCGACTCTGGTATGTGAAACTCGGTAACTATCAGTGGTATCAAATTCTACTTTGCACAGGAATTAAGTGCTTATTTAGTGGTAATATGTGCCGCAAAAAAGTAATTTCGTGCCCGGTAATTTTAGTCAAAAACATCTGATGCTGGCTTCAGGCGACTCTGGTATGTTAAACTCGGAAAATATTAGTGGTATCGAATTCTACTTAGCACAGGAATTTAGTGCTCATTTAGTGCGAACATATGCCGGAAAAAATACATTTTGTGCCCAGTAATTTTAGTCCAAAACATGTAATGCTGGCATCAGGCGACTCTGGTATGTTAAACCCGGAAACTATTAGTGGTATGAAATTCTACTTTGGAATAAAGGGTACTATTTATATATACTATACCATATACTATAAATTATTTATTACATATGCTATTCGATAGTTGCAATTTATAAATATTTTTTATATATTTTTAAAGTATCGAGCATTCGGTGGATCTTGAGGGTAATGAAACGGTATCCTACTCGCTGCGATAATTGCAGATAATGGACTACCAATACGAGGTAAATATATTAAAATGAAAATATTCTACGATGAAAATAATAAAAGTAAGAACACGATTCATTATTCATAAAGTATTTCAAAATTTATGGCGGGCGAAATGGGACAGACACGGTACAAGGGCGTAAGTGTGAAAATGAGGATGTTACAGGAGGGACAAAAAACTGTTTAACTTTTGCCCATTTAATTGAAAAAAAATTAAATAATAGTCTTGAAGTACTACCAGGGTACAACAAATTTTAAGAAAAAAGTATAAAAAAAAGCAACCGTTTCAGAGAAAATCGTTGTAGAAGTAGCGACGTTTCCCAAAAAAAACGTCGCGCTTGACACTGGAAAATCTGCATAACTTTTGCAAATTTGAATTTTATATTTAGACTAAAAAATCGTTTCGAACAATTGTTTTCTCCTATTGATTCGCAAAAAGATCGCCTAAAAAAAGTAACCACCTCTGGGAAAATCCTTATCAAAGGAACGAAGGGTCCCAAAAAATGCCAGAGTTGACGTATAAAAAACTGCATAATTTTTTTTTTTTAATTTAAAAGAAAAACCATAAAATGATCTCAAAGTGTTATTTGGTTATATTGAATCGTGAAAGAATTTGTTGGAAAAAAATCAACCGTTTACGAGAGAATCCTTTTTAAAAGAACTAATTGCCTCCTCTACAATGTGTATACGATATTTTGAAACCTAAATAAGTTTTGTGCAGTTTATTAAAAAAGAAAAACAACATAGTACTTTCGGGTTCATTCTGAGCTCTGCTATATTATTAAAAAAACACTTTGAAAAAATGAACCTCTTATGAAATAACCCTTATGCAATTGCGGCGTGTCCTCCAAAAAGACGGACCTGTGAGACAAAATGATGTATACGTTTAAAATTTTTTATTTATAAAAAAAATGCAAATACTATTTTGTCCCCATCAGGCTATACTGAATTGTGCCAGCAGCAAGCTGAAAATAACAGTTAAAAATTTAAACAATTATAATTTGTATAAACAACATTTTTTCTCTCGCAAATCGTGAAACGTTACTCTGTTCCGTCATAAATGATATGATATATTCATATAAAATATAAACGATAATACACATTCGGCAATTATTTAAACAATTGTTTAAACAATTTCTGCTTTCTAAAATTGTAGAAAATTATTATTTTCTGTAATTCATGACAAAGTTAACGAATGTAGAAAGTGATACATTTTTTATTGATATTTGGTAATTATTTAGACAATTTTCATTTATAAAAAATATATAAAAATTTTTTTATTCATAAAAAATTTGAAACAATTTTTTTATATTGTATTTGTAGAATAAGTGTAACAAAAATTTATTTATACAATCAAATACTGTTGAAAATAGCATGAATAACATGAATAAACAGCGACATAGTGTAAGTAATTTGGAGAAATTAGACTTTTCTCCACCTTCGCTGTAAACAGGCGCAAATGAGCAACATCTGTTAATAATAACCAAATGTCCTGAAAAATATAACACTCAACATTTATTAATTGTGCTATCGATTCCTACGACATATTATAAATCCTTTTTTAGATTTACAAAAAGTGTGGAACACTCAGGGGTTACTGACAGTAATGTCGAGATCTGCCAGCTCGTGCGATATTCCGAAATGCTTGAAGTGTAGTAGAAGGTAAATATAGTATTTCAATAATAATAATAAGAAGAATGATTAAATTAAATAAATATGCATTTAGAGAACAAATTTTTAAATGGTAAAACTTTTAGTACTTCCAATTTGGAACATTGAAGAAAAAATTATTCAAATCCGAGCTGTTACAGACCGATGTTAGATAACATACATTTTTGGTCTACGCTGCCTCCACTAGATATAAAAAGGGGATTGTAACAGCATCGGCTGTTCTCCTCACTTCTTCGTCTGGGCATGGGCCTTAGCGTGACGGGGTTGTGTAACACATCCCTTGTGTAGGACTGTAGGGAGTCAGTTTGCTTCCTACCGCTTGGCAGTAAAGATCAGTAATAATCAATAAAGAAGTGTCTCACAGTCCATGCATTTATACCAAGAAAAGGTCCATTATTCTCCAGACCAATATAAATAAATATTTTGTTGATCCAACCAAATATTTTGGCTGATACATACAAATATTTTTGTTGTTTAATTCAATCAAAATGTATCCAGATCTTGACTTCCAGAAAATTGTATTTTAGGACAAAAGCTTTTAATAAGCATCACTTGCAGCATTAGGAAACCGAGCTTGCACCGAATTTGACAGAAAGGCTTCTTCCATACATTTATATCGGGTTTTTTTTATCACTTATGAGTTTTGAGGTTAGATTGCCTGCACCAGTTTGAACCCTGCAAACTAAAGGTTCTACTTACGTTCAAACTGTTCTGCGTACTGTTTCAGACCCCAGTTTTTCAGGAACGTTTACATTGTTAGTGTCCATTTGTTCTTATCACTCATATTTTTCACAAATTCGCGACACAACGCACGATGAGAAACTTTTTGACACGCAAACTGGTCACCGGAGTGGGCTGTCATGATCTGTTTCGGTAATTTTAGTGTAGTTAATTGAAGTTTTTCGTAGAATCAACCAAATTATTTTTTGTAACACATTTGTGTAAACACTGTTAAGACATTTGCCTGACGCTTTAAGCTCAGTTTCTCCAGGTTTTCGCACTTCGTGTACTCGCTGTTGCGCGGTTCGCGGGCTAATACTCTTTTAGTAAGCTTCATCGTTATGACCTGCTTTTGTTTCAATCATGTCAATTTTACATAAAAAGAAGAACTAATTTACTTAAGGTTCTATCGACCTTAAGGAACACATTCTCTTCAAGACATTCGCGCTTCGCGCTCGACATTTGGTTTAAAATCATGTAAACCTTGCGCTCCAAGCTTGTTTTTGTTCATCATGTAATAGAAACCCAAAAGTATGAGCGCGCTTACGGCGCGCGATTTGGTCGTCGCGCTGCGCAACGACCATATGTTATGTTCTATGTTCTTTAGAAATCAAGGGCTTTGTATTTGATTTAAAATGAAGAAGGAAATTCCTTTACTTCAGCGTATATTTCCGTATCTTTCTGATAAATCATACTCATCTGGCAAAGTAGACTCCAACATTTTCTATTTTCTTTCCGATTTTCAGGTTACACTGTTACAAATAATCAAACTGTAGTATTTTATATTTTCTTTCTTTCCCAAATTCTGGGAGACCTGACCTTCCTCTTCTCAAGCAAATATAATAATTCTGGAAAGTGTAATGTAATGTAGCGAAAAAAATTACTCCAGACATTTTCAACGCTAATTTAATGTTTTATTATTAATCAAAGTAAAGTATGTGGCGAAAGCAGTTGTAAACTCTTACTCCCTGCTGAAATACATTGGCACGCCGCGGCGCGGCGTAATGTCTCATATGTGAAGGCCCAATATTTAATTAATTTTAATACATTTAAAACGTTTATAGAAACAAATAATGATACCAGAAGTTTGATAAAATACTTTTCCCATTAAAATCTAACTTTTTCATGCTTTAAGTATTTCAAAATATGCTGTTAGTGCTTAATTTCAGTCAAAGACTTTTTCGTCGATTTCCGCAAAAACTGTTTTTTCATCATTTCTTTTCTGACGCGAATTTTAAAAGAGAAATTGCATCAAATCACTATTTTTATAAACAGAGAAAACTATTTTATGTGAAAAACAGATATGAATATAAAAAAATACGGGCGTTATTTGTAATCGTCACCGTGCCCAGCACCGACACGATACCCCACTCACCCCTAATGCTAGCTTCAGCTGAAGCTACAACTCCGGTATGCGACTCTGGTATGTGAAACTCGGAAACTATTAGTGGTATCAAATTCCACTTTGCACAGGAATTTAGTGCTCATTTAGTGCTAATATATTCCGCAAAAATTAAATTTTGTGCCCTGTAATTTCAGACAAAAACATGCAGTAAAGCTGGCTTCAGGTGACTTGTATGCGAAACTCGGAAACTATTATTGGTATCAAATTCTACAATATGTACCTACTTGTTCAAACAAGGTATTATGTTATAATCACGAATTAACGGTATTTTCTGAATGCTTTGGCCTTTATGATTATGATTATGACTTTTGACAAGAAAAAGCTTGCGAAACGTTTTTTGTTGTTTTTTTTTTTCAATAGGTTCCATTACTTTCTCCTAATTCTTAGCTTTTGTAACATACAATTTGCATTTGTTTAAAAAAGTTGTGAACATATATTATCGAAAATAAAGGTATTTTCTTAATCCTATCGACTGATCAATAATTGTGAACATCTATTTCTGACATACTTGTTATTTTTATTTATTCTTATTTACAAATGTACAGAAATAGGTCTTCACATTTATTAGTTATGTCATATAGCATTCAGTAAATGCTATTAATTTGCGATATTGAAAGATAATCATTCTTCAAATAAGTAAAAATAAATTTAAACATCAGCTGTAGGTTAAAACATCCAAGAAGTAGGCGAAAGTATTAAAACTTACTTTAAAAAAATAGCAAAGAAAAAACGTGTCCCAGCTCTTTCCTGTCAAAAGTTTCATTTATACAACTATAAATTATTTAAACAATTAGTTAACAACTAACGTGAAAAAATTAACCTTCATGAATTAGTTTAAAGCCTGAAGGCAAAGTCTAAGCCAGAATTACTACAGGTTTTTGGTAAAAAAAAAGTTCCCGAATTTTGTCCATTGTACAAATCCAGACACTTAATTAGCACTAAATTCCTGCGCAAAGGAGAATTTTATATCACAAATAGTTTCCTAGTTTCACATACCAGAGTCACCTGAATCCAGCATCACTACTTGTTTTTGACTAAAATTACCGGACAAATAATTTAGTTTTTGCGGCATATATTAATACTAAATTAGCACTAAATTCATGCGCAAAGGAGAATTCGATATCACAAAAAATTTCCGATTTTCACATACCAGAATCACCTGAATCCAGCATTACTACATGTTTCTGACTAAAATTACCGGGCACAAAATTTAATTTTTGCGGAATATATTATCACTAAATGAGCACTAAATTCCTGTGCAAAGTAGAATTCGATAACACTAATAGTTTCCGAGTTTCACATACCAGAGTCACTTGAAGCCAGCATTACTACATGTTTTTGACTAAAATTACCAGGCACAGGATTTAATTTTTGCGGCATATATTAGCACTAAATTAGCACTAAATTCCTGATACCACTAATAGTTTCCTAGTTTTACATACCAGAGTCACCTGAAGCCAGCATTACTGCATGTTTTTGACTAAAATTACCGGGCAGAACATTTATTTTTGCGGCATATATTAGCAATAAATTCCTGTGCAAAGTAGAATTTGATACAACTAATAGTTTCCTAGTTTCACATACCAGTCACCTGAAGCCAGCATTACTACATGTTTTTGACTAAAATTACCGGGCACAAAATTTACTTTTTGCGGCATATATTAGCACTAAATTCCTGTGCAAAGTAGAATTTGATAACACTAATAGTTTCCGAGTTTCACATACCAGAGTCACCTGAAGCAAGCATTACTACAGGTTTTTGACTAAAGTTTCCGGACACAAAATTTAGTTTTTGCGGCATATATTAGCACAAAATTTCTGTGAAAAGTAGAATACGATACCACTAATAGTTTCCGAGTTTCACGTACCAGAGTCACCTGAAGCCAGCATTACTACATGGTTTTGACCAAAATTACCAGGCACAAAAATTTTTTTTTGCAACATAAATTGGCACTAAATTATGGCATAGTACCCATATCGATATGACAATGTTGTAATTCCAGCTTCCGGGACCTTATTTATTCTAAAGTTTACTATATCCTTACCTCTTCAATGAAAATGGTGTGGAACTCGGATCAGTGAAGATGCATAGGATAACATTATTTTTGTGACCAGTCAAAGGGGTTTTAATTAGTTATTTACAGTGTCTCTGGCCGAACAGATGTTTAAAAGCACCTAAACAGTGAGTTAAATATGGTCATTCCGATATCATGACAGACCCATATTTGATACATCGTAATAACAAAAGTAACAATAGTTTTAAGCCAATCACCATGTTCCCGCTGTATTCACAACCACATTGTGACGGGGCCCATATAAATTCATTTTCAGACCAGAATTAACGAAACAGTAAAACTAGAAAAAATGTATGAGAACAACAAAACATTCCTTCGTTAAAATTTTTGGTGGCCCTAAAAAGGGCCGATTGTATACGATCTTAAACTTATGCCTTCTTTTCGGTCTTCTTGGGCAAAAGAACAGCCTGGATGTTAGGCAGAACTCCACCTTGAGCGATGGTGACACCAGACAGAAGTTTGTTCAACTCTTCGTCGATGGAAATCCATATTCAAAGTATTTTTCAAGTGAGAGTGGAGGGGGTAAAAATAATGTTTAAATGGAAGTTTATAATTTTTTAAAAATACTTCTGCACTCTGTAATATTCGAGGAACGATATCTGGTTGTCCTTTGTCACAAATTATTTTTCACTTATTTTTTAAACAAATTAAAAATATTATGAACAATATGATTGTTTAAATAATAATTTTTTTTTCGTAATGTAAAAATCTCGTAGAGATATGACCGAGACGCTTCCAACGATAGCTTTAGATTTTTTCTGGGACTATTAGTTCGTTCTAGCTATATGTCCAAAGATGGAAATCCATATTCAAAGTATTTTTCAAGTGAGAGTGGAGGGGGTAAAAATAATGTTTAAATGGAAGTTTATAAATCTTTAAAAATATTTCTGCACTCTGTAATATTCGAGGAACGATATCTGGGTGTCATTTGTCACAAATTATTTTTCACTTATTTTTTCAACAAATTAAAAATATTATGAACAATATATTTGTTTGAATAATAATTTTTTTTCGTGATGCAAAAATGTCCTAGAGATATGACCGAGACGCATCCAACGATAGCTTTAGATGTTTTCTGGGACTATTAGTTCGTTCTAGCTATATGTCCGAAGATGGAAATCCATATTGAAAGTATTTTCTAAGTGAGAGTGGAGGGGGTAAAAATAATGTTTAAATGGAAGTTTAGATATTTCTCAAAATATTTCTGCACTCCGTAATATTCGAGGAACGATATCTGGTTGTCATTTGCCACAAATTATTTTTTACTTATTTTTTAAACGAATTAAAAATATTATAAACAATATAATTGTTCGAATAATAATTTTTTTTTCGTGATTCAAAAATCTCCTAGAGATATAACCGAGGCGCATCCAACAATAGCTTTAGATTTTTTCTGGGACTATTAGTTCGTTCTAGCTATATGTCCGAAGATGGAAATCCATATTCAAAGTATTCTTCAAGTGAGAGTGGAGGGGGTAAAAATAATGTTTAAATGGAAGTTTCTAAATGTCTAAAAATATTTCTGCACTCTGTAATATTCGAGGAACGATATCTGGTTGTCATTTGTCACAAATTATTTTTCACTTATTTTTCAAGCAAATTAAAAAATTGCAAACAATATAATTATTTAAATAATAATTTTTTTTCGTGATCCGAAAATCTCCGAGACATATGACCAAGGCGCATCCAACAATAGCTTTAGATTTTTCTGGGACTATTAGACCGTTCTAGCTATATGTCCGAAGATGGAATTCCATATTCAAAGTATTTTTCAAGTGCGAGTGGAGGGGGTAAAAATAATGTTCAAATGGAAGTTTAGAAGTTTCTAAAAATATTTCAGCATTCTGTTATATTCGAGGAACGATATCTGGTTGTAATTTGTCACAAATTATTTTTCACTTATTCTTTAAACAAATTTAACATATTATAAACAATATAATTGTTTGAATAATATTTTTTTTCGTGATTCAAGAATCTCCTAGAGATATGACCGAGACGCATGCAACGATAGCTTTAGATTTTTTCTGGGACTATTAATTTGTTCCAGGTATATGTCCGAAGATGGAATTCGATATTCAAAGTATTTTTCAAGTGAGAGTGGGGGGGGGGGGTTTAAAAATAATGTTTGAATGCAAGTTTAGAAATTTCTAAAAATATTTCAGCATTCTGTAATATTCGAGGAACGATATCTGATTGTCATTTGTCACAAATTATTTTTCACTTATTTTTTAAACAAATTTAACATATTATAAACAATATAATTGTTTGAATAATATTTTTTTTTCGTGATTCAAGAATCTCCTAGGGATATGACCTAGGGATAGACGCATGCAACGATAGCTTTGGATTTTTTCTGGGACTATTAGTTCGCTCCAGCTATATGTCCGAAGATGGAATTCCATATTCAAAGTATTTTTCAATTGAGAGTAGAGGGGGTAAAAATAATGTTTGAATGGAAGTTTAGAAATTTCTACAAATATTTCAGCATTCTGTAATATTCCAGGAACTATATCTGCTTGTCATTTGTCACAAATTATTTTTCACTTATTTTTTAAGCAAATTAAAATATTAAAAACAATATAATTGTTTGAATAATAATTTTTTTCGTGATTCAAAAATCTCCTAGAGATATGGCAGAGACGCATCCAACGATAGCTTTAGATTTTTTCTGGGACTATTAATTCGTTCCAGCTATATGTCGAAGATGGAATTCCATATTCAAAGTATTTTTCAAGTGAGAGGGGAGGGGGTAAAAATAATGTTTAAATGGAAGTTTAGAAATTTCTAAAAATATTTCAGCATTCTGTAATATTCGAGGAACGATATCTAGTTGTCATTTGTCACAAATTGTTTTTTACTTATTTTTCAAACAAATTAAAAATATTATAAACAAAATATTTGTTTGAATATTAATTTTTTTCGTGAAAAATGCACAATAATGTATATAAAATGTACAACCTCTGATTTTAGACAAGAAAAAAATGTATAGACACATATATTATCAGTTTATTTTCTTTGATTTCCGACGAATAACTCATATTTCACAAAACATTTAATTTCAGGAGAAATTTGTTGAAAAAGTGATTCGAAATAATTTTTTATAATGTTTTCAATATTTTTTATGCATTCTCAAAAGATCCAATTTTGAATTGCACGCTAAATACGGGAAAACAGTGCGCGGCCCGAACGCAAGCGCAGTAGCAAAAGGCGCCCACATAGGCATCACTGATTTCGGACTTCAGAGCATGGGGGCACGATTTTTAGAGGTGGAATGTATGCCATGTTTGCTTTGCTGCTTACAACTGCAGTCTTATGGTCTTCACATGCACAGGACATCTCAAATTTGTACCCACTTTTCTCCATTTCGCGTCGTATTTCGCAAAATTTAGGTTCGCCATAATCAAGTCGTGGGTCTTCGAATAGTTGATAGCTCCTGAGAATGCTTCTTCTCGGATTGAACCAACACCCTTTACAATTGATGGAATCAAAAAATGATAGAAGAAATTTATCTTCGTAAATCGGGTTTCTAGCTGACCATATATTTGAACTTTCGAAAAACCTCAAATTACAACAGGACTATTGCATTAAATAAAAAATAATTAAAACGCGAATATCTCGAAACCTCCCCATTTTTTGGCGAAGGGGGCACCCTACTTTTTAGTAATCAGCACAACATTTTGCACAATATTCAGTAAAAAAATCCGACGGACCTAGAACGGCACACAGGATTACACCCATTTCTTGGTCTTTCTCTTTAGTTACATTATTTATTGTAAGTACTACTCTTACTCTTTAATTTAAGAGTTGCAGAGTGTAATTACGATAAAGTTACGCCAATTTGAAGTTACGAGATACTCTCAATATGGTGGATTCAAAATTGCGAATAAAAATTTCCAATAATCATACACAATAATGAAAAATGTTTTTAGTTTGTACTATATAATAGTTTATATTTGGGGGCATTGGAGATCCTAAAATAAGCCCTCAATTCTGATGTACTCACTTTTATTATTAGTGCACATTTATTTTTTAGGGTAGTTTTTCTGTGATAGGGGTTGTATTTGAAAAATTGTGCCGGGGGTCATGTAAGAGCCTTAACTGAGCCCTCAACTCCTGTGAAAGAAAAAAGTTGATCTAACAAATATTTCTACCATGGCACTGCTAGCTTTACGTAAAGCTGGCAGTACCATGCATTTCTGTAAACAAATGCAGAGCCTAATATTTGGCTTTTGGGTATTAAATGAGCCCTTAATTATGGCATAGGCCATAGGGCATCCGCGCCTGGTATCTTGTATTAGAATATTTTGGAATATTCTAGAATGATATAGAATTTTATTGAAGTTATTTATTTCTAAGATTTTTTGAAAATTCGAGAATGCTCTTGACTTTTCTAGATAATTCTGACATAGTCTCTTGAATGTGACCTTTTTTTAAAGTGCAAGATCGGGTATCGCCGATTTAATTCATGTTCCTGCGAATTCATCTGCGTGTCTCGAACTTGGTTGATGTGGTTTGGAAAAATTGCATTTCGACTTCTCCTTAGATCGTTAAACCAGGTCATTGTGCCGTGATAAGCGGAATAGGATGGAAATTGTGAGACGGTGGAGGGGAGTGGATTTTGATGTGGTGGGGATGCGCGCATTGTTAGGCGGCTTGGGCGACTTGAGTGGAGGGGTGGATGCCAAGGTGCGCTAATCTGTTTCTGAATGGATAAATTTCATCGCAAATAGCTGTATAATAATTATTATGCTCTGCGGCTGACGTTGTTTGAATTACAGTTAACTACTGCGAAACAACCCTATTATCCATATTTCGTTCATATATGAACGAAAGATGGAGAATAGCACTGTGAACTATAGAAATGGGGGTGGGTTGAAATTTGGAGTGCAATACCAGTGAATATCTGAGGCGGGCAAATCATGAAGCAGAATGAGACATGAACCTCGGCCGGGCTGAGCCGAGATAGAATCCGGCTCGGTCAACTCTGTAGGCTGAAATGGCGAATTTGTTGACTATGGTACGGGGGTGTTATAGGCAATGAAGGGTGCCAAATTAGTTAACCTACCCTTCACAGATGGCTCTCATATGCGAAGTATATAAATGTCGATGTTCAGCGTCCTCTGTGATAAGTACAGATGGGCAGTTACCGTAAATTATGAAATTTACAAAATTTATGACAAAATTTACCGTAAATCCGGTAAGTCGTAGTTTTCAAACAAAATACAAACAGTTGAATCATTATTTATGTCTAAAATGAGCTATTAATGAATGCACGAGTTTATTTTGCAAAGAAAATCCTACTAAAATTATTGGATCAAGGAAAAATTGACGAAGTGTCGAGTCCTCAACGAACATAACCTCGTTAACATAGCATAGTCATAGTCCTAAAGTGTCAGAATAATTTAGTTTCCTAGAGTTATAAATGAATAGATTTATTGTTTACAGCTGCATACAACAGAACGTTATTTCGCTCTCCTAACAAATTCCGATTTCTACATCTATACTGCAACCCCCAATATTATATTTTATTTTTGCGGTATCATTTCATTACTTCGAATTTAATTTATTTTATTAAATTAATTCATGAAAAATACGGACATCATTGTAAAAACATTGCTTTATTCTTAACCATAATTTTTTTAATTTATAGTCGCGGTTTTAATGTAAGTATATATATACATAAATCAGGATAATAGAAATTTTCTTGATTTTACAGTTAAAAAAATGAATATTTTTTTTATATATATTTTTATTTCATATACATACATCAGGATAACAGAAATTTTCATGATTTTCCAGTTAAAAAAATGAATATTTTTTGAGTCTTAGAATATTCATCAGGAATAGACATGTATATAATTACAGTGCAACCTCCGAATAAGACCGTGCTCGGGCTTGTAGGGGAATATAATTCTGAGAAATGAGTTACCCCCACCCGTGGTCCGAAATCGCCACAAAAAATTCTCGGCTCAACCTCCGAATAGGACCGCTTGCACTCGATGAATTTCGACGCTAGTAAAAACGAAACAAATAGCGGAGACATTGGCTCGAATTTTTTATAAATTCTTATGAAATTTTTTTTTAACAGTAATTTCATAATACAGCAGTATTTATCAGGTATTATGAGTAAGATCAAATGTTTATTTGAGGAAAAATACTCCATTTGTAATTTGTAAGAGGTAATTATCAGTATTTGAAAAAATGTATGTGATACTATTTTTTTTAGAATTGAATCAAAAAATATTTTATAACAAGGTTGCTGGATATGTTACTTTGTGTTACCTTGTTTGAGATGATTAAATATTTTTATTAATATATTCGTATAAAAAATGTATAAATATTAATAAGTATTAACAATAAATTAATGAAATTGATTACAATCAATTGAAAATTTCATTACTATACTATCATTCGAAGCATAAATTAAGATCCAAACGCAATTTCCACGCGCGGTCTTATTCGGAGGTTCGCCCCTGATTCTATGATGCGCGAAGTAGTGGGGGCAACTTTCAATCGAAGATAAGGAGAAGCGGTCTTATTCGGAGAGGGCTTCTTCAGAGGTTGCACTGTATTTTATTTTGACTTTCTTTCCTTCATATTATTGCATAACACCAGATTACAACTTAAGTTTGAGAGGTTAGGTTCCTTTAAAGCGTCTTAAACGTACACTGAAAAAAAAGAATTTCTGGAACCAAGAAAATGTATTTACTTGAATCCTATTTCTTAGCATCAGGAAAATATTCTGTAACAGTAGTAATTTTTATTTAAACCAGACACATATTTTGTTGGTCTAAAGAAATGAATTCTTTAACTATATTTTCTTGATTCAAATAAATATTTCTTACATTCAAGATAATTATTTCCTTGATTCAAAAGGTCTAGATTCATTTATATCTGATTAGTTGCTCAAAGAAATACTTATTTGATTCAATGAGTTCGATTCTTTGAATTGATTCGGACGCATTTGAATCAATTAATTTTGCATACTTGAATGAAGTACTGAAGCAGACGACGCGATTAACCGCCGCGGGTACTGCCTGCTTTTTTCATACACCCCTGCGTTGTTGCGGAGTTGGTCCGCCGACCACGCAGCGCCTTTCTTTCGAACCCCTCGCACTACCTGGTCTGATCTATAAGGAACGGATAAAGCGGGACTGCGGTGTATATATATATATATATATGTGTGTGCGTGTGTGTGTTGTGTGTTAGGCCCGAAGATAGTATTGTGCGTTTTAAACGTCCAGACCTAGGTTTACGTTTTTTAAAACAGCTTGAACTAAGTCTGTATATTTTAAATGCCCCAACCTATATCTGTTCATTATCAATTTGCACATACTTGGGTCTGGTCATAATGAAACGCCTGCAACTCCCTTAGAAAATTAAATAATCAAAAAGTCTTCTGATCAAAAATATTATGCCCATACAGTTCATGTATAAATGATTCTGAAAAATATTTTCAGAAATATTTTATTGAATTAGTTTTATAGAAGCCACGTAAATACTTTCACGTGACGATTATTAAGTAAGTCATCCCTTATTCGATTACGATTTAGAATTGTAACAAACATTAAATAAATATTTAGATAATAATACCATCTAAAAGATAGGTACAAAAAACTTGACCATTTATTTATGTACGATATTAGGCCAGTACGTTTCATAAATTGAAATATTAACAATTGAGCAATCATGGTTGTTCTTTAAACTCAGTATCGGCCTCTTTCGGAGGCTAGGAAGCAAGGGTTCCAAAGGTCCCGACAGAGGGAGCCGAAGAGACTAAGGCCGAAACTGTCTAAATTGATAATTATTCTTCTAATTACCTAACAAGAAGGAATACGTTATTTTCCTAATTTTCGTATTGACAACAATAATTTGGTACAGACATGCCCAGCTCAAGAGAAATTCCATTCGAGAACACATGTTCCATAAGCTCCATAAGCTCCACAAATACGAAATATCTTTAGGGGTGCTTCGGGATGACTAACTTTTCAATATAAAATTTTAATAGCAACTAGAGTTTCAATTATCTTATTTCATTATGTTTACATTTATTTTCAATGAATGTAATTGAAAAGAAAAGTTTACAAAGTGTTTCTTTGTTGTAAATTATTAAATATTTTAATTCTAGTAGTAGTATAGAATCTATATCATCAGTCGACCTACATTATAATGTATGTTAGGAATAAGCGAAAAACTGTAAACGACAACAGTAGATCATTGCTCAGTTTTGGCACTTGCATATCGACGGTCCCGAGCCATTTTGACATATCTCCAGCGAATGCATTAAAACTGTCATGTCTCGTTGTCACGCTGGAAAAGTATCGTAACTCCCAGCACCAATTCCATAGTGTCGTATCTCTTGATAGTATTCTAAAAGTGTCGTAACTTGCTTTTTGAGAAAATATTGATATTCATATAGACTATTGACCTGAAATTTTGTCAGTTTGATGGCAATATTATTCAATTTATGGAAAATTAATAGAAAAAATGTGACGTTATTGAAAGTTTCGTGAATTATGATTTTTCGAGTTTGTTCCATTCCATACTCTCGTAACTGTCGCCTAAAACATTTTCGAATTAAATGAAGTAACGTCTGAAGAGAAGACAGTTGAAAGAGTGTTATTTCTTTGAAATCTTCACGTTTAAATCTGTCAGAAATGGACATGTCATCATCGAAGAAGAGATTTTGAATGTAGATTTCAACCAAGATGAGCTAAAATTGTTATAATAGTCAACTGTAAAAATAAATCAACTTTGACTTGTAGAGTGCGTTTGAATCTTACAGAAACATTTAGTTGTTTTGTCAGAATTTTTTTAAACACAATTTTTCACCTTTGGATGTAATATTGAGTCTGAACTGTAAATTTATTTTTAATGGTAATTTTGTCAATTTTTTTTCGCGTAATTTATCAATAGTTCAATTATTTTCAAATACCAGCAAGGATGTAGAGTGATATTAGATGTGAATTATTTTATAAATTTCATCAATTGATTTCGTTGCGTTTCTAGAGCTTCTAGGAGACTTTTCGTTCAGTTATTCTAAGAATAAAAACAATAAATGTTTTATGAATTATAAATATAATAAAAATATATTATATTATAAATTAAATAAATTCGATTATCGAAAAAAATGGGTTTCATGGAAATAATACTTTGTTTTTTTTTCTGATTATAATAAACATTTTAAAAAAAATCTGCAGCATTTTGGAGTTTGTATAATACTTAACGTATATTTACTGACACGTTTTAATTTTTCATGCTTGAAAAATCGAGATACAAATTGATTTATTATTTTTAAATCCATTTTGAACTTTGGATTGCTCCATTCGCAAAAAGCAAAGAAAAAGAGTTACGACACTGTTAAAACACTATCAAGAGATACGATACTCTGAAATTGATGCTGCGAGTTACGATACTTTTACAACATGACAACGAGATACGACAGTTTTAACGCATTCGCTGGAGATACGTGACAATGGCTCGGGACCGTCAGTATGATATGTTACGCCTCCCCGAATACGTAAACATCTGCGTCATTTTTCACTTTCAATTTCACTAGCGCTTTCGCTTTCATCAGCCTATATAAACTACACTAAAGGCCCAGTGCGGCAGTCTGTTCGTATGATACGACGTATCGTAAGATATCTCTGTAAAACTTTAATAAAGTACCGCAATTCCAATCTGTTGGAATTGCTTCTCTCTAAATAGTCTTAATAACTATTTTTACGCACAACAGATATAATTACAGTAAACAATTTTAAAAATGAGTTCCTTCTCCTTTTTTCTTTCGTAGAAAATAATATATGCATTTTTAGCCATAAAACAGAATTCTCCACTATACGATTACGAATTACCATCTCTGGTATTAATCTTCCTTCCATATCCTCAACATTTTAAAATTTGAATGTTATTTCATTGATCATCCAATTTTCACTGAAAGCCATTATCGAACAAACCACCGTTCTTTTAACAAATATTTTAATTCAACTGTCTTTAAGTAGTGTCAATTGAGCAAGCCTTTTCAATAAACTGAACACATATTAAATAATGATGTATTATTATATATCCTCAGATTATTATTATCAAAATACATGTGGACTGTTTTTCAAACTTTATAGAAACGTGTAGAAAATCATGATATTCACAACAGAAAACGGTTTTGCGATGTAAATTCAAGGATATATTAAAATGTAACCTTGAAGCTGTTCACGAATATGTATGTATGTATGTATGTATATATATATATATATATATATATACGTTCTCTATCTGTCTGGCATGGGAAACCCTGTCAGTAGCAATGCTACAGCCAAAATAGCCGTCAAATTCATGAGAGAAAAGCTCAAGCCCTACCGGGACGACAACGCGAGGACACCTTCGGTAGGGTGGTAGCAGAGCGTGTTATATTATTATTATTATACCATTAAGGCATTTCCCTTTCGGGGTAGGCATGAATTGCTCGGTTGAAAAGTAGTAGCATGTGGATGGGTATGCAGGTATAGGGTAGACAGGTATATATGTGTCAGGTATATATATTATAGATTGATCTGGAATTCTCGTGTTATTCATTAAAATGACACGTTCGTTCTGCAACACTGCTCCAATCGAGGTTGCCTGTCCTGGCATACTACTCTAGCTTCCCTCACGTCCATGCATTTTCTCATGCAAGCTCTCGTATTTCTATGGCTTCTTATGTCTCTTCAAATTAATGTCTCATTCGCATATTCTAACCATTCTTTCGGCGGTCTAACCCTGGGCATTCTGCCATTTACTTTATCTCTATACACCTGCTTGATCAGGCATTCATCTTTCATTCTTTCAAGATGTTTGAACCACCTCAACTGATTTCTTTTCCATATGTATTGATATTTGTATTTGTTTTCACTCATGAAAAGTTAGCAGCTAGTATCTCTCGTGTGCCACATTCTTTGTGGATTGTCTCTTTTCGGACTTTGTCCATCAGTGTTTTCCCGCATATTAAGGGCGGAGGTTTTCATGCCAATCACGTTGATTTTACTCTTGTCCTTTTCTTGACATGTCCATGTCTCCCTACCTTATAGTACAGTTGGCACAAATATTGAACTATGTATGATCATTTTAGATTTTTTTGATATTTTTTCATCTCTGAGAATGGACCCTGCTCTACCGATAATCTTCTTACCCTCATTTTTGCGCCTACATAACTCCCCATCTATTTTTCCGTCGCTAGTGAATAGGCTACCCGGATATACGTACTTGTCAACTTGCCTTAGTCTCTCATCATTTAGGAAAATGTTGCATACTGTTTTCTCACTTTTTCCTTCAAGCACCAGGACCTTTGTTTTATTTTCGTTGATTTTGAGGATCATGTTCTTCCTGCTTGTATTGATTTTATTCAACATTCTTTGCAAGTCCTCGATTAATTCTGCCATGGCAATCTTGTCATCTGTGAAAGGTAACCCACGTACCTTCACTGTTTCGAGGTCTACACCTTCTTCGTCGATGAGGGCCACTCTTAGACACTTATCCATAAATATAATAAATAGCCATGAGGACATTACGAATCCTTGTCTAACACCCTGCATAATATCAAACAATTCACTCAGTTTCCCATTCACTCTAACACTCGCTTTGCTACCTGTATATATTGTTTTTATTGCTTGTAGGAGCCATCGCTGGACTCCGTACTCTTTAAGGACTTCCCAAAGTTTACTTCTATTTATCTTGTCAAATGATTTTTCTAGCTCAACAAATGCGCAAAAAACTTTCTTTCCTACTCTCAAGCTTTTTTCTGTGATTTATTTTAGGCTAAATATCTCATCTGTACATGATCTTACTGGCATAAATCCACTTTGGACTTCCCATGTCTTTTCTTCTGTAATTTTCATTACCGTACGAATAAGTATTTTTGAGTAAATGTTACTCACGGTACTTAGTAAGCTGATACCTCTGTAATTATTGCAGTTGCTTTTATCTACCTTTCTTTTATATATTGGTATGATAATCGCTTTTCTCGAATCGTTTGGGCTTGTCCCGTCTCGACACATAAATTTATTAATTCGCATAACCTGTGAGGTATGTACTCGCCACTGCAATTTGGTTTTCTAATGTATTATTTTCTATTTTGTAGTTCTGCTGCCCTATATCTTCACCTCCTAATAATTCTACAAAAGAGTCTTTCAAAGCGTCTACTATCATGTCTGTATCATATAGCATTTCACCTTTGCTGTTTCTCATGCTGACAAACTCTGTACTTTTACTTTCCCTCATCTGTTTAAATAATATTTTCATGGTTCCTTGAAAGTCATTTTGTAATTTTTTCTCTTCCTCTGTTCTGATTTTACCTTAAATTTCCTTGACTTGTCGTTTAACTTTCCTCTTTGTATGGCTGTAATCATGTTCAAGTCTGTTTCTCTCCTTATCGCTAAGACCTGTGATGTGCAACGTTCTCTCGTGTGCTTCCTTCTTTTCTTGTCGGGCTGCCTTAATTTCATCATTTCACCATGCATCACCATAGTTTTTTCCTATTACCGCCGTGCCATATATCTCAATCGCAGTTTTGACAATGATATCCCGTAACAAAGTCCACGCGCCCTCTATATCTTTATTGCTTCTAAGCGCCACCTAAGTTGCCTCATCTATGCGTTTGTTTATCTTATTCTGAAAATCTATACGCACTTCCGGTTTCTGTAAATTTTTAATTCTTTTTCATGGAGGGGGGGGGGGGTGATATTTTGAATGTAATATTGTATTCGTGTTCAATGGCTAGTTCTGAAAATAAATTTTGAGTTTCAACTCGATTTAGCCGTTAACGAAAAGAAACAAGCGTATCTAATTATAAAAAATTTGAATAACACAGGTCTTGCCGATTAATTGAGAATGAGACTAGAAAATTAATATAGGAACAAGAACACAAAAGTAAAAATACTAGTTAAAGATAGCAAGGAAAAATCAAAGCGGGAGAATGAAAGAAAATGGCAAATGCTTCCGGAGGAAATAAGAAATTACTTTATTGACAAGTGCGCAGGGACGAGAAGAAAGGAAGAACCAGTACACAGTTAGTCAGCATCAGAAATAGCAGAGGTGAAATAATATATAAGGTGGACGAAGTAAAAGACGGGGCTCAGAACAATTATAAGAAATTATTAGGAGGTGAAGCTGCAGATCAGCAAAACTGCGGCATACAAGACGATATGTCGGAACGCCTGATGAAAGAATTAATGACTCTGACATTAAGGATATAATTAAAAACTTAAAAATGGTAAGGCTGCTGGTGTAGACGGTATTCAGGCGATCTTTGCGCCAACATATAAAGGAAAGGGATATAAAAGCAAATGCAGTAATTACAGATGTATCAGCTTGCTAAGTATCGTAAACAAAATATATTCAAAAATGCTTATTAATATATATATATATATATATAGAGAGAGAGAGAATATAACTGAAGGGCCTATGACAAAGCCCCCGAACGCGTCCTCGGGTTGCGGATAGAGGGTCCCTGTACCAAGGGTTTCTGCTGAATATGGTTACAATAATTAATAAACTATCGATTGGCGCAAGAAAATGAAAATCGATTTTTTCCGCATTAGGTCCCTTTCTTCGCGGACGGTCACATATACACATCAGAGCGCTCGATTTCGTCCTCCCACGCTCTTCGTGTGACCGAGTCGATGCTGGTCGTGGCTATGGAGACAAACCAGTCATCTCAGGATTCGATCGGACGCCTCAAGGTTCTCAATTGATCGCGATGACGTTCCAAGGTGTCGATTGAAGACCGGAGCCCCGCTGCAGTCTCGTGTCTCATAGGTTGAATGTTGCGCAAAGCCACCAAGTGATCTTGTATATGTAGCCGTGGATGTTCAGAGCGAGATTCCAGCAACGCCCATGCTGTAGCATAATTAGCACCTGTTACCTGTAGATTGTCGACCGCTGACATAGCTTCGCCCTGGACATGGGACTTCATGTGAAACATGCGTTCCACATCGCTGAGTTGAGCGTTTCTATAAATCAAGACGCGAAAACGGTCTCGAAAGGTTTCCTAATCCTCTCGCTTGCCTGAGAAAAAGGGCACCTCGATGGTCGGTATTCGCTAACAAATGCGAGTTCGTGCAGTAATATATGCAAGTTCTATGTCCGCATACATGTTCTCGAAGTTGTCATTGTCGTTCGGAGGGAGCTGAATCAGCGCTAAATGATTTCCTTGAAAGGCTGACCAGTAAATTTCCAACATCTCGAGACGTACTTGTAGTGCTCCTGACGTCCAGTCTTGTATGTGGTGATAGAACAATTGGGAAGCAATAGCGACACGTGACGTGACGTGCTAGAGAAAAAGAAAGAAATAACGACGGAACCCGCTGACAATATCCTCGCTTATCCGAAGTAATTGTGCGTAGATGTTCAAGCTTGGTTTGTGACTCAAACATCGTCGCCATGTTTGAGAAGCGAAGGAGGAAGAAATATAGAGAGACGGATAGTTAGATTGGGCTTGACTCTTTCCCTTCGCCCTTCTTTTCCTTTTTTTTCTGTATTTTCGCCACACATTCTCGTATATCTTTGTAGCTCTGAATGCATGATTATAAAATGTTGCTAGCCGGAGATCGCTCGGCCGCGTATTTCTTAATTATAGTAAATTGTCTGCTTGTATATGAGAGAAATGAAAATAGTTCGATTGCTCCAAAAGTTCTTTTTAGGCGGGAGTTAGCTCGACCACATGCTTTTAATTGTTGCGTAATTAACGTAAGAGAATGCTTCTTCTTTTTTTTGCTCATCGATTTCGGGCGGGAGATCTCTTGACCGCGTGTTTGTTCACTGTGTTTTTGCAGAACTAGACAAACTCTATACAGACATTCTTTTGGCGGGAGAAATGCTCGACCGTATTAAATATTGCGTTAAAAATATTTCTTACATGATTGGAGTTTTATCCACAATAAATGCGCTCCTCAGAGTCCTCTCGATTTTTTCTCCTTTCCTTTGTCTTCCTCGACGCAGCAATTCACCTCCGTTGTTCGCTAAATCCGGCTTGCTAGGACCAATGTTGTTTTTACTGCGCGGGTCAGATGAGAAAGAAGAACTTTGTATGTGTACTAAAGGATTATATTGTTTCACTTCACTGATATTACAGTATAATTTGAGAAGATATCAGCAACACGTCCTCGCTACATCTAGTTGGGAGCGTAACTAACTGCCGACGAACAAAATGGAGCAGCGAGACAAAAGCGAGAGACCCCGAGCGCTGGCACCAACTCACGGCGACAATATGAACTTCAACATACCGCCCGCCTTGTTCCTTGAATGACACATACTGTCCGCCCACTGTGGAGGATGTGGTTCCAGGATTTGACTCGACGACGGTGACATCTTGAGTAAATGAAGGCTCTACGGGCAATGGAGCCAGTCTAGTGATGGGCCGCTTATATTCACTGGTTGCAGTCTTGATCGTAGCCACACGAACGTGTCCGTCTCGTCCAGGATGAATATTCAAAATTCGGGCTAACGGCCATTTGTCGTTGATAGAGAGCAAGCTGGGATCGATCACGATCACTAAATCTCCCACCTTTAAGTCAGTTCGAGAGCGAGTCCATATACCCTGTATATGGGTATATGGGCCCATATAGCCCATATACTCCAACGATGCCAAAACCGATCGCGCATGTCCTTGATCAGTTGTCAGTGCGTCAATTTGTCCAGATCCTTCTCCATTGTTTCGTTGCCAGGTATAGAAATCAAGGGTTCTCCCACTGCAAAGTGTTCTGGAGTTAACGCAGCCAAATCATCTGAATCCCCAGTCAGAGCGATGAGTGGACGACTACTCAACACCAATTCGATGCTTGCAAGTAAGGTGTTGAACTTTTCATAAGTAAGATTTTGTGGTCCAATGGTCCGTCTCAGATGCTCCTTCACCAACTTCACTCCTGCCTCCCGGAGGCCACCAAAGTGAGGTGCCCTGGGAGGGATAAAATGCCACATGCTTTCGTGAGTGGCAAGCGTGCCTGAAACTTGATTCCAGTCGACTTGCGCCTGACTAAAGGATTCTTGCAGTTCATTTTCAGCTCGACGAAAATATGTGCCGCTGTCACTCCACATATCTAAAGGTTTTCCGCGCCGACTGAAAAATCATGTTAATGCAATGATCAGGCTGTCAGTTGTCATATATCCAACTAGCTCGAAATGCAGCAACTTTGTAGTGAAGCACACGAAAACAACAATGTAACCTTTACTGGTGCGAATACCTCTACCTTTAGCTGTAAGAATTTTAAAGGGCCCTGCATAATCCAGTCCAGTGCATGAAAATGGTCGGCTGGTTGTGACTCGAGCTGAGGGCAAAGGAGCCATTACTTGGTCGACGGTGCGTGTTCTGATTTGAGCACATATGGCGCACTTGTGAAGCATGTATCGAATTTGGCCTTTTCCTCCGATTATCCAAGCTCGATGCATCGAATATGCGTACGTTGACCGGAATCCTCCGTGTAAGGCTCGTTGGTGGGCCCACGAAATTATCAGTTTGGAGAACGAGCAGCGCCCATAAACCAAGGGTGGATGTCTTTCGGAAAAACTCAAGTTGGAGTTCTGTAGGCGCCCTCCTATCCGTAACAGTCCATCTGAGTCTAGAAAAGTATTGAGTCCCTTTAACGGAGACTTTGCTCGCGGTGGATTTCATGATTGTAACCAATTCACTTCTTCAGATAGCCACAGTGCCTGACTGAGTCGCACGCAGACAAGAAATGTCGCCTTTAATTCCTTTGTATTGATGTATTTGGTGGCGAGCTCGGGGTGGATAGCTCGTTGGCGAATCTTGCGCCAACGCTGGACGATGCTTCGCGGGCCGTCGATCAAACGGCTCATTTAACAACTAGCACTTCCATAGAAACGGAACGAACCCCAGAATTAATCGTTATCGAATCCAATGACGATGTGAACACCATTGAGTCCGATGCCGATATTATTGTGGAGGGAAGAACGCCCTCGGAGATCGAGGACGAAATCTTTGAGGAAATCTCTAGGTTGGAGTTGGGAACGGAAAGGCGACTCTAACGGCTACCTTCTCTTAATTTTGGTCCCCTTCCTCCTTTTTAGATGTAGAATATTTTTAATAACATTGAGGGCCTTGCGGAAGTTCAGTCACTATACAGCGCATCGTTGAACGATACACATCGGTGCATCGTTCAAGCAGTTATCTACTTCATATCCTGTTATTAATCAATATTATATTTAGAATCTAGCGTTTTTCCTTTTGGACAAATAATAGATTATCGAATTGAATAAATTTCAATTTTTTTTTGTTATTTGCAAAATTAGGACTGCTTGATCAATGATCTGATGAGTGATTGTGAATAATACACTGTGAGAGAGATAGATAGCGGGAGTGACGCGTTAAAATGAGCCTTAATAGGCCGTTAATACCATCAATAGTTTAAGGACCTAGCTCCTCTCTTGGTTTGATTGACAAAAGGCTGGACGAATATGTCAAGATGGTGTTGTATTTGTAAATAGTTTCAACGATTATAGTTGTGATTTAAGGTGTTTGACTTTAACATTATTATATTTACATCATATCCCCACGTTCGACGGTAGAATGCCTGTACTTAAAGAATTTTTACAAGATGTCGCGAATGGGGCAGTATACGTTACGGAATCGACAGAACCATCCTTCATAAAAATCGTTCTCAGTAAATTAAAGTGAATCGCACGGGAAAGTGTTCGCGACAAAGAATTCAGAGAACTACAAGAGCTGGTTACCCATTTAAAGAAATGCTTTGCTCCCACTAAGAAGTACCAGTGGTACTTTGATGCCATTGTAAATCTGCGTATGAAACAGACTGAGAGTGTTAGTGATTATTATGATAGAACCTTGGGGCTTCTTAGTGAAGCAAAGCATTCCTTGGAAGAAAAATATACAGAATCAAGTGATAAGACGACTACCTTGATGAAGCCAGTCACGGATTGCGCTCTTGATGCTTTTATTCGTGGATTACAGGACGAAATGTCAACATTTGTCGATACAAGAAACCCTCGGGATATTAATGAAGCTTATGAATATGCTCTTTATGTGGAGGAACGACAGAAATACGCTGAAAAGGCTAGGGTGGCTTCGGCCTCGACCCATCACGTCACACGACAGGATCGAACTCTCAAACGGGGCAGATCACCTAGCCCGTATTCTAAGCAGCTGAAAAACATTGACAAATGAAAAAAAATCAGAGAAAGCAACAATGGGAACGCAATCGCCTAATGTGCAGTACTTTCCTCCATTTTACCCACCTTTTTCTAATCAACCTTCCCTGTACTCTCATCCATATCCACCACAATTTCAGTATCCTTCGATGTATCCTCTCAACTTCGGGTATCCTTTTCCCGTACAGTATCCCACTGCAATGCATAACAGAACCAATAATGCTTCTTGGCCTCCACCCAGTCCACAACATGGGTCGAGACTGATGTTACCTAAGCCTGTACCTTTAAACTACTCGCAGGCTCGTTCTCAGGACGCCTCAACGAGCCCAATATTAAAAGAGCGTCCCAAGACAGTACAATTTTTGGAAAACCAAATCAAGTTTACAAAATAGGATACCAAAAGGAAGACTCTTCCGTCATCCAACTAACCGCGTGTGAGTTTCGTGAAGGAAGGGCTTTGTTGTTGGTAGATCCGGGGTCGGACGTAAATTTGATTACGCTCCAGACATTGCATGGTCATCTAACAGTAAGTGACGAATTGATTCAGATCTCAAGTATAACTGGAGAATTAGTTAGTACTCATGGAACAATATTAATTGAACTACTGGACGACTCCGTGTAATTTCATGTTGTGCCCAACGATTTTCCTCTCTCTACCGACGGAATAATCGGCCGTGCATACCTTCGTCCGGAACAAGCGCAGTTGTCATTTAGACACAACACCCTAGTAATTACATCAAGGCCTATTACCCCGATACCTTTCGTTGATAATGAATCACAATTAGCACGAAAGAAATTAGAAAAGGAAATTAAGCCATTTTCTCGGGTTTTAAAACTAAAAGCACGTGTAAAACAACTAGTACCTTTCGACGTGGCGAATCAGGACTTATCAGAGGGATATCTCCCCTGCGTAGAAGCACCAGAAGGAATTTACATAGGGGAAGGGATCGTGAAAAACAACGATGGTATATGCTACTCATATGCCTACAACACTACTGAAAGCGATATGAACTTCGATATTCAACAAGAGGACATCATCCCCTTCGAGTACTGCGAATTCCCAGAAGCAAGCTCCGAGGAATCGGAATCCGAATATAATTTGCAGAACGAAAAAGGGCATGATCCTGTGAACCAAACAGAAAAAGTCATTAGTAGCTTACACGTAGCTCATTTAAATGAACTTAAAAAGAACTTAGTTTTTGCTAGGGCTAGGGACTTCCCGGACATATTTCATCTTAATGGGGAAATGGTTAGCGTAACTCATGAGGTTCAGCACAGAATTCCGACGACTAATGATATTGTCATCTCGAAGAAGCAAAATCGTCAGGCGCCGGAAGCACATGAACAAATGGCCATACAGATTAATAAACAACTTAAAAGTGGAATACTTGCTCTGTCAAAATCACCATATAGTTCACCGGTGATGATTATTCCTAAAAAGCTTGACGCTTCAGGAGAACGAAAGTATCGTGTGGTATCGACTATAGGGCTTTAAATGAGAAGGTGATAGGCGACGCATATCCATTACCCAACATTAGTGATATACTACACAGGCTGGGCAAAGCCCAATACTTCTCTGTATTCGACCTTGCAAGTGGGTATCATCAGATTGAAACCCATCCTGATGATACGGCCAAAACAGCTTTTTCAACTCCAAGGGGTCATTTTGAGTATAGACGGATGGCTATGGGTATAAAGAAAGCCACCGCTACATTTCAGCGATTAATGGACACGGTCCTCAAAGGAATGCTAGGAGCTGAATCTTTTGTTTACTTAGATGACATCGTTATATACTCCGAAACCCTGGAAGAGCATGATAAAAAGGCCAGAAGACTCTTCAAGTGATTACGAGAAGCTAATTTAAAACTACAACCGGATAAATGTGATTTTCTTATATATATATATATATATATATATATAGAGAGAGAGAGAGAGAGAGAGAGAGAGAGAGAAATTTATATTAGAGAAATATCAAGACGAGATTAAATTAAATAAAAGACTTCGTCGAAATTATAAAATTTTGGCCCGCATACTTCGTGAAGTACAAAGAAAGGAAATTGTCACTGTTTTCAATGTTTTTATCATATGTACGTAGAAAAACTGTGCGTCTGATTTGAAATGGATTCGGTCCATAGACATGCATTTCAATTACATTGTAATATTTTCAAGAAATATTAAGACCAACTTGAATGAAATTGAAAATTTCATCGAAATTATAAAATTTTGGCTCGCATACTTCGCGAAGCACAAAGAAACGAATGTTTACTGTCTACTCAATGTTTTTATCATATGTACTTACCAAAACGTTTCACTGTGCACACTTAAATTATTATAAACAAACGTTTCTTCATTGCTAATGTATGTCACAAAATGCAAATGTAAAAAATGTCACTGTGTGAACGGACTAAACGGTGTTGGCAACGTCAACGCTTTGTCAAACCTGAGAAAATGGTACAGGTGCATAAGATGCAGCATCTCTAGTCTAGATTTAACCTGCGGAGGGTACAATACGGTGCTTGGACAAAAGAAGGTGTTACCTGTGACTCTTGGTCACTCCATCTTCGCTTTCTCTTCTATTGAAGTGGAGTCGAAAAGTTCAACTTTATGTGGATTACTAGTTAGAAAACAGAAAAATAGGAAAATCGAAAAATTACCAAAATCTGTTTCAACAAAACATCACGCACTCACTATAATGGACAATACATTTTTAATTCAATACCCATCTCTTCCAATATTAATTAATTAAGTCGAAAACAGTAAGACATTACTTCAGTACATTTCCTTAAAATGTTGAACCTGCGTTTAACAAACAATAAAATTTTCATTTCATACACACTTCTTAAAACATGATTACACAAACCTAATAACAATAAAACACATACACATACACAGAACTCAGAAAGAGGGCCTCTTGTGAACCAGATTGGGAAGATAAATTCGGTCTGCTCCTAGATGATCTTTCCTTTAGGGAGAAAAGTTGTGGACTTAGGGTTTTTACGCCTAAGAACTCAAAGTTTCCCAAGAAAATTCTTGAAGAGAGTTACAATGCAATACAAGAGAAGAGAGTCTCTTTCTTCCCTTGAGGTACTCCCCAAGAACTGTTGCGTCTGCCACGCAACACATCAACTCTCGTTTTCCACTTGCGCAACGCTTTTTATGGAAGCGTTCCACTTTCGTCTCCCACTAATCGCGGTCCCGCGATAGTGGGAGGCCTCGGAGTCTGCGCTCTTTCGTTGCTCCTACGCAAAGAAACTTTACTCTATATTTCCGAGCAGGCAAGGAGTTTTACCTAAGAGAAGGCTCTTTAGCTGTAACCCGCTGGTTACAACTGCCCCTCATTAAAGTTTGAGCAAAAGACAATAAAAGAAATATAAAACTTAATGTTCGAAGAAAATACATACAAAACGTGAAATAAGTAGTGAAAATACAATGAAAGACAAACTAATTTTGAGGATTAAAACAATAGCTAAAGTAAATTACAGAGAACGTAGTGGGGGTTTAAGGTACCTCACCTTCCATTCGACCAGTCTTTTGCGAAAAGTTTAACCCATCATTGTCATACCCATTATTTCGATTCGCATTCTTCAACGGGTCCTTGAATCGGCGTTCCCATGTTTCCGTGAGCGTCCAGTCTTGTGGGGTGACCGTTCGTGATACCTGTCCCAGTCTTTAACGGTCTCATTGGGATGCGCTTGCCAGCGGGCATTGACAGCTTTCTTTTCTACCGTGTCCGTCCTTTCTGCGGCTGCTTGTCGTTTCAAGGTTTCTAAGTTTTCTCTTTCAATGTCCGACATAGCATTTTCCTCCACCTCATTCTCAAGTGGTTCAGCTTTCGAGACCTTTTTTGAGGCCTCCTCTTCTCTGTTCTCCTTTCCTTCCTCCATGTGGTGGATATTTTCTCGGTGAGTCAATGCGTTGGATACATTGCATGCCTTGACCAATACTTTTTCTCCCACTGTATATGTCACGCCCTTTTTGTTCTTGTTATCACGGGCCAGTTTTTTCTCTCTCTTCTTTCTGATTTTATCCTTGATTGTCGCTAATTGATCGTCTCGGTTGGTCGGGGAGTGTGGAGGCAATGGTGGTAGCAGGTCGATCCACCATCTTTTGGGTTTCCGACCCCATAGCGCCTCGTAGGTGGTCACCTCCGTTGTGTCGTGGTGGGACTCATTAATGATGGTCTCCACATTTTCTAATTGGGTAAACCACGTATTATGTTTGTCCGGTGGGAGGAGCGTACGGAAAAGTCGGGCGAGTTCTCGATTTACTATCTCAACCATGTTGGCCTGTGGGTGCCTAATGGATGTGAGAATCATTTGAATCCTCCTTTCTTCCAGAGACTGGCGCCATTTTTTGCTGGTAAATTGCATGGCTCTGTCAGAGAGCACTTTCTAGGGCGCACCGACATTTTCTATGAACTCATCCAATCGTTTTATCGTGCTCTCACTAGTGGCTCGTTTCACTGGATACAATTTCGTGTATTTAGTGAAGGTGTCAATCATTACTAGTAGATGTTCAAATCCATATTTAGTTTTGGTGAGTGGTCCAAAGAAATCTATGGAAATGAGTTCTAGCGGTGATTGCGATAAAACCGGCTCTTGTAGTGCCTGTCATGCTTGCGTGGAGATTTTGTTGCGTTGACATGAGTCGCATGTTGCCAATACGTTTCGCGTTAGTGTCGCTAAACGTGGACTATAGAACGTCTCCTTCAACATCCTATATGTTTTCTCCTTTCCCGGGTGGCCATACGATACATGACAATCTTTTATTAAATCTTTTGCACATTGTACAGGTACGCAAACACGCTGTTCACGCCCATTTACGTGATACAAGATGTCATTCAAGATTTTAAAGCGTTTTTTCTCTCCATTGTGTCGAACAATTTCTTTTCGTAGGTTGATGATCTTCTTGTCTTCTTTTTGTTGTTGTGGCATGTTTCTGATCTTCCTGTCTACGTCTCGAGTCCATTCATATGTGAGATCGTTAATCACAATTCTGGTTTCTCCACGATTTCTCTTATAGCTTTCTTCATCGTGTAGGCGACTCAGAACATCGGCCATTACATTTAAATTTCCCGGTAGGTGCTCGACTTTTATTTTATAATCTTGAATTGCCAAGATCCATCGAGTGAGACGTGCATTTACGAATTTACATGATTCAAAGAAACCAAAATATTTGTTTCACGCATCAATGAATTACTTATTTAAAATAGAATGTTTTTTAATTCAAAAGCTTAAAATCATTGAAATAAAGAAATATTTCTTTGGATGCGAAAGCGAGATTCAAGGAAACTAGGTTCTCAGTTTTAAAGATATCAATTCCTTGAGTAAATTATCTCATATTCTGAGACGAAGAAATGTTTCTTTATTTTAAAGAAATAGCACCCAAAGAAATGATTTCTTTGATTCAATGCACGAGTTTATTGCTTCTAAGCAATATTCAGTACAATGAAGTAAACGGGTTTCATGGCTCAAATAAATGGAATCAAAGAAATGCATTTCATTGGATTCAAAAATTTTTTTTCAGTGTGGACAAACGATCACAGATTAAATCAAATTTAGCGAAAGAAAACTACCATTCATGAAAAAAGTCTAGTATATATGAGTTACGGTTCTGACATACGAAGCCGCGATTTTTTCAATTCACAAATTATATTTTACAGGCCTCAGATCTTGTTACGGTGTAAAGACTTTTCTTTTATAACATATACGCGGAATGTTTTATTTTTAATGCATGTATACTGTACAGTGTGTGAAAAGTAACGAAATTTTGAACAGTGCAAAAAAATGTCCCGAACCGTTACGCCTGCGCTCTGTGAAAAAAATTACTCTTCTGCACGAATAAGTGACGACAAACGATTGATTGCAAATAGCGAGTGAATCAATCCAACTGATAAATGACCATACTATTGATTTCCAGTTCAAACATTTTCCGCACAGTGGAAAATGTTCGTAAAGAAGGGAAAATATGGACACCTGTAAATTTACGCATAAGGCAAAAAAGAAACAATCCTTTTTAATAAAAGCTTTTAATATCCAGATGATTTTTCTGAATTCGAGAAACCGAAAAATTGAATAAATTAAAAAAAAAATTTTTAATCTAATTGCATTTTGAAAAATATACAATTTTGAATGCTTACTTGAAATCTTTCACCCAGTCACTTTTTCTACTTTTGGTCATTTTTATTTCTTAAGAAGTAACTTGTGGTTCTTTTTCAGCATTTGAAAATAAATTTGTAAAACATATTCTGTTTCAGATTTTTCACTTTCAAACATTCCAATGCTATATTTTGAATGTGTCAAAACATAATTCTTTAAAATTAAAATGGTTCAATGTTGAACACTTGGAGTTGGAAATTGTTGAATTGACTTTTTAAAAAATGCAGTTGTGAATGCCTAGTACTGAAGTTTCACAACCTGATAATCGAAATTCTTTATGTAACGCAGGCATGATTTACTGATTGTATCAGCCCTTTTAAGTTATAAAGTAGCCGTTTATACAAAAGGAGGAAGGACAGCAAATGCGCATGTGCGGCGTGTGCGGAGTACAATTATGATCATCAGATGATTCGCGGTCGCCCCTGTACGATTATGAAATGCGTCAGCCTAACCTCAAGTGTCAGACTATTTCACTTTTAGGTACACAATATACTGTTCATTTGTTTGGCTTTGATATTGAAAATTTGGTAGTCTGTTCAAATTTTATTGAATCGACAAGGTAAGCCTTTTAAATATGGACTTGCAATTATATCTATATTTATAAATGTTTAAGCAGTGAAGGTTATAATATCAATCGTCGTGGGTTTTTTCTTACTGTGCTATTAGTTACTACCTAACAATCAACGCGTTGCAATAAATTGCTGAATTTAAATCCTGCAAAGTCTCTTAATTCGTAGCTCACTGGAATAAAAGATTCCAAAGTCACGAAAAGATTCTTTTTCAACTTCTGGCCTTCACGTCAACGCGAAATTCCACACGGGATAAGAACAGAATATAAATGTACTGCAGATAGCAAATTACGTTGAAACCTGTACATGACAACATGTGTTCCTGATTACATCGAGAAAAGATAAAATGCATCTTTTTGCAGCTTGTTTATATATTAAATTGTGCATGCACTACAATACTAATCCAAGACATTTATCCTCCTGCTGATGTGGAAATTTACTACTGGCTCTTTACTGCGTTAAACTATTTACGGTACTGGTTCAGTACTGGAAATAACCTTAATCATAACTATATTCTCTACTGAGCCAGGACCGTTCACATGCCAGGCTACAGGCTACAGGCAGAGCAGAACATAGTTATCATTAGAGGTTTGCCAGTAATGGATGCTACAACAATTTTCACTCGAGTAAAACTGACTAATAGAATAAAATGTTGATCAATTTTAAAACGATTGCAAATCTCGAATGAGAACAAACACGAATTTGTTTCTTTACTGTTAACTGATACCATAGTCAATTGATCGTCCTGAATATTCAGAACTTCCATTAGAAGAATTACCAATCAGGTCGACTTTATCAATAAAGACAGGACAACACATACACATCGGGTTTAAAATCATCGAACGAAATATCACCTGCTCGTGAGGTTCGATTGACAGATTCGTTAAAACAGACCATTATTTATTTGAGCTAATCGTTTAAAATTCGAATGGAATAAGGTCGACAAGATCAAGCGAGATCGTTCGAAGTGATCGAAGTTGCCTCGGAGATCCATTCTTAATCGACCTCGCTGACGGGTTCGCGATCGTCCCACATCGGGCCTGAGAAACAGAGACGCCTGTCTTTTTCCATCGTACGTACGTGCCGGGCGGATGATAATCGTAAGAATTTTTTTTGTCTTTTCTTATAATTTTTGCTCACACTTAGATCTCTCAAAAATGTAATGCTAAATTTTCCTAAAAGTTAAAATTCTAGATCTGTCAAGAATTGCATTACAAAGGTTATTTTGAACCCCATTATTTATTTCAACTTGCTGTGTGCCATTGGTTTATAGGTATTTCGTATTTCGCGGGCGTGCTTGAGAAGAGGAAGGTCGGGTCTCCCAGAATTTGGGAAAGAAAATAAATGTAAAATGCTAAAGTTTGATTATTTGTAACAGTGTAACCTGAAAATCGGAAAGAAAATAGAAAATAATAAAAGATAATAATAAGAAAGGGATTAATTTAATGGTTTTCACTGAATTTTATAATAATGTTCGAATATTTTTCTAATCAATCGAATCGCAAGCTTTCGGAAAATAAAGCACTAACCGCCCAGTCAGTTAACCGGTCCATTTTCTTTGCGCGATTACTTTTTTTGCAATATTTTTCCGTAAACACACTGTTTGAACACCTTTCTTTCTTTTATAAATTCCCAATCAAAAATTGAGAATCAACTTTAAAGACAAAGGCGGAATCCCAGTGAAATATTTCTCGTAGTTCTCTTACCTTAAGATCATTCACTCCTCTAGCATTCCAAATACCCAGTCTCCATTCATCGCCTGAAACTCGGCCTTTACGTTTACCGTGTGTATGCATTTCGGCAATCAAAGTTTCAGTCCATTCCGAGGCTATCTTATTGTTTGTATTATTCATTGTTTAAATTGTGCACCCAACTACCACCTTTGCGCGTAAATTTTTTTGTTTGCGAGTCGAAAATTATGTCCAAGTTAAGAAGTGAGTCCCACCAAAACTTCTGTTAGGTGGGGGGGGGGGGGATAGGAAACCGAGAGTCGCGGAAATTATTTGTATATCAATATTCTTAATTAAATTCCTCCATTTTATAAAATAAATATAATAAGGCGTAAATGACTGATTCAATCAATCAAAAGTGACTGGTTTAATCAGTGACAGGTACAGTTTATATCGGTCCAAATGACTTATCATATCAATCGAAATGAGTGATTTAAACAGTCAAAGTCACAGTCTAAATTAGTCAGAAAGACTGCTTACATCAATCAAAATGACTGATTTGGTCAGTCACTCAAAATGACTGATTCAAAAAGTCATTTTTGACTGATTTGGCGGTCGTCGAACCCGCACTGTTTGAATCAGCCAAAATTGACTGGCAATCAGTCATTTTTGACTCATTCAAATTTAGAGTCTAGTACGCTCTAGCATTTGCCTTCACGCCCCAGCGTGTGATTTTTTTTTATTGAGAATTAAACAAAATTCCAAGACTAGGTACAAATTTCCGACCATTTCTCTGTTTCCTCCCGGTCTTAAAAAATTCCCGGTCATTTACTGCTTTCTCAGTCCAGTAGCCAACCTGGTTTTCAATTTTAAGCTATTATACAATAACGGGTACGAAAGTTATATTTCTTATAGCTTCTTACCAATTTTTTTAAAAGGATAAATTATCTACAACTTGACCTATGATCGTCCTACCTAATCCAGTGTTTGAAAATAAATATATGATCAAATATAGACATTTGTTTGAAATTATTTTATAAGCTAGCATTCATAAAAACGGTATTTTTTGAAATTTGAATGAATAAATTACCCTTAATCAATTTCATAAAAAGTTACGATTTTCTATATCTCATAAGTATAAATATTAAATATGCTCTATAAATCTGAATTAGTGAAAATTTCACTAGTTAAATTAGTAAATGTATGTTTCACTAACAAACTAGTAATATTTTGAGGTTTTATTTTTAAAATAGTGAGTATTTTACTAATAAATTAGTATAAGTTTTACTAATATCCATTAGTAAACGAGATTCACTATTATTTAGTAACTTCGCTGTACTAATTCTTTAGTAGCCTGGCGCGATCACTAACAAATTAGTGAACTGTAAGAATTTCGACCCATTTGAAATCACTTTATTATCTGGCATTCCGCGCCACTCGATACCACGCTATTTCAGGTTATGCATTCTGTTACAGCGAAGTCACAAAGATTTTAATTGTAGTTAAGAAGTTTATTAATGAAACGATCTATACTGCTGTTACTGAGTAAGTACAATGATCAAATATATTATATATTAATCTGATGATTGAAGTTAATGATATTATAATATAATATTAAACTTACTATGATAATTCTAATACATAATTTAATTTTGAGGTTACGGTAATCAAAACTAAATTTTGAATTCCAATCATACAAGAAACCGTTTGGAATACACAGGATGTATTATATTAATAATGTCTTTTGTTTAAGTTATTGTTAGACGGATCATTGTATTTTTCCAGCGAAAATTTGCAAATGCTTCGACGAGGCTGCAAAGTTCACCGCACAATAGTTGGCGAATCAGCTGTATTGCAACGACATGAACTACTAATTGCATAGTGGGATTTTACTAATTTCATAAGTGGACAATTTCCATTAATCAAATTAATAGTTTTCTACTAATCGTTAGTGACCGACTTGTCTCTAATTGAATTAGTGAAATTTCACTAATTCAAAGTTAGAGAGTGGCATAGTAATGCATCTGGAATTTGCATGCTAGAAAATTCTCGAGAGAATGAATGACATAATGACTGTAGTAATCACTTAAATCTAAGAACAAAATTCTTGCGATTATATTTAATTAAAAATTTAAATTTCATTAAAAAAAAATTATTCCTTTACAGACCAGACCCCTTTATAGGGTAAATAAAAATTATTTTTTGAAACTGTCATATATTTTTTTACGTGAATACTTGCAAAAAATTATACTTCTGTAAATTGTTGACTAATTGATACGGCTAGGACTTCATAGCGGGTATTTATATATTTAGTCGGATACTCGGGGACCCGGGTACCCGAGATAACGGTTATTACTCAAGTACCCGAGTGCTTCCAAGTTTTGCTGAGGAAAGACGACGCCGATCCCATGAAAAAATGCACCCCACTGGTTTTTTACACTTGCTTTCCAGTATAAAAAACTGAATTCAAATATCGCAATTTGCACGAAGAGAAAAAGAAGCACATACTTCTGTCAAATTGTAAATGATTACAAATATTTCAACTAACTATCTCTAATTTGAATCACTGCATTATCTTCATTAGAACTGAAGATAGTACAGTTGTATATTTATCTACAAGAAACGATCAATTTGTTATATTCTGCAAATTTTTTAACGGCAATTTGTTTAGAAATGTTTAAACTACCACCGTGAATTGTTTCAGACTTTTTCAATAAAAAACTATGTTCCAAAGTTCCCTGTCGTTGAAAGCTGTCCTTTACTTTTTATCAGATTTTCGGGTCTGTAAGCTATACATTTTTTTTTGGCATATTCGTTACAAGCTCTTTAACGTACAACATTTTGACCTTTCAAATGATCCTTCATTCATTGAGCTACAATTTTTTCTTCACTTACTTTTTTAACGTCAAAGCCAAAGGACTCGAATTTTCTCGCCGATAGCAGTATTTTTTTAAATTACTCGATTTTTTGAAACTCACTTTCGTCTCAGACAAATCAAAATATGAAAGTTGATGGAATATGGAACATTTTAGTATCTGTCATGCAGATAAGTTAAAAAATGCAGATACATAATTTCTTGTTTGCACCGCAGTAGACACTTCGTTAAAATAATGGCCGAGTCTTCACGTACGGACCTGACAAGGAGAAGGGGAAATGGGTTGTGTTCGAACGCATAGACACAGTCTAAAATTATTATTATTATTATTATTATTATTATTATATCATTAAGCCGTTTCCCTTTCGGGGTAGGCCTGAATTGCTCGGTGGTAAAGTAGTGAGAGTAGTATGCCAGGACAGAAAAGTTTGGCGACAAATAGTTTATAAAAAGAATGTGAGTAGAGTGAATGAAGCCTGACACAAAGGCCTTGGATACTAATGGGCCTAAGTGAAGAGCCACACATAGCAATTTTGCGAGACTCTCCACGTGGAGTGATCGCTAGAGAGATTGATCAGCAGCCTGGGTCGGAGCAGTGTTACCAGCAAATTATCCTCTGTTTGGTGATATTTGCTTTCCAACAGCCAGAATTTACGTGAAGTACTACTCTTGGTACCCTATGTCATCCATGCTCCACAAGAGTCTTATCCATGCTATGGACATAATGAAAAACAGCTTGTTGCCTGGTCGGAATGCTTGGTGAAGAAGCATACGGAACACGTAGTAAAAACTATAAACAGTACAGACGCGATCTTATGAGAAAGCACATCCGCTGGGTCACTTTGATTGATTTCTTCTTTAGAGTCATGGATTCCTCCGACCCAAAAATTTTAACTGCAAGCTTCAATTCGCGGCGTCAAAAAAACAAACACTTACTGCTCCCCGACGAAGTAAAAAAGTTATTATTACTAATCTCTTCAGAAGAAGATGTAACAACGAATTCGTCAGGGATATCGGATGTGGATGATATGAAAGAAATAAAAGATGATGAAGCCGAGCAAAACTTAACTAGACTTCCCGAAATGTATCAGTTATTAGACGAACTCCAATTGACCGACGAAGAAGAATTTGACGAGGACGGAGATCAGTAATGAGAGGCAAGGAGACTCATTTCAAAAAGCACCCCGATTTGTGAGAGGCAATGGGACTCACATTAATTAAGCATCCCAAAAAGAGGTCTAAAAAGTACTGCAACCTCCACATGGTAGACCTTGGACATTACAATTTTTGCAGGCTAACTGCAGGTGTACAATGAAAAAATTACCTGTGTAAAACTCAACTTTCTCAAATACTCCGTATCAAAATTCATGCGAATATGCAACAAATTTTCTGATTTCAGTTCCTATATTACATTTGATATTTTTGTTTTGTTACTTTCGACGTCAAATTCTAAATTAGTTACTTCAGGAAACCCCTTGTACTAAGTTTTATACATTTATCTGAAAATTCAGAAATTCTAGGCGCTTTATTGAATCAGTCATTATGAATTAATAGCTTTGGACGTTAAATTGTAAATCAGCAGCCTTAAAAACTCCCTTCGTACTAAACTTCGTAAAAATATGTGAAAATTTAGAAATTTTAGGCGCCATATTGGATCTGCCAATTTGAACCTATAATTTTTAACGCCAAGTTCGGAAACAGCGACCTCAAAAACCCTCTTACACGAAGTTTTATACAAATATGTGAAAATTTAGCAATTTTAGCACCATTATGGATCCGCCATTGTGATTTTACGAATTTTGACATCAAATTGGAAATCAGCGACGTCGAAAACCCCCTTATACCAAGTCTCATATAAATCCAACTAAATGCTGAATTTTTGCCACTTTTGGTAGTCTCTCAGTACTGTGGACCCGCCCGAAACTTTAGTTTCGTCAAGTTACGTTATCCAAAAAGTACCGATTTTTTGTCACCTCTTCGTTACGTTTTAACAGATGGGAACAAAATTAAAAACGACCCTGCTTAAAATGTCGGGTAGGACCCGGTTAGAAACCAGTTATAAACGGGTTCTAAACGGCCCAAACCCCGCCTTAACCGCGCCAGGGTATAACCGACATCTAACCAGGCTCTATCTGGCATTAGACAATATTCCTATCCGGTTTCTAGCTAGTTTGTAAATGGATTCACAGTGTGCCTCAACTGAATTCAACCCAAAAGGGCTTGTATATGCCGCTTTTTTCTGAATATACTTCTGGGATGCCCCACGATCATTTTGAGCCCAAAAAGGAAAAAATCGCTTAAGCCCTTTTTGAGAAAACTCTTTTTTTTCTTCTGAAGATGCTAATCAACATATTTTGATGAAAACAAGTCAAACGTGAAATTTCATTGGCTCAAACCATTCAGTATGGTATCCAAAAACGGCGACAGATGCTGAACATCTTACGAGAACTAAAACCTTACAATATTTTTGAAAAATTGTGAAAAGAGTAGGTGAAAGTTGCCTGTAAGTTATTTAAAGAAGACTTAATTTTGAGTGGATCTAAGAAAAACAATGCTCTAACTGTAATTAGAACCAAAATTATGGCCTTCCGAATATGTCCCTTTTTTACGAAATTTTGTTCAACATCAATTTGTACATTCTCATCCAGAGAAGGTATTAGATTCGTGTAAAATTTGATCCCCCTGTTTTTTGTCAAATGTCCACGTATTGAGACCCCCTGAACCCAAAAAACAGGTTTTTACGAATGTGTCTGTCTGTCTGTCTTTCTGCCTGTATGTATGTATGTATGCATGCATGCATGCATGCATGCGTGTATGTATGTATGTATGTATGTATTTATGTAGGTCTGTCTGTGAGCACGTAAAATTTCGAAGGAATTGACCTTTTGGATTGGCCTTTGCTATACTCTCTTAGTCTCGTAAACGAAAGGTCAAGTTTGTCAGTCAGCTGTTTCGGATGAAAATTCAAAAAAGTGAGCGCATTTGAAAATTTTTTAGGCCTTTTTTTCACAAGTTGAAAATTATATGTGCGCCTGTTTATAGTACTCAAAAAGTTAAACAATTCACTTTCATGACATTTTTTGATAAATTGAAAATTTTCAGACTTACAGCATTTTAAAAATCCAAACGAGGAAACGAAAATTAACATTTTCAGCCAAACAACGCAAGACACGGAAAAAAGTCTGGATGAAAAAAGTATTTATTTTTGCACGCACTACGAAATCATCATAACGACTTTTGGAATTTCCATGAAAAATCGAAAATTCTCATTTTTATTGCACAAAAAATTATGAAAAATCAAAGATTTTATTTCACGGTCTAACTATGCAAGATACGACAAATTATGATTCGACAAAAACTGTGCACTCCAAACAGATCTACAAATTTGTTATAGGTCACTTTTTGATAGGATGTGTAGTTTCTGTTTTATTCGAAAAAAATAACATCACTAGTGACAAAATGGGCCCGAGTAGTGGGCACATTCTCATCAAATCTTTGATTATTTCATTTTTTTTCATCTTGTTAGTGGATTTTCAAAATATTTAATATTTTCATGTCCTCGATACTATTTGTAACGATTAAAACAGTAAAATAACCATCATTAATGCTCATGGTACTTGAAAATTCGTATTTTTACATTCTCATCCAGAGAAGGTATTAGATTGTATTATATTAATTATATATATATATATATATATATATATATATATCTGTATCTCGCGCTTCGATTTCGATAATGTATTTATCAAGCGTTATGCGCTCGTTCATTGTACATCCCCCACATTGTTGCATAGCATTTTTAAAATTAAAGGTCAAACAACTGAAATTCAGTGATTGTAAATGCTCTTTTATCAAAGCTCTTTCAGCTTTAAGAAACACATTCTCATTCGTGTCTCGTAAGAAAAGGAGATTAAAAGCGAATTTCCAGATCTAATTAAAAATAATTTAGTTAACATTTATTATACCTTTTGTATTTTTGTCCAAAAATTTAATTTGTTCATTTTGTAATGTCATTTTTTACGATTGAAACAAAACCACGCTCCTTATCAAAAAATATCATAATAAATTTATAGCTCTTTTTTTGGTGCACAACTTTTGTCTATTTATTTTTTTCGTAGCTTGTGTCGTTTGTCCAAAAATTTGATTTTTCTATTTTTAATGTTGTTTCGTACGTATAAAAAAAAACTACGCATCAAATAAAAATTAATGATGACGAATTTGTAGATCTTTTCCGGATGCACAATTTTTGTCTTCTCATATTTTTTCGTATATTGCATAGTTTGCCCGCAAAATGGAATTTTTGATTTTTCATTATTATTTGTACGATCAAAATTTGAATTTTTGATTTTTCATAAAAATTCAAAAAGTTGTTATAATGATCTTGTAGGGCTTTTAAAACGCAACGTTTTTCTTGTCCTTACGTTCTTCATATCGTGCGTTGTTTGTCTTAAAATGTTCATTTTCGTTTTTTTTTTTCATTTTGAAAATGGTATAATTCTGATAATTTTCTTTTTCTCATAAAAAGTCATTTTGATAAATTGTTTGGCTTATTGAGTACTACGAATAGCAGCACATAACATTTTCAAATTTGAAAAAAATGTTCTCAAAATTTTGAACGTGCTCTAACTTTTTGGATTTTTATCCAAAATAGCTGTTTAACAAACTAGTCCTTTAGTTTTACACCCTTGTGAAGTGTGCCAATGCGCAATCCAACCCGATAATTCTAGCGAAAGTTATCGTGTTTACATGCGACGACAACGACAGACAGACACTGACGTGAAAATTATTTTTCTGACTCAGGGGGCCTCAAAACGTCAACATTTGATGTAATCTGCAAGAGTAATTTTTCACATAAAACCAATACCTTTTTATTGATGAGAATTAGACGTGTGCATTTGGTCGGATTGAATATGGTATTTTCGATTCGACGTGCGTTCATTTTCGGATCGGTTTATTCAATTCGATCGGCTCGTCGATCGAATGTCGAAAACCAATCTTCGACGCGCCCTGTCGCCGGATTGAATTTTTCGATTCCATCAGCCTGTCAATCGAATTTCGAAAAACCGGTTTTCAGTTCTATTGGCCCGTGCGTCAGAAAATCCCATATTGGATGTGCCTTAGATTGTATCGGTTATTTACTTTTTTTCATACTTTCTTTTGATTAGGGGACCACAGTCCATCAATAAACCGAAGCAAATCGTTAGTTTCCATAAATAAATTAATAGAAAATCAAAATGTGAAAATAGATTGATGAATTAGGAAACATAATTTCTCTTTAATTGAATAACTTTTGCGATTCAAAAAAAGTGTCTGAAAAGTCCCGGGACGGTTGGATATTTCATCAGGTAAAATATTTTTCAAAAAAGTGAAGGTCATTCCTGAAGTAAATTTCAACGGGGAATTCAATTGTGACCTTCATTTTGACCTTAAACTTGACCTTCATGATTTTTTGAAGGTCGACTTTGTTTCCTCAAAAAGAACCCCCCTTTTTTACATCTGCAATCGATAGAGCGGAAAATTCTACGTTCAAATACGTACCCAAGTCATAGGTCAATTTTAACATTCAAGGTCAATTAGAGGTTATTTGAAATGAATGAAGTTTTCCAAGAGGTCAGTGCAATTCCTGGAGTATTTTTCAATGGGGAATTCAATGGTGACCTTAATTTTGACCTTGGAGTTGACCTTCATGGCTTTTTGAAGGTTAAATTTTTTTTCAATGGAAACCCCCTTTTTCACATCTGCAATCGATGAAGCGAAAAATACCACGTTCAAGTACGTACCCAAGTCATAGGTCAATCATAACGTTCAAGGTCAATTGAGGTTATTTGAAATAAACAAAGTTTTCCAAGAGGTCAGTGCAATTCCTGAAGTATTGCTTAATGGGGAATTCAATGGTGACCTTCATCCTGACCTTGAAGTTGACCTCCATGGCTTTCTAAGAGGTCACATTTTAAAAAAAATGGAAACCCCTTTTTCACATCTGCAATCGATAGAGCGAAAAATACTTCGTTCAAGTACGTACCAAAGTCATAGGTCTATTGTAACGTTCAAGGTCAATTAGAGGTTATTTGAAATAAACAAAGTTTTCCAAGAGGTCAGTGTAATTCCTGAACTAAATTTCAACGAGAAATTCATTTGTGAGCTCTGTATTGATCTTGCTGATGATCTTCAAGGTTTTTTCAAGGTTTTTTCCAAGCAGTTTACGTTTAGCATTACCCAGGAACAACGACGTGGACGTAGTAAATTCTGTTCCCTTTGGGCTGCTTGATTAGCGTGATTCCCTTTGCCTCTAACGCTTCAGTGAAGATGTTCGAACTGAAAACCTTGAGCTTCTTGACAAAAAGCTATGCGATTGTAAAAAATGAGTTGCAGCATTACGAATCATCTCCCTATCAATCAAAGCAGCCTCTTGCAGAATCCGATTCTGCAATTCGCCTACGCTTTGGGGTTGCGTTGAGTGTACTTTGCTCTTTAAATAACCCCAAAGAAAATAGTCGAGAGGCGTCAGATCTGGAGATCTAGCAGGCCACTCGATTTCAACCCTTCTTCCAATCCATCTATGAGGAACTGAGTATCCAAATATGCTCGAACCACCCTACCGTAATGAGCCGCTGCTCCGTCCTGATGGAACCAAATATTTTGAAAATTATCGCCGGTAATCTCCCTTATTCTTGGTACAATTTGGTTTATGAGAAGCTCTTCATATGCGCGGGCATTGACATTTCCATCGATGAAGAAAGGGCCTATCAATGTATCATTCAAGGAACCGGCCCAAACATTAATCTTTTGAGGATATTGTGTGTGACTCTCCAACATCCAATCAGGATTTGTGTCGGACCAATATCTAGAATTTTGCCTGTTAACTTCACCTTTTAAAGTGAAAGTAGCTTCATCTGAAAATACTGTATTGTACAAGAAAAGAGGAATATATATATATATATATATATATATATACAGCAAGTTATTCAATCTGAAAGATCACCATCAAAGGGAAAATAAACTATTAACGTGACGAACATTTGCATAAAAAATTTGGGTTCAGAAACTTAAGAACTGAATTGAAAGATTGCTTCAGAATTATTTCAAAATTTAAACACAAAATAATTAGCAGAGTAATAAGGAAGTAAATGTATTCACCGCCTTATCAATTTCGCATACCTATGGTTACAGACAGTGACAACTTTTTTCTTAAAATGTTAACTTCAGTTGTTAACTGTTTCAATTACTACATCATTCAGTTTACAAGGCTTAATTCTAAAAAATTTGACCTTACAATTTTTCCATTATATGTCTTCATTTTTAAACTTAAATTTTTAATTGAAAGAAATTGAAAGTCCAGTTTTGAAGTCTTTAAGAATTAAAATTAAAAGCGTTTGAAATTGGAAATTGTTTATAAAAAGCGTTTGAAGTTGATTAACTGTAAATATAAATTCATTAATGATTTTCTAATCTAAACTGTAGTTCGATTGTTAAAAATGGTACAATAATTATTTTACAATACTATTCTAAATCTGTTCAAAATTAAACAATTTACTCATTTTAACTTAAAATTAATATCTTCACAATTTAACGCTTTTATTCAAATTGAAATACTATTTAAATATTGTTTAAGTCTAAAATATTCAATTTTTAACCCATTCAGTTTGAAATTTTTTAATTAAAAATTTCAAAATTTCATAAATCAAATATTCAAAACTGAACAATTTGAAACTGAATTGATTGAAATAGAAAGCCTTGAATGGTAAAAATTTCAGAGTGCAACATTTAAACTTTTAACGTTACAATTCTTATTGTGACGTTAAATAACAATTGAATATCATTAATTTGTAACGAACAAAATTAAAATAAATAAAATCAATTTTGGTATTTAATTTTTTTCGAATTGCAAGAGAAATTTTTTTGGTTTTAAATTTTAATTGCGTGCAAGAATACGAATTATTGTATTTTTAACATTTTTATCAAGCTTGAAATATGAAAATTTTAGTTTTTGATTTTTGTTAAATTGGCAGTACATTTTATACTTTTAAGGTTTTATATTGAGTTTGAAAGGATACACTTTTTTATTGGAAGAGCCTACTTTTTAACAGAATTCTATTTTAGATTTTAAAAATTTGTTAAGGTTTTTCAATTCTTCTATTTTTCCGTAGAAAATTGAAATTGTTGAAGAGAACTTGGATTTATACAAAACATTTTTCAACTAAAAATAAATATTTCCTTGCGATGATTATGTCCACTTCTGGCATTGAATGCATATTTTCCAGTTTAATGAATATACATTTACATTAGAAGAATATTTTTTAAATTTAAATAATGTTTGCATTGCGTTGATTATGATAATTGTTAAAATGAAATAAATATTTGTTTAATTGAATGTATATTCATTTATCTTCAATTATTATTTCTCCAATTGAAGTCATTATTCCGTTGTAATGATTGTGTCAACTTCAAGCATCCAATTAATTTTTTTTTTCAATTTAATGAATATACATTTGTATTGAAAGAATATTTTTTGCATTTAAACAATTTTCTTATTGTGCTGATTATGATGATTATAAGAATGTAATAAATATTTGTTTAACTGAATGAATATGTTCGACAGAGTGACTCATATTTTCCATTTCAAGGAAAGCTTGAATTTGTAGCCTGTATTTCTCTGCCTTAATATTGTACATCTGCTCCTCGGAAATATTTCCTACAGCGTACTGAAATTTAATGTTTATGGTTATGACGGTATGCACATTTTAAGACATAGACTTAGCATCTTTCGATCCCTCGTTAAAGGAAACTTTAAGTCGGGTCAATCGGCCATCAGCACATCCACACCATAAAATAATCCTTCCCCAATAAACTTAAGGCACCGACAGCCTACAATCGGTCTCACTCAGTATTGGCAGGTTAATCCATGGTTGTCAGTTTTAGCAGAACTTCCAAACTTAAAATGTTCTTCACTTCTACCTTTCTGGCAATATTGTAATCGAGAAAGGGGTGTCGCGAGTCCTGCTCAGGTACTAATTTGGCAGTCTAACGATCCTTGACCAGACTACGATCGGGTTGCACTCATACACTGTTTCATGCATTTAGAATATTTTATTTTAACCACTCATTCAATTTAAGTCATTATTTCCTTGCAACAATTATATCAACTTATAGTGTTATATAATTTTTTTTTTTAATTGAACTTATATCGATTTATCCTGAAAGAATATTTTTTAAATTTAGATAATGGCTTTATTGTTATGATTTTGACAGTTATTATAATGGAATAACTATTTCTTCAATTTAATGAAAATGCATTTATCTTGAGTGAATATTGTCTTAACTCAAAAAAAAAGCAATTAATTGGTCCAGTGATGTATGAATTGTTTAATTTTAAAACACATTTATTCCTTTCAAAGAAACGATTTCATTGGACTAATGAAGGAGTTCTTCAGGCGCCTAAAACATATTCAATAAACCTAGGTTCCTACCTTCTAGGAAATCATTTCTTTGATTTATATTTTTTACTTTTAATGCGAAGAAATATTTATTTATATTAAAGAAATGTCACCAAAGAAATCATTTTCGTGAATGGATGCGTGAATCTTTTGAACCTAAACAATATTAACTTAACTGAAGTAAACAATTCCTTGGCGCAAAGAAAAAATTGACAAAAAGTGAAAAATTTCAGAAAAAAACCGCAACTAGCCAGCAATAATATAAAAGAAGATAGTTATAAACAATAATAATAATTTGTTTAAACAATTATGTTTGTTAACTTCAATATTATGTCATCAGCCTTTAATAATTTATAAATAATATATAATGAAAAATAATAAAAATATGTTTTTCTTGGGTTTTCTTTAATTCCAGGATGATAGATAAGAATACTTCTATTACTCTTTGCAATGAGAAACACTACGTTCTCTATTTTCTCTAAACTCTTATATATAAACGCAAGGCTCTTTTACAAGAAAGCTGTAGGCCGGTCAAAGTTCGGCAATGGACTATGTATGTTAAGCTGGCACAACACAATTGAGGTATGAAGAGATGTAACCTATTTAATAATTTAGGGCTCATTTAGGCCTAATTCGGGCCTCTATTTCCAAATTTAGGGCTCTATCATTAAGAAAAAAAAATAGTGTTTGCACTAGCTTAACGTTAAGCTGGCCGAACATTGCTGTAAAACGTACTAAAAATGATTTTACACGCAAGTGCAATTTTTAAGATTAACACCTGCTCCCGGCGAAATCCTGCGGTTGTCCTTATGACAAACTTTTAACTATAATATAATAAGTTCTTAGGGCCGCATTATGTCTGTAGAGATACATCTTTCCTGCGTGAGAGGGACACCCGGATCTGCATCTATCGCTGGGAACTTCTTAACATAAAATGGGGTCACGGTATACTAAAGTGGCAACGTCACCGTCCTGGCATGCGAAACTGAAACCCGATGTACCTGTGTTAAGTCCTGATGATCTAGGGAAGCAGAAGTTTGCTCCTTCGACAAGGAATGATTTTCTACATTTCTGTGAAAGTTTCCGAGCCCTTTCGTGTCGAGGAGCCGTTAGCGGAATATTTCAACCTTTGCTTTCCACACTTCGGCTTTTAGAAGTGAGACATCTATATGGAGTAATGCGCTTTCCTCACTTTTGATGTTGAAATTCAGGCCAAGGCTCTTGGCCGCCTGCTCGGTGGCTTTGTGAAGGAACGCTCCTTTGACAATCTACTCGTGTTTTCTGACCATTTTTAAGAGAGGGTCTTTGCATTTGCAACGATTTAAGCTGTACTCAGAACAATTCGGTTATGAAGACATTGGAGATTCAGAATTCCGCGTTCGCCTTGACAACGTGAGATGTATATATCGCGGAACGGACAAATTAATATGCAAGCACTTATGCATGTGCATGATCTTACGCGTCACGATATCAAGGGCCGTAAACTCGTTCCTCGTCCATTAAACCACCTCAAACGAGTAGAGCAGAACCAAGACGGCAAGCATGTTAGTCGCAGATACGTTATTCAACGCCAACGATTTGAAGACCGAATCTGTCGAAGAACATGTTTGTGTCTGCTTCGCAGAGACTTCTTCACTGATGTGACGTCCTGAATGCGGCTTTGAGGCACGCACAGGTATGTATAGGTCTATCAAGTGTCAATATATCTGATAACACTTATATCTACAAGCTCAGGGTCATCGGTAACGTCATTAATCTTTTCTTTCTTCAGATAATCTTGGCACACTTGTTCAATCCAGAGTCCATACCAATCTCTCCTGTGTACTCCTTGACGATATTTAACGCAAGTTTAAGTTTGCTTGCCCCAGAAGCATAGACCTGCTAGTTTTCCATATAAAATGAATGAATCACCTTATGCTCGCGATGATTAGTGTCGCCGCAGTGGTATCGAAGAGAATTGCGTAGTGCGAGAGATAGAGGCCGAACTGTAATGCAAAAGAGCAGTGGGCTCATAGTATCGCCCTGAAAGACACACTCTGAAGAGAGATTCAAATCTAGTATGGAAGAGAACTTAAAAATAGTAATCAAAGTCATGTAAAATTTAGTTTATTGTAAATGAGTGAATGGACTCAAACTGTAAACTTAGTGAAATGATAGAATAGTATAAAACAAGGGAAACCGATGCGATTTGAGATTGATTGAATGCACATTTTGTAAACACGTGGTTTAGAATATTTATTTTTACATTCTCAGTATAATGAGAAGGTATTGGTTTTATGTGAAAAATGACTTTCGTGAATTCCATGAAATGTCGACGTTTTGAGGCCTCCTGAGTCAGAAAAAATAGTTTTTACGTTGGTGCATGTCCGTCTGTCGTTGTCGTCGTCGTCTGTATATCGGATAACTTTCGAAAGACTAATGGGATTGGATTGTGCCTTGGCACACAGTTTCAGGGACGAAAAAGAAAGATTGAGTTCATTGAACAGCTATTTTGGATAGAAATTCAAAAAGTTAGGGCACTTTCAAATTTTTTTAGACAATTTTTTTCAAAATTCATAAATTCCATGGACGGCTGTCCGTAGTACTCAAAAATTGCAGCAAGTTATTTCCGAAACTTTTTTACATACAGAGAAAATTCACAGAGTTATAGCATTTTCAAAAAGTCCCCAAAAAAGCGAAAATTAACATTTTAAGCCAATTAAAGCATGATATGAAAAAAAGTCTTGAGAAGAATAGTGTTACTTTTTGATAGTCCTACAAGATTCTCATGACGTTTTTTTCAGTATTCTTGAAAAATCGAAAATTCAAATTTTATTGGCACAAAACATAATGAATTATTATATTCTGATCATGATGAGAAGGTATTGGTTTTATGTGAAAAATGACTTTCGAGGATTCCATGAAATATCGATGTTTTGAGGCCCCCTGAGTCAGAAAAAATAGTTTTTACGTCGGTGTCTCTCCGTCTGTCGTTGTCGTCGTCGTCGTTGTCTTCGTCGTCGTCTTCGTCGTCGTCGTTGCCGTCGTCGTCGTCGTCGTCGTCGTCGTCGTCGTCGTCGTCGTCGTCGTCGTCGTCGTCGTTGTCGTTGTCGTCGTCGTCGTCGTCTGTATATCGGATAACTTTCGACAGACTAATCGGATTGGATTGTGCTCTTGCACACAGTTTCAGGGACGAAAAAGAAATATCAAGTTCGTTAACCAGATATTTTAGATAGAAATTAAAAAAGTTATGGCACTTTCAAAATTTTTTAGACATTTTTTTTCAAAATTTCATAAATTCCGTGGACCGCCGCTTGTAGTACTCGAAAATTAAAACAAATTATTTCCAAGACTTTTTCAATACAAAGAAAATTCACAGAGTTATAGCATTTTCAAAAAGTCCCCAAAAAAGCGAAAATTAACATTTTACGCCAATTAAAGCATGATATAAAAAAAAAGTTAGGAGAGAAAAGTGTTACTTTTTGATAGTCCTACAAGATTCTCACGGCGATTTTTTTAATTTTCTTAAAAAATCGAAAACTCAAATTTTATTGGCACAAAACATGATGAATTATTACATTCTCATCATAATTAGATGGTATTGGTTTTATGTGAAAAATGACTTTCTTGGATTCCATGAAATGTCGACGCTTTGAGGCCCCCTGAGTCAGAAAAAATAGTTTTCACGTCGGTGTCTGTCCGTCTGTCGTTGTCGTCGCCGTCGTCGTCTGTATATCGGATAGCTTTCGAAACACTAATCGGATTGGATTGTGCTTTGGCACACAGTTTCTGGGACAAAAAGAAAGATCGAGTTCGTTAACCAGCTATTTGGGATAGAAATTCAAAATCGTTTTTTTTTTAATTTTTTCTGGAATTAGTTTTAAAGGTCATTACTAAATTAAATGTATTTAAATGCAATTCCAAATGAAAAAAATATATTTTGAATTCATATAAAAGAAGGTAAACCTACATCTTGTGTAAGATTGTGGTATAGTAGGAATCGTTATGTAATTGAATATTGGATATGATTTGTATTTTAACCAGAATTTATAGTAAGGGCATATTTAACATTCTATTCTAGTTGAATTAACCAGAATTCTGGTTAGTTCAAGCAAAATTTTTTTTTTGAGTGTAAGTAAATTATTTTCGCTCTTTTCCCAATGTTTGAACAACATTAATTTAAACAAAAAAGCTATCTTAAACAAGAGACAAAAACAAATAATGGAATAATTACGAGTAGGTGAGAGGACTAGGTTGGTGAATGACTGGTAAAAGTCATGTTTAGAATTACGACACGAAGTTTATTACAAAGCGTAAAAGAAACATTTGAAATTGAACGTATGCTGACATAAGCCACCATTCAGCAAAATATATTCCAGAAAAAGAAAGAGATTGTTTGAAATATGTTTCTTTATAATGTTTATTTATCATTTGTTGATAACTAAAAAGGCAAAGCAGAGTTGAACATTTCGGAGGAAACCGCAACTTTCTAGCACTTATGTGGAAGAAGATAGTTATAAGAAATCATTAATTGTTTAAACAACTATTTTTATCAACTTTCATTAATTATTACTTTACTAAGTGAAAAGTGGTCAAAAATTTCAGAAGAAACTGTAACTATCTAGCATTAATATAGTGAAGATAGTTATCAAAATTAAACATTTGTTTGAACAATTACTTTTCTCAACTCAAATGATTATTAAGTCACTCGCAACTTTCTATCATCAGGCAAAGAGAATGTTATTGAAAATAATAATAAATAATAAAGAGCTACAGACAATAATAATTCGTTTAAACAATTATTTTGCCCATATTATATTAAATAATAACTCATTCCAAGTGAAAAGTGAACAAAATGTGGACAGTTTCAGAAAAAAACCGCAATTTCTAGCATTATTCAAAGATAATATTCTAACAATAATAATAAATTGTTCAAACAATTATGTTTGTTAACATCAATGAACCTCTTCCTAAGTGAAAATTGTACTAAGAGAAAATCGCTAAAAACAATAATCATTTATTCAAACAATTTATGTAAACATGGGAGTTTTGACGTGTGAAGGTGATATTTGAAAAGTAATCTTTTTTTTCGTATTTTATGGCTAATTATGAAGAGAAGTGTTGATTTTCAACTTGATTCAGCTAATATTGAGGATTCTGAATAAAATTTACAAAAGCATCTTTTTTCTTATGGAAAATACGTGTTAAACTTCATGCGGCTTGCGCCACCTCTAAATATAATTTTTTTCAAAAAGAAAGTGGATTTATTCTTGTGTGAATCGAACCAATTGCCAAGTATTATTCATAACAATTCGAAAAAAAAATCAATGCTTTTTTGGAATACCCTAATGGGCAGTTATTTATCCATACGAGTATGTTAGAAAATAAGAATATGGTAGAAACTTAAGTATATTATGGGAATTTTTAAGGGAATATAGTAATGGAAAACGAATATTCGCGAGCGATTGGGCGAGAAATTAAAAATTCTAGAGCACGGCCCTTAACAAGTCAAGACTTTTCTTGTTTTCTGCATCTTTTCTGAGTTTTCCTTAAATTAAAATTAAATGGAGATTGTTCTTTAAAACCTGACTAGCTTTTAAATGACTTCAAATTTCTCTATTTATTACATTTCTAATTTCAAAATGAAACCTGCTACTAACTTTTAATTGATTCACAACTTTTAATTTAATTTGTGATCATTCTGCTGGCGAAAGATTTCATTGTTTTTACAAATACAGATCTTGAATTATCTACTTTGATAAGAGAATGAACTTTATTTCATTAAATAATTTTTATGTTTATCTCCGATAGTATTTTAATACCTAAGGGTTGATCATTCGAATTTTTATTGTATTCCAGATATCATGGTTTTAAGGATTTCTCAAGATGTGACACAATTTCAAAATATTTCAGAAGATATCTTTAAGTTTTAAAAGGTAAAAAAGATTGTCGACGTTTCCGTAGTGTTTCGAAATACTTTAAGGGATTTCTAATTATCTCAAGTGATTTCAACAGATGAAAAAATATTTAGAAGAACTTCAAAGAATTTCAAGGGATTTTAAGATAATCCAAGAGATCATAAAGAATACTTTGGGATTTCAAGGGATTTAAAGTTGAATGTAGATTGAGAGAGCACATGGAGTTCTGAAAAAAGTCTCACTTGATTGATTTGGAATAGGAAATAAATATACTGCAACGAAAAATGAAGTTCAAGTTATAGATATTATTGCTCTTACCTTCAGGAAACATCGCTGAGATGAACAATACAGTAAAAATCAGAGTCTTCAATTTTGAGACGTAAATCAAGCCAGCATGTGTGGAGTGTTGATGCAGGTGTAACTAATGATTATTCATGAAAATGTGTCAGCGTACATATACTAGTCGCTATCTCATTCGACGTTCAGATTTATTTCCCTCCGTATGTACAGTTTTGCGAAAAACATGTTTATTTCATTAGTCACCTCGAAAAAAATATTATTATTGTTTAAAATTCATAGCTCGAAAGTGGAATGGTCAGAATAATTATTCCAATTCATTAAATTCCAAAAAATAAAAACACACTTTCAGCAACTTCATAAAACCAAACACGACAATAAGCATCTGAGTCACCTTATTACCTACGTTGTCGTCAGCACTTTTCCATTGTAATTATTAAGAATCGCTCCAGGAGCCATCAATGGACACATATTTCCAGCCATTAGTATCCTAAACTGAACAGGATATCATCCAATTTCGTTTGCTGCTGCTGTAAATTGAAATGACAAGATAGAAGTTTAAGATTAGAAATTTCGTCAAGTTTCTTCATTTTTAAGCAATAACTGAAGCCTCGATAGAGATAACGTTAAATCAACAAAGATATATTCCTCAAAATTTTTTTCTGTTCTATATTGTCGTGTAATGGTATTGAAGGAACTAGAACAAGCACACGTTGTTACAATTCACGTAGTCTGTTTTCAAGTTTCACCATATTGCTTTCTCATTGTTTTGAATAAAGGTGAATATTATACAAAATATTTAGATGACATCTTTGCTGTTTTTAGAAAGATATCTTTTCTAATTGACCCAAGTACTGTAACTGTAAAGAAGATTGTTTTTATTGGCATTAGGGTCGATAATATTTATTTGTGTAGTGTTCTGAAATTAATTTTAAAAAAATCTGCCGGCTGCGCGGGTACATTCTCATCAAGCGCTTCGCTCGCTCATTTGAACGCGCCTAGGGCGCGCGACTGTTGGTTCTCGCGCTTCACGCTCGATAATATATTTATCTCGCGCTTCGCGCTCGATGATGTGTTTACTACCATGGTACTGCTAGCTTTACGTAAAGCTGGCAGTACCATGCATTTAAAAAAAAATGCAGAGCCCAAAATTTGGCCTTTGGGTATTTAATGAGCCTTCAATGAGCCCTTAATTCTGGCATAGGTTATACATTGTTTGAGCATGGTGGTACTTCCAGGTTTACCCACCTCAGGATATCTTCCTTATAGAAGTAGAAATTTAACCAAAAATGGCAAATAATAAAAGAAATGTCGAAAGAAAATTCAAATATATTAATTAGTTCAAAAGTGATAGAGGTTTAAAGGACGAATTTATGTGTTTTTTTTTTTTTTTTTTCTGAAAACGTATTACCACATTCAAATACTCTCAACTTCGCAGATAATTTTTTTCTTACAAATCGGAACAAAAATGTTTTGTTCAAAATTGAACTGTTTTCTAACGAAATCGTCCGTTTGGATTAAAAATTTAACTATTTTGTTGGAAATTCAATTATTTTGTTGAAAATTCATCTTCATTGGTTGAAAATAATATGTTTTGCTGAAAATTCACCTTTTTAGGCAGATAATTCAACTGTCTTCTAAAAAATCATCTTTTTGGTTTAAAAAATGCAACTTTTTTGTTAAAAATTTCATTATTTTGTTAAACAGTCATCTTTTTTGGTTGAAAATTCAAAAATTCATCTTCATGGATTAAAAATTCGGTCTTTTGGATTTAAAATCCATGTATCGTGTTGAAAATGTACCTTTCCAGGTTGAAAATTGCTTGGTTCAAAATTTAATTATTTTGTTAAAAATTAATCTTCTTTGGTCCAAAATTCAACTGTTTTGTTCAACAGTCGTCTTTTCGGATTGAAAATTCGTCCTTTTGGATTGAAAGTTCATCTTTCATGGTTGAAAGTTCATTTTTCATTGTTGACAATTATTTTTTGTTGTTGAAAATTTACCATTTCAGGTTGATACCGAATTCAACTGTTTTCTAAGAAAATCGTCCCTTTGGCTTGAAAATTCAGCTATTTGGTTGAAAATGCAACTGTTTGCTTAGAAACTGAATTATTTTATTAAAAAGTCAACTATTTTCTAAGCCATTCGACTTTTTAACGTGAAAACTCAACACTGTTGTTGAAAATGCAATGTATTTCTACTTGAAATCTTAGGAATTTAAATCATTTCATGTTGAATTCAATATTGTACGTATATATTAATCTCATTTAAAAGGTTTTATCCCACTATATTCATAAAAAATTACTCTCATTCCTCTGGTTTGAGAGCTTTTTTGTTATGTGAAGTCTGTGGTTACTACCGTGTGCACCAAGGAGACAAACGTCTTTTACCACAATACTCGGCTTTGACTCGCGCTTTGCGCTCGTCTACGCCTTGTTATTGCAAACACTCGCTCGGATAAAAAGACTATTTCCTTCCTAGGCCCTGATTATATTTCTCCTACAATATTTATAGTCTTCAGAAGTTTCAAAAAGTGTCCAGATAATGATACAATTCAATTTTAATCAAATCAGTTCAAATCAATTTTATTGTCGTAGATCAGTTCGAAGCCTGCAAACGAAATGAAACATTTTCTGTGATATAAATACACTAGTAATGTTCGTTTATAAGCTGTATCAAGAATAGCTGATAAGGATAGGTATTGATCCTATGGTATCAAGACAGCTAATACCATAAGATACCAATATTTTACACTAAGGAGGTCACGTTATGGAAATTTGTAAGGAGAATGGAACTACATTTTATGGCTGAAATGAGGTATTTTCCAACATGTTACGGTGTCGATGTCGCTGGTTCATAAAATGGATCTAGAAGGACGTATATTTTATTTTATATTGTGCAGGTATAGGTATATAACTCGTATTTGTCCTGTTGCAATTCGCAATTGCTCTCGCCTACGTAACACGGGACTCGGTTGTATTGAGAGACGTCGCGTAGAGAAAGATAGGGTAGATTAATAGCAGGTGCTCCAGTCGCCGGAAAGTATACATGGAATATTTCTAGGCTGGTTTTAGTTTAACTTCATCTATTATTCTATTTTCGTCCGCTCGATTTTATCTGCCTCCTTTTTCTTCAAATGCAATTCTGGATTTTAAATACGTTAGAGGCCAAGGCCGGTATATTTTATTCAAGTTGTTGAAATTAAAATTATCCGGGGTAGATAACTCGTGAACTCAGGTATATGCTTGACACTTGTAATGCCATTCCAAGTCATTTGAAGTTTGAATTCATTTGAATTCACATGAAATCACATGCATCCCCTTGAAGTCACTTGAATTCTCGTGAAATCTCTTGAAATATTTGAAGTCATTTGAATTCGCGTGAAGTCACATCAGTTCACATGAAGTCGGTGAATTCTTCAGAAATTTGTGAAGTCACTTGAAGTACACTGGAACTTAGATTTTAGTACACTGTTTTTGTGCGTTCCTAGAACTGACGACCTTCGCAAGTTTGTGACGAGGGCAGCCACGGGTCCGAGAGAGGGGCGATGCTCAGTCAAGCGTGACAAACAGCATGACGACCGCACTCATAGCACATTTAAGTCAGTGAATTCTCCGAACATTTTATGAAATCTTTTGAAATCTCCAGAAGTTACTGAATTCTCTTCAATTATCTGGAGTAACTTGAAATCACTTGAGTTAATTTGAAGTCACTTGAATGCACATGAAAGCACTGGAATTCTCTTGAAATCTCTTGAATAAGTATAAATCATAACATTCATTTACCTCAAAAAATAATAAATTTTCACGATTTACATGGGGGAAAAGCTTGCTAAAACTATTGAAAATTAGTTTACAAACAGTTAACAAGTTTTGTCTTATCGAATAATAATTATTTATGACAATAGTTATTTGTGATTTTCGCAACGCCTGTCCGAAAAAGTTGTGTTAGGAAGAGTAAACGAAAAATACAGATCCTAAAAGAAAATATTTTTAAATTATGGAAACAAATTTTTTTTGAAAAAAAAAATTTGAAGAAAAAAGTTCTGAAACAAATTTTTCTTGAAGAAAGATGTTTGAAGAAAAAAATTTGTGAAAAAAAATTTGGTGAAAAAAAATTATCTAAAAAAATGTTGGCGCTTATGCCCATTTTCTGTGCTAAATGTTGGCACTTATGCCCTTTTGTACGACGGACGAAAAGGGCTACGAAACCTTGAAAACAAAACTTCAATCATTAAAAGATTTGTTCAAGTTATTCGCAGATCACAAGATTGTTATGGCAGAATCAATCGAGGACTTGCAAAGAATGTTGAATAAACTTAATACAAGCATGAAGAACATGGTCATCCTTGGGTCGCTTCGTGTCCTCAAAACACACGAGGGTTTCGCCGGCCTGTCGTTGTGATTTCGTCCTGTCCTGTGAATACACATCTCACGGTTGTGATACGTGGCCATGAATGTGATTTACCGTGGTCCTACTGGGAGCCGGATTCATTTTTTAGATGGCAGTTGCTCCCAGTGGGACCCTGCGGTGATTGCTTGACCTTATTTTTTCATTATATATATTATTTTATTTTATTTAAAAAAAAATATTTTAAATAATTTTTAGTTTACTTAAAAATTTGTTATTCACAATGAAAATATAATTTATTATTATTATTATTAATAAAATTATAAAAATAAATAAATAAAAATTTAAATGATTATATTCAACTAATCATGAAGACATTGGAATATTATATTTTATATTTGGAATTTGATCTGGAATAATTGGGTCTGGATTAAGAATAATTATTCGAATAGAATTAGGGATACCTTTACAATTAATTGGAAATGATCAAATTTATAATTCTATTGTAACTGCTCATGCATTTGTAATTATTTTTTTTATAGTTACGAGTTTTCATATGAAGGATACCAATTATGGTAGGAGGATTTGGAAATTATTTAGTTCCATTATTATTAACTTCTCCTGATATAGCTTTCCCACGAATAATGTAAGATATCGACTTGTAATTCCTTCTCTATTTTTATTATTAGCGGGAATATTATTTGATCAGGGTGCTGCTACAGGATAAACTGTTTATCCTCCTTTATCTTCAAATTTAGGTCATCCAAGAATTTCTGTTGATTTAACAATTTATTCTTTACATTCAACTGGTATTTCTTCAATTTTAGGTTCAATTAATTTTATTACGACAATTATAAATATACGTCCTAATTTAATAGATATAGATAAAATTACTTTATTTGTATGATCTATTTTTTTAACAACTATTTTATTATTATTATCTTTGCCAAATTTAGCTGATGCAATTACTATGTCATTATTTGATCGTAATATAAATTCTTTTTTTTTATCCAATAGGGAAGGGGGGGGGAGACCCTATCTTATATCAACATTTATGTTAATTTTTTGGACATCCAGAATTTTATATTTTTATTTTACCTGATTTTGGTATAGTTTCTCATATAATTTATATAGATTGTGAGAAAAAAATACTTTTGGTTCATTAGGGATAATATATGCAATAACTTCAATTGGTATATTAGAATTTATTATATGAGGACATCATATATTTACAGTAAGTATAGATATTGATACTCGAGCTTATTATACATCAGTAACAATAATTATTGCAATTCCTACAGGCTTTACAATTTTTAGATGATTAGCAACTATATATAGATCAAAAATTAATTTTAATTGATCAATTATATGATCTTTAGGATTTATTTTCTCTTTTCTATTGGGAGAATAACTGGAGTAACATTAGCTAATTCGTCTATTGATATTGTTATACATGATACATATTATGTTGTTGCACATTTTCATTATATTTTATCTATAGGAGCAGTATTTGGAATAATTGGAGGAGCTATTCATTGACATCCTTAAATACGGGTTTCACACTAAATTCAAAATAGTTGAAAATTCAATTTTATTCAATATTTATTGAAGTAAATTTAACACGTTTTCCTCAACATTTTTTAGGATTGAAAGGAATACTTCGACGATACTCCGATTACCCTTATTCACATTTATTATGAATGAAAGAATTCCCTGGCGGACCGGCCGAACGCAAGCATCACGCTACAGCGTAATGCTAAAGTGATGCTAAAGTAATGCTAAAGTAATATGGCATTATAATTAATAAAAGAAACAAAATAAATATGTAAACTATTGCAATTATAATATAACGTTAAAATTGATGTTAAATGGTCATGCCGTAATTGCAACAAGTTTCTTTTCCAGCGTTAAAAAATGAAAAAATAATGTGACTGTCATTGCAGTTTGCTAACGACGGATTTAAGCGGGTTGCCAACATGTAGGGCCCGATTGCAATTACAGCCACTTTGTTTTTTTATATTTTAACGCTCAAAAAGCAACTTGTTGCAGTTACGACATGATAATTTAACGTAAATTTAAACGTATTATTATAATTGCAACAGTTTACATATTTATTTAGCTTCTTTTATTAATTATAATGCCATATTACTTCAGCATTACACTGTAGCGTAATGCTTGCGTTCGGCCGGTCCGCCAGGGAGAGATATCCGCGCCAGCACACCTCTGAAGTGCTTCGAGGTTTGATAGAGGTATGAAAAGGCCTTAAAATATCTGACTCAGTCGTTTAAAGCCCATACACCAAAGTAGTGGTGCATGCGCATTGCAATCTATCATCACTTTTTCTCCCCAGGAACTGTGTTAGTGAGAGAATAGGCCTTCTTTGTACACGATTGCGGCGATGTTCAAGCATGGGAAATTTCACATTCGTCCTCGGAAATTTCAGTAACTTCAACATGTAAGTGCTCTACAATTCTAGGGTCCCTAAAATAAATCTAACAATCTCTATGACGATAAATATACATAGGTATTCCCTCACTCGTACAGTTCCCACAGGAGAAAAAAAATAGTTAATCGCAATTCCACAGGAATTAACTTTTAGATAAACTTTTCTTACACTGGCTTTTGCACTCATCCCGAATAACCTTTTTGTCAATTTAAGCTAAAAAAAATCAAAATCCTACATTAGATTTTGAAAGGTCTAATGACTATTGATTTCGCCACATGAGCTCATGTAGGTGGAATAGTAGAAGCCGGCAAAATAGACGTCTGCATCAAACATTTAAATCAATTGATTTTTCGTTACGAGTAAAAAATGAAAACTTTGACATGGCTTTCATTTTTATCTGCTCGAGAAATCAATTTGAATGGTACACATGCGTGTTTTTGAGATTCTGGTTCAAGAACAAAAATTATTTTCCAATTATGAGATCAAGAAAACCCTTGCTGACCCTCTCCCTTTAAACTTTATTGAACCTGTGAACTGAAATGTACAATATTTATCTTTATAGACGGAGGAAGAAAAGCTGGGAAAATCACCAACGCCATCCTATTCTTTATTGTTAAAGACAATTTGCCTTTCCAGACAGTCGACAATGAAGGATTTAGGAATCTGATGAAAACTACTATTCCACTATATACTGTACCTGGAAGAAAGTCTGTCACAAGACAAATAGAGGAGAAATACGAGTACTTATCTGCTTGTGAAAAACGAAAATTAGAGAAAGTCGATTATTTCTCTGTAACGGCGGATTTCAGAGGTTTCATGCCAATCGCGTTAATTTTACTCTTGTCCTTTTCTTGACATGTCCATGTCTCGCTACCGTATAGTGATTTGCTTAAAATAAACAATACTGATTAATAAGTGAAATAGTGTAAGATATTTAAAAAAAAAACGAGAATTTTCTCCATCTTTCCTATGGAAAGGAGCAAGTGATATGAATTGTTGAAATAATTGTAAACTATCATTTACAAGAAATATCCCTCTTAACATTCATTACCTGCGTCATTAATTCTATAAAATAATAACTTTGCACGATTTGCAAAGGGAAAACTGGTTTAAAACAAAAATTATTTAAATAATTTCCAATAATCCTAAACAAAAAATATTACTTTCAACATCCCTTAATTATTTCATTAATTGAAGAAAATACTAACATGTCACGATTAAGTGAAAAAACAATTTATACAAATAGAAATTGTTCAAGCAATTGAAAAACATGCTAAACAAAAATATTATTTTTTATATTGTATAACGATATTATTTATCCCAAAAAACAGTTCCCTTTCACGATTTACTGGAAAAAGTTGATTAAAACAATAATCATTGTTTAAACAATTGAAAATTATTTTAAAAATACTTCGAAACTTGTCGGTTATAGAAAAAAAAGTATTAATGTTGAAAAACCAAGAAAAATACCGCCTTTGGCATGAATTCTACATAAAACTGCTATTTGTCTTTGTTTGAGTCTTTTTCCGGGCACAATACAAGGCGGTTGGAGGAGTCAACAATAAAAGTTATGGTGTGGAAATTATTCCTTAAAGATTCCTTAAAGGGTGACTAAACTTTAATTTACAAAAAGTTAATGACAAGTGCAGATTTTTTCCTTTTTTGTAAAACCGAGCTTTTCTCATTTAAAACCCACTGTTAATTTCAAAGCACGGTTAAATTTTGCCAATTTGAAAAGAAAAAAACATGGAATTCATTTTTCCGAAAAACTAACAAATTAGAAGGCATCGATCAACAAAAATCAAAAGTCGAATTTTTGGACTACCCTGATGTCCATACAATCGTGCCAAGCGCTGCTTAACTTGATTGATCAAACGGGATGCCTTAAACGAATCCATGTAACCATGTTTTTCGAAATTACAACTGATAGATAATCTTTGCATGGTGATTCTCGAGTTCCGCGACCACGAAAAGAAAGTTCAATTCAGAGGCGAAATCCAGATAGTCTACGATTACAGGATAATTCGTTCGTGAAAGTCGAAAAGTTACGAGAATGGTTCTTGAAGTACGATTTCCGTAAAAACAATGTTCTTACATAAGGTATGACAACGTAGATATAGAAATATTTAAAAAATACTCCAGCAACATGACAAAAAATAAGGTTGTAATTTAAAAAATCGTTCTTGTTTTACGACAAAGAGGTCTTGTTTAATCTATGAAAAGGCTTATGGTCTTCTTTTAAGAAAAAAATGGGCCTAAATGTAGCTTCAAGTCTAAAAAGGGGTTTAAATTAAACCGCAACAAAAACAAGCTGTAACAAAAGTTATATAGATATACTTTATTCTGCGATAACAAAAACTCATTTAGAGCCAAAGAAATGTCTTTGATTCAAAGAATTTTTTTCTTAATGCAGATTGTTTTAAAATGTTGAAAAATTCTAATTTCTATTTTGAAAACTTTCAAATATTTTTACAAACATCAAACTTTTATTTTCTTCAACATCCAACATAATAGGTTTTTATTTATTTTAAAAGTAAGTCATAATTAACCGGCAAATCGAATCTGTTCGAAGTAAGATTCTTCTGTGGCTCTGTTAAGTTATAGAAAGTGTTTACAAAATAATTAATTTATTGCTAATAGTGCAGATTTAATTTAATTCTATGTAATGCACTTATGCATTTTTATGTAATGGAATGCAAATTACTGAATAGTGTGACAATTAACTCAGTGCTGTTTATTCGGTCATTATCTTCCATTATGGTAATTATGCATGTAATTGAAGAGTCATTGTCCGTATAATGACATGAAATATTTGTGCGGCTTAATATGAAATTATACACATTATGGACACAGGAAAAACAAAATGTAATCTTTACAGCGATTTCAGAGTAATCTTTACCTGCAACAAAAATTACTTTTACGTTTTAAGATTTACCCACCACATTGATATCAACTCTATTGAATCTTGTTTTATTTCGATGCGAAAAAATTCAACTTTATCTACTGTAAAATTATTCGCAACAAAAATTCACTTCTGTTTTTTCTGTGGAGGTTATAAAAAATAAGGAAATTATTTGAAAATGTTATTTTTATTTTATTGCAACTTCATGAAATGGTACCTTTTCTACCCTAATTAAAAAAATAACAAAGCCAAAGGATTAATCATGCATTTTAAAAGCGATTTAAAAAAAAATGTTTAGTTTTTGTTTATGTCATGCTGTTTTTTAATTATTTCACAGGGGAAATAAATAAATTCTAAATTTAATGTGAATTAAGAAAAGTTTTGATTAATTCTAATTGTACCTTTTGTACCTGTCTATTTCTTGCTATAGATTAAATAATGAAAAAATATTTGTATACTACATAAACGATGCACTTTTTAAAATCTTCAACTTATCTTAATGTCTTTTTTTAAAATCAATATTACACATTTTTAAACTATAAATTATATCGCTAATTTTTTTCCTGAAATAATAGAACAATCATGTCAAAATTATTTATATCAAAATCTAAAATTTTTTAAAAATATATCCGCAACACGGTCAGATGAAAGTCAGTGGACTGACCCAGATATAAAAGAAGTATTAATTGATTTTATTTTCTTATTTGAAGTTGATCAACAGCTTTCCAAATATACCATTTTTAATACATTTATTAGCGTAACATATTATTATTGTTATTATTATATTGTCCATCTTTTCCATTTTATTATTTGATGACTCTAACATTACATGCTGAGTCTAAATCAGAATGCGCTGACTCTACATTTCAAGTATTTGATGGCAAATTTTTTTTTCTTTCGAATTAGCCTGTCTATAAACTTAAATATTTCAAGATTTCAATTAAATACCTGTATACATTATAAAAATAACAATTATCGATATATTAAATCTCTCCAATCGACAGTATAATGTAAATGAACAATTAAAAATAAATTATGCGACAAAAATAAAAGGAATTTTTGTTTAAATCTGCGATTTTATTATTAAGTTAATTCCTTTATTATATCATTAAGCCGTTTCCCTTTCGGGGTAGGCGTGAATTGCTCGGTGGTAAAGTAGTGATGTAGTGTAGACTATTTGTTAAGTTAATTTGTTTATAAAAATTATGTTAACAATATCATTTTTTTTTTGCTTTGAAATATTCCCGCGATTAAAGTCTGGCAATGCTGACCATAAAAAAAAAATTTTTCACGAATATGAGCATAAAAAACTAAAAAATCTACCTTTTCTTCACACTTTGCATTTAAATAAAAGTTTAAACAAAATACAATTAAAAAATCAATCCACATAACTCTCTTCAAAATTTAATGCTGAATTTAAAAAAAAAATCCAAAATTGGTTAAAAATTGCCAGCTACAAGTTAGTTTGAACCTCGTTTTTTTATTTCATCCCACTATGAGGCGGCGCGCCGCCTGTAACGGCGCCTCGATATAAGATCGGGGCAGCAAATGAACGTCGTTGATGAAAATAAACTGCCGAATCGCGGTAGAGGTGAGGCCCTTCCAGCCTTAAAATAATTGGTCGGGTACATTTCAAGGACCTCAAAACAAAAGGAAGTTTACTGTAATAGATTTGAAAAAATATTATTTTTTTTAATGTATTGAATAAAAAATATTTTAACCAATTAAAAAAAAATTAAAATGAATCAATTTTTTAACTTAGTTTAAAGACTGAAAACTAGGTACGAATAAAATTTCTTTGCTTTGTAAATATAATATGATTTATCGAAATTTCCAACAATTCAATAACAAACAATAATTATTTTTTGAAAAACAAAAATTATTTTTTTTTGAGCCGTGACAATATATTTCGATAGAAAATATGTAATTTTTGTTCATTTTGTTCAACAATAAATTTCTTAAATCAATCACAATTCAGAAATAACGTAATTATTCCTGGGAAATAACAAAAACATTTTTAGGACAAACTTTTTTAGAGACCAAGCTTTCATTTTCGACAGATTATTATCCATTCTTATTTTTTAGAAGCTATTCAATTAACTTAAAAAAAGGATTATTAAATTTGTATCCTTCTTATGATTCATTTGAATAGGTTTTTGAAAATAAAAAATAATATCTAAATACACTTATAATGCAAAACAATTTTTGTCCACGTCATACAAAAAATTATGTTTTGTCCTACGTAATTTGTATTATTTTTTTGCCCTCGGCCTGCAGAGTTCAATTTCTTACGACCCATCCTGACACACCAAAAGTAAGGTCACGTCGACAGATATTACGACAATGAAAAATAACACAAAAAGTGTTTCCAAAGTTTTGATGCAAAACAAATTGAAAAATCCTTTCCAAATAATTTTCTGTCGCTCTGATTTTAAATTTGTATCTTTTATTCAGTAACTTTTGTTAAGGAATAGAGAAGTAATTATGTGATCTACGTCAATTCATACTAATAAAAACACGCAAAGCTTTCGTGGACTTTTTTTTTATTTGCCAAGAAAGTTCTTAATTTTTATACTCAAAACTTGGAGGATGAGTAGTGAGATATTTTTCCTTCAATCCGACGTCCAACCAGGACCCAAAAAGGTGTTCCTACTTTTCAAACGACAGCTGTTTATGTATCGACGTAACCTCAAAAATATTTCCGATGATAAGCATATTTGCGTGCATATCTAGCGTATATTGCATTATAGTTAAAATGTTAATAATAAAAATTGTAACCTGCCCTGTCTGTGCAGAATTACCCATATATGTTTCCACGGTGTGGCGCAATCCCTCTAGAAGTGACCCCTTGGGTTGCAATTCCGGAAAATTATTTCATTCGGGTCCCACGTAGCGCTGGTCGCACTAATGTTCTTAGCAGGAGTGTTATCACTTTGCTCCCCCCCCTCACCCTTCCTTAGGACTCTCGGGCGAAATGGATGGACTACTGGTGCCCTTCGCGTTTCCAGTTTTTTGTGTAGGGTAGGGCTTTCTATAGTTGGACCTTATTGGTTCTTCAGTAGTGAGGCCTGCAATTCTATCTTTGGCTTCTTTTACGGCGGCTGAATGGTTCTTTTTGGCTTCTTTATTTAATCTGGTCGCAATCCTCAGTGAACCCAGTCGAGTTGCTGGGCCATTGAAACTTCACTATCGACTTTTGCGATCAGACTTTGAATGTTTGTTAAGTATTCGTCTATCGTCTCGTACTAACAGTGTGTCCGAATTTAGACTTGTTTTTTAACTCGTCTTTCGGAATTTTCAACGCCGAAGGGGGAACAGATCACTTTCTTGAGTTTCCGCCAGCTATAACATTCTTGCTCGTGGTTTCTAAACCACTTCCATGTTGAAGCCTGCGCTTCTTATCCGCAATTAGTTAGTTTTGTTAAAAAGTGAGGTTCTCTTCTCTTCTAATACTGATTCTATTTCCCTCCATGAACTATCATGATCTCCTTTATCTCGTTTTAGTCAAGGTGGAGATTGGTTTGTACTTAGTTGGGTGTAGGTAGAATATCGACCGGAGTTCATTTCTTTCTTGTGATTTCACAGTTCGTTATCTAAATCGGTATCAGTATTCGACCCTTTAGAATTATGGGTCAACCTTTGCCGGTAAATTGGTTTTTTTACTGTTGCGCCTAAGGAAACCCTTCGTCGGGTTGTTTTGCCGGAGTCGCGAATTTATTATACATGGGTTAGTATCATCGTTAATTGTTGGTAAATCTAACGAGCGCATTTACTGTTCAATCGAATTTGCTTGACTAATTACCTAATATTAAGATTTTTCCAGGAAAACAATATTTTCAACCTACCTTTGAATATTTTTATGTATTTAATTCATTTCCTGAGAGGAAAATACATACAAAATAACAAAGGCGATTTATATAAGGATAACTGAGCTACTACTGCTTTTTACGGATGTGATATTATATCTAATTTTTTTAGGCAATTTTCTATAGCCGCGTTTTACTCACCCACGAGATATTTCCACATTTTATCATCTACGGCTCAACTATGCTTTGGCCAAGTTGTATATTGTAATCGCATAAATATAAACTAGAAAAACTTTCAAGGGCGCTCATAGCAGTCACGGTACATGTAGGGATAGGCGATACCCCTTTCGTATTTTGTTGTGAAAATACCGGAATGCTCACAATCTATTTCAGCTCCTTCCGAAATTTTCATACCAAATGATATAGTTTTCCAAATTTTTATGTAAATCTACGTTAAATAAACGTAACTTTTTATGGGGATATCTGAAATTGTTAATTTTTTCTTTCAGATTTATTTATGTATATATATATATAATTAAAAAATAAAGGTTAACAACCACCGAAGGGTCCCACTGGGAGCAACTGTCATCTAAAAAATGACATCGGCTCCCAGTAGGACCTTATCGAACACTTTCAATTAAAAAATTCTTGCTTATTTAAATAGCTTTAAATTTCAAATTATTCAATATACTGAATATTACAAATTTAAAATGTCTCAACTATTAAGGCTTTAAATATTTTTGAAATTGCGATTATCCCTTTGAAGAACATCGTAACATAAAAAACACCTTCTCTATAAATTTGAATTAGTTGAAATTTTACTAATTCATTCAGTACTCATAATTTTAATTGGCGAATCAGTTATTTTCATAAGTTTACTAATTATAACAGTAAAAATACTATAACTGAAGTTAATCAGTTATACCATAACTGCAGTGAATCAGTTATAGACTTAGAATAAATTCATAGGGGAACAAATTTTGAATTAAGCTTTTGTTTATACTCTAATATTATTTATAGTAAAAAGTGTATTTTGAAATTTTCATTTTAATAAATGAATAAGAAATTATTAAATGTGTGAACAAATTTTACACTTTAAACAATTTCACATTTAAAAATGGTGCGCAAATATATTTGGAACATGACCTCTTAAAATTAACTGATTTCATCAATACAACTATAACTGATCAATTAGTAATTTTCGTTTTACTAATCCAATCAATACAATTCTACTAATATTGTCAGTTATTAAATTCTAGCTACAGCAATAAGTAGAATTTATCTGACAATCAGTTATATTTTACCAATTCAAATTTAGAGAGTTTTTTTGTAAAATTCCAGGTGCATACATTTTTTATTTTTTGAACTTATACGAAAAAAATATTTAACATTTTCTTCCGTAAAAGTCTGAGTTCTGTACCTGTTTTGTAGACTAATTAGCACTTTCTTTTATTAAGAAATCACAAAAAAAAACTCTGCCCGTTCAACGGGCACATTCTCATCGCGCGCGGCTCATTTCGCTCGTAAGTTTGAGCGCGCCTAGGGCGCGCGGTTGTTGTATTTCGCGCTTCGCGCTAGATGATATATTTACCTCGCACTTCGCGCTCGCTAATATATGTACCTCGCGCTTCGCCCCCGGCTTTTTTTCGGTTTTCGCGCATCGCGCTCGGCTTAAATAAAAAGAAGAAATTTACTTGCAAATATTATAAAATTGACAAAAACCTCTACGTTTTAAGTGATTGTTAAATTTGTTTTTATTTCAGATTAAAAAGGAAGTTTATTTACATGAGGCTCTATCGGCCTTAAGGAACATATTCTCATTACAATACCCGCACACTTTTTTAAAGTCCAAAGAAAAACGCTCAATTACTTAAGAAACAGTTTTGGTTCAGCTTACTGAAAATGCTACCAAATGATCAAAAGTTCCATTTCTGGTCAAACAGTGTTTGTTTTATTCATAGAAAACTATATTTAAAAAAATTACATGAAACCAATGCCCTCCCATTATGTTATCTTGCACATTTTGACAGCAAAATGGATTTTTTTTATTTTTCTTATTATGTTTTATGGGGTCAAAATTTGAATTTTTGATTTTCCAAGAAAATTAAGAAATTTGTTATGATATTCATATAGGGCATTCAAAAAGTAACGTTTTTCTTCTCGTGACTTTTTTTATATCGTGCGTTGTTTGAATTGAAATGTTCATTTTCGTTTTTTTTTTTTTATTTTGAAAATGCTATAACTCTGATAATTTTCTTTTTATCGAAAAAAGTTATAAGGATAAATTATTCAGATTTTCGATTACTATGGATAGCCGTATATATAATTTTATAATTTTGAAAAAAATGGTTTTAAAATTTTTGAAAATGCTCTAACTTTTTGAATTTTTATCAAAAATAGCTGGCTAACGAACTTGTTCTTTTATTTTAGGGCTTAAAAAAATGTGCCAAAGCTCAATCCAATCATATAATTTTCTCGAGAGTTATCGTGCCTACAGACAGATAGACTACAGACAGACACCTTGGTAAAAATAGTTTTTTTTTCGAGCTCAGAGGGTCTCAAAACACAGAGATTTGATGAAAACCGACTAAGTCAAATTTTACATAAAACCAATACCTTCTCATTAGAATGATAATGCAAAAATTACATTTTATAATTTTTCTTCTTTTTACCTCTTTCTGCTCTAAAACAATTATTGGATAGAAGAATGTTGTTTCTTATTCACAAAAAAGTATTTTAAAAAGTTTTCAAAAAAGTTTAAAAAAATGTCAGAGGTTTAATTACTTTATATTTTAAAACAAAAAAATGTGTATACTTGAATCTACATGCAGCTGAAATCATTGAATTTAAACTGCGTTGAATTCAAGATATATTTCGGAAAGAAAACTGAAAGCAGAGGATCGACTTTCGCTGGCTTGCAATAAGCATTGAAAACGGTGTATTTTCACATTATTAACGTTTAAATTTGAACTTTTTACATTTTCACGTTTTTGCAATATCCAATACAAGAATTTGTTATTTTTGACCTAACCTATAACTTTTAACGAAAATTGTGCAAATTCGAAGAATAAGCCTGCATTTTGAAAATGAGGCAAATTTTAATGTTAAAAATCAAGTTGTCAAATTGAGTCCTTGAAGTGCAGTGTTTATGAAGCGATACATGTCAAACTTTTCTTACCTTAAAAAATCTTTCTACTGCTTTACCTTCATATTTGACGAAGAACGAGAAAATCAGCGATCGACTTCGTAGTACGGTGAGGGCAGCAGCATCTTTGGTTGTAACAGACTTGAAATTTACTATCGCCACCGGTTGCTAGGTGAACTAACTAAAACGAGCGCGAAATTTCAAACATGTAATTTATGAAAAACAAAAGTAGCAGCATATTTTATTGCAATATACCTAATAACTATAAGAAGAAAACAACAAAAAATAACATATTCTTATAGTATGTGTATAAGGTCATGTATAATGCTGCATGAATTAATCTTTGAAGTTTAATATTCAAAAAGTCAAATGAGAGCAAGTAAAATTTATGAAAATATTTAATCTCGAAATAAAATAAATCAAATTCAAGGAAATTAGTATTCAGTGACTGTAATTTTTCACGACAGAAAGTAAGGTTGCAGAAGATGTGGATGGATATAATAAAATATAATTAAATTTACATTATTATTTAGGTGAATTTATTAGTCTTGTTACGTACAATTAAAAAAATTAAAATTATATATATACACACAGTAAGACCAAATTCATAGTAGTCAAATTCATAAGTGCGAAAGAGATGCTTTTATGCCCCATCTACTAGTGTCTCACTCGCACTCTTGCTTCTCTATGACTACTATGAAGTTGACCTTGCGATATATATATATATATATATATATTTTTAGATGACAGTTACTCCCAGTGGGACCCTGCGGTGGTTGTTAACCTTTAGTTTATATATATATATATATATAGCTCCCGATATGACTCGTTAGAAAAGTTGTATTATCCCGATAAAGGACGAAAAACTGCTATATATTTGGCTCTCGATAAGACTCGTTAGATAAGTTGTATCCTCCTGATATGGGTCAATAGGTACATTTTTATATATTGGGTGTTCTTCATTAATATTTCATTTCCTTGAAAACTGAATTAAATTCAAAAAGACTTAGGCCATTACGTGTACGAATGTATACTATCACCATAGTATAAACAATTTGTTGAAAAATTGATATAAAAAATTACCGCATAAGATTTATATAACCATTATACAGCGATCCCACCGTAAAAAAGTCAAAAAATTTTACCTCCCGATAAGGACCAATACACATATATTTATATATAATGACGCTATATCCTGGTTTGATATTGTCTTATTGTAAAAATAAATATTATAATATCAAATTTTACAACCGAAATTTTCTCCGTGTATGTCCCCCCAACATGCACTTGGATGCAACCTAGTCCATGGATGATAAGGTAAAGAACTAGGCTTTGCCCAATTCGTAAAACTAGGCATACTGCTCTTATCAGATCACTTGATTGCATTACAAAAATGTGTCCGTGACTAATGATATATACCGGAAGAGCCCCGTGTAGATTATTTAAAAATCCAACTCTAGCAAGGATGCCTTCGACATGCTGGGCTGCAACCATCTTAAGCCTGAGAGCATGTAAACATGTTTCGTATTAAGGCATACATCGGAAACATTTCCGCTTCCGCTTAAACTTAAAGTACATTCTGGGCTTTCTGTTTCTTGAATTCGTACAAGTTCTGTATCAATAGGGACACTTTTTCAATTCTATATTTTATAACACATATTCTGTGTGCCTTAGAAATAAATTCAGATTGAATTCGTAATCATTTGGCCAAACTCAAATAGAGTTTGGAAAAAAGCAATTAAGATAGAATGCTGATTACACCAGATAATTTTTATTTGCGAAGTGCTTAAAAACATACTTAAAATTATAGATATATTATATTATTATATTCACCAATAGAATTGAAAATAACCACCAATGGTAAGACCAGAGTAGAAATAGTCCTCATTTTTTCTAAATTGTGGACAAACTGAATAATGCGTTGATACAGAATTTGGTTAGAGTGAAACTAATGATTATTCTGATGCTTTATTAAATTATATAATATATACTACAGTCGTTATCTCGTAGATTATGTATGCCTCGCACTTGTCCTTGTGAGATATTTATATTTTATAAGCCAGGTTACATCAACCGAGGCTAACATAGAGGAAAAGAACGTGATTTTCTCGCATCTCGCTTCGAAAAAAAATCTAAATCTTAACCGGAAATTTTTTAAACCAATTACACTAAACTACTCTCTGCATTGTATAGGATTGAGATTGCCATAAAAGTTTTTCTTTTTAATATAAAAGGATATTGTGTGAAAAAGAGAGTTTGGAGAGACATGAAAAAAATTTTCATGAAAAAAAAAACAATAAAAAGGGTCCACCACCAAGAAAAAATCTATATTATTGCCATGTTCTTCACGTTTTTGAACAAGAAAACTAATCCTTCGTATACGTTATAGTGGCCCCGAAAGGGGCCAGTGTTTCAAGATATTAAAATAGTAGGTGACTTCTTTACATTCGCCGGCTCTTCTCGTGGATCTGAGGTGGTTTTTCCCGATTCTATATAAATGTATCCCTGCGTGTAGAGAAGCCAGGCGTGCAACTCCTTCATCCCCTTTGGTGAATTTTGTTGGCTACGAGGAGGCTGGAGGTACGTACTCTTTCCTCCTGATTTCAGGAACAGTTCCCACGGGTTGTAACTTCGCATATCTCCTTCTCTATTCTTGGTGAGGTAGATGGAGTCAGCATCTTCTTTAGGAATTTTCTTGTTACGAACTCCCGATCCCTAAGTATATCGGGATGACCGTTGATATCCCCAGAATATGCCAACCGGTTTCGGTTTTTGGAATAGAGTGTGTATCGTTCTTCTAGTCACTAGCGATAACTGTTTACGCCCGTTTGGTGGGCGGTGGAATAGCCATGCTCCCGGCTAGCTTGAAGATTGACCTCACGTTGTCTCTGGATTGCCCGGGCCTTCTTTTGGCGAGGGCTTAGTTCCATGCGTAAGATGGCTTTGAAGTGTCGACGAAGTAACTTCGATCAATTACTTGATCGTATTACGTCAAGTAAAGGGGCGAAGCCTCCAAGAAGGTTTCAATGACAAGTCAACCAGGATGGCAACCGGAGGGCATCGAAAGTTGTCTATTCCCGAACAAACTTTGATCAAGTATGGAAGTGCTTGATCGTATTGCGTTGAAAGAAGGCGCGAAGCCTACAAGAAGGTCTAATGAGTAGTCAACCAGGATGGCACCCGGAGGGCATCACAAGTTGTCTATTCTCAAATAACTTCGATCAAATGCCGAAGTACTTGATCGTATTGCGTTCAAAGAAAGGCGCGAAGGCATTTGCTCTGGAAGAGCTGATGAAGAGCACGGTGGTAATTATGAAGGTGAGCCCCAATTCCTGAGTATTCCTCTTTATATGTCTCAACTCCCCAAGCAGAGAGTGAGAGAGAGAGAGAGAGACTTAGCTGAGCGGCTGATATTCCTGATTGGGCTTGGTGATGACGCTACTCTAGGCGTTGGAGAGCAGAATTGAGCGACTCCTTCTTTCCTGAGTGCCGGACGAGAGCCGAGTGCCGATTCTGGCTAGAACGCACGTCTTTATGCACGAGAGCCCCGTGCGCGCACCATAGCTCGTCTCGACTAGCCCTTCCACACGAAGTTCATGATTTTACCCCACTCCGTCGGTACGCGCCAATGACATCATTGCTGGTTTGCGCTCGCTGCCAGCCAACCTTACGATCTTCTCTCTCTACGTTACATACTGTTTAACTAACTTAAAATATAATATTTCTTTGTTAATTCTAGAGTGAACGTTGAAATAGGTTCTTTTTCATTCCCTATACCTGTATTAACTTATTGAATTTCTATTTCAAAGGATATCAACTATTTCAAGTAAAATAACTTAATAATACTAATATATGACCCATATCATACATTATCATAGAATATTACTATGTTTAATTTATATATATATATATATTATTCGAGTTCGGTTTTGATTCCTCAGGAATCGAGCCGAAGGGCCTATGACAAAGCCACCGAACGCGTCCTCGGGTTGCGGATTATGATTTATTAGAAATATACGGAAATATACGCTGAAGTGAAGGAATTTCCTTCTTCATTTTAAATCAAATACAAATGTAGTCGCGCGCCGTAAGCGCGCTCAAACTTTTAAGTTTCTATTATACGATGAACAAAAACAAGCGTGGAGCGCCAGGTTTACATGATTTTCAAACCAAGCATCGAGCGCGAAGCGCGAGTTTCTTAATAAGAATGTGTTCCTGAAGGTCGATAGAACCTTAAGTAAATCAGTTCTTCTTTTTATGTATAATTGACATAATGAAAACAAGATCAGGTCATAACGATGAAGCTTACTAAGAGAGTATTAGCCCGCGAAGCTCGCAATAGCGAGCACACGAAGTGCGAAAACCTAGAGGAACCGAGCTCAAAGCGTAAGGCAAATGTGTCCGAGCGTGTAGCGCGAGGCGATTACATTACCGAGCGCGAAGCGCGAGATGAATACCTAATCGAGCGCGAAGCGCGAGATCCAACAGGTGCGCGCACTAGACGCGCTCAAACTTGCGAGCGAAGCGAAATATAATGATGGCATATTATTGAACAATCCGCATTACGTTATAATTGAGTGATAAAATAAATACATGATTTTTTAATCATTCCATTCTATTCCACCGAAGTCGATTGCGACCGAATCCAAGAAGAATGTGATGCTTAACTATAATCAACTTCAATTTTTTAAAAGCTTTTTAAGGGTGTTGGTTAAATCTAACTTTGAATGTTTTTTCCGGATAGGTACGGCCCTAACTCAATATATATTTTTTCCCAAGTATTTGAGAACGAAAGAAATCAAACTTACCAAATATCCGGGGTTTCATGTGATCCTCGCATTAATAAAATTTAGAGAGATAAACCCTTTTGCTGAGGAAATCATTATTTTGACCTCAAATGTTTATTTTCCGAAAGGGAGAAATCTGCGGTTAGCAGACGACAGCATTTGTACGGCGAGAACCGTTCGCAAATTTACTATTTTACTCACAATTCTGACATCACAAAAGAATTCTCAGGTGTCAACGTGTATCCAAAGACCGACGACTTGATGATGGGGAATCTAATTTCCCGAAATGGAGAAAAACCCAGAGAAAATTGACAGGTCTTGTGTAAGTGCAAGCAGGCGCGGATCCAGAGGGGGGTGGGCGCGGCGGCTGCCCCCGCCCTCAAAGCCCAGACTCGAATTTATCAAATAAGATGATTGAAGTTTACGATCCCAGTAAAAAGAAACTAATTCGGGAGGATTGCGGCGAATTAACATGTTTAAATTCACCCGAATTTGGCTTTCTGATTCGTTGAAACGAACTGAGCCAGTGCGAATTGAATGCGTGTCAATTCGCCTTAATTCATAGTCAAGGTCATTTCGAACTAAAATCAATAAAAATTGCATGCCTCAAGTCTCGAACCAGCAATACCAAGTGTATAGGTCCAGAGGAGGACAGCTGAGCTACGGGAATCATTAATATATATATTTACAACAGATCCTATATGCCCCTGCGTGTTAGTTATAAATTAAGAATTCAGTTGAATAGGTCAGTTTTCAATTGTATTCGTGCTGGCGAATTCTGGCGAATTGGAGCTTGACTTAAAATCTCGCGAATTAAAATGAATTGGCCGACACTGAAATTGATTCGTGTCAACACATTTAAATTATATTTGAAAACTATATTACTCTTCACGAATTTACATACATAAAAAGAAAGAAAATTGCCATCACGATTACTGGGACTAAGGTCACGATTACTGGGATGTTTACCTTATTAGCATAAATTAAAAAAGAGTAAGACTTAAAAATCAGAAGGTAGTGCGTTTTAAAAATGAAAAAATTAGTTTAATTAAAAAAAAAACTAGAATATAGAGTCTAAAAATATATTTAAAAATAAGTAAAGAACTTCGGCGAAAGCTTACTTTTTTTGAATTTATCAATAATTTTACAAACATTAAAATGTGTTTACTTCAATAAATATAAATATAATTAAAATACTTCAATTTCAGAATTATTGAACACTATATAATTTTAATTGTTTCCTTGAAAAAAAATTGTTAAGCTACCAAGCTTGAAATGCGTATTATCATTTGAGAAGCATAATTATATTCTGAAATATCATTACTCAGAGTGGCCGCTGGCCCGGAAAACCGGGAGATGATCGAAATTTTTTGAGAGCGGGAAATGACATTCCATTTTTTTTTGACTGGGATTTTCACAAATATTTTTAAAAAATCTATCCAATCACTTGGCAAATTACAAATTTTATATCACAAGATATATAATGCAATTTAAAATAAGTTTGATTTCAGCTTTTTTTTTTGAATGCTAAGTTGAGTTGTTAACTTTTTCAATTGTGAAATCATTCAGTTCACAATGCGTAATTTTAAAATCTTTTACCATCAAAATTTTCCATTTTACACCTTTATTTTTAAGATTACATTTTCAAAAAAAAGAATGATAAACTGCAGTTTTGAAGACTTTCACAATACAAGATTAATATCTTTTGAAACTGAAATTTTTTGACAACAAATGTTTTAAGTTAATCAACTGTGAATATAAATTAATTAATGATTTTCAAAATTGAACCATATTTCGTGTCTTCGAAATTGAACAATAATATTGATTGATTGTGCAGGGAGATTCTGAATCAGATAAAATTAAACAATTTACAGATTTTGACGTTGAAAATTGAACTGTTTCAATTCGAAAGCCTTAGTAGTTAATCAAATGTAAACTTCCGATTGAAACTTTATAAACTATCTGTCGTTTCAGTATAAAATATATAATTTTTAAAGACTTCAGCTTAAAAATTTTTAATTAGGAAGAAGGAAATCTTTTTAATAGTCAGCAATTTTTTACTGTTTATATTAAATGAAATATTCAAAACTCAGAACGTTACAACGTTAATTCTAATTATTCTAATTTTTAAATTTTTATTTTTAAGTCAAAAAGTTGAATTTTTATGTGTGAATAACAAACAAATATGTATTCAGTTAGAAAAAAAATCGAGTAAGTTGAGGAGATAATCAGAAGTTTTTAGATAAAATTTTGAAGCTTTCAAGGATTTTGAAAGATTTAAGATCATACAAATATTGTCTTAATATTCATGGAAAAATTTGTTATGATTTTTATTTTGAAAAATTAATTTCAACAGAATATTTGAAAATATTTTAAAACGAAAGCAAATTTTTTTGAATGAATAAAAATTGAACAGTTATAAATTTGCAAAAAATTGGAATGAGTTTAAGATATATTGAGAAGTTTTGAAAGTTCAAGCTTCAACCAAGTAGTAAAATTTTCAATAAAAAAAGACGAATTTCAACCTCAAAGATTTCAATTATAAATAAAAAATAGTTGAATTCAACCAAAAAAGTCGAATTTTCAACTAGAAAAAAAAAACAATTTGCACCAAAAATGTAGAGGTTATATTTCCAGTTGAAAATATTATTAAAAAAAAAGAGTTTTTAACAAAATAATCAATATATTTCAACCAAAGAAATTAATTTTCAAATTGAATGATGAATCTTCAACAGGAATAATTTGAATTTTCAAATAGATGAATTTTCAACTAGAAAAGATCAATTTTCCATAAAAAATGTAACAGTTATATTTTCAGTTAAAAAAATGATTAAAAAAAGTGTTTTCAACAAAATAATTAAACTTTCAAACAAAAATTTAATTTTCAAATTGAATGATAAATCTTCAACAGGAATAGTATTTTTCAGTTAAAAAAAAAGTAATTATCAACAAAAAAAAAACGAATTTTCAATCAAACAGATAAATTTTCAAATAAAATGATGAATCTTCAACAAAAAGAAAAGACTTTTTAACAAAGTGGTTTAAGCTTCAATCAAGTAGTGGAATTTTCAACACAAAAAAATGAATTCGCAAACAGAAACGTAATAATAGATATTTTAACAACAAAGATTTCAATTTTAAATAAAAAATTGTTGAATTCAACCGAAAAAGACGAATTTTCAACTAAAAAAGATCAATTTTCAACGAAAAATGTAAAAAATATATTTTCAGTTGAAAATATTATTAAAAAAAAAGAGTTTTGAACAAAATAATTAATATTTCAACCAAAGAAATCAATTTTCAAAATGAATAATGAATATTCAACAGGAATAGTATTTTTCAGATACAAAAATTAATTATCAACAACCAAAAAAGAATTTTCAACCAAACAGATGAAATTTCAAATAAAAGGATCAATCTTCAACAAAAAAAAACTAGTTTTCAACAAAGTTGTTGAAGCTTCAACCAAGTAGTGAAATTATCAAACAAAGAAAGATGAATTGTCAAAACAATTGCAATGTAGTAGATATTTCAACCAGAAAGATTTTAATTTTAAATCAATAATAGTAGAGTTCAATAAAAAAAGACAGTGCCCCAACCTATACAGTATCCCAACCAATACAGTGTCCCAACCTATAAAGTGTCCCAATCGGCGCAGTGTCCCAATATGTACTGTGTCCCAACCTATAAAGTGTCCCAATATGTGCATTGTCCCAACATATGAAGTGCCCCAACCTATACAGTATCTCAACCTATACAGTGTCCCAACCAAAACAGTGTCCCAACCAATACAGTGTCCCAACTTATAAAGCGTCCTAATATGCGCATTGTTCCAACCTATACAGTGTCCCAACCTATAAAGTGTACCAATTCGCGCATTGTCCCAACCTATACAGTCTTCCAGCCAATACAGTGTCCCAACCAATACAGTGTCCCAATCTATACAGTGACCCAACCAATACAGTGCCCTAACCTATAAAATGTCCCAATCAGCGCAGCGTCCCAACGTACAGTATCCCAATCTGCGCAGTGTCCCAACCTATACAGTGTCCCAGCCTATACATAGTTCCAACCAATACAGCATCCCAACCTATGAAGTGTCCCCATTTGCGCATTGTCCCAAATTGTACAGTGTACAAATCTGCGCAGTGACCTAACCTAACAGTGTCCCAACCTATACAGTCTTCCAATTTCCGCATTGTTCCAAATTACACAGTGTCCCAATATGCACAGTGACCTAACCTATACAATGTCTCAACCTATACAGTGTCTCAACCTATAAAGTGTCCCAACCAATACAATGCCATAACCTATAAAGTGTTCCAATCAGCGCAGTGTCCCAACGTACAATGTCCCAATCTGCGCAGTGTCCCAATCTGCACCGTGTCCCAACCTATACAGTGTCCCAACATATACAGTATCCCAACCAATACAGTGTCCCAAACTATACAGTGTCCCAATCTGCACAGTGTCCCAACCTATATAGTATCCCAACCAATACAGTGTCCCAACCAATAAAGTACCCCAACGTATAAATTGTCCCAATCTGTGCAGTGTCCCAACATATAATGTCCCAATCAGCGCAGTGTCCCAACCTATACAGTGTTTCAACCTATACAGTGTCCCAGCCTATAAAGTGTTCCAATCTGCACAATGCCCCAAACTATAGTGTCCCAATCTGCGCAGTGCCCCAATCTGCAGTGTCCCAATCTATACAATGTCCCAACCTATAAAGTATCCCAACCTATAAAGTGTGCCAACCTATGAAGTGCCCCAATCTGCGCATTGTCCCAATCTATAAAGTATCCCAACCAATACAGTGTCCCAACCTATAAAGTGTCCCAACCTATGAAGTGTTTAAACCTATAAAGTGTCCCAGTCTGCGCAATGCCCCTAACCTATAATGTCCCAATCAGCGCAGTGCCCCAACCTATACAGTGTTTCAACCTATACAGTCCCCCAACCTATAGTGTTCCAATCTGCACAATCCTCCAAACTACATTGTCCCGATCTTCGCAGTGTCCCAATCTGCACAGTGTTCCAACATATACAATGTCCCAACCTATAATTTATCCCAACCAATTCAGTGTCCCAACCTATGAAGTGTCCCAACCTATAAGGTGTCCCAATCTGCGCAATGTCCCAACCTATAAAGTATCCCAACCAATACAGTGTCTCGACCTATGAAGTGTCCTAACCTATAAAGTGTCCCAATCTGCACAATGCCCCAACCTATAATGTCCCAATCAGCGCAGTGTCCTAACCTATACAACGTTTCAACCTATACAGTGTCCCAACCTATAAAGTGTTCTAATCTGCGCAGTGTCCCAAACCTTAGCGTCCCAACCTATACAGCGTCCCAACCTATACAGTGTCCCAACCTATATAGTGTTCGAACCAATACAGTGTCCCAACATATACAGTGCCCCAACCTATAAAGTGTCCCAATCTGCGCAGTCTCCCAAAATATACAGTCCTCCAACCAATACAGTGTCCCAACCTACACAGTGTCCCAACCTATAAAGTGCCCCAATCTGCGCAGTGTCCCAAACTATAGTGTTCCAATCTGCACAGTGTCCAAAACTTTACAGTTTTCCTACCTATATAGTATCCCAACCAATACAGTGTCCCAGCCAATACAGTGTACCAACCAATACAGTGTCCCAACCTATAAAGTGCCCCAATCTGCGCAGTGTCCCAAACTATAGTGTTCCAATCTGCACAGTGTCCAATCTCTCATTTGTAATAAATCTATTATTTCGTTGATATTCGTATATCATCATTAATCATCTTAATAATTGCTCATTTCGTGCGTATTCTGATTTTACTTTAGGCTTTTTGAACTTTTCCACTCGAGAAATTACTAGTCTAGACAGTATTTATTAAAAGGGTATTAGCGCCCCTAAACTTTAGTTCATAAAACGGCGCATGTCGTTACCAGAGAGTATTAAAGAGAGTGGAAGGTGACCGAATACTGGACACCAGCGCCCTCGCCGCTTCAGGGACAAAGCTCTCGGGTATTTCAACGGGAACTTTACTTTCTATAATGCGTCTTCTCTGACAGTTAAAAATGTTATGTTTACAAACAAGTTTTATCGTAAGAGTTTTTAGTAAAAATGCCACATTACTGTGGTGTTAGTGGTTGCAACAACAATAGCAACATAAAAAATGAACGACATTTGTTTTGTGGACTTCCAGCGAACCTGAAAACGTAAGTACAATAGTAGCGAATACAATTGTTCTTGTATAAAAAAAAATGAAGGGCGTCTATATAACCACACTGGCCTTATATAACAATTAAAAAAAAAATTTTAACAATAAGTTGCAACAATCATAAATAATGTAACTCGTTAACCGTAAGCACGTGCTGATTGAAATAAATATTTGTATTTTGCAGTCGTGAAGAATGGATGCAATTCCGTGAACTTGACGAAAGCGTTTGTCCCGATTTTCGGATTTGTAGTGACCATTTTGAATAAAAGTGCTTCAAAACTTTCTTCCAGTAACTGAAATTTTTAATACGCCTTCCGGGCGGGGTGAAGTCACTGAAGTTTTGAGCATGCCGTCCAAAAAGGGTCACATTACAGAACTTTCGCAAACTGATCACAATACTCCCGGAAAAGGTCACGTTCTAATGTCTGCACTACCGCATGAATCTGCAGGTGAACCTTCCACAATTGTAACTGCGTCAGCACAAAACTGATCTCCTAAAACATTGCGTTCAAATTCTTACAAAAGAACTATCGCTCTTTTAAGAAGTCGCACTTATTACCCTTTCTTTAGAAAAAAATCCTATTAGGTGGAACTACTTTTTTACAATTTAAAGATTTTGTTAACATTTTTTAAATTATTTTTTTAACTGAAAATTTAACTATTTGGTTGAAAGTTCGTATATTTTGTTAAAAATTAATCCTTTTTTTTGTAGAAAATTAATATTTTTAGTTAAAAATTAGTTTTTTTTATTGAAAATTAAACTTTTAACTGAAAATCTAATTATGTCATGATTGTTTGAACATTAATCTTCTTCGGTTGAAAATTCAACTATTTGTTTGAAAATTTCTGTTTTTTGTAAAAGCTTTGTCTTTTGTGGTAGAATATTTTAGAATTTAGAATGTATTTTGTTGAAAATTATTCTTTTCTGGTAGAAAATCAGATTCTTTATTCAAATATAATTTTCCTTTGGTTGAAAATCAATGTTTTTATTGGAAAATAATTTTTTTAACTAAAAATTTAACTACATTTTTTTACATAATTTTTTTGATAGAAATGTAATCTTTTTGATAGAAAATTTATTTGTTTTGTTGAAAAATTAACTATTTCGTTGAAAATTAATTTTATTTGCTTAAAAACTTATTTCTTTAACTGAAAATTAAACTATTCTATATTTTGTTGAAAATTCATCTTTTTTATTTGAAAATTCCATCAAAAATAAAAATATTTGGTTAAAAATCCATGTTTTTCCTTAAAAAAATTTTCTTTTTTTGTAGAAAATTTTTTTTATTGAAAATTAATTTCTTTAACTAAAACCTTAACTATTCCATTTTTCGTAAATATTTTTATTTTGATATACATTTAATCTTTTTGGATAAAAATTCATCTGTTTTGGTTGAAAATTGAACTTTTTCGTTGTAAATGTATTTTTTTCGGTTAATTCATCTTTATGACTTAGAAACTTAACATTTTGGATGAGATTTTTTTCTTTATTGATTGAAAAATCTTTCTTGGTTGAAAATTCATTTTTTTAATCAAAGATTCATCAGTTTTGTTGCCAATTTGACTATTTTGTTGCAGATTCTCTTTTTCTTGGTTGAAAATTAATTATTTCAATTGAACATGTAATAATAAAATTTTTAATTAATAAATCTTCATCACTTATGTTTTAAAGAAAGATAAAGCAACTATAAGTAATGAAAATCTAATCAGGTTTTCAGTAACATTGATTACGAGATTTTCGAGACATATCGCACCATTTTTTTTAAATAGGATTATAAATTTATTTCAATTCAGTTTTCAAAATTTAATTTTTAAATTCCCAAGAGTTTAGAATTGAATGACCAAAGAAAAATTTGCCTTTTAATCTTCCTAACTGATTTTTTTTAAATTCTTACAGGTGGCCCCAGTTTTAGGAATTTGGCAACAACGAGATCACATCAGGACTCCAGCAATCCGTCCTATATTCCGTAAAAGATGTGGACCCCGAAATATTCACAAGAAGCAAAAAGGAGTGGACTGAAGCTCAAGGAAAGGAAGGAAAAACGAAGGCTTTGTTTTCGGACATCATCGAAACTACTGTGAAAAGTGAAGAAGACTGATTTTTAGGAAGTTTTTTTTTCCCTAGATCAAATCGGAAAACTGTGTGAAGTGTGTGAATATGACTTTAATCGCTGTTTTCAGTTTGTTTTTCTATTTAAAAAGATGTTTTGAAGAATTTCTGCACCATCAATTTCCAAATAAGTAATTTTATGTCACGATACAATTTATTTGTAAATGTTTCTAAACATTATTAACAAAAGAGAACAAGTTAATTTTAAATTATTTTTTAATATTGGGAAATAATTTTATTCTCAACATTTTGCTAACACTCTAATTTGCAAATAAACAATTACCGGTACCGACAGTAAGATTCCTGCGCAAATTTTTTAATAAAGTTTTGAAGGTTTCAAAATATGTCGAACAAGAATCTAAAACATTTTAATACCATTTTTTTTTAATTTTGTAGGATATAAAATGTTTCGTGAAACTGAATTGTTTCAAAAAATATTTAGAAGTGTTAGAAGTTTTGAAAAGATTAAAAAATAATTGAAATCTTAATAATTTTTTTGTATTCAAACAAAACGTACATTTTTTAAGATTTCGAAACAAAATTTAGAAGCTTCTTAAGAATTTTTAAAGGTTTCAAGAAACTAATAAAATTTTCTCAATATTCATGGGAAATATTAAAACATTTTAATCTTAAGAAGATTTAAAAAAAATTTTAATAAAATTTACGTCTTTGAAGAGGGTCATTCTCAGCCATTTGTTTCTGGATACCAGAAATAGCCATAAAGACATAACGCATATTTGTTTAACACCTTGCATAATACCGAACCAGTCACTCAGTTCACCTAACCTATGAGGTATGTACTTGCAACCTTATTTGAGCATTTCAGCCTTAATACTGTTGACACCAGCTATATCCCTAACTTTAGTGTCACAGAGTCTTTCAATTGAGTTTTCTAACGCATTGTGTCTCTCGAAGCGTCTAGTATCCCGCCTGCATGATATAAAATTTCACTATTGCTGCTTCTCAAGCTGGCAAACTCTTTACTTTTATCTCCCTTCATATCGATTATCGCCAATTTATAAAACAGTTTCTTGCCTCCTTCAAGGTCATTTTGCATTTTATTTTCTTCTCCTGTCCTGATTTTATCTTTTCTTATTTTGACTAGTAGTTACACTTTCCTCTTTTTATGTCTGTAATCATTTTCAATTCTATCTTTCTTCTCATCGCTAATGCCTGCGATTTTCAACCATCTTTCATGTGCTTCTTCCTTTTCTCCAGCAGCTGCCTGAGTTTCATCATTTCACTATGCATCACCAGACATCCCTCCTACAACCGCAATTGCACAAACTTCAGTCGCACTTGTAACAATGATATCCTGGATAATAACCGATGCGCTCTCTATATCACTATTGTTTATTAGCGCCTTCAAAGTTGCCACGTTCGTTTATCCTATTTTGAAAATCCATTCGCACTTCCAGTTTCTGTAAATTCTCAATCCTGATCCGCGTTTGTTTCCTTTTTCTTCATTCCCTTTCTTCTTCATCCCTGATCTGAACGTATTTTGAAAACTAGAGAGTCATGATCAGTATTGCATTCGAAATCCCTAGTGACCCTTGTATTTTTCACTACCTCTCTTAGTGTTCCATCCGCAACCATGAAGTCAATTATACTGTTGCTATCTCATCTACACCAGATGAACATATGGATCATTTTATGCCTGAACCAAGTATATGTAATAAATAATCCCTTGTTCAAGCATACGTTAACTAATCTTTTTTCGTTATTATTTGTTCTTGGATCCCTAGAATTACCTAGCACCCTACCTGTACCCTGAAGTTGGACCCATCCATGCAGACATCCTCTTAGAATGATTCTTTCACCATGAGCGCAAGCACTTATAGTATCATATAAAGTGTCCTAGAAGGCTTCTTTTACTTCACTATTATTACTTTCGTTCTAGCCCACAAAAATCTGGGAGACACAAATCTATCGTTATGAGCAACCTAACAGTGCATTTATAAGAAGCCGACACTTGAGGGGCATGAAGTCTCCTCTCCTGTCCAGAGCGGTCGTGCTTTATTACTGTACGAAAATCCTAACCTTGTACTACAGTTTCAAATAAGGAATTCAGTTATCTCACAAGTGCATCGAATATTGAATCTCAGATCTCCTGTCATCCACTCTTTTCACTCAGAAGAAAAAAAAGGAAAAAGGGAATATTGCCTGAAAACAGAAAAACAAAGAGTAATTCTTCAGACACTGAAAGTCATATAAGTTCGTAAAAATAACTTCAACTGACGCCCACCCTCCCCCATTCAAATTGGTAACGCAGTTTACGGACAGCTCCTAAATGATCCAATGTATCCTGCTGTGATATTTTTATTTTAACGCTTCTTTAATTAGCTATTATTTACCTAAAAGGATCAATAAAGTGATAATGGTCTGTTCATTCAGTAGTACAGTAAAGTCTCACCTATTTCTCCGACCTTGAAAAGAAACGATTCTTTTATTTCCACGCTGGAGGGGACCACACCGTTACCACGAGTGGACAGGATACTTGGAACAAGTGACGTTCATTGGCTGCCCCGTTCTTGTATTGATGTACCGCCTGTACGCAACTTTTTAAATCGAAAAGCGCGGGTAGATTTGAAATCAATAAATACTATCACTAATAATACAAATTAATACATCCGAAATTCCTAGAACTCCTGGCCCACGCAGTTTCTCGGCTCATGGGGCAAGAAACGGTTACGACTCTTTCATGAAAAACACTTGCAACGTATGGACAAAGGCGAAGTACGCGGATACTCACATGCTGAGATTGCGCAATATTATGTTTTTCAATTGGAAATGTTTCAGACGGGCCCCGATTTGCGCAGTTGAAAAGGTCGCGGTCCGTTAGCCTCCTTGCATCCATCGGTGTTTTCCGAGTATCTTTCAAATGTTTTTGTTAGCGTACGACAATTTTCTAACTAAAAATCAATACAATAGCATGAAAAATCGACGCGAATATTTCGCGGAATAGTGAGCCAGGAAGGTTAGTACATGGTACTGCAACTTCATACGACTTTTTGGAGGAAATCTCCTAATCTAAGAGACAAGTTGTAAAGGTCAGAACAATGATCTTTTCAAGTGTAGAATTCATTTGCAGGATACTGTTTCTTCATTCTTTCATCAGCTGAAGACCTTTCAGTTTCACAAAATACAAGCACCTGTCGGAAATTTGAGGTTAGAGTACCATTAACATGAAATTTAGGATATTTTATTTTATTTCGTGTAACTGAAAGGTCATCATTCGAAAAAAGGATGGAACCTGACTAAGAAAATACATTCTACACTTGAGAAATATTACTATTTATACATTTATGACTTGTACGTTTGAAATGTTTTCTCAAAAAAGTCGTATGTCGTATTCCCATGACGTCATACTAAAATATTCAATTCAAGGCCACCCGCTCTTTGAGCCTCTTTTTAATTGGCCTGTTACGGTCTGCAGAGCCGCACAAAGGCGTAATCACTGATTCGGATTCTCCTGTAATCAGAAGCCTGCAGGACGAGTTGGTTCGCCTTGATGCCTCCCCTCAAACTGGCGACCTCTTTGCTAACCCGGATAAAGCTGATCACATGAATCAGCCATTCTCTTGGTAGTAGTTTGAGACAGCGCTGTCTGTGTGCCAGGGAAAGTCCTACCCTGGCATGTATGGTCTATCGTACTAAATCACACGGGGCTTCTCGGATCCGAGATGTGCCATGCCTCCCCTTTTCTTGAAGCCTGGAGAGACAACAGAGTTCACTTGATCCGTAAACCGGGTGAGAAAGACATCCGGCCTATATCCCTCGCATCTACCTTTTCTAAATTGTTCGAGAGGTTGATGCTGAGGAGGCTTGAATATCTAGCAGAACATAGCGACTAGATCGCGGAATTTCAGTTCGGCTTTAGAAGGGGCAGGTCATCCATGGACTGCACAGCCTCGGTTGTCTTGGATATCACCGAACTCTAGGATGATCGGCATTGTTTGCCGACCCATTGTCGGGTGCTCTGCGCGTTCGATCGCTTTGAACCGCATCCGTCGAATCCGCAACCGTTATATATATATATATATATATCTTCGTTGCTTATTGGGTTATAAATAGTACTACATGTACAATGACATTTAATAAATGTGGTGTTTTTCTAGATTCAACGATCGTTTGTTAAGAAAAATGATTTGATAAGGACACAGATCTGCGTCGAAATACGTCATCTAACAAGATCAGAAAATAAACGCTGGCATTGGTATTAGTCACTAAAGAATATTTATTTGATTCACCACCAGTCTAACAGAAATAATTCTTCAATTATTTTATTGGAAACAAAATATATGAATTTTCAACTGAGAAATATGAATTGTCAACCAAAAAATAAATAGTTAGATTTTCAGTTGAAAAAATCAATGTTCAACCAAAGAGACGAATTTTCATCGGAAACCATGGACTATTGAGTTTGAATGGTATTAACATTTTCAGTGAAAAAAGATTATTTTTAACAAAAAGAAAACTGATTTTCAAAAAAATATTTAAAGCAGAAAATTCGTCCCCTTTTTGTAAAAATTAGTCGTCTGATTGAATACTGATTATTAACTGATCTTTTTTAGTTCAAAATTCAACTATTCAGTTAAAAATTCGTCATTTTTAGTTAAAATATCAACTAATTTGACGAAAATTTATTTGTTTTGTTGAAAAATTAACTTTTTGGCAGAAAATTAATCTTCTTGTTTGAAAATTGATCTGCTTGTTTCAAAATTCATCTCTTTTGACAACAAATATAATTATATCTTTCGTGGAAAATTCATATTTTTTTGTTGAATGTTAAACTACTCCATTGAAAGTTACACTTATTTTTTTTTGTAGAAAATTAACGGTTTTGTTTGAAAATGAAAATTTGTGTTGAAATTGGCAAAAAATCGCTCGTTCGACCATTTTGTAATATTTGCAAGTAAACTTGTTTGTATTACCCATATTACCATAAAATGCATCACGCTTTTACGTATATTTGATTTTTTCACATTTTTGAAAAATAAAATTTTTTAATGTTTTAAAGCAAGAATCTTGATGTGTTAGTTTCTTACGCTTTAAAGATAAGTCACTTTTTAGGCAAACGTATTTACATTATTCTGCCTTGAGAAGCTCAGAGATTAAGAATTCTATATGACAAATATTTGTCAGGCAAGATTTTTTCTTGAAAAATATTGATAATGTTAGAGATTGAAAATATCTTTTCGAGATATGGTGAACAGAAAATGTCATTTCGAGGAAGAAATTTTTGTTTAAACACTTTAAATATAGAAACGATACTTGAAATTTTTATTTTTCACCAAAACTTTCCATATTGCTTCTATTATATATTAACTCTTCTAACAAATAGAAAATATGCAACTAAGAGATGCAACATGGACAAATACAGTAACAGTTAAATTTTTGAATTTTCCTGCATGAACTGAGCATAACATTTTCAATATTTGTAATTCAAATTGATATTATTTTCAACATTTCCGGAAAAAATTTAGATAAAATATGCTGAAGTTGACACATTTGGGGGAAATATCACATGTTACAAGCTTTACAAAGAATTGAGGAATCAAATTCTGTACGTACTGATAAGCAGTTATCAGCAGATCATCTGTCCACTTTACAGAATTATATGATGATAACGGAGAAAAATATTTATCTGAGTATCTCTCTATTCGAAAAAAATTATAAATGGATTGACTTCAAAAGTTAAAAATGGGACGTAGTTAACGGTGGCAGTATAAATTGAAACTTTAAAGATGAGTTTTTCAAAGGAGAAAATCGGCTGGTAAAGCACATATGAGTAGATCAAAATTCATAAAGGATATTGAAGATAGACCAATTTTACATTATTAAATTTGATATTTTAAAATTATTTCTTCTTCATGTTTCTAATCGAACCAGAAGCAGCCCCTGTGGCTCGTTCTAGTTTAGGAGATATTCGCGATTCTCCAAGTCAAGGTCAAAATGATTATTTTTATGTTTCAGTGGGCGTGATAGTGGGGCCTGGACTGATAAAGCGCTGTTTTTTAACAGCCTAAGAGGATAACTGCTTCACGTTGCCTCACGTTGCGTCAGTTCACTCTCTAGTGGGCAGCACACACGTTTGCATAGCAAATAAGCATGATAGCGGGCTCGCGTCGACCAGCAGTGAAACTCCCATTTCCACTATTTTGATTTTTTGAGAGACTTATTGACTGTTCTATTTTGACTGAATTCTTTCTACTTTACGGATCACTTTATTGAAAAAATTTGCCTTGCCTAAAAAAGTATCAAAAACGTAAAAAAGTGTGGAACTTCGAAGACTGGGGGGAGGAATGAGGAAAAAGGTGGAGAAGGAGGAGAAGAAGGAGGATAGAAGACAAGAATATTTTTGGAACATCAAGATTTTGAAAATTTTATTAATTAGCTTTTGGGTTACATTCACGAACAATATTCAAAACATATTTTTATCGCAAAATAGAATCTAGGATATATATATATATAAATATCTATAGATTTCTGAATTATATTTTAATATAGAGCAAAACTAACGTTACAAATATTGTATTTATATAATTATGAAATATTTTCATTTTCTGGAGTGTTTTATATAATTTAATAATTATCAATTATGTACCTTCATATTCTTTTATGGTATATGCATTGGAAATTTATTCCGACGAAAAGTTAATGATTGCTTTCACGCGATTAAATTCTTCGAGTCGCTGCTTAAAATTAAAACCTTGTAATTCCCATGATTATCGCAGTCAAAGAATCATAGCTCAGATAATTTTTGCTTCTTTTTCTTATCTGTATATTTCTAATTATAGTTTCACCCAGTGGTTGCTCAATAAACTCAATAAACACAGGCTGAACAAAATTAACTTTTTATTTTACCTAAAGAGCGCACAAGGATTTTGATGTCCTAAAAAGGAATCTGTTGAAGTTGACGCAAAATGTATATCTTTAGAACGATTATACATTAACTTCTCATTGTAATTACCTGTTTCTTCTGAGATTTTGATCTGACTTCCAATCACAAATAATTTTAAAACTCAGTTTTACATTTTCTTGAATTAAATAAATGCCGTAAAAAAATTGCAGTTCATTCTTGGATAAGACGTATCATGTTAAAATTCCTTGAAATTGAAGGACGGAGAGGAGTTTCCCTGAGTTCATTTATTTCCAGTTCGGAGACCTTGCCACTATACATGTTTATTTTGTAGAAAATTTGTCTTTTTTTGGTGTCAATATAACGTTTTTGGTTGAAAATTCCATTTAAAATTAAAATATTTGGTTTAAAATTCATGTATTTTGTTAGAAATTACTCTTTTTTGGTATAACAATTAATCTTTTTGGCTGAAATTTCATTTCTTTGGTTGAAAATTAGTTTCGTTTTTATTCAAAAATTAATTTTTTTAACTAAAAATTCAACTTCAATGTTTCGTCGAAATTTTTTTATAGACATTTAATCTTTTTAGTTGAAAATTCATCTATTTTGTTGAAATTTTGTCTTTTTTTGGTAGCAATATAACCTTTTTGGTAGAAAATTTAACTATTTGGTTAAAAATTATTATTTTTTTTTAAAGATGCATACTTGTAGTTGAAAGTTCATTTCTTTTATTAAAAATTTATCAAATTTTGTTGAAAAATCCTTTTTTTTTTTGTTTGTGAACATGATTTTTTTTTAAATGTAGCTCTTTCAAATTTGCATTTTGGTAGAAAATGCATATATTTTTGGGTTGTTAATTCAACTTTTTTTCAAAAATTCGTCTTTATGACTTAAAAACTCCAAATTTTGGATGAGATTCTTTTTCTTTATTGAATGAAAATCTTTCTTGGTTGGAAATTCAACTCCTTTGTTTGAAAGTTGGTATATTTTAGTTTAATTCAACAGCTTTTTATCGAAAATTTTAAAAAAAAAGTGGAAATATCAACTATTACACTTTTTGTTGAGAATTCATTTTTTTAATCAAAGATTCATCAGTTTTGTTGAAAATTCCCTTTTTTTTTTGTTGAAAATTATTTATTTAAATTGAAAATGTAATAATAAAAATTTTAATTAATCATTCTTAATCAACTGAAACTCGATTCTTCATTATGTGTGTGAATTTGGCAACATTCCATCGAGTTTTTTAAATTACCCTACCAGTAATAGAGAAAAGCGAGAACAATGCCTTCAATATTTTCGTGAGACACTTGTTTTTTAGAGAAGGATTATAAAACAGCATTAAATTACTTATTTATAAGCAATTTTAATTGGGACTTGCCTTGCATAATAATGGTTATTTGACTACCATTCGCAGTCTTATCCTCCTTCCACAAGGCATAGCAAAAGTTCTTACAAGTTTCGAACTTAATGTCCTTCTCTCTCTGAAATATGAAAAAATTAATACAATATTAAAAAACGGGATAACTAGGTGTGAGATTATTAATTGATTTCAACTCACTCGATATCTGGCATGATCCTCAACATCAGATTCCTCCTGGACTTCATCTTCGAAATTCTCTTTTAATGAATTCTCTGCGTCTTTCTTGCGGCTCGCACATATTCTGTTTGCATTAGCATATTGGTCGCTAATCCCGTACAGCACTGCGACCAGTACTATTGAAACAATGGCTCTCATTGTGACTCACGGAACTCTTAAAGGCTGCCACTTGAGAGGCCCTGTTTTTTACCGATTGACATTTCTCACCATAGGATTTTGCCTCTGTAACAGAAGCGATCTCTGTTCATCTGTCTCCATATGAATCAGATCTCACTTTATTTTTAGAATGATATAGAGACTATATTTCCTTTAAAATGCATACATTTTGTTCAAAATTCGTCTTTTTCGTCGAAAATTAATCTTCTTGATTGAAAATTCAACTATTTGGTTAAATATTTAACTGCTTGATAAGAAATTCGTCTGTCTTTTTTCAAGCTTCTACTATCTTGTTGAAAATTCAATTTTGTTCAGGTTGAAAATTTAACTAATTTGTTGAAAATTCGCTTTTTCGTTGAAAATTTATATTCTTAACTGAAAATTTAAACATTACATTTTTGGGTTGAAAATTTATCTTTTTCAGTTTAAAATTCAAATATGAGGTAGAAAATTCATCTGTCTTCTTCTAAGCTTCAATTATCTTGTTGAAAATTCTTTTTTTCAGTCGAAAATTTAACTAATTTGTTTTCTTTCTGGTTGAAAATTTAACTGCTTGGTTGGAAATTCCCTTTCTCATTGAAAATTAATTTTCTTAACTGAAAATTTTAATATTCCATTTTTTGGTTGAGAATTCAACTGTTTTGTTGAAATTTTTTTTTTTCATTAATTTTGTTTTAACTAGAAATTTAACTATTCCTTTTTTGTTTGGAATTTTTTTTAAATTTAAAATTCAACTATTTGCTTGAAAGTGCGTGTATTTTGCTGAAAACTTGAAAATTCATCTATTTGGTTAAATAAGCATGCGTCTTGTTTGAAGATTAAACTATTTTGTTAAATATTCTTTTTTTTCTGGTTGAAAATTCAACTAATTGGTTAGAAATTCCTTTTTCGTTGAAAATTAATTTTCTGAACTGAAAATTTAACTATTCCATTTTTTGCTTGAAAATTTATCTTTTTCAGTTGAAAATTCAGTTTTTTTTTCAGGTTGAAAATTCAACTGTTTAGTTGAAAATTCCCTTTTTCGTTGAAAATTAATTTTCTTAAATGAAAATTTTAATAATCCATTTTTTGGTTGAGAAGTCAACTATTTTGTTGAAAATTCTTTTTTTTCATTAATTTTTTTAACTAGAAATTTAATTATTCCATTTTTGTTATTATTTTTTTTTTAAATTTAAAATTCAACTATTTGCTTGAAAATGCGTGTATTTTGTTGACAACTTGAAAATGCAACTATTTGGTTACCAAATCATCCGTCTTGTTTGAAGAATCAACTATTTTGTTAAAAATTCTTTTTTTTCTGATTAAAAATTCAACTAATTGGTTGGAAATTCCGTTTTTCATTGAAAATGAATTTTCTGAACTGACAATTTAACTATTCCATTTTTTGTTTGAGAATTCAACTATTTTGTTGAAAATTCTTTTTTTTTTGTTAAAAATTAATTTTTTGAACTAGAAACTTAACTATTCCATTTTTATTTGGAATTTTTTAAAATTTTAAATTCAACTATTTGCTTGAAAATGCGTGTATTTGGTTGAAAACTTCAAAATTCAACTATTTGATTAAAAAATCATCCGTCTTGTTTGAAGATTCAACTATTTTGTTGAAAAATCTTATTTTTTCAGGTTGAAAATTCCAATGTTTGGCTGAAAATTTAACTAATTGGTTGGAAATTCCCTTTTTCGTTAAAAATTAATTTCTGAACTGAAAATTTAACTATTCCCTTTTTTGCTTGAAAATTTATCTTTTTCAGTTGAAAATTCAGTTTTGTTTATGTTGAAAATTCAACTGTTCAGTTGAAAATTAAACTAATTTATCAGAAAACTTAAACATTCTATATGAAAATTCCCGAATAATAAAATTTCCAAATATTAAAATTCCAGAATTAAAAAATTCTCCAATTAAAAAATTCTCGAATAATAAAGGGACGACTGAAAAATCCTGAACAATAAAATTCGTGATGCTGTAAAATTCCCGAATTCGAAAATTCCCGAATAATAAAATTTTCGAATTGAAAAATTCCCAAATAATAAACTTTTCGATCAATAAAATTCCCTTATTAAAAAATTCCCGAATTATAAAGGGACGACGGAAAAAATTCCGAAAAATAAAATTCCCGATACTATAAAATTATGAATAGGAAAATTTCCGAATAATAAAATTTCCGAATTGGAAAATTCATGAATAATAAAATTCCTGAGTAAAAAAATTCCCAAATTGGAAAATTCCCGAATAATAAAATTTCCAAATATTAAAATTCCAGAATTAAAAAATTCTCCAATTAAAAAATTCTCGAACAATAAAGGGACGACTGAAAAATCCTGAACAATAAAATTCGTGATGCTGTAAAATTCCCGAATTCGAAAATTCCCGATACTGTAAAATTCCCGAATTCGAAAATTCCGGTATGATAAAATTCCCGAATATTAAAGGACGATTGAAAAATCCCGAAAAATAAAATTCCCGATACTGTAAAATTGCCAAATAATAAAATTTTCGAATTGGATAATTCCGGAATAATAACATTTCTGAATAATAAAGGGACGACTGAAAAATCCCGAAAAATAAAATTCCTGATACTGCAAAATTCCCGATTAATAAAATTTTCGAATAATAAAATTCCCGTATTGGAAAAATCCCGAATAATAAAGGGACGACTAAAAAATCCCGAAAAATAAAATTTCCGAAAAATAAAATTCCCGAATAATAAAATTATTCGGGAAAAGTTTAAGATAGATAACAAGTAACTCTTAATGACTTTATGGTATTCAATCGTATTGAAGTAAAATCGAGGGTGCAACGGTCTACCCTCCAGACTCTACAAACACTCAAAGTTATCCTTTCTAATACGCGCAGCAAATAAATAGGGGTGTGTGAAGTATTCTTTATATTTGCAGTGGTTCCTACTGGGTTAATCAAATTCAATTTTTGACCCAATCATTTACTATAAATAAAAGTTTCGAATAAATATTTATTTTTCTCAGTTTGTTTGTTTTTAAGGTTATATTTTTAGATATTTCAAATCTAAATTAAAAAAAGGGTAATCTTCAAAAAAATTCCACTTTTTGGTTGAAGATTAACTTTTTTTTAATTTCGATTCAAAATCTTCAACTTTTTTTCATTTCCTCAAGAATCTGGAAAAATTTATATTTATATAATAATAACAATAATTTTCCTAAGACTTCTAATCAAAATTGAAAAAAAAAGATTAGTCTTCAACCAAAAATTTAAATTTTCCACCAAAAAATATTTTAATTTAAGATGAAAAATAGTTGAACTCTTCCAAAGAAGGGGACGACTGAAAAAATCGGAATAAGAAAATTCCCGAAACGACGGTTTATAATATTAATGAATTTGAATAATTAGAAAAAAAGTTTTTTGTTAAATATTATTCACTTATTAAAAAAAAATTAATCAAATATTTCTATCAAAGAAATGTTTTAAAAATATTTAAAGTTTAAAAAAATTATTGTTTGAATTTAAAATAACAATTTTGTTAAATAAAATATATTTCTGAATGAGAAATTTTGTTTGAAAATGTAAGCATTTTTCAAAAATTACAAAAAATGTACTCAAAAATGGAAATATTAATTTAAAAAAAAAAACTCAAGAAGAAACTTCGAATTGAATCCTGCAAAGTTTAGTTGGAAAATGTTATCAGGTTCGGAGAAAATTGAGTAAGATACTAATTTTTTTGTTCGTAGCACACGTGTCTTAAAATTTATTTTTTCATATAATATTTATACAATTATTATTATTTTAAATTCAAACAATAGTTTTGAGAGCTTCAAATATAAAAAAAATATAGAAGTTGTTGAATTAAAAAGAAATATTGATTAAAAAACAACTTTTCAATTTTTGTTTAAATTCGGGAATTTCATTATTCGAGAATTTTTCCAATTCGGGAATTTTATTATTCTGGTATTTTCCAATTCATTAATATTATTAGCTGTTCGGAAATTTTGATATTCGGGAATTTTACAATCTAGGATTTTTATTTTTCGGCAATTTTATAATTTCGGGAATTTTATTATTCAAGAATTTTTCCAATTCGGGAATTTCATTATATTGGAATTTTCTAATTCATTAATATTATTAACTGTTCGGAAATTTTAATATTCGGGAATTTTAACAATCGGGAATTTTACAATTCGGGATTTTAATGTTTCGGCAATTTTATAATTTATAGAATTTTTCCAATTCGGGAATTTTATTATTCTGGAATTTTCCAATTCATTAATGTTATTAGCTGTTCGGAAATTTTAATATTCGGGAATTTTACAATCTAGGATTTTTATTTTTCGACAATTTTATAATTTCGGGAATTTTATTATTCGAGAATTTTTCCAATTCGGGAATTTTATTATTCTGGATTTTTTTTTATTTCGAGAATTCCATTATTCGAGAATTTTTCCAATTCGGGATTTTTATTATTCTGGAATTTTCCAATTCAGTAATATTATTAACAGTTCGGAAATTTTAATATTCGGGAATTTTACAATTTAGGATGTTTATGTTTCGGAAATTTTATAATTTCGGGAATTTTATTATTCGAGAATTTTTCCCATTCGGGATTTTTATTATTCTGGAATTTTTCAATTCGATAATATTATTAACTGTTCGGAAATTTTAACATTCGGGAATTTTAATAATCGGGAATTTTACAATTCGGGATTTTTATGTTTCGGCAATTTTATAATTTCGGGAATTTTAGTATTCAAGAATTTTTCCAATTCGGGTTTTTTATTTTTATTATTATGGAATTTTTCAATTCGGTAATATTACTAACTGTTCGGAAATTTTAATATTCGGGAATTTCACTAATCGGGAATTTTAAAATTCGGGATTTTTATGTTTCGAAAATTTTATAATTTCGGGAATTTTAGAATTCAAGAATTTTTCCGATTCGGGATTTTTATTTTTATTATTATAGAATTTTTCAATTCAGTAATAATATTAACTTTTCGGAAATTTTATAATTTCGGGAATTTTAGTATTCCAGAATTTTTCCAATTCGTGATTTTTATTTTTATTATTATGGAATTTTTCAATTCAGTAATATTATTGACTGTTCGGAAATTTTAATATTCGGGAATTTCATAATATAAGTAATATAAATAATATAAATAATATAAATAATATAAAATATTTATATTTACAACATTTTGATTTCACTTATATAATATCTTTGTTTTAAGGATTTAAAAATGTGATTCATTAATAATAATATTTAAAAAAAAATTTGGTGTAAATCCCTAATTTTAAAGATTTTGACAATATTTTTGGTTTGTTTTCAACTATATTTCAGAATTCACACTCTTTCCCATATTCCTTTCCGTTTCCCTTTTTTTTAAAGAATATCTGTTTTTCCCTGTTTTCAAGAAATTTCTTCTTTTTCTCGATTTTTCGTTTCAAATTTTGTTCTGGTTCAAAATTCTCCTATTTTGGTTGAAGATTCATCTCTTTGGTGAAAAATTTCAATATTTCGTCAAAAATTTATTTATTTTAGGATGTAAATTAACTTTTATCATCTGAAAATTTAACTATTACGTTTTTAATTAACATTTTTCCTTTTTTAGTTAAAAATTCAACTATTTAGTTAAAAAGTTACATTTTTAGGTTGAAAATTCATTTATTCTGTTGAAGATTCGTGTTCTTTAGTAGAAAAATTAATCTTCCCAGTTAAAAATTCACCTTTCCGTTGAAAATTCATCTCTTTGGTTCAAACTTTAACTATTTTTTTTTTTAAACTCTACTACCTGGTTGAAAGTTGAACTAATTTGTTAAAAAACAATTTTTTTAAGGAAGATTCATTATTTCAGTTGAAAATTCATCTTTAGAGTGGCAAATTTAACCAGTTTTTAAAAAACTGAAACTCTAAATATTCCGTTATTGGTAGAAAATTCGTCTTTTTGGCTTGAAAAGTCAACAATATGTGGTAAAAAATTAAACTAGAAATATAGTTGAAAATAAACTTTTTTTGATAAAAATTCTTATTTTCGGGTTGAACATTCAATTTTTTTCTAGAAAATAAGTTTTTTTGTTTGAAAATTCATATCTTCGTATATACCAGCTTTTTTGGTGCAAAATGCAACTATTTGGTTGAAAATTCATCTTTTTGGTGAAAATTAAACTATTTTCGTAGAAAAGTAAACTATATGGTTAAAAATTAAACTATTTACTTAAAAAATTAACTGCTTGCTAGAAAATTAATTTTTTCGTTAAAAATTCATAGTGACGGTTTGAAAATTTAACTGTTTTGTGGAAAATCCATCTATTACGTTGAAAATTCGTCTTTTTGGGTAGAAAATTAATCTTCTTTTTTGAAAATTTATTTTTTCGTCTGTGAATTCAATTATTTTGTTGAAAACTCGTATTTTTTAGTTTAATTTAACTGGAAGAGAATTCATTTTTTTTTTTGAAAATTCATTTTTTAAACTGAAAATGTAAATATTTCATTTTTGGTTGAAAACTTATCTTCTTTATTTGTAAATTCAACTATTTTGCTGAAAATTACACTATTTATATGAAAAATTAACTACTGTTTGGAAAATTAATTTTTTTTGAAAATCTATATATATATTTTAATTCCTCATTTCGGATGGAAAATTAATCTTCTTTCTTGAAAAATCATCTTATTGGTTGTGAATTCAACTAATTTGTTAAAAATTCGTTTTGGAATTGTTTTGTTGAAAATGTAACTATTTTCATTTTTGTTTGAAATATTATTTTTTTTCTTTTTGAAAATTCAACTATTTTGGTATAAAATTCAACTATTCGGTCAAAATTAAACTATTAATTTGAAAAATTAACTACTTGATATGAAAATCAACTATTTTGTGGAAAATTCCTGTATTTTGTTGAAGATTCGTCTTTTTGAGCAGGAAAGTAATCTTATTCTTTGAAAAATCATCATTTTCGTTGTAGATTCAACTATTTTGTTACAAATTCGTGTTTTTTAGTTGAATTCAACCACATGAAAATTAGTTTTTTTTTTTGTTAAAAATTAATTCTTCAATCTGAAAATGCAACTATTCCATTTTTGGTTAGAAACTCTTTTAAAAATAAAATTCAACTATTTTGGTAGGAAATTCATCTATTTGATGTTGGGTGGATAATACAACTGTTTTGTAGAAAATTTATTTATTTTGTTAAAAATTCATTTTCTTGAGTAGAAAATTCTTCTTCTTTTTTTATAATTCATTTTATTGGCTTTGCATTCAACTAATTTATTATTAATTCGTCTTTTTTATTCAATTTAACTGGTAGAAAATTCGCTTTTTGGTTGAAATTGAAAAAATTGAAATGAATTTGTATAAAAAATTAATTTTTTTTTAATTCAACTATTTGTTTAAAATTAAACTAGTTATTTAAGAAATTAACTACTTGATAGGAAATTCAAATTTATTGTGGAACATTTCTGTATTTTGTTGAAAATTCATCTTTTTGAGCAGAAAATTAATCTTATTTTTTGAAAAATCATAATTTTCGTTGACGATTCAATTATTGTCTCAAAAATTCGGATTTTTTAATTGAATTCAACTACTTGAAAATTATATGGTATATACATAGTGTGAAATCTTATATCTCATTTGTATTTGTTTTATACAAAAATTGTATAAAAGAAATGAAAATTATATATAATACTTCACACTATATATAATTTTTCCGCCTGGGTCGAAGATTTAACTGTTTTGTTCACACACAAATTGTACCACGAAATTGCACAAGAAGGCTTAAAAAGAATTATGTTCCTAAAAAAACAGTTTTTTGAAAAACAAATACTCAAGAAAATTAATTTATGAAAAATAATTGCACACAAAAAGTTAAAATAAGAGAAATATGTTTTCAAATAACATTGTGAAACGGCTCATTAGAGACAGATTTATGACAATTTATTTTAAAGCCTTCTGTCCCAGGTGGAAATATTATATATAGTTTATATATAGTGTGAAGTATTATATATAATATTTATTTGTCTTATATAAAAAATGTATAAAACAAATGAATATTATATATAATACTTCACACTATATATAAAAAATATATGATATTTTCGCCTGGGGTGTAGTCAAAAATGTTACTCCCTACAGAACAACTCATTAGAAACGCAAAAAAATGGAAAATACCCAGGCGGAAATATTATATATAGTTTATATATTGTTTATATATAGTGTGAAGTATTATATATAATATTCATTCGTTTTATACAGTTTTTATATAAAACAAATGAATATTGTATATAATACTTCACACTATATATAAACTATATATAATATTTCCGCCTGGGTAAAAATGTGAAATCCATGTATAGCCAACGGTTTCGTTATTTTCGGCGGGGGGTGGGGGGGGGGGGGAAAAACTAGCTGAACGTTAAGCTAGCATGACCACAGGTTTTTTCTAAAAATTGCAGAGCATTAAATTTGGCAATATGGCATTAAGTGAGCCCTAAATAATCCCTAAATTATTGTGCAATGAAATATTGTCTAAGTTGTTTTTTCTATGTGTGGTCCTGCTAGCTGAACCTTAAGCTAGCATGACCACAGGTTTTTTCTGCAAATTGCAGAGCATTAAATTTGGCAATATGGCATTGAGTGAGCCCTAAATGATCCCTAAATTATTGTGCGAAGAAATATTGTTTAAGTTGTTTTTTGCTATGTGTGGTCCTGCTAGCCGAACTGTAAGCTAGCATGAAAACAGGTTTTTTCTAAAAATTGCGGAGCATTAAATTTGGCAATATGGCATTAAGTGTGTCCTAAACGAGCCCTAAATTATTGTGCAAAGAAATATTGTCTAAGTTGTTTTTTACTGTGTGTGGTCCTGCTAGCTAAATGTTAAGCTGGCATGGCCACAGGTTTTTTCTAAAAATTGCGGAGCACTAAATTTGGCAATATGGCATTGAGGAAGCCCTAAATATGCCCTAAATTATTGTGCAAAGAAATATTGTCTCAGTTGTTTTTTTCTATGTGTATTCCTGCTAGCTGGACGTTAAGTTGGCATGACCACAGGTTTTTTCTAAAAATTGCGGAGCATTAAATTTGGCAATATGCCATTGAGTGAGTCCTTAATGAGCCCTAAATTATTGTGCACAGAAATATTGTCTAAGTTGTTATTTTCTATGTGTGGTCCTGCTAGCTGGACGTTAAGCTAGCATGACCACACGTTCTTTCTAAAAATTGCGGAGCATTAAATTTGGCAATATGGCATTGATTGAGCCCAAAATGAGCCCTGAATTATTGTGCAGAGAAATATTGTCTTAGTTTTTTTTTCTATGTGTGGTTCTGCTAGCTGAACGTTAAGCTAGCATGACCACAGGTTTCTTCTAAAAATTGCGGAGCATTGAATTTGGCAATATATCATTGAGTGAACCCTAAATGAGCCCTAAATTATTGTGCAAAGGAATATTGTCTAAGTTGTTTTTTTCTATGTTTGGTCCTGCTAGCAGAGCGTTAAGCTAGCATGACCACAGGTTTTTTCTGAAAATTGCGGAGCATTGAACTTGGCAATATGGCAATGAGTGAGCGCTAAATGAGCCCTAAATTATTGTGCAAAGAAATATTGTCTAAGTTGTTTTTTTCTGTGTATGGTCCTGCTAGCTGAACGTTAAGCTAGCATGACCACAGGTTTTTTCTAAAAATTGCAGAGCATTAAATTTGGCAATATGGCATTAAGTGAGCCCTAAATAATCCCTAAATTATTGTGCAATGAAATATTGTCTAAGTTGTTTTTTCTATGTGTGGTCCTGCTAGCTGAACCTTAAGCTAGCATGACCACAGGTTTTTTCTGCAAATTGCGGAGCATTAAATTTGGCAATATGGCATTGAGTGAGCCCTAAATGATCCCTAAATTATTGTGCGAAGAAATATTGTCTAAGTTGTTTTTTGCTATGTGTGGTCCTGCTAGCCGAACTGTAAGCTGGCATGAAAACAGGTTTTTTCTAAAAATTGCGGAGCGTTAAATTTGGCAATATGGCATTAAGTGTGTCCTAAACGAGCCCTAAATTACTGTGCAAAGAAATATTGTCTAAGTTGTTTTTTTCTGTGTGTGGTCCTGCTAGCTAAATGTTAAGCTAGCATGGCCACAGGTTTTTTCTAAAAATTGCGGAGCATTAAATTTGGCAATATGGCATTGAGGAAGCCCTAAATATGCCCTAAATTATTGTGCAAAGAAATATTGTCTAAGTTGTTTTTTCCTATGCGTGGTCCTGCTAGCTGAACGTTAAGCTAGCATGACCACAGGTTTTTTCTAAAAATTGCGGAGCATTCATTTTGGCAATATGGCATTGAGTGAGCGCTAAATGAGCCCTAAATTGTTGTGCAAAGAAATATTGGCTAAGTTGTTTTTTTCTATGTGTGGTCCTGCTACCTGAACGTTAAGCTAACATGACCACAGGTTTTTTCTAAAAATTGCGGAACATTAAATTTGGTAATATGGCATTGAGTGAGACCTAAATAAGCCCTAAATTATTGTGCAAAGAAATATTGTCTAAGTTGTTTTTTTCTATGCGTGGCCCTGCTAGCTGGACGTTAAGCTAGCATGACCGCAGGTTTTTTCTAAAAATTGCGGAGCATTACATTTGCCAATATGGCATTGAGTGAGCCCTAAATGAGCCCCAAATTATTGTGCAAAGAAATATTGTTTAAGTTATTTTTTTCTATGTGTATTCCTGCTAGCTGAACGTTAAGTTGGCATGACCTCAGGTTTTTTCTAAAAATTGCGGAGCATTAAATTTGGCAATATGGCATTGAGTCCTAAATAAGCCATAGATTATTGTGCAAAGAAATATTGTTCAAGCTGTTTTTTTCTATGTGTGGTCCTGCTAGCTGAATGTTAAGCTAGCATGACCACAGGTTTTTTCTCAAAATTACGGAGCAATAAATTTGGCAATATGGCATTGAGTCAGTCCTAAATGAGCCATAAATTATTGTGCAAAGAAATATTGTTCAAGTTGTTTTTTTCTATGTGTGGTCCTGCTAGCTGAACAGTAAGCTAGCATGACCACAGGTTTTTTCTAAGAATTGCGCAGCATTAACTTTGGCAATATGGCATTGAGTGAGCCCTAAATGAGCCCTAATTTATTGTGCACAGAAATGTTGTTTAAGTTGTTTTTTTCGATGCGTAGTCCTGCTAGCTGGACGTTAAGCTAGCATGGCCACAGGTGCATTCTAAAAATTGCGGAGCAATAAATTTAGCAATATGGCATTGAGTGAGTCCTAAATGAGCCCTAAATTATTGTTTAAAGAAATATTGTCTGAGTTGTTTTTTTCTATGTGTGGTCCTGCTAGCTGGACGTTAGGCTAGCTTGACCACCGGTTTTTTCTAAAAATTGCGGAGCATCAAATTTGGCAATATGGCACTGAGTGAGCCCTAAATGAACCCTAAATTATTGTGCAAAGAAATATTGTCGAGTTATTTTTTTCTATGTGTGTTCCTGCTAGCTGAACGTTAAACTAGCATGACCACAGGTTTTTACTAAAAATTGCGGAGCATTAAGTTTGGCAATATGGCATTGAGTGAGCCCTAAATAATCCCTAAATTATTGTGAAAAGAAATATTGTCTAAGTTGTTTTTTTCTATGTGTGGTCCTGCTAGCTGAACGTTAAGCTAGCATGACCACAGGTTGGAAGTCGTGTCTATTCCCTTATAGGGTCAATTTTTATATAAAATTAATTAAATTTGATAGTTTAAAAGTTGATATTGTGAATTATATTAACCAAACGAAATAAAATCAACGAAATCCAAAATTATTCATGCGGACGAGAGTCAAATCGGACCAAATATGCCCGGAAATCGTGTCTATTCCCTCATAGGGTCCATTTTTATATAAAATTAATGAAATGTGACAGTTTAAAAGTTGATGTTATGAAATTTATTAACCAAACGAAATAAAGTTAACGAAATCCAAAATTATCTGTGTGGACGAGGGTCAAATCGGACCAAATGTGCCCGGAAGTCGTGTCTATTCCCTTATAGGGTCAATTTTTATATAAAATTAATTAAATTTGATAGTTTAAAAGTTGATATTATGAAATGTATTAGCCAAACGATATAAAATCAAGGAAATTCAAAATTATTCGTGAGGACGAGGGTCAAATCGGACCAAATGTGCCCGGAAGTCGAGTCTAAACCCTTATGTGGTCCATTGTCATATAAAATTAATGAAATGTGACAGTTCAAAAGTCCATATTATGAAATATATTAGCCGAACGAAATAAAATCAAGGAAATTCAAAATTACTCGTGCGGACGCAGGTCAAATTGAACCAAATGTGCCCGGAAGTCGTGTCTAATACCATATGCGGTCCATTGTCATATAAAATTAATAAAATGTGACAGTTTAAAGGTTGATATTATGAAATATATTAGCCAAACGAAATAAAATCATGGAAATTCAAAATTTTTCGTGCGGTCGAGGGTCAAATCGGACCAAATGTGCCCGGAAATCGTTTCTATTCCCTTATAGGGTCAATTTTTATATAAAATTAATTAAATTTGATAGTTTAAAAGTTGATATTATGATATATATTAACCAAAAGAAATAAAATCAACAAAATTAAAAATTTTTTGTGCGCACGAGGGTCAAATCGGTACAAATGTGCCCGGAAATCGTGTCTAATTCCTTATAGGGTCCATTTTCATATAAAATTAATAAAATGTGACAGTTCAAAAGTTAAGGTTATGAAATATATCAACCAAACGAAATAAAGTCAACGATATCCAATATTATCCGTGCGGGCGAGGGTCAAATCGGACTAAATGTGCCCTGAAATCGTGTCCATTCCCTTATATGGTCCATTTTTATACAAAATTAATGAAGTGTGAAAGTTCAAAAGTTGATATTATGATATATATTAACCAAAAGAAATAAAATCAACAAAATCTAAAATTATTCGTGCGGACGAGTGTCAAATCGAACCAAATGGGCCCGGAAATTGTGTCTATTCCCTTATAGGGTCCATTGTCATATAAAATTAATGAAATGTGAAAGTTTAAAAGTTGATATTATGAAATATATTAGCCAAACGAAATGAAATCAAGGAAATTCAAAATTATTCGTGCGGACGAGGTTCAAATCGGACCAAATGTGCCCGGAAATCGTGTCTATTCCCTTACAGGGTCCATTTTTATATAAAATTAATGAAGTGTGACAGTTTAAAAGTTCATATTATGAAATATATTAACCAAACGAAATAAAGTCAACGAAATTCAAAATTATCCGTGCAGACGCAGGTCAAATTGAACCAAATGTGCCCGGAAGTTGTGTCTAATCCCATATAGGGTCCATTGTCATATAAAATTAATGAAATGTGACAGTTTAAAAGTTGATATTATGAAATATATCAACCAAACGAAATAAAATCAACGAAATCCAAAATTATTCGTGCGGACGAGGGTCAAATCGGGCCAAATGTGCCCGGAAATCGTGTCTATTCCCTTACAGGGTCCATTTTTATATAAAATTAATGAAATGTGACAGTTTAAAAGTTGATATTATGAAATATATCAGCCAAACGAAATGAAATCAAGGAAATTCAAAATTATTCTTCCGGACGAATTTCAAATCGGAGCAAATGGGCCCGGAAATCGTGTCTATTCCCTTATAGGGTCAATTTCTATATAAAATTAAATCAATTTGATAGTTTGAAAGTTGATACTATGAAATATATTAACCAAACGAAATAAAGTCAAGTAAATCCAAAATTATTCGTGCGGACGAGGGTCAAATCGGAACAAATGTGCCCGGAAATCGTGTCTCTTCCCTTATAGGGTCAATTATTTTACAAAATTAATTAAATTTTATAGTTTAAAAGTTGATATTATGAAATATATTTACCAAACAAAATAAAATCAACGAAATGCAAAATTATCCTTGCGGGCGAGGGTCAAATCGGACCAAATGTGCCCGGAAGTCGTGTCTAATCCCTCGTAGGGTCCATTTTCATAGAAAATGAATGAAATTTGACAGTTCAAAAGTTGATGTTATGAAATATAATAACCAAACGAAATAAAATCAACGAAATCCAAAATTATTCGTGCGGACGTGGGTCAAATCGGACCAAATGTGACCTGAAATCGTGTCTATTCCCTTATAGGGTCCATTATCATATAAAATTAATGAAATGTGACAGTTTAAAAGTTAATATTATGAAATATATTAGCGAAACGAAATGAAATCAAGGAAACTCAAAATTATTCGTGCGGACGAATTTCAAATCGGAGCAAATGGGCCAGGAAGTCGTGTCTATTCCCTTATAGGGTCAATTTTTATATAAAATTAATTAAATGTGATAGTTTAAAAGTTGATATTATAAAATATATTAACCAAACGAAATAAAATCAACGAAATCCAAAAGTATTCGTGCGGACGAGGGTCAAATCGGGCCAAATGTGCCCGGAAATCGTGTCTATTCCATTATAGGGTCCATTTTTATATAAAATTAATGAAATGTGACAGTTCAAAAGTTGATGTTATGCAATATATTAACTAAACGAAATAAAGTCAACGAAATCCAAAATTATCCGTGCAGACGCGGGTCAAATTGAACCAAATGTGCCCGAAGTCGTGTCTAATACCTTATAGGGTCCATTGTCATATAAAATTAATGAAATGTGACAGTTGAAAAGTTGATATTATGAAATATATCAGCCAAATGAAATGAAATCAAGGAAATTCAAAATTATTCGTGGGGACGAATTTCAAATCGGAGCAAATGGGCCCGGAAATCGTGTCTATTCCCTTATAGGGTCAATTTTTATATAAAATTAAATCAATTTGATAGTTTGAAAGTAGATACTATGAAATATATAACCAAACGAAATAAAGTCAAGTAAATCCAAAATTATTCGTGCGGACGAGGGTCAAATCGGAACAAATGTGCCCGGCTGAAGAAATATGGAACTAAAGTTATTTTATAAATGCAAATACTGAATATTTTTAAATACTAAATATTTTCAGTTTTCAATTTTTATATTGCATATGATCTAAAACAGTGGTAATTACATATCTTGTTCGAATGGGAAATTATTGGTGTTCGCGTATGTCCAAATTTGATGACTGAAGAAATATGGAACTAAAGTTATTTTATAAATGCAAATACTGAATATTTTCAGTTTTCAATTTATATATTGCATACGATTTGAAACAGTAATAATTACCTATCTTGTTCGAATGGGAAATTATTGGTGTTCAGGTATGTCCAAATTTGATGACTGAAGAAATATGGAACTAAAGTTATTTTATAAATGCAAATACTGAATATTTTTAAATACTAAATATTTTCAGTTTTGAATTTTTATATTACATATGATCCAAGACAGTAATAATTATCTATCTTGCGTGAATCTGAAATGATTTGTGTTCATGTGTGTACAAGTTTGATGACTGAAGAAATATGGTAAAAAATTATTTTATAAATGCAAATACTGAATATTTTCACATACTAAATATTTTTAAATACTGAATATTTTCAGTTTGCAATTTTTATATTACATATGATCTGAAACAATAATAATTATCTGTCTTGTTCGAATCCGATCTTATGTGTGTTCACGCATGTACAAATTTGATGACTGAAGATATATAAAACAAACATTATTTTATAAATGCAAATACTGAATATTTTCAAATACTAAATATTTTCAGTTTTAATTTTTTATATTACATATGATCTAAAACAATAATAATAATGTACCTTGTTTGAATGGGAAATTATTGGTGTTCACGTATGTACAAATTTCATGACTGAAGAAATATGGAACTAAAGTTATTTTGTAAATGCAAATACTGCATATTTTCAAATACTAAATATTTTCAGTTTTCAATTTTTATATTGCATATGATCTAAAACAGTGGTAATTATCTATCTTGTTTGATTGGAAAATTATTGGTGTTCACGTATGTACAAATTTGATGACCGAAGAAATATGGAACTAAAATTATTTTATGAATGCAAATACTAAATATTTTCAAATACTAAATATTTTCAGTTATTAACTTTTATATTACATATGATCTGAAACAATAACAATGATGTACCTCGTTTGAATGCGAAATTCTTGGCGTCCACGTACGTACAAATTTGATGACTGAAGAAATATAAAACAAAAATTATTTTATAACTGCAGATACTGAATATGTTCAAATACGAAATATTTTCAGTTTTCTTTTTTATATTACATATGATCTAAAACAGTAATAATTACCTATCTTGTTTGAATGGGAAATTATTGGTGTTCACGTATGTACAAATTTGATGAATAAAGAAATATGGAACAAAAATGATTTTATAAATGCAAATACTGAATATTTTCAAATACTAAGTATTTTCAGTTTTCAATTTATATATTACATACGATCTGAAACAGTAATAATTATCTACCTTTTTTTAATGGGAAGTTATTGGTGTTCATGTATGTACAAATTTGATGACTGAAGAAATATGAAACTAAAATTATTTTATAAATACAAATACTGAATATTTTCGAATACTAAATATTTTCGGTTTTCAGTTTTTATATTACATATGATCTATAACAGTGGTAATTATCTATCTTGTTTGAATGCGAAATTGTTGGTGTTCACGTATGACAAATTTGATGACTGATGCAATATGGAACTAAAATTATTTTATAAATGCAAATACTGAATATTTTCAAATACTAAATATTTTCATTTTTCAATTTTTATATTGCATATGATCTAAAATAGTAATAATTTTCTATCTTCATTGAGTGGGAAATTATTGGTGTTCACGTGTGTACAAATTTGATGACTGAAGAAGTATGGAACTAAAATTATTTTATAAATGCAAATACTGAATATTTTCAAATACTAAATATATTCAGTTTTCAATTTTTATATAACATATGTTCCGTAACAGTGGTAATTATCTATCTTGTTTGAATGCGAAATTATTGGAGTTCACGTATGTACAAACTTGATGACTGAAGGAATATGGAACAAAAATTATTTTATAAATGCAAGTACTGAATATTTTCAAATACTGAATATTTTCAGTTTTGAATTTATGTATTTCATACGATCTGAAATAGAAATAATTATCTATCTTGTTTGAATGGGAAATTTTTGATGTTCACGTATGTACAAATTTGATGACTGAAGAAATATGAAACTGAAATTATTTTATAAATGCAAATACTGAATATTTTCAAATACTAAGTATTTTCAGTTTTCAATTTTTATATTACATATGATCTAAAACAGTGGTAATTATCTATCGTCTTTGAATGCGAAATTATTGATTTTCACGTATGTACAAATTTGGTGACTGAAGAAATGTGGAACAACAATTATTTTATAAATGCAAATACTGAATATTTTCAAATACTAAATATCTTCAGTTTTTATTATTTTCATTCCGTATCTAAAACAGTAATAATTATCTATCTTGCTTGAATAGGAAATTATTGGTGTTCGCGCATGTGCAAATTTGATGACTGAAGAAATATCGAACTAAAATTATTTTATAAATGCAAATACTAAATATTTTCAAACACTAAATATTTTCAAGTATTAAATGTTTTTAATCTTTAGTCTTTATATTACATACGATCTGAAACAATAATAATTATCTGTCTTGTTTGAATGCGAAATTATTGGTGTTCACGTCTGTACAAATTTAATGACTGGAGAAATATGGAACAAAAATTATTTTAGAAATGCAAATACTGAATATTTTCAAATACTAAATATTTTCAGTTTTCAATTTTTATATTGCATATGATCTAAATAGTGGTAATTATCTATCTTGTTCGAATGGGAAATTATTGGTGTTCACGTATGTACAAATTTCATGACTAAAGAAATATGCAATCGAAATTATTTTATAAATGAAAATACTAAATATTTTCTGTTTTTAATTTTTATATTACATATGATCTGTAACAATAATAATTATCTATCTTGTTTGAATGCGAAAATATTGGTTTTCACGTTTGTACAAATTTGATGACTGAAGAAATATGGAACAAAAATTATTTTATAAATGCAAGTGCTGAATATTTTCAAATACTAAATATTTTCAGTTTTCAATTTTTATATTACACATGATCTGAAACAATAATAATTATCTATCTTGTTTGAATGCGAAATTATTGGTGTTCACATATGTACAAATTTGATGTCGAGATCTACACCTTCTTCGTCAAAGAGGGCCATTCTTAGACACTTATCCATAAATATAATAAATAGCCATGAGGAGATAACGCATCCTTGTTTAACGCCTTGCACAATATCGAAACAGTCATAAGGAACTAAAAAGAATTTGAATTGAACTAAGCTGAACTGAACTGAAGAGAACTAAACTGAACGGAACTGAACATTATTAAATTTGGTACTCGGCTTATTTTACAACTTACAAGAAGAAGAAAAAACAATTTTTTTGAATAACATATATACATGAGACCCTAATCTACTTAAAACTAGTTTGGCTTATTACGTGTATTGAGACTGCGTTTTGCGCGGAAGTAATTTTGAGTAATTAGCTATCTACTTATCTTCAAGTTCATCATCTGAACATATTTCTTTTTCATCTGGAAGAATTCAGGGCGAGAATTTCTTGAACAATTTATCTATAACAATCAGCTATCACGTAAAAAACACGACATTGATGTTGGCTTCGAAATATGTGCATAACTTCATTAAAACCCAAAAGTGGCAGTCAGTGGCAGCACATTTGAAACTTCAATAATTAACGAGAAGAATGATTCCTTAAAAACTTCAAAAAGGCATGATGCTTCTTGGTACTTTTAAATTGATAAATGTCCAGTATTGAAAACGAGCAAAATATGCATGTAAACACTTCTTCCATTCGTAATAAATCAGATATTGTAAGTTATTTAGTAGCTGCAGGTACTTTAAAAACGTTTCTAATTGATTGTTAATCCTTTAAACATTTAAATTCATACCAAATTGAAGAAATTAATAATTTTTTTGCAAACTTTTCATGACGTTGATTGTGAGCCATTCTACGATTTGGATAGACTCTAGAGACATTACATGTAAATGAAAGCTCGTGAAATACTATTTCTATCTACGATAGCATATGTGTAAAACAATAACAATTTCCTTTTATACAAATTTTGACCTTGAGTTTTTGCCAAATTTGATAAGCTACTGTTTCACTGTGGCACGGTGAGCGAGTGTGAGCTGATCTCCGATCAATGTGTTAACACAAGATGGAGCTATGCTCCGCCCTATGTTATCACATGGAACGCATCTACGCATTTGAGTTCGAGCCCTGGAGGTTTTCAAAATTATTTACGAATTTTAATTTTTGAAGAGTGTATCTAGATATAGAATTTCATTGCGCATCTTTTCCCCCTAGATAAAACGTTGTAGCGTTTTCTAATTAAAGCAAAAAACTGCCGTTTTTGGGAAAATCGATTTTAACTCGTTTTTCAATTCAACTCGTGCTCAGTCAGTCAGTTTTTTTAATTTTTCAATACAATTTTCAGGGAATGTGGTTTGGAATGTCCTTCTAGAGTAAAAGAAATTGAACAATTTTTTTTTTAAATGTTATTAATTTTTTTCTGATTTGCGGCGCATATCGGACTTTCTAGCTTCCAGCGTTTAGTCTATCTACCGAATTTTAAGCAACAAAAAACTTCCAGCGAGAAAGTTGTTATCTACAATATAAAGAATTTTTCTGGAAAATGTTAGCCCCATCGAATACAGTAGCTAATACAGTTCACTGTTGTTAAAGATGAAAGCCAATCAAATAATTAGATAATATCAAAGTATTATAAATGAATAAATTAACTAAGAATATCTTTCCGCTGACTTTTTTCTATGTCACTTTGAAAATTTAAGGTATTAATTATTTAAACAATTTTCATAAACATATTCAGAGTTTGGCTATTTTTCAACGAATAGGCCTAATTTTTTGCAGAATTAACTAAGAATATCTTTCCGATGACTTTTTTCTATGATTCTTTGAAAATTTCCAAGATTTATTACTTATTAAAACAATTTTCATAAACCAATTCAGAGCTCTGCTATTTTTCAACGAATACGCATAATTTGTTTACCGAGTTAACTAAGAGTATCTTTCTGATTACTTTTTTCTATGTTTCTTTGTGAATTTCCAAGATTCATTAATTGTTTAAACATTTTTCATAAAAAAATGCTGAATTTGGCTATTTTTCAATGAATAGGCTCAATTGACTTACGGAATCAACAGAGAATGTATTTCCAATAGCTTTTTCCTACGATACTTTGAAAATTTATAATAATGATTAATTATGTAAACTATTTTCATAAACATACTCAGAGTTTGGCTTTTTCTAGTTTACGCAAAGTACAACTTTTCTATCTGAATTACAATATTAAAGTCAGAACCGAAAGGGAAGCGGCTTAATGGTATAATAATAATAATAACAAAGAAGTTCACCGGCGTGAAGAGGATTCATGCAGAGGTTACATGAACGTTTTGTCAATATTCACCCGGAATATGCTCATAAAACGCCTCAGTATTTAAGAGGTCATGTATCCCTTTTGCGCAAAAACGGATATGAAGCTCTTTATCGGCAAGAAGAAGAGCATCATCTTCCAGCGAACATAACACCCGTTCCAGCAAGACCACCTTCACAGATAGCCGATAATGGCAACATGAGAAGCAGGAGATCTATCCACCAAAAAGTCTTTCTCAGGATAAATAAATTACCTGAAGCTAATAATGCTCTCCCCGATTTGCTCCCCGAAGATGTGAATCTCTGGAATCTGAACTGTGCAGTTTACGAGAAGGCGGTGTTCCTGCTTAGCGACAATAGAAGTAACGATGCTTCAGTACGCTCGGAACTTAAGGAAAGCAAATCACACACTGAACAACTGTAAACTATTGACCATCAAGCAGCACTGGATACAAAAAATAAGATCTCTTTCAACAGCGAAACAACGCCTTGAACGGTGAGTAAAATGGATTCAGGAAAATTCCACCTTTTCAACTCATCCTTTTCGCCTGTTCAATAAAGCGTCACGTGCCGTTAAAAATCCGCCTAGCCGAGAAGAGATTCAAGTCTTCTGGGAGAACGTGTATGGAGATACTTATCAGCTAAATGAGGATGCTTCAGATATATCACTCTTCCGTAACTTTTGCCTAAGGCAAAGGTTGCACGCTCCAGAAGAAGAGTGTCCACTAATTACTGCTGAAGAAGTGAAGAAAGTTATCGCTGGAACTAAGAACTTTTCAGCGCCAGGGCTAGATAAAATCAAAAACTTTTGGTGGAAGAAGTTCAGTTCTACGCACCAACATCTAGCTCGTATATTTACTAGTTTCTTAAATGGAGAACAACCCATCCCGCAGTGACTAGTGGAAGGACGCACGGTATTGATCCCTAAGACTGGAGATTTGTCAAGTCCACAGAACTACAGGCCCATAGCTTGACGCGTGCATTTAGCAGGCAGGTTGGTCTCCAGCCCGTCGGGCCGATCACGTGCCGGCACGTATTGTTATCTGGGTACTATCGCAAATATAACAAACACGCCCTTTTCTACCCTAGGAATACGTAAAGAAGGGGCTACTGGAACTATGGGGGGTATGGAGGCTATGGGACAATTCCTGACATGGCAGCCTAACACGGAAAGGTAAAAGATTAATCAGTTTAAATTCCATAGCTAGCATAGCTGCATTGTCATGATGTGGGGACCACATCGCGTCTCTCCTCTTGACCGCTTATGTGTTCCTTTCCTCTAGTTCGACTGGAGAGAGAGGAAACAGGGGCATATCGATAATTCTCTATATACAGAGAATTTTTTGAAACAAGAATTTTTTTTTCTAAAATTGTATTTTCTAGTTTAAGTTAGATTCAGCAGCAATAAAAAAAGAGTTTGTGAAAGTATTCAGGCTACAAACTTATTTGAAGCACTCCTGGAGAATTTTATAACATCTTGCATTTTTCATGTACCTCTAACGAAGGCTTATTATTTACTAAAGTAAGGACATGCAATAAAATGTTCAACAATGAAAAAGAAAAAGATACACAATAATAATCTAATACAAAAAACTATTTTTTCTGCAAATAAACAACATTTATTAAATTAAATTAATATCAAAACGTTAAAATATTATATTTGCTACTATTGGAAAAAAATTTTCGGGCGAGTATAATAATTTATTATCGGGTTTCTCTTACGAGAAGCCAACTGTAAGATTACGTCGGTGGATGTTCGGTCAATGGAAAACCACACAAAAAGTAATTTTTAAGTTTTTAAATAAAAGGGGTTTCAAAATCCTTTGGCAAATTATTTTGTTCCGCTTTAATATATATTTTTACCATTGAATCATTTTTTAAATCCGAAATATGAAAGATATTACCAGTTACGTTGATAGATTATGATTAAAATACGGGACGTCTTCTTGGGATTTTCCTTAGATTGTGATGAGTCACACACACTACAACTGAAGGAAAACACTAAGAATATCATCCGCTTTAAGGAGCTTTGCGACAACCTAATAACATCTGAGAAGGAATGTCCATCAATCACTACCGAGGAGGTGAGGAAAAGACTCAGGGGAACGTAGAACTTTTCCGCTGCAAGACCAGATGGTATCAAGAACTTCTGGTGAAAGAAGTTTACTTCTACACACCAACATCTGGCCCTCATCTTCACCTCATATTTAAAGTCGGAGATGCCCATTCCGTAGTGGCTTGTGTTAGGACGCACTGTACTCCTACCGAAGAAAGTGGACCTGTCCAACCCAGAGAATTACAGGCCAATGGCTTGTGTGAACAAGCTGTATTAGCTGTACAGATATCCTAAACGACAGGATTGTTCGAAGAATTGGGCCTGTGTGAAGAAAGATGTGCGAACAACGTGGCTTGAAAAAAGGTGTAGCAGGCTGTCGAGAGAACTTGCTTATTGACAGGCACGTCTGCAAAGACGCATCAGTCCACCAACGCTGCCTCTAATAAACTTATCATCCGTCTGTTGGAAAGCCTGAAGGATCATTATCACGTAACGAGATGCATAGAGAGATTGACGCCTCTTTGAAAAACTAGATTCACTATCTCGCATGGAAATTGTCGTGTGACAACGTACAGCGTCACCTTCCAGACGGGCGTCTTTCAGGTCGACACCATGAGCCCTCTGCTCTTTTGCATCACACTTCTGCCGTTATCTCTCACACTTAACAATTCTTCTGGGTACCTTTGTGGCGAAATTAATTATCGCCAGCATAAGGTCACTCATATTTTTTATATGAATGACCTGAAGATCTAAGCTTCTAGTTCAAGGCAACTTCAGAGTGCTTTAAATATCGTCGAGGGGTACACAAGAGAGATTGGTATGGACTTTGGATTGAACAAGTGTACCAAGATTCATCTGAAGAGAGGAGAAATTACTAATGTTCCCAGGCATTTCCAAGGACCCTGAGATCGTCACAGAAGCGCTATACGACATCTTGACACTGGGGAGACCTATACGTACCTAGGCGTGCCTGAAAGCCGCATTCAGGACATAACATCAGTGAAGGAGTCTCTCCTAATCAGATACAAGCGTCTTCTTTGACAGATTTGATCTTCCAATCTGTCGGCATTGAACAAGGTATCTGCGAGTAACATGCCTGCCCTCCCGGTTATACTCCAGTCGTTTGGGGTAGTTACATGTGCGAAGCACGAGAATACACCCTCGCTAGCGCCATGCGTAATATCATGCATAATATTCAGAAGATCTGGCATATCAATTCGTCAGTTCCGCGAATGTACATTCCACGCTGTCATGGCAAGCGCGGACTTTTAAAGCTCCAATGTCTTTATAACCGAATTATTCTGGGTACAACTTATATCGTCGCAAACGGAAGAGATCATCTCCTAAGAATGGTCAGGATTGGCATATGAGCGTTCCTTTAAAAAGCCGTGGACCAAAGGGCCAGGACCCTTGGCCTGAATTTTAACATCAGAAGTGAGGAAAGTGCATTACTCCATCTAGATACCTCACTTCTAAAAGCCCAAGTAAAGACAGCAGAGGTTGAAAAATTTTGCTAACAACTCGACGACATGAAAATGCACGGAAACTTTGACAGAAAATGTAGAAAATCAGCCCTTGTCGAAGGAGCTAACTTTTGCTTTCCTCAGATCATCAGAATTTAATTCAGGTACAGAAGGTTCCATTTTCGCGAGCCAGGACGGTGTAATTTCCACCTTAGTATACATAAGATAAGGACGCAACTCTACAAACATAATGTACCTTTAAGAACGGTTTTCTACTATCTTTGTCGCTCTTACGGTGTTGGCCACGACCCTGCCCTGCCGAACTCTCCGAGGGAGATAGAATAAATTCTCCAAAACGAGAAGTGCCAAATTTTCTGAAACTACTATTTTCGCACAACAGTCTCCATTGCACACTTAAAGCCTGACATAGTTCACCAGGACTTCGAGAAACAAACTATATTCGTGATAAAGTTTTCGGCTCCGGCCGACTGCAACATCACTGTCAAGGAGAAGGAAAAGGAGGAAAGGTATCAAGGCCTTAAAAGGCAGCTGCAGCGACTGTACACAAAATATTTTGTTAAAATAATTGTCGCTGTGTTTGGTGCTCTCTCGGAGGTGCGAAACTATCACTGGCTGAAACCTTGAAGCCATACCCGCGTGCCAAAAACATGCCAAGGCACTTGCGAGATGGATGCAGAAAGCTTTCATCCTCGGAACGAATAATATTTCATAATTGAATTCTAAAAAATGTTACGAATTGATGTTCTATATCAAACGTAGAAATTGATTGGAGATAATCCTTATAATAATAATAATGATCTAATAATTGAATTTTTGAAATTCTAAATAACTCTACATGTTTTAAATGTTAACATAAATACATTATGAAATAGTTTTTCCAGGCCAAAAAGTTATTTTTCTCAACAATATATACAATAGTCGTTTAACGTTACTTTCTCTTCAAAACAAAGAAGCAATTTCCACGAACTTTTAGCATAACTATGAGCCCTCATGCTCGTTTTTCTCTACTCGGCCTTGTATGCACCGATTAATCTGCTACTGAATTTCTCAAATGTAATAATTATTACATTTGAGAAATTATTTATTAGATAATTCCTTATTCAAGTAAGATCTGATGTTGAGACCGGATGAGCGTCGAAACGTAACACTAATTTTTATCCAGAATTGTGCTTAATGAAACTTTTCAGAGGTCCGAAAGTCGTTGTTGTATATGTTTTGATTTTCCGCATTTATTGATTTCCCTTAGACGTCATAACAAAAAGACACTACCATCCTACAAATTCTTGATATATTTATAGGTAAGAATTTGACCTGTCCTTTAGTTAAAAGTAAATTATATGGTATTTCCAATTATTAATATCACTAGAACTAAAGACGATTTTTATGTACCTTCGTTTATTTTAAATGCGAAATTATACACTTTTCTTCAAAAACTTTCAAGGATCTGAATACCGAAAAATAGTACAAAAAAGTTCAAAAATTTTCTAGGGGTATTTAGGAAACTTTCGTTTCGCTTGGTTTAATTTGATATTAAACAAGAATAAATTTCATTATAATATCGTTTCGTTATTAGAACAAATATATTATTAACAAAATTAAAGTTTTTTAAACAGTTTTCAGCATCAATAACAAAGTTATTGAAAGGTAATGAAAATGAAAACTTCGGGCAATACGTTTCGTTTTCGTAACGGAAATGAACATATCTTCTGGTTGAAGAAAAAGAATTGAAAATGTTCAATTTTCGTTCCCTTATACGAAACAAAGATAACATCTCGTATAATAAGAGACACGAAATTGTATATAAAACAAAATATAAATAACGTAAAATGTTGGTATGCAAAACAAAACAAAAAAAAGACTCTCTTTTAATTGCGCGATAATTTTAGAAGCAAAACAATGAAAGAGCGTGGCTATGTGTACCAAAATTTTGGTATATATGAATAGCTTCGAACAGTTTCCTAGACGTCACAATCTGACTCAAAAATGTGAAATGGCATATGGAGAAAGGAAGAATATCTTTGCCATTAACTTATAGTAATAAAATGTTTTTGTATCGAGATACATATAAAATGATACATGTAAAATGATAGTTTTTAATTATTGTTTCGATATCTGAAACTAGGTAAAATTTTCTTTCAAATTTGATAGATTTTCAGGAATAGAAGCTATTACAATGAAATAGAAGGCTGAAAATTGTTACATCTAAAGACTTTTAACATTTTTCGTATCACTAACAAAAAGAAACCTTCTACTAATAGTTTTATTAAAAACAAAGTGTAGAAGCAAATTAATAATAATATCCTTTAGTTCAGAAAAGAACGAAACTTTTTCATGCATCTGAATTGCAGTAAGCTTTTCTTCAAATTTTTCCTCATTTTCATAAATACAGTCAAACTCCCAGTTTTATAAGTTTTTGGTATCAAAAACAAAGCGAGAGTTTCTTCTAATGTGTCTCATTATCCAAGATAAAATTAAATATCCTTCAATTTCGTTAGCAAAAACGAACGAAAGTTTTGCCTTTTCATGTCGTTTTTCGCAACATGTTGAATATTGCTTCAAAAGTCGCTCAAAATTAAAAAAAAAAAAAAAACTGATCTGCATTCTCCATTATTTTTCTTAAAGAAAATTTCGTTCAAATTGTATTTTGTTTTAAAAAAAAATATATATATAACGAGAACCAAGTAGACGAAAGATGTGCAACATAGGTGATCCGCGTGTCCAGAGAATCGTAAGGGGTATATAATAAATTATGCAATGAAGTATGTCATAATCACTGAATATCTATGACTACTCTTCTGTCATATATTGATATCTTGTAGAAAAGTTATATTCGCGTGCTTTTCCTATCTAAGTTTTATTCCAAATTAAATGTATTTTTGACATTTCACACTGATTCTACATCCCACTTTGAAGTGATATTTGAGAAAAACAAGACCAATAAAATTGTTTTCACTCATATACTTACATTGAGGAGATATTTTTTTCGTGCCATTTGCGTAAAAAAGGCTTTTCTACCTGGATTGTAAAATATAAACCCATATTTGATAGAAGATGTACCGTGGCTCACAAGGAATCGATGAGACTAATTTAAAAAAAATATATTAAGGTTAATGTTGTCGAGAAAAAATTCGAGAATTTACTGTTCTGACATTCTGACAGTTGGCAGGTTAGCACGTATTTATTGTCTGTACTTTAGCGTAGATAGTACCTAAACATTTTGTAGTTGTAAAAGATAAGCCAAGTCAATGAATATATCAGCGACTGCAACTATTTTAAAAGTTTATAAAGTTGACTGAGAACCTATCCTTTTAGAACGGCAACGAAGTCTCGGGCTTTCTATGTCTCCGTTTAACAATTTCAAGAAAGATATTTGGAAACGTAATTTGTGACAAAGTTATCTTGTGTAATGAATTATGCACAAAGGGTTTAACCGGGCCAAAATATGTTTCCAATCATCAGTATGTTCGTCTCATTAGAGACAAATATATATATACGAGGCTGTTCGATAAGTCAGTGACTGTTTGAATTTTGTTGCGCAGTAACCTCAAATGCACCACTGATTCCGTCAACGCCATCTATGAATAGACTACTGTTAAATTTTTAACAAGCTGGGTGATTTATTTTGTGTTTGATCGCCATTGAAAGGAGAGAACCTCGTGAATGTTAACGAAATGGAAAAAAGTGAATTTCGTGTGCTGATTAAGCATTATTTTTTTGCGTAAAAACCCATCACTGAAAGCAAGGAAAGGCTTGATAAATACTATGGAAAATCTGCACCTTCAATTTGAATGGTTAAGAAGTGGTTTACTGAGTTCCGTTGTGGTCGTAGCAGCACAAGTGATGCCGAACGTTCAGGTCGCCAAAGAGAGGTCATCGCGCCAGAAATCGTCGATAAAATCCATGGAATGATATTGGACGATAGGAGAATGAAAGTGCGTGAGTTGGCTGAGGCTCACTTGCGAGATGGATGCAGAAAGCTGTCATTCTTGGGTCGCTTCGTGTCCTCAAAACACACGAGGGTTTCGCCGGCATGTCGTTCTGAATTCGTCGTGTCCTGTGTCCGCCCATCTCACGGTTGTGAGACGTGACCATGAGTGGGATTTATCGCGGTCCTACTGGGAGTCGATGTCATTTTTTAGATGACAGTTGCTCCCAGTGGGACCTTGCGGTGGTTTTCATATATAGAGAATTTTTACTTATATACCTTCAAATTTTTCAAAATATTTTTCAACTTTTTAATACATTCTTTATATTGTCAATTCTCGTCTTTTAAAAAACTTGGATCCATACGGTAGTCTTCACGGTCTTCACAACTGCAGAATTCACAAAAAGGTTTGGCGGTATTTTTTTGCAAAAAAATTGGTGGTAAATGTATGACTACTTTATTTGTTGTGACTAGAATTACTATCGTTACTAATATAACCTACGTAGGATTATTAACGGCGAGTCGTTATACCATGCCTATTAGTAAAGAACTTCTTGTCACAACTAACCATTTTTTTCAGTGCAGGGGCCGTCAAAAATTCCCGCTCAATCTTAGCGTTTCCATTTCTCGGAATTGTGTCGAGAATTCATGAATCTAGATATAATATTCGTGTTCACGAGGTAATTTTCCACCAAGTTAGTGTTTTTGGATTTGTTTCAAATGCTATAAAAATCCATAATAAGTAAAGAAGCGAATCGTATAGCAATGATTTCTTTTTGCATCAACGAAGGTAGTCAGCAAATGGAATTCTAAGATGTCTGCATATCTCGCGTAGAACAATCTGTTATGCCATACTCCGCTTTCGTGAGTTAAGCACAACTAAAGACCACCCCAGAAGTGGGCGACCACGCACCGTAAATACTCCAGCTACCTATGTAGAAATTGCGATCGGGCTTTGGAAGGGCCCCGGCTAGTTTCTCCCTGTTTCTAATCGGGGGCTGATCGGGAAAAATAGAGAGGGCCAGACTAGTTATGTAGCGCTATTTTAGCCAGGCTCTATCTAGAACTTATGACAAGGCCCTGACGCGAATACCCTTCAACCGCCTGTCTAGACCCTTTCTGTTTTCCGGTACGTTCATCATTCAGCTATGATATAAATATATATGACAAACGATTCGTCAACAACAAAGGAAATAAGAATATTTAAATACACACTAATTTTGGTCAATGATTTCAGAGGTTTATATTTCGTTAAGTAAAACCCGTTTTTTGCATATATTTATATCACACAACATCTGAATATTGAACATTTTCACTCTACTATGACAAATGATTATTTTCATTATTTCTCACTGGATTTCACATACACAGCACAAATTTAACTGTTTTCCATATATTTCACGTATTAAAAACAATTTGATCCTTATTTGAAACAAAGTAAAGTTATTATGGAAGTTGAAAGAATAAATTATCTAATTTTTTTTTGTTATTTTCACACACCCCATTCAATATATATAATAAATATAATTTATTAAAGCTACTATTTGAACTTTATCCAATAGAAATTTAGGTGGTGTTATTTTCATTAAAATATGTGTTCATAAGTGTTAAACACTCGGATGCTTCAGATGAAAATAAAATTTAGTTTGCTGTCACATTTTGTTGGGGCAGTCATTCGCCTGTTTACTAAAGCATAATTTAGGGCATACAAATTTCTGAATATAGCACTGCATCATATATACTGCAGCGCCATCTTCAGAAAGTTTATCTGGGGTATGCTGACTAAGGCCCGACCAGTGACTGACTAGAAACTTTTTATTCTTTTATCTGAATCAGGAATCAACTAAAGCCTGACTCAAATACAAGATTAGGGTCTAACTAAACGCACATAGTTTTTCTGGTGATGAGGAATGAGAAATCTTAGCAGTGCCTTAAATAGTCCTGATTCGAACTCACCAAGGTCAGCGTCAAAAGTACGCGACCCTCACTTTGAACGCTTGCAACTCGTTCAAAAAAAAAATTGTAGAAAATTTGACCAGATAAACATGAAAGCTTAAGGTCTCCTGAATTGAAATATATGTATATTGTTGTTCTAAAAAATTGTTTACGACAGCGCCAAAAAACAAGTTTTTGGAGGAACTTTTTTTAAGCCTCGACTTTTGAGGCTTCCCCAAACGAGCTGAACGTCTCGAAAAATCTGATAAAATTCACAGACGCTCCTTGAAGTGTGCAGAATACAAACAGTTTTCCAAATTCCAAAATATGAATTTGTTTACTAATTACAGACCGCTTTCCACAAACATATCATCTTGGAAAGAAATAATTATAGGAAGTTGTTTTATGGCTTAAGATGTGCAGTTTTGTGGCGTGGTTGAAGTGCAATTTGAAAAAATGAAATGAAATCAATATTGAGCGAAATAAACCTTCACATATATTTCGGAATTTAATAAGAATAGCCACCGTATAAAAAGTGTTAGAAAAATAGTACAGTCGAACTCGGATTCAACGTCGGTTTTAGGGCTGTCCTTGGACCTGACCTACCCAAACTGAACCGGATTTAGCGGAACTCCGAATGTAAACAGTTCATGTTTTGTCACGCCTTCGTGAATCCCGCACACCCTGCGCAGCTCCTGACAAGCCTACCCGCGGCGCTGCCTCAATTCTCGGAATCGGTAAATCCGGGAACGTTGAATCCGAGTTCGACTGTATGAATTTCACAACAATAGGGACCTCAGAAGGAAGGCGTACCGACGACCCTGCCTTTTACCCTCCCAGCTATTGACCTGTGGGTGAGCCGGTATCCCCTTCCTTCTGAGGTCCCTATTATTGTGAAATGGATACTTTTTTTCCAACACTTTTTATACGGTGGCATTCTCATTAAGTTCCGAAATATACGTGAAGGTTCATTTCGCGAAATATTGTTCTAATTTCATTTGTTCAAATTGCACTTCAATCACGTTACAAAACAGCACATCTTAAGCCATAAAACAACTTCCAATCATTATTTCATTTCAAGATTATATGTTTGTGGAAAACGGTCTGTAGAGTCCGACCTCCCAGTAGTGCCTCTCTCAATAGTGCCACTTCCCTAGTTTGACGAGCGAAATCTTTCCCCCACTCCGAGAGAGATAACCAGGAGCTCGAATTTCGTATACTTACCTCTCAATACTGCCGTCAGCCGAGTTCCACCACCACCAACCTCTTCTCGGGTCCAGAGGCTTGGGGGGTAGTCGCTCTCGTGAAGTTGAATGAGTAGAGGTCGGTGGTGGTGGAACTCGAACATGTGGTTTACTATGAATTACACCAAGATAATTATAATTGTCTGTTACCTCAATTCTATCCTCGCCAAGCTTAAAAGAAATGAAATTTTTTACACAATTCCTGGTGCTGTTGCGAAAAATAACAATCTTAGTTTTTCTTGCGTTAACAACCAGACCATTTTGTACACATTACAGCCGCAGGGCCTCGAGTTTCCTATTTAATTCCATAGGTGTATCCGAGAGAAGGACCAGGTCATCCGCGTAAGCTAACAATGAAATTTCTAGCATAGTATTTACAGAGAGACCTCTACAACCCTGGTTTATTAAAAAAGTTTCAAAGTCACTAGTAAACAAAGAAAATATTAGAGGACTTGGTACATCTCCCTGTAGAACACTCTGAGATACCTTAAAATAGTCGGTTGTACCATTATTTGTTCTTATACAAGTATACGCATTTTCGTAAAAATTTCTAAGAATATTTAGAATTTTCGAGCTTACACCAAGAGTATGTAATCTGTTTCATAACAGATCATGCGGAATTGAGGGGAATGTGCTTTTAAGATTTACAAATGCAGCGTAAACTGCACTTCTAGGGTGTCTCAAGTGTATCTGAATTATCAATTGCAGAGTAAAAAGGTTATTCAGGCAGCCCCGACCCTTTCTAAAACCAGATTGAAATTCGGGTATCGCATTACGGTCTTCGCACCAAGTATTTAGTCTATTTGTTAAAATTTGTGTGAAAATTTTTGCAATACAATTCACTAATGTTATCGGTCTATAGTTATCGGGAATGTTGGAATCGCCCTTTTTAAGTAACATCGTCGTAGTCAAGCATCCCCAAGCATTTGGTACTTTTCCAGTCTCCATAATTTTGTTAAATATTTGTTCCAAATAGAGTAACCAGTTCTCAGGCAGTCTCTTATAAAAACTATAACTAATAAGGCCAAACCCCGCTGCTTTAGCATCTTTACATTTTTTAAGACTCTCTCAACTCTAAAAATGTTATAGAGCCATCTAGCACAGGGTGAGAAATACGGACTTCAAGAGAGCGACTAATTATTTTAATTGGAAATAGATCTGGCAGCCGACTTTTAAACATAAAATTCGCAGGTGAATCTTCTCGGGATCTACCATTTAAAAGACAAAACCCTTTGTTACTCATAAATGAAGCCAATCGCTTATCTCTATTATTAATAACAGAGTCATTCGAAGTCCTAACAGCCTAAAAATTGTCGGATTAAAAAAAAATACTTTCGTCTAATTCGTTAAGCGTACCTAACCTGCAATTGAAATCACCACCTGTAATTATAGGCAGCTTCGAATACGTATCATGTATTGAGGAAAACGCAACATCGAGATCCTCTAAAAATTTATTAATATTCGAAAGAGGTGAGATGCAAACAACCCCCAATAATAACTCTGTCGATTCTCGTCGAACCTTAAGAATAATAATATCATGAGAAGAGTGAATTAAATGTGCAGAATATACCCAAGTGTTCAAAACCACCAAAATACCGCCCTGTGCTCTGCCTTTGTTTGCATCTATCCAAGCTGGCGAATGGAACAGCTGCATATCCCTGGAGAAACCTGAAGTAATCAAACTGGGTGATTCCAACCAAATTTCATATACGCACAAGATATCAGAATACTTGAATGTATTTTCAATATCCTTCAGGTTAGAGAAACCATGCATGTTCCAAAAGATGATCTTAGAAAGTAAATCAGAAATCACTTCACCTTGGGAATTAAAGGCAGGGACTTCGAGCTATGCTGCCGAATCATTCTCCTGCGAGAACTGAGAATCAGGAGGGAGGTCAATTTTATTCACCATCAGGAAGGACTTCATACTTTTATTATTCTTGTCCTCAGTCAGAAGATCTCGATTTGATGTTCGGCCTCTCTTCTTCGTTTTGCTCCCATCTTCTAGCTGCTCTACAACATCACCGGAGTCGTCCTAAACCTCGCGCTTTTTACTACCTTTAATTAAGTATTCTACCTCATCAGCTGCGATTTCTTTATCACCAATATAGAGGATTCCGGCCGCTTTCAAGCGCTCTTGCTGGTTACGAATTTCTTTCCTCTGCTCCCTTTCCTGCTTGGAACGATCATTTGCAATGACGAGGTTAAGTTTTTTAAATTCCGATAGTTTAGTAAAAATGAGTTTCACCCATCTTACTGCAATGAATCTGACAAGGACCGGACTGTTACCTTTAGTTGTTCCTAGTCTGAATACATCCGCTATTGCCACCTCAGGTAAATCCAAATTAACACTCTGAAATGTTGATATTATTGTAGCGAGCAGGCCTGTACGATTGTCATCGTCTTTCATCCAAAAGATAACAATATTGTTCTCTCTCTACGTTCTGCAGAATCTATTTTCTTTTCCAGCCCAACCATTTTCTCGAATAAAATCCCCATATTATCTTTAATTTCTTTCGAAATGTTACAAGACACTCGTACTTCTTTGCGTAGCTCATTGTGCGAACTTTTGAGTTCCTCCAGACTCTTTGCGAAGTTGCCAAGAGCTTCCTTCAGAGCACAACCATCCATTGTCACCACAACACTTAAAAAATATTAATCCAAATAGTCAGAGCTTGCACCGCTGAAGACACCACACACTTTATACACATTGAAAAAAAAGACCTGGAGTTATCGGTCTCAAAATTCAGTTATAACTGTGACAAGTGAGTGTACACGATTTCAAGTTTACCGGAGCATAAACACAACACATCTACTCGCTACCGTGGTCTCGTAAGGACTCCCAACATTTTATACTAAAAAGATGAATTTTCAACTAGAAAAAAAATACATTTTTAACTAAAAATGTTAGCATATACTTAAATTTCTAGTTCCAAAAATTAATTTTTAACCAAAACAGATAAATTTTTAAATGAGAGGAAGAATTTTCTACCAAATAAAGATGAATTATCAACTGAAAAATATAAGTTTTCAAGCAAAAGGAAAAGGATTTTAAAAAAATAGTTTTTTTAACCAAAGAAATAATTTTTTAACCAAAAAGATTAATTTTCAAAGGAGCAAGAGTAAAATCAAATAATTAATTTGCCTTGCACTTTAAAACACTATTTTGTGATCCAAAAATTAATTTCATCCATTCTAAAATGACGATTTATTATAAAACATTGATTTACACATTTTATAATTTGAAAAAAGCGCGCGAATGTGACGCATGCGCAGTACAGTTAGGGAGCCAATAGAGTATTTCCACTTGTGACGTCATTTTAAAATGTCCGAATACCTCAGGAGAAACATTGCATTGTATACATTGCGTAATCTCTCTATGCACCTCACGATGTGTGGATGAACCTTTAAGCTTTCCAACAGACAGATGATAAGTCTATGGGAGGCTGAAACAAAAGCTTTCCGGTAATCAATCCAGGCCATCGATAGGTAACGCTGACAGAATGCTGCGTTTTTACAGACAGCCCTTATAAAGGCTGTCAACTTACTATGCTTAGGATCCAGGTGGCAAAGAATACGTGATCTTTCCCGTAAATTATGATTAAAGAGTTTGAAATAGCAATGTGTTCATTTTTTAGGGTGAAGCTCACACGTAAATATAATATATATTATATCAATTAAATAAATTATATAAATTATGTGGATATAAATATATATTTTACTATCCAAAACCTTTTCTCGAATACCTCATTATTTTATATTTAATTACTCCACAGGTGTTGCAGTTCGATCATATATTATATATTATTATTATATTATTATATATTTTTTAATAATGTTAATATTGTAGAATAAAAGGGGCAGAAGGAGAAAACGTTCCCGGTGTGGTTACATTTTTTAAATTCAGAAAATTTTTGCTTGGTAATTTATCTATTTATTTTTGCATAGTTAGTTATATTGAAGGTTTGTTTTCCATGAAATTCGCTTTTGTAATGATATCGTCAAAATCTTGGAGTTTTCAGCTTTATTATTAACATTTTTTTATAAATATAACTTTTTTAATTAGGTCCTAAATTAAAAATTACTATTATGATAATATTCTATTTGAAAATTATGTATTTAATTTATAATAGGGCCGTTGCAAACAGAAATTTCATTTATTTCTTACTTTTTACGTAAAATATGTAAATAGATAACCATTTTTATAATACATATTTTTATTTCATTCTCAAATCTGTACATTTTTAAATATGCAGATACAGTTTCTGCTTGCCAAAAAATTTAAAGAACCTTCGCTTTTCTTCTCTGATTCGTAGAAGCGATTCAACAACTCATTCTCAACTCAACAACACTCATGTGCTTAGTATGCATAGAGTTGTTGAAGGTGAAAGGCTTCTATAATTTCATCAGAATGTTATACTTCATAGCTTATCACAGAAAACTGTTTTCGTTATCTATATACGTGTAGAGTCTTACGATGCAGGATTTGATTAAATTATAACTGATATCTTGAAGCACTATAGACGTGAACTTTTTTTTATGTATAGTATTTTAAACAAGAAATATTATTTTCCTCTCATCTGTGAAATAGCCAAAATAGCATAAGTATATTGGTACGAGTTTATTGCTTATTTTCTTAACAAATATTTTTTAGACGATCTGAGTCAGCGACAAGGAAACATTTTTAAGGGTATGGAATTTTTATTTTTCCTAATGACTTCAATGTACATTTTCTTATGCAGGGTAGTCATTGAAATCGTAGAAACAAAAACTATGATACAGAAAATTTTGATAAAAAAAAGTCCAAAAATTTTTTAACTTTTATCAACCGTCCATAACGCACATTTTTATTTTTTTTTTTCTAGTTGAGATATACAAATTCTTTATAATTTCACCTTTTACATGAAAAAAAAAAAATTATGGTGACTTCTAGATCACGAGATATACTCGCAGTCGCACCGTGACACGAGAGAGCAGAGCTTGGACGCCGCAAGGTCGACGATATCTCGTGATCCAGAAAAGTCACCATCAACTTTTTTTTATGAAAGATGAAATTGTAAGGAATTTTTATATCCTAACTATGAATAAATAAAAAGGTGCGTTATGGTCGAAAAAATGAATTCAACCTTTTTTTGACTCTTTTTTGTTCAAAATTTTCAATAAAAATATTTTCTGTATTATAATACTGAATCGTATACTTTATTATATGATATCTTAATGTTTCATACAAATTCATTTTACGTTCTTAGAAATATCGATATTTCAAAAAAAGATGCCGAAATTCAACACGGCGTAACTCCCCTAATTTTCAAAATTTTTCTTTATCCGTTGGACAAGAAATGTCTCTTATATAACACTATAATTTTATTAAGTTTCATTTAAATCAAATGATTACTTGCAAATCCTGATATTTCTGACTTATACTGGCCCTGCAGTAATATTTTAAATGAGAACGCGACGATGAGGGGTCCTTTTTGACATATAAAAATCTCTAGAACAGATCAATTGCCACACCGATTTTTTTTTCAGTTCTAAAAGTTACTTTTGCGTGGACGGATCATTCCCATTGTATTGCAGTGCAAAATATCCAACAGAACGAAGAAAGAGGAAAAAATGATGAGAAAAATCTGCCCGATGCACGGGCACATTCCCATCGCGCGCACCTCTCTTCGCTCGCAAGTTTGAGCGCGCCTAAAGCACGCACCTGTTGGATCTCGCACTTCGCGCTAGATAATGTATTTATCTCGCTCTACGTGCTCGGTCATTCTACTTCCCCCACATGTTTGCATAGGACTTTTAAAATTAGAAGGTTAAACCATCGACAACTGAAGTTTATTGATTGAAAATTCTCTTTTGTTAAAGCTCCTTCGGCTTTAACGAACACATTCTTATCACGTGTTTTGTGAGAAAGAAAGGTTAAAAAGAAATTTTGAGATCTAGTTTGAAAAGAATTTTGTTATTAAACATTTTATTGTACCTTTTGTCTTTATTCAAAAATTTAATGTGTTTATTTGTATTGACATTTATCACGATTAAAACAAAAACTACGCATCCTATCAAAAAATGATTAAAAACAAATTTGCAGCTCTTTTTTGGATGAACAACTATATTTTTCGCAGTTTGTGTGGTTTGACCAAAATTTAATTGTTCTATTTTTAATGTTGTTTTTTACGAATAAAACAAAAACATGCGATTCCCGAGGGGTTGACCACTCGTGAAGTCAAGTGCACACTTGTGATGAAATCTCCTGAAATATCTGCAGTCACATTAAGTCACTTGAAGCCACTTGAATCCACTTGAAGAGACTTGAATTAACTTGAAGTCACTTGAATATATTTGAAGTCATTCGAATTTTCTTAAAATCTCCTGAAATATCCGAAGTCAATTGAATTCACATGAAGTCACATGAATTCACATGAAATTACGTGAATTCACCTGAAATTGGAGATTTAGACAGGACCCAACCACAAATGAAACGCCTAACCCGGACAGAGCCTAACTTACGGACCAACTTGGCACCAACTTGACATTATTTATTTTTCTAGTCTCAGACAAATTATAATTAAAAATTGTTTATTCAAAAGAAAAATTTCAAGTAGCTGAATATTTTAAGAGAAATCTTATTCCTGTTTCCCCCCCCCCCCCCCCCGTACAAAAACGTGGACTTTTGGCAACTTACTCCATGTTTTAAGAAAATAACCATATTCGTGGTATTCAAGAGCTACGAAGAATATTTTATTCAGACTCGTCAATATTACGTGAATCGAGTTGAAACTCAACATTTCTCTTCACAATTTGTTAAAGAATATAAATGAATAATTAGTTTTTGAATAACACCCCCATTAATCTATTGTATAGGGTGATATTTAAGAGGTATGTTAAGCCGACGTAACCACATGTTCGAATCAAGTTAAAACCTATTTCATAATTAAGAGCTCTTTTAAGGCTAATTTAATAATTTAATGCCCTATTGTTAAATTTATTACTCCACTATTTTTTTAAAAACCCGTTGATTACGCTAGCTTAACGTTAAGCTGACGTAACCACATGTTCGAATCGAGTTAAAACCTATTTTATAATCAAGGGCTCATTTGAGGCTAATTTAATGCCCCATTGCCAAATTTAATACGCCATTATTTATGCTATGGGTTATACTAGCTTCACTTTATGATGACGTAACCACATGTTTGAATCAAGTTAAAACCTATTTCATAATTAAGGGCTCATTTAAGGCTCACCGAAACCACCAAAAAACATCTTCCAAAATCAACCCCTACCACTCAAAAACTACGCTTAATACAAATTATGTAAAAATTGTAAATCTGTCCATATAATATTAAAGAGCTCCATTAAGGCTAATTTAATATCACGATTTTTTTAAAAGAAACCTGGGGATACTCTGGTCTAACGTTAAACTAACGCACAATGGGGCAATTTGTCAAGAACAGCGCAAAAATCTGTGACCGCGTTAAATTATACTTAAAAATGATGAAGCTTGGTACACCGAAGGTGTAGGTATCGCTAAATACGAATCTGCTGTCGCAATTTTGAAATTCACAATAGTTGTGCTAGCACAAGCGACCCAAGTTGAGTAGTTTTATTTTCAAGAAAAAAAATTAACTTCACACCTGCGCAGTTTTATGTGAATCAAAATTTTAAAAATGTAGAATGTTTTATTTCATGTCTGTGATATTGCTTATGAAAAATCTGAAGTAAGATTTTCAAAATTCGAAATGGTCGATTCAATATGGGTGTTCAAATGATGAAAAGGTGCATAAATGTTAGTAAAAATAAGTAAAACAAATAAAAGTTTGCGTACAGGGAATTATCGGGTAGCTGATTACGCATCTTACATCCGATTTTTAAAATTCAAAATGACTGCTCAAATACAGCGGACCAAAAACTTGGAAAATGTATACATATTTGTAAAAATCAGTATCTCGGGATTTTTCTGGGTCGCTAATTACAAAGCTTTAGTCATATTTTCAAAATTCAAAATGAATTATTTAATATGGTGGACAAAAAACTTGAAAAATTTATAAATGTTAGTGAAAATCAGTACCCACGGATTTTTTGGGTCGCTGATTACGAATCTTGAGTCAGATTTACAAAACTCAAAATGGCCGATCCAATATGCCGGGCAAAACACTTGAAAATTGCTAAATTTTTGTAAAAGTCAATACCTCGAGATTGTTTGGTGCTCTGATTCCGAATCTTAGGACAGAGTTTCATGATTAAAAATGACTAATCCAATATGACAGACGAAAAACATGGAAAATTTAGAAATGTCTGTAATAATCCGTACCTCGGAATTATTTGGAACTCTGATTCCGAATCTTAGGCCATATTTTCATAATGCAAAATATTCCACTACTGCTACTGATTTTTACAAACACATATAATTTTTTCCATTTTTTTGTCCACCGTATTGAAGCGGTCATTTTGAATTATGAAAATCTGGCTTAAGATTCAGAATCAGAGCCCCAAATAATCCCGAGGTATGGATTTTCAGAAACATTATTAAATTTTCCAAGTTTTCCGTCGGCCATATTGAATCAGCTATTTTGAATTTTAAAAATCGGATTTTAGATTCGTAATCCGAGACCCAAAAGTATCCCGTATGAAAACTTTGATTTGTTTTACTTATTTTTGCTAACATTTATACACCTTGTCGTCAATTGAACACCCATATTGAATCAGCCATTTCCATTTTTAAAATCTTAGGTGAGATTCATAAGCAATATCATAGACATGAAAAAAAACATTTCACATTTTTAAAAATTTGATTCACATAAAACTGCGCAGGTGTAAAGTTAATTTTTTTTCTCGGAAAAAAATTACCCAACTTTGGTCGCTTGTACTGGCACAATTATTTTTAATTTCAAAATTGCGACATCAGATTCGTATTTAGCGATACTTAAACCTTCGGTGTACCAAGCTTCATCATTTTCAAGTATAATTTAACGCAGTTACAGATTTTTTCGCTGTTCTTGCCAAATTGCCCCATTGTGTGTAATTTGTATTAAGGGTCGTTTTTGAGTGCTAGGGGTTCCTTTGCGAAAATATGTTTTTTTTTTGGTTTTGGAGAGGTTTTAAATAGTGGAGTATTAAATTTGGCAATAGAGAATTAAATTAGCCTTTAATGAGTCCTTAATTATGAAATAGGTTTTAACTCGATTCAAACATGTGGTTACATCAGCTCAACGTTAAGCTAGCATAACCTACGGTTCTTTTTTAAGTAGTGGAGTGTTAAATTTGACAATAGGGCATTAAATTAGCCTTAAATGAGCCCTTAATTATGAAATAGGTTTTAAATCGATTCGAAATTGTGGTTACATCAGCTTAACGTTAGGCCAGCGTAACCCCGTGCAGAAAATGCCTTTCTTAGCTTTATTTAAAAAAAGGCTCGTACTACGCCCTGATAAGGTTGCCTGACTTAAAAATGTGTACAAAGGCCCTGATCAGGCACAAATGAGGCCCGGATAAGGTTCCCTTATTTTTAAGTAAAGCCATCTGATAAAAGGCCGTATTTACGGCCCTGATAAGTTCGGAATAATGTCCGGATAGGTTATTAGGTGAGGCAGTCTGATGAATTTCGTATTTATGACCCTGACCAAGTCCGAATAAAGCCCGGATAAATTTCCTTTTTTATTAAGTAACGCAAATCTCATTTTCGCTTGGCCCTATAACAGGATTTGAATAAGGGCACCTCTATTAATTCTCTATTCGTCCGCGTGTGACGCCTATACTCATGGTCAGTTCAGTATCATTACGTTTTCTAAATTAAATATCTAATCATATGCATTGTATAAAATTGCGTTTAAAACAATGGATCCCGAAAGAATAAAGCAAGAGCAAAGTCGCATTCGAGCGAGAAAACGTCGAGCAACATTACTACTATCCAACCGAGCAATTCACGCCTACCCCGAAAGGGAAACGGCTTAATGATATAATAATAATAATAATTTAAATTCCTTAAATCATAGAAAATTTTTTTGCCAAGTAATTTGGGAAAAAATATTCATATTAAAATATATTCAGAAACTTTTTACTGTGATTATCATTCTTTATTATATATAAGGTACTTTATAAAAAAAGTTTCTTACTAAACATTTTTTGTTATGAATATTTTTTCCCACATTACTTGGTCAACTCTGATTTCACAAATTCATGTAGTTGTACTAGCACATTTTTACATCACAAATGTTTTTGGTGGGATTATAAAAGTTCCTAAAATTCGACTACTTTGCATCAAAGTTTTGACGTCAAGTTACATGTCTTACATTTGTGAGACGAAAAATATTCATATTACAAGGAACTCTAAATAATAGAGACTGGAAAATTCAACAGTAATAATAAATAATCTTGTCGAGATCTCGTTGTCATCCTATAAGACGTTCATTATTTTTATCGTCGATTTATCGTCCATTCTTGCCTTGAATTTCAGGTAAGCCATGAAATATAATATTCCAACTGTTTAATGTATTAGTAATAAATTTCACTTTAACATCATTCAAATTTGAAATATAAACCCTCATCTTAAGTAAATCAAATGACTTTTTGACTCCAGGAAATATTAAAACCGCTTCCCATCGTTTATCTTATTTCTCGCCTAAGGAAGCTCGGGGAAATCGTAAAAGGATTTTCTTCCTTAGCTAATGCAAGCTGCTTTATAGGATTTCAGTATTTATGGAATCCTCGTAAAATAATTATAACGAAAATGAAAATAAATATTTTCATACGCGATTTTTGTTTATGTAAATTCCACCTCATTAAAAGATTTTAAATGAGTTGAAAGAGGCTTAGTATACTTTTCTTATTCTGAATAAAAAAATATAAGCGTAGTCCGCGCCTGATTTTCTCACACTTTATGAAACGATTTACAACCAGCAACTTATGAAGAAGCTCTCTTGCCCGCATGTATCTGTTGAATTTCCATGAAAAATAAATCCGAGGAATTTGCGAGTACACAGCAAGTCAGAAGATTTCTGATAAAAGGAAAAAAAAAATTCCTGAAAAACTATACTGGGCAATATTCTATGACGCACTTAGAAAGCTCCTGATGTCCCCCTCTTTTCGGATAAAAGGTCTTACGATTTTATTTCCTCTCTTGTGAAATAAAAATTCACATAAAAGTCAGTCCGATAGAGAAAAAAAGTATAATAGTGAAAGAAGCTAACTTGAGCAAATCTTACATACATCACTACACCTTTCATAAACCTTTATATAATCTGAATGTACAATAAAAATGGAATATAAAATATTTTTCAGTAGGTTGTAATAGAAGCAATGACATTTTCTTTTGCCCCACCACAAATTTGATTCTTTCAACCAACCTTTTGTTAAACCAAAACAAATTTTGTTAAAAGAACCACAATATTTTTGGGACATCGAAATAATTTTGTTGTCTGAACCAAACATATTTGTGAGCACAGTGATCTATTTCAACAAACATTTATGATCTTTTGAAAATATTATTTTAATTTTCAGAAGAATATTCTATATAAGAAGATCCTTTTACGCGCAAACATAAACGTTTTCTTTTTTCTTGCAGAAACCTGTGCAGAAAAGAGCGGCACTATTGCTCGACAGACTAATGATTGCATTGCAAAAAGCTATTGAAAACGAAGATTCTGTGGGTGGAGGATCGAGTGAAAAATACTACATGAAGTCTGGAAATCAATTGAGGGAAAGCAACAGGCAAAGCATTCCCATACCAAACGACAAAACGGTAAGATAATGTTAAAAAAGTCAGAATTGCAATTTTAATTTAAGAAACGTATTCACTGTAAAAGATAACGATCTGCCCCAAGTTGTTAAAAAAATTCCATTTATGTATTTTAAATCGGTCAATAATAAAAATACTTGCCAATACTTGTCATTACTTGCCCCCGGGGTTTTGAAATTTCCTGAAGGATTACCCTGGAAAAAATCAGTTTTTGGAAAAATGCGTTAAAGATTTACTTTCTATTAAATTTGTATACTGTTAGAATTTTGAAAACATATTGCTATTGTTTGAACAGTTAATAATTATTCTCTTGTAACTTTCTTTTGGTAAAGGTGGAAAAACTTCCAGCTTTTAAGAATCTCTTCGACTTTATGTCGCTCATCATTTTATTATGTCTACAAATTAATTCGGTGCCTTTACTTTGATGTCTTGTACCTCTTATCTTATCTGTAATCTAATAGGTGGCCACCCTGCGGACTTAAACTCAAAAATCATTTGTGAATACAATGCCGTCCAACAAGGAGCATTTGAGATACTGCATTCTTTTTGCATTCCAATTAAAAAATCACCATTGTGAAATATCTGGAACTACTTTTTACACGTTTTGTGTGTCACCGTTTTCTGCGTTCATGAATGATTTTTTAGTCCGCAAGGCCGCCACCTATTATATTGTCTCCAAAGCTTAAGTTTCGCCCTTTAAAACTACCTTAGGGCGGGAAAAAATTCAAGTTTGACCAAGGGTGAAGTCATCAAAGTAAAGGCACCGAATTAATTTGTAGACTTAATATTATCTTTTGTTTATTTTATATATTTATTTTATTATTTTACTATTATTATAGTATCTCTTTTATTATTTTAGAAGTTGCACCCCAATTCTTTAAAACAATAATTATTTGTAAAAATGGTTTTTATCTAACTTATGAGAACGTAGAAATATTTAATGTTAGACGCAAAGGGCTGCTAAAAATTTTCATGTACAATTGAATTCAAGAATTAAAAATAATTCGAAAGAATTCAAAAGACTAAATACAAAATTAAAAGAATTTAAAAGAACTCAGAAAAATTAAAAATAATTTAGAAGAATTTAAAAGAAATTAAAAAAATACAAAAAATTTCCAAACAATTGAAAAAAAGTTTATTCAAGGGAATTAAAAAGAATTCCAGCAAATCAAGAAGAATTCAAGTGAATTAATTATAATTCATTAACTGGTGTATACCTAAGTTCGGTGCTGGTTAAGCTCTCGGTGAGGAATAATATTTTTTGTTGAAGATATTGTACAATTTTTTGAATAATTAAAAAACCCCTCCCCCCTACCCTGTAACAAAAGTTTTTGTGGGACTGATGTTACAACAATGACTCTCCACCATACGACGAATCACTTCTTAACTCGGACATGATTTTCGGTTCGCAAAACAAAATAATTCTTGGGTCGCTTCGTGTCCTCAAAACACACGAAAGTTTCGCCGACCTGTCGTTGTGATTTCGTCGTGTCCTGTCTCACGGTTGTAAGACGTGGCCATGAATGGGATTTACCGCTGTCCTACTAGGAGCCGATGTCATTTTTTAGATGGCAGTTGCTCCCAGTGGGACACTGTGGAAGATATTTTTAAACTTCAGTTTTTAAAGAACTCCCACGCGGGCGATGTTACTTAAGAGAGAGAGGGTAAAGCGGGACAGAAAGCATAAAAAGCGCTCCCCGGCCGAAAAATGCCATTCTGAAATCTTGTGCCCAAATAGCCAGGATCTCAGGGTGAAAACCTTGTGGGAAGGTCTGAGGATCGTATCCTCTCTGTCTTGCCGCATACTTTACCCACTTCCAAAAGCGAACGTAAGAATGTTGGGAGAAATTTAGAAAAGGAATGCCAAAATGCAGGAGAATAGTGAAAAATGAAAGCAGGGATGCCGAAAAAAAGTGAGAAATGAACGGAGAAATGTAGGAGAAGAATGAGAAAGGAAGGCCGGAGTGAAGAAGGAAAGTGAAAAAGAAACGCAGGAATGCAAAATGAAGGTAGAAAAGGAAAGCAGAAGTGCAGAAAAAAAGTGAAAAAGGAAAGCAGGAATGAAGGATAAAAGAAAAAGATAGCGTAGGAATGCAGAAGCAAAGCGTAAAAGAAACAAAAGAATCCAGAAGGAAAGTTAGAACATAAACGCAGGAATGCAGTAGAAAAGTTGAGAAGTAACAGAGAAATTTAGAACAAAAGTTAAAGCGAAACGTACCAGTGCAGGAGAACAGTAAATTCAGAAATCTGAGATCTCGAGGTTTAAGTATTCACGCTCAAGCGGTGGACTTTCCACTGTAGAGCCCGGATCCGAGAGTTCGCGCTTGCGTGTATACCGGTTACATTATCATTATAAGCACTTTACCATTATGAGGCGAAATATTATCGAGGCAATGTCAAAAATTAGAGATTATCCTCGATTCGTGCAAAGTTCAACCAGCAAGGATAATTGCTGTTGCAGCGAATCTTTCACCTGGAATCTATGTAAACATTATCTTTCGTTTCTTTTTGTGCTTACCGGAAATTCCATAATATTGATAGTATCAGAGGGCACATTAGCACTGCCACAGAGGTAGCAAAAGAGCTATTCCTTGCATTATTGCTTACAAAAAACAGTTGGTCAGATGCAAAACATATAATTATATAATTTATATAAAATTTCCATCTAACACGTCCGCTTTATAGAAGGGGTAGGATGGAATAAAAGTTATATTTTTTAATATGACATCGATGCGATCACGCTAATCTGTATGGGGTGTTCGCTGACTACATGAGCACATATACACACATGCTACGCTAACCCGTGTGGAAATTTCCAAATTTTTGCCCAGTTACAAGTTTGGCCCCAACTTGGAAAATTACGTTTTGTCCGACCCCCCTTGAAAACGCGCTATTGCATGCACGCAAAGCAGGCGTAAAGTGGCGGCTTTCAGCCCTGTGACGCTTGCGCATGCGCACTCTGTCGCCAGGCCAACAAAAACTTTACGTCTGCTACACAAGAAAGTTTACGCCCGCTATACATACGCTGCACCGAGCGGAAATGAGGGTGGCATCCCATGATTGCAGAATTGCGTTGCGTTTTGCATCAAATAACTAGACATTTCAACCAATGATATTCTCCTAGTTATCCATAGAAACACTGTCATTTGGCTGAAATCTTTAGTGATTTGACGCAATACGCAACGCCATTCTGCTATCATGGGACGCCACCCTGAGTTTCGAGAGTAGTCTCGAATGGTTTGGAGCTTTGGAGCGTGTAACAACAAAGTGAGAATCAGAGAGAATATGGAGCAAATAAATAACAAACATGGAAGTGAGAATGAAAATTCTTGCACGCCCGAAGAAATACGAGATATAGCTGACACCGTAAATGATCAGTTGTTGCCCTTTAAATCGAGAGAAATTTACGAAGCGACTTACCTAACCTATACGGGATGGAAAGCCTCAAAACAAATTAATTTGAAATCGGAGAATGTTTTAAAAGCTTATTTCGTTCATTTGTCTGAAAAATACGCACCCCCCACTCTATGGTCAAAATGGTCGATGCTCAAAAGCACCATAATTAATAAAGAAGGAAAGGACATCAGTCAATATAAACAACTGACAGCTTTACTGAAAAGGAAATCTAATGGCTACAAAGGAAAGAAGTCAAAGGTCTTGTCATCGGAGGAAGTCGAGCAATTTCTTAAGGAAGCTCCGGATGATAAATTTCTAGCCACTAAGGTAATTTTATATTTAAATTAAACTTCTTATATGTACAAAAGTGAAATTTTTCGTTGAGAATTCTTATTTTTTGGTTAGAAAAAATCAATCACTTAGTTAAAAGTTAAACTACTATAATAAAAATTCATTTTTTGCTTGAGGATTCATAAATTTAGTGGAAAATTCGTCCTTTTGTAGAAAATTAATCTTCTTGGTTGAAAATTCATCCTTTTGATTAGAAATTTATCTCTGTTTGAAAATGTACCTATTTTGTTGAAAATGTACCTATTTTGTTGAAAATTCGTCTAATTTGGTTGAATTCAATTGTCTTTTATTTTAAATTTATATATTTTTTGCTTGAAATGTCAACTAGTAGATTTATCGTCGAGAATTATAATTCTTTGTTAAGAAAAATTCAACTAGTTGCTTAAATTTAAACTATTAAAAGACCAAAATTCATTTTTTGCTTGAGGATTAAAAAATTTAGTGTACAATTCTTTCTTTTGTAGTAGAAAATTAATCTTCTTGGTTGAAAATTCACCATTTTAATTAAAATTTTATTATTTTAGTTGAAAGTTCATCTCTTTAGTTAAAATGTACCTATTTTTTGCAAATTTGTTTTTTAATGTTGAAAATTTAACTATTTTGTTAGAAAATGCAACTTTTTGGTTGAAAATTTAATGTTTTGTTAAAAATTCATATTTAATGTTTGAAAATTAAACTAGAAAATTTATCTTTCTGGCTTGAAAAATGAAACAATTATCTTATATAAACAATATTCTGTGCAGATCGCTTTGATCTTTGGAATTTCTGGTGCCTGCAGACGGGAAGAATTGGCGAATTTGAAAATGAAGGACGTTCAATATCAGGGTGAGATCCTTGTCGTCAAAATCCCTGACACAAAAACCAAGATAACGCGCACATTCACAATAGAGAACGAGTTTCTAGATATCGTCAGAAAATACGAGGCTCTGCGACCCCCTCACCCCTCGTGGAAAACTGTGGAATTCTGGCGAACCCCCCCCCCACTCTGTTCACGTAGACATATTTTATGAAAATATAGATATTATTGGTCTTCACAAGCAAGGAGGCCAAAAGGAGCCATAATAAAAATATCTTTATAATTTGTGGGTTACAATTTTTTATGCGCATCTGTGGGATTTTTCAGCACAAAAATACACTGAAAAAGATCGGCAAGGCTGAGGAATAAAAATTAAAATTACAGTAAATTTTCAAAATGTGGAATTAGGTATTTCTTATAATTATTTCTTCTGTAGCTCTATGCTACAAAGGCCCACACATGCGCAGAAAAAATTTGAAACCATAATTCATAAAGATAATTTCTGTTAATACCAAAATCAGAATTGAAAAAATTCGCTGTATTTTCACTTTCAATTCCTGGATCTTGTTGATTTTTTTCTAGTGTGTATTTATATGCTGAAAAAATCTACACATGATCAGAAGTATTTTAAACCGCAATTTACAAAGATATTTTCTGTAAATACCATAATAAAAATTTTGAAAATTCTTCACGAATTTATAAAGGTGTTAAGAATTTTTGTTCGAAAAAGGGACGAATCAAATAAGAATTATCTCTTAGAAAATAATTAATTGAAATCCGCAAAGAATTGGAAAGACTTTTTTGACCTTCAGATATGTAAAAGAAATAAAACTTTAAGAAAATTTAAAAACTCAGCAAAACAGAAATTTTTGAACATTTTTTTCAGCGCAGGCAACCAACCTGTATGGCTATCAAATCCAATGTAATTATTCACTTTTTTAGTATTCCAATATGCTAATTTTTCGTGTTGTAGCGATTTCGAATAACAGAATTTGTTATTTTAGACACCCTATTATGCACTTTTATCGGAAAACCTTTTTAGAGATGCATTGATGCCTGTCATATTTTTGAAGGTATTTTTTAATGAAATTTAATATTTAGATGGTTACTGTGTTGTTTTTAAGCAGCATTATCATTCATACTTTTCTTATAAATCTGAAAATCTTCATTTAGTTTTTTTTAATTGACAAGCAGGGTGTCTAGTGATCAGGCAATTTGAAATTCTCGGTTTCTTCCCCGGTCAAATTTTTCTCCCTCGACCAATTCATAGATGTCTTTTTGCGATTTTTGAAAGTCAACGTATAGATAGAAATATTAATTTTAACTGTAATATACATAGAAAAAATGTATGGTGTAAAGAAAACAGTTATTTATTTAGACATGCTAAACTTATTTATAATTAAAGACTGAAGTGATTAATATTAATCGAAAGTACATATTCTACAACTTTTATAACATGTAAAATAAATATTTCTTAATTTATGCAGTCAGAACCACAAGTGGTTGCTTAAATGCTATCAAAATCTGAAGAACGAAAAAGTGAAATATAAGTAGAATATATATATACGCGCATATGTATAATATAATCGAAAATTGATTTTATCTTTGTAATACTTCTGCCTTCTCGGCAGCTACTTTCAGAAATTTTCTTTTCTGCTTTTCTCTTTTATGCTTGTGTCTCCTCTAAATTCTTATTATATTCAGCCAGTTTAGCGTTCTTCGAAGCAACGTCAACGGAATGTAAGCAAACTATCTGTTATTGGAACCGGTTTTAAATAAAAAAATAAATGAAAAAATTACATGAATCGGTACATAGGATAATCATATGAAGGAACCTTGCGATTGTAGAGGAAGTAGAAGTGGAATAAAAAGAAGATAAATTAGGAAAAAATCGATTTTTCGATAAAATACAAAAAATGCCTGGTCCTAAATAAAATGCCTGGTTTTTTCACCTTCCAATAAAATTCCAGGGGTTTTTCCGGTTTCTTCCGCTCCGCTAGATACCCCGACAAGGTTTCCAACATATTTTTCGCAGATTTAGAAGAACGTGTGCCTTCCTAAAATTTCCACGTGGTATATGGTATAATGTTTCATTGAAGAAAATATTTCATGTTAAAAATGTTACAAGATTGAAGTGCTGGTCTTTGAATATTAATGGTAATGGAAAATGAAAAATTGGTCAGGGAAGAATCAAGGAAAAGTCAGAGAATTTTTAAAATAAAGTTTTTCGGTCATCCTGCCATGTAATCTGGTGTAATACCATGTACTCTTATATGTAATATAATGTGATCCCATGTAATCTTGTGTAATCTCTTGTATTCTTAGTACTTCTGTACTTTATTAGTATGAAATAAAAAAAATAATAAAAAAACTGAAGTGTTTAGACATGGTTAGACTGTTATTAGAACTCTTGAGAGCAAATACAACGATCTATCGACTAGTCCACCGTGTCATCACAGTTGATGTCGGCGGAAAATCTTCGCAGGTCAAATCACATTTTCAGGAACGTCATAAAATTTACATCTCGTTATCGTCGCGTTCGTCGCCACTGAGCGGATAATAACATCGAGTACTCCTGTCTGTGTACATTTTCAATGTCAATTGAATCCGTCCATGCTAACCACTTTTTCCTTCAACTACAAATTATACTAGAATTATTACATGCGTCATATTTTCTGCTTCTAAAAAAAGCAATGTACGTAATTGAAAAAGTGTTAGAATAATGTATTGACTTTTGGAAACAAATTTTTAAGTCTTTCTTTTAATTCGCTAAGGGCATGTGAGAGTAGGGTCACCCAAAAATAATTTTCTTTGTCGTTGTCTTACCTCCCTCTTTTGTTTTATTTTGTGTAAAAGTAATTGTGCACTTTTATTATAAATTGAAAAAAAGTTTATCCCGTGGTCTAAGGCCTTAAAAGGCTAGAAAGTTTAATTATTTTTTGTTTGTAAATGTGAGAAATGAGTTATGTAAAAGAAATAATTATGATAATAAAGTGGTGGTAAGCATCGCAGAAAATAATTTTGCCTTAATTTTATTCATGAAACTACCCTAGAAAAAAGAAAAAATACCCTCTATAGCAAGTAGCTGGAATTTTATGTGCTTTTTTATACACCTTAGATATTTTCGGCCTTGAATGATTAAAAATGGCCTTATAAAATTTAAACTCTTGCAGTTTCGGTCGGATGTCCGTCCGCCGTATTTTTTTCCAAGAAGGGGAAGTGAGGAGAAGTAAGGGAAAATGATGAGAGGAGCATTACGGGAAGCAGAGTATATTGTAAGGAAAATTTAGAACTACCCGAACGGCACCAGATTCTCTGATAGAATCAGAAAATCCTAACGATCCTGTACAAGAGCCTCCCAAGAAGAAGCGTTGCTTTTGAATTTGGTTTCTTTAGAATCAGGAATTCTTATGGAATGTTTCAGACTATCCGATTCTACAGTTTCATTTTTCATTATTTATGTTTTCTTTTTCAAATGATTTTAAATATTTTAAAGTCAAAATAATAATGAATGATAATTATTTTCAATTTATTAGGTTAATCGACATTTTTACTGTATACTTACCTCTGATACTTACCTTTCTTTTCATGCTCTTTTAGGCTATAATCACAATTTTGGGGATTTTGAGAGAAAAAGCCAAACAGTTATTAACTTGACTTCCTATGCTATCTTAATATACACAAACTTTACAAAATCTTTAATGTCTGAAAATACTTATCTCGACATTACAAAATTTTATTTTTACCATTTCATTTCAATTGTAAAATAATTGCAATTGGAAATTAATTGTAAATAATTGTAAAATAAATTTAACAAAATTTATTATTTAAAGAAATATCTCATGATTTTAAAAGGGCAAAACAATTTTTTGAGTTAATTCTTTGTAGTATGTAAATAACTAATGAACATATCTTCACAATATATTTCCTTGATTCTGCCCTAGGGTCAAACTTGGTACAAAAAACTGTCGTGAAATTTCAAATCAAGACCGTACTCTGTATATATTAATTTTAAAAATGCAAAATATTAATACTTTCTATAAATATTTCTAAATGTCATTTTAATATGACACACATTGACTTTTATTTGAAAAATTCTTGTAAATAGTTGGTCATTTTATAAATCTTACGACCTTTTTGTACCATGTTTGGCCTCAGGGAATAGCTTTGAAGAATGAAATTATGAAAAAATCTCCAGTAATTAGTTTTTGGCTGAAAATTATATCTTTGTTCAAATTTTTATTTGACATATCAGAAATATTGAAAAATTTTGTGACATTTTGTCAAGAATCCTGTGAAAATTATATTTATATAACCTTAAAATAATAAAATAAAAAAACTTAAAAAATAAATAGCTATTAGAATTTTTTATTTTTTATACAAAAATATTTTTCACCTTAAATTATAATTTTCTTGAATTTTCCCTGTTTCTTCACTGAAAAGTTTTTCTTGATTTGAAAATTTATTTATTTGGTTCAAAATTCATTTTTTTAAGTTGAATTTAACTGTTTTTAATGAATTTTCAACAAAAAATGTAATAAATGCTATTTCAATGAAAAATTCTAATTTTTAATTAAAAACAGTTTTTCAACCAAATAAATACATTTTCAAATCAAACAAATTTTATAATGAAGAAAAAAGAACAATTTCATCAAAATTATAATTTGGGGCGCAAAATATTTTTGTATACAAAATAAAAATTTCTAATAACTATTTACTTTTTAAGTAAATAGACAAAATTTCACAAAATTTTTCAACATTTCAGATATGACAAATAAAAATTTCCACAAAAAATATCATTTTCAATCAAACACTAACAAATGGAGATATTTTTATAATTTGATTCTTAAAATCTATTTCCTAAGGCCAAACATGGTACAAAAATGTCATAAAATTTATAAAATGACCAACTATTTACAAGAATTTTTTTAATAAAAATCAATGTGTGTCATATTCAAATAACATTTAGGAATATTTATAGAAAGTATTAATATTTTTCATTTTTAAAATTAACGTATACAGAGTACAGTGTTTATTTGAAATTTCACGACTGTTTTTTGTAGCATGTTTGACCCTAGGGTAGAATCAACGATAAATATTCTAAAAATATGTTAATTAGTTATTAAAATGCTACAAAGTATTACCCTTAAATTTTTTTTGACCTTTTAAAATAATAGGATATTTCTTTATAAAATAAATGTTATTAAATTTATTTTACAATTATTTACAATTATTTCAGATTAAAATTATTTTACGATTAAGATAAAATTGTAAAAATGAATATAAATATAAGTTTTATGAGATTCTTGAGAAAATTTCAAAATATAAGAGTTCAGATATTTTAAATCAAAATTTGAAAAAACAAAAAAAAAAACATTTTCAACCCAATAGTTTACTTTTCAGGCAAAAAATGTTAATTCTCAACGAAAAATTTAATAATCGCTATTCCAATAAAAAAAGTTTATTTTAAATTAGAAACGGTCGAATTTAACTTGAGAAAAAATTAATTTTCAACAAAATAAATACATTTTCAATTAAAAATGATTTTTAGTCAGAAAAAAAGAAAAATTTCAAACAAATTATAATTTGAGGCAAAAAATTATTTTTAATGCAAAATGAAAATTTTGAATAACTATTTATTTGTAAGTTTATATAAATATAATTTTCTTATGATTCTTAAGAATATTTTCAAACACTTTTTAATATTTTTGTATTTCAATCAAAATTTCAATAATGACAAAAATTTTAACTGAGCACTTGAATTTTCAACCAAAAAAGCCGAATTTCCAACGAAAAATGTAATAATTGCTATTTCAATGAAAAATTCTAATTCTTAATAAAAAAAAGTATAATTTAACTTTAAAAGATGGAATTTTCAACCAAATAAATAAATTTTCAAATCAAAAAAATTGTTCAGTGAAAACAAAGGAACATTCAACAAAATTATAATTTAAGGCGAAAAATATTTTTGTTTACAAAATAAAAATTTCAACAAAAAATATAATTTCCAATCAAAAATTAATTAATGAAGATATTTTTATAATTTTATTCTTCAAATCTATTCCCTAAGGCCAAACCTGATACAAAAATGTCGTGAAATTTAGAAAATGACCAACAATTTACAAGAATTTTTAAAATAAAAATCAATGTGTATCATATTCAAATAACATTTAGGAATATTTATAAAAAGTAATAATATTTTTTATTTTTAAAATTAAAGTATACAGAGTACAGTTCTGAATTGAAATTTCAGGACAGTTTTTTGTACCAAGTTTGACCCCAGGGGTGCTATTCTCGATACCACTCTTAATATTTTTAGCATGCTAAAATTTTAGAGCGGTTGTTTGGTGCACTAAAATTTTTCGAGCGAAAATGGTGTACCATTTATAATCCGACGTTGCCGACATCAATTTTCGAGTGGGATCGGGGGTATTACCAAAGAAATTCTGAGTACAGAAGAATGTGGTACTGTTTACGTTCATCGTTAACGTTCGTAGACGCTGCAAAAGGCCATCACCGGCCCAGGTGTGGGAGTCTGATGCCTTAAGTCGAACGGACTTCTCTTTCTACCATGTGAGATAGACAACTAGGTGCGATCGAAGTTGAAACGATGGTTTCCAAACCTCTTTTTCTATCATATGAGGTAGACACGTGTTTTTATGTTCACAAGAACCTGAATGCACTTTATTGGAGAAATGCATTTTTTCTACCTTTTTGAATTTCAATTTTTTCACCTCAAGGCTAATAATTTTAAAACAGGGTGACCGATGTACCGGGAAATGACCGGAAATATTTAAGGCCCAGAAAAACAGAAAAGTTACAGTTAATTTATTCATTGATCGGGAATTTTACAAAATTTTAAAAGCAAAATCTATTCAATAATTTGAAATATGTTATCGAAATTTCACATCACATCATAATTCAATTTTAAATCAGTTCGATTTTAACTTTTTTTTAAATTTTAAGTTCAATTGTTAACTTTGACAATTATGAAATATTGCAGTTCACAATACGCAATTCTGAAGTCTTTTAGTTTAAAAATGTTCCATTTTAGGTCTTAATTTTTGAGCTGACATTTTTTCTTCAAAGAATTTAAAAATGCAGTTTTGAAGACTTGAACAATTACAAAACAATTAAAAATATTTAAAATTAAGTTTTTTGGATAAAAGACGTTCATGCTGTTGACCAACTGTAAACATACATTGAATTATGACTTTTGAAATTGATGAACTGCAGTTCGAGTATTAAAAATTAAACAATAATTATTAATCTTACTGGTCGATTATGAATCTGTTGAAAACTAAGTAATTTACAGGCTTCAACGTTAAAAATTAAACTATTTCAATTCGAACGCCTTAGTAGTTGAACAACAGTGAACGTCCGATTGAAATTTTATAAGCTATTTTCAATTTGAAAATAATTGTATATGAATCGATTCACAATGTAGAGTTTTTATTCCATTTCAAATCCTATGTTTGAATATTGTTTCAATCTAAAATATTTCCTTTTTAATCCATGCAATTTGAAATTTTTATTAATTAAAAAAAAGGAAATTTTTCCAATATTTAGCATTATTGCACTGTTTACATAAAATGAATAATTTATAAATATAATGTGCAAAACTAAACATTTTAAAACTGAATTGTTTCAAACAGAAGGCCTTGAATCGATAAAAGTTTAGTGTTATATTCACACTTTGAACGTTAGAATTTTATTTGTTTTATTTTGTTGAATTTTCAATTTGCAAGTGAAATTTTTTAATTTCTATGTATAAATAACAGTTGAAAATTTTTTTTCATTTAAAGGACTTAAAATGAAAATAGTTTAACTCCTAATTTAAAATGGGTTTAGTTTGAAATGAAACTTAAAATCATTTAATTTGTCATGTTCTTCAATTTTAAATTGCTTCAAAATTATATAATTTTTAACATTTATAAATGTATTGATTCATTCTTCAATTCAGAGCATTGCGGATGATAACGTGAATTTACTTTTTCTAACCAGAATTCGGTTAACTGTTCAAATAATAAAAATTTGAAAATTTAATTGTTATAGTTTAACGGTATTTATTCTGTAGAGAATGAAGAACATTGAAAGCCTCCATTTTATACGTGTAAATTACTTAGCGTTTGAATTGAAAAAATTTTAAGCTTCTATTTAACAAGTTTGGAATTCAAAAAGAGTTTCACTTTAAGTACTTCAATTTGCAATTCAGTTTTGATTTAACTACTTCAAGTAAAAAAATGTTCAGCTTCAAAGTTCGAATTTTTCAATTTCAAGATCGTGAACATTTTTTTGTAAGCCGGGAAGAACCAGAAACGACCAGGAATTTTTCTCTCCCACAGTAGTAGCCGCCTTTTAAAAACTCAGGACTAGAATATGATCGGAAATTTATTTGAAATTTTTTTTTTCCCCAAAAAGACTTGTTTATAAATAACATACTTATCGACAAAAGATAACAAATATAAGGCAGCAAAAAACAGCGCAAGATATTTCTTTGAGTTAGATTTTTATGCTGGCATTAGTAGACAAATTTATTGCTTGTGTCACGTTTTTGTTTGTAAATTTCAAAAATTTCCCTGCTTCTGATTAGCTTGTAATAAATTAACGACGTAAAACTCTTCACACGCTTTTCCCATTACATCGTATACATCGTATACATTTATAGTAATAATAATACGCAGAAAATCTCACTACTCACGCTCTTTTACATCTGCTGCAAAAGTGCGACGTGGAGGAGGCGAAAGGTGGTATTCATTTTGTCTCTTATCCCGCTTATTATTTCCATCTTCCTCATCTGATGATGAAGGTATCTGAGATTTCTTCTGTTTTTCATTTTATACGAAAAATTTGTGATTCCTCCTATATCCTTTCTCTTTGGTCTCTTATGGAGAGACTTTTTTAATTTGCTATCGCTTTCAAGGCTGCTCGTATCGCCTTTTGATAACCACATTACTGCTCCATAGTCAAATAAATAAGAAAATGAAAATTAAAATGTACATTAGATTATGTACATAGAAGATTTATATTTAAAGCATATACAAATTATATGTATAAAACATTTTGTCTCAGGGCAAACTTGTTTTTCTGACTTCTTCCTGACCAATTTTTCATTTTCAATAAATTTTTAACAAAAATAAAAGAATTTTCAATAAAATAATCAATTTTTCAACTAAATAGATCACTTTTCTACCAAATAAAATAAATTTTCTAACAAATCAAATAAGTTATCAACGAAATATAGTACAATTTTTAACCAAACAGATTGATTTTTGGCAAAAGATTAATTTTCTATTAAAAAAGATGAATTCAACTGAGAAAGACAAAATTTCAACAAAATACTCAAATTTTCAACCAAAACAGATTAATTTTCAACCAAATGACTTTTTAACAAAATTGCTCAATTTTCAACAAAATAATAAAATTAACTTCAATTATAGTTTTTGGAATCGACTGACCTATATATGTATAAGAAACTGTACCTATGTAGCTTATTGAAATTGGATAATACACTTACGGTTTTCACGTATGACTTTTTGCATTAGGTGTGACTTCCAATTTTCTTTGTCAGGTTGAGTAAAATATGAATAAAATTGATTGTTTGAGCAGAATATCCACGTTTTACGAACTGGAAAAACTGCTTCATCAGCGGAAAATCGAACGAGATTGAAATGAGTCATATTTTTAAGAACTGTGAGAAATGAAAAAATTTTTAGCATTTTGTGACGAAATTAATAATATAATTAAAAAAATATGCCCGCTGCGCGGGCACATTCTCATTGCGCGCTACGCGCGCGGCTCGCAAGTTTGAGCGCGCATAGAGCGCGCGACTGTTGGTTCACGCGCTTCGCGCTCGAGAATATATTTATCTCACGCTTCGCGCTCGATAATGTATTTATCTCGCGCTACGCGCTCGGTTTCTTTTTTGCTTGTGCACTCTAATACTCTTTTTATTTCTCTTATCATTATTTCCATTTCCTCATTTACATTTCCTTCCCCCATTTTGATATTTCTGGCTTTTTCCTTAAACTGTTCTTTACCTTCCATTGACCAATCCCCTCTTCCTGCTCTTTTTACTTTTGCTTCTTTTTTAGACTTATTGTTAATACTCGTTTCTCCCTCTACTGTCACTATTATGGGAAAGTGATCCAAATCTATAAAATTCCCTACTTCTAGTTTCTCAACCTAATCTCTTACCTCGTCGTCTAATACCACATAATCAATTACCGTTCCCCTCGTTCCTCCTGAACTTGTATATTCCCCTTCCTCATCCCCGTCTATACTTTCGTTTAGAATAAACCATACCATCTCATCTAGACTCTTTAATAATTTCTTTTCCGCCCCATTCAGTATCTTGTCTTTGGGTTTTCTTCCTCGCTCTCCACCCTATTCCCTTCCTCCTCTATCTGCTGTTCTCGCGTTAAAATCTCCTCCTATTATGAGCCTAATTTCTTGCTTATTTTCTTTCATCAGTTTCCTCATATCTTCTGATTTCTCCTGCATATCACCGTTCGCATAAAACCTCACTATCTGCCACTTCTCTGCTCCCATATTTACCTCTTCTACTACTATTCCTTCGTTTTGCTCTTTTCTTTCTTTCTCATCCTTTCCTGTTATATATTCGTTCCTTACTCCCATCACCGTTCCTCCCATTGCTCTGCCTTTTTTATTTTTCCTTTTTGCATTTTGAACTCGCCATTTGTAACCTCTTGGTAACCTTCCCCTCACTCTCTTTCATCCCCTTTCATCTAGCCACGTCTCCATCAATACTACTACATCCCACTGCTCCAAATTTTTCATAGAGTCCTCATCCTTTCTCTCCAATCCTGCTATATTCCAGTACCATATTCTCCATTCTTCCCTACTTTCGTTTCTCGTCTCTTTTTGCTCATTACTATTTCTTATTTTCCTATCTCCTGTTCCTTCCTTTCCTAGTTTTCCGACGCCTAATTTCATACCTCATCCTCCCTCTCTTCGTTCCAATCTCACTATATACCTTCAATCTGTATTCTGCCATACTTAACCCACGTTTTTTCCCTTACTACTTTCCTTTTCGCCATTTGCCTTAACTCATACTGCATCTTCCTTTCTACCCATGTCAAATCATCCTCTATTCTCTCCGAGCTTCCATATAGCAACCTCTTCTTTGCGATCACTTCCCTTCTATGTTCCAATGTTTTCAGTTTCACTAGTACCATTTTTTCTCCATTTCGCGTTTCTTCTCCTATACTTCGCATCTCTTCTATCCCTAATTTAGCATCTATCCTTTTTAGCACATCTTCCACTCCTTCCTTCAATTCCTTTCCTTCTAATCTTAGACCCTTTATCACTATGTGTCTCTTTCTTTCTTCTCTATCTTTCTTTCCTATTCTTTCTTCTATTTTTCTCAGCCTTTCCTTCTCCTCATTCCCACTCACCCTACCTTCAAACTCCCGATTTAAGCTTTCCATTTTTTTTAACTCTACCTTCCAACTCCTCTAGCTTTTTCTTAGGCATTTTATGTTTTTTCAGTCTTTGCTCCAACGCCTGCATCCTTTTCTCTAACTTTTCCCTGACATCTTCCCATTTCCTCATTTCTTTCCTAAGTTCGGCCATTTCCCGCCTGATTTCTTTTCTTATTTCCTCTCCCCGTTTCTCCTGCTTTTCTTCACACATCGCCATTACTTCTATCATCATCCTACGCATGTCATCTAACTGTAAATTTTCTTCTGTTGGCCCTCTATGTTTAACTTCATCTTTCTCCTTGTCTTTCTCCCCTGCTTCATTTGGGTCTTTTCTTGGGTCTGTTCCCGCCGGCGTTCTGTACATTTTCTGAGTTTTTAGGATGGATCCTGCTTTTACCTTGTCCTCACAACATCCTCTCTCTGCCCTGTCCCTCTTCCTATTCACAAACCTCTCAATGGAACCTATTCTATAAAAAACAATTATGGGAATTAATATTTCATTTCACTTTGTGCTGTTTTTCAAAAAAAACCTCATTTGTTTATCGCCGTGTAAATAATTTCCGACTGTAGTGTATAATGATTTTTTTCTCAAAACACTTTCATGAGTAAATGAAAAGCAAATTTTGATTTTCGATTGCGGTTTACAGATCTTGTAAAAGAATTGCTTCAAAATATGTTGTGATTGGGCTTATGCGACCTACTGGAGTTTCAGAAACTTATTTTGGGTCTAATTTGGTAACCTCGCCGCTCCTCATGTTCATTTTTTAGCGTTTCCCATTAGAGTTATAAATTCCAGCAAGGACATTCCTATTCTCCAATGTTGCAAAAATATCACCATCGGATGTTGATATAAATCTTTGTTCTTGGGTTGGCATACAATCAAAGGTATGCCTGAAAGTGGAACCATGGATCTTCCACAAGTAGAGTGCCTTAAAGGAGATCTGGACCTTGGACGAAGGACTAGCTGAGCAGGAGACCTTACTGGAGAATATGCCCTGGCATTGGGCAGCACCATATTAAAAAATTCGTGAGGAGAAGACGCGGCGGGATGAAACCTGGTGTCAGGAAATCTGCAAGGATGAAACTCGTGAGGGAAAACCCCAAAAGGAGGATGACTGGCAGGAAGAGAAATATACCTGGCCCTCGCAGGAGAATCTCAAGCTGAATTACGCCTAGCAGAAGGAGACCCGGACGTGGGCCTCGCAGAAGAATAAGGATTGTCAGAAGAATAAGGATTGTCGGAAGAATAAGAGGTTTCGGTACGAGGAATACTAGAAATGGGGTCATCATTAGGCAGACAGTCAAACTGAACTTAAGTCTGCAACAAATAAGAGGATTATATTTTTTTGAAGTACGTGATACAGAAAAGAATGCGGATTCGAAAAAAGACCCCGTATCATGTAGGGAGGAAAAAGCAGAGGGATTAGAGAAATTTTGGGGAGAATATAAAACTGGTTCAAACAGGTGAACGAAATTTAAACGAGAATACTGTAATAGTTATCGTAATAATACAAAGAATATGATAGAAAACACTCAAAAAATAAGATAGCGCATGCGCAACATCTTTTAGTATTTTATGAGAAACTTTCTTTTCCATGAATTCACCTCAAACTACTAATCGATCTGTCATTTTCAACAAATGGCACGTTTTCATTTTCAGTCGAAGAGCACAACTGTCAAAGCAGACACCATGAAAAATGCGAAGTTGCCGTGTCTACGTTCAGATCTTGAGGAAATAGTGAATCCTCCACCAAAAAGATGAATTTTCAAGAATTTTCAAGAATTTTCCACTAAATTTTCGACTAAAAAAGACGCATTTTCAACACAATGATTCCATTTGCCACCAAAAAGACGAATTTTCAACCAAAAAGATCAATTTTCAACTAAAAGAGATCAATTTTCCACCAAAAAAGACGAATTTTCAACAGAATAGTTCCGTTTGCAACAAAAAAATAAATTTTCAACTAAAAAAATTTCCACTAAATTTTCGAACAAAAAAATGACACATTTTCAATAAAATAATTCCATTTTTAACGAAAAAGACGAATTTTCAACAAAATAGTTCCATTTTCAAACAAGGAGGTGAATTTTCAACTAAAAATACCAATTTTTAATCAAGAAGATTAATTTTTGCAAAAAAGGCGACTTTTCAACAAAAAACACGAATTCAAAAAAAGTTACATTTTCAACCAGAGATGAATTTTCAACTAAAATTAAGAATCTTAAATCCAAAAATTTAATAGTTGATATTTTAACCAAAAAAAAGGAATGTTCAACAAATTAGTTGAATCTTCAAAGAAAAAGATGAATTTTCAACAAATTGTTAAATTTTGAAGACAAAAGATTAATATTTAACCAAACAGTTACATTTACAACCAAATATTTGTATGTTCAATCAAAACAGATCACTTTTTAACAAAATAGATAAATTTTCTACCATAAACGAAGAGTTTTCAATCCAAAAGGATGAATTTTCTATCCAAAAAGGCGAATATTCAACAAACAAGTTACATTTTCGACAAAAAAATATGACTACTAATAAAATAGTTGAATTTTCAACAGAATAAATAAAATTTCAACAGAATAATTAAATATTAACCAAGAAAGACAAATTAAAAAAAAAGTGACTTTTCTACCATAAACGAGGAGTTTTCAATCCAAAAGGATGAATTTTCTATCCAAAAAGGCGAATATTCAACAAAACAGTCAAATTTTCGACAAAAAGATATGACTGCTAATAAAATAGTCGAATTTTCAACAGAATAATTAAGTTTTTAACAGAATAATTAAATTTTTAACAGAATAATTGAATTTTCAACATAATAATTCAATTTTCAACCGAATAATTACATTTTTAACAGAATAATTAAGTTTTTGACCAAGAAAGACAAATTTTCAACAAAAAAAAGGTGACTTCTCTACCATAAATGAGGAGTTTTCAATCCAAAAGGATGAATTTTCTACCAAAAAGGCGAATATTTAACAAAACAGTTAAACTTGCGACAAAAATATGACTTTTAACAAAATAGTTGAATTTTCAATAGAATAATTAAATTTTCAAGCAAGAAAGATAAATTTTAAAACAAAAAAAAAAGACTTTTCTACCATAAACGAGGAGTTTTCAATCCAAAAGGATGGATTTTCTACGCAAAAAGGCGAATGTTCAACAAAACAGTTAAATTTTCCACCGAAAAAATTTTTAACCAAATAATCGAACCTTTAACGAAAGAGAATGAACCTTCAACCAAAAATGGTTGAATTTTCTTTTTCTAGGTTTTATTAAAGCGGAAAATTTTCTGAAAAAAGTCGAAAAAGTCGCACGATTCGAGCCCTGCAACTGAAAATCTTTCAAAAATGGCAATAAATGATGACTACGATGACTAAATGATTGCTATTTTCCAGGTTGTCCATTGCTAACCAGTAGTGGTCTCTCGAGTCTAATTCAGCTGAGGCATCTCCACGAATTAGAGCTAACCAACTGTCCAGGCACATCGAGGGAACTCTTCGACTATTTACGAGAACATTTACCGCGTTGTCTGATAATCGAGTGAGCTCGATTCGAACCTAGAATATACATATAGAATAAAATAAAAAAATAGTTGAATAGATATAACGCGAAAACGAATTTAGGTTAGGTTTGGTGTATTCGATTTGCTGCCATTATCGAATTGGACCTTTCAATTCAATTCTGTAATGCATTAGGCTCTATTCGGCCGAGTTTATTTTAAAAAATGAAAGGAAATTATAAGTGTTTTAGGGTAGCAATGAGTATAATTATGAAAAATAAAGTTGCCCAAATACATTCGTGCGGTTTGGGTGAGCGATATTAATTATTCAACTGAACGGAGTGATATTAACCAAAGTTTGACACCAATTCGGCAATACACATGATTAGACAGTCTCAATTTTGCAAGGTGCAGGGCGATGAACGCGGTGGGTAATTGGTAACTTCATTGCCGACAGTTGGTAACCCACCGCGTTCATCGCCCTGCACCTTGCAGAATGGAGACTGTCTAATCATGTGTATTGCCGAATTGGAGTCAAAGTTTGGTTAATATCACTCCGTTCAGTTAAATAATTAATATCGTTCTCCCAACCCGCACGAATGTATTTGGGCATCTTCATTTTTCATAATTATACTCACTGCTACCCTGAAACACTTATAATTTCCCTTCATTTCATAAAATAAAATCGGCCGAATAGAGGCTAATGCATTGCAGAATTGAATTTAAAGGTCCAATTCGATAATGGCAACAAATCGAATACACCAAACCTAACCTGAATTCGTTTTCGCGTTATATCTGTTCAACTTTTTTTACTGGGTGGTCACCGTTATGCCATTGTTGCCATGTCTACTCTCAACTTAAAATAGTAGAGAATTTCGGCCTTTCGAATATTTTCTGGCCGGAATGTCTTATGGAACCGACTATTTAGAGAATCGTTCTGTAATATTGGTACAATCTCTTTCGAATTGCTACCATGTATACGAATTTTAACTCTTCCAAAGTTATTATGATGTTCAAATCTAGGATCTATAAATGGAAGCAAATATTTAGATATAACTATTCCAATTATAAACTCATGATCGTCAGTTATTCCGACTTTGTAAAATCCTGTTCGTAAGTCATAAATTCGACCTGTATATGTTAAACTTTCATATTGATGAACAATAAGTTAAATAGCAGGAGGTTGAACTTTGCTGGTTGTAAATGGCCAAATTAATTCTGAAAAAGAAAGTATAAGTAGAAAAATAATAATTATATTAAGTATTAAATTAATTAAATAAATTATAGTTTTTATTTGTGTAGGATCTTGAACATGTTCTTGTACAGGAACCCATACCTCAATTTACTCTGCGAAGGAACCTGTACAGAACCATTCAAAGGTTACCTTGTATACAGGTTCCTTTGCAGGAAAATGTACAGTTTCCTTCGCCAAATTCCTGCACAGGAACCGTCAAGATTACCTGTACAGGTTCGTGTGCAGTTTCCTGTCCAAACAGGTGAATTTTGAACTACAACTATGGAATGTTCAATTGGAATAAGTTAAATGTTCAGTTAAAAAAATTACTTTCAACACAAAAAACTAACTTTCAACAAAAAGAACTAACTTTCAAACTAATTTTCAAATAAAATTGTAAATATTGAACTAGATTAGTTGAATTTTAATCCAAAAAGATAAAATTTTAACTAAAATTATGAACCTTTATTTATAATAATTAACTTTTTGACCAAGAAAGTCAATTTTCTACCAAAAAAGACGATTTTTTAACTGAAAAAGATAATTTTACAACCAAAAATTAAATAATTAAATTTTTAGTCAAAAAATTTATGTTCACCCAATGAGATCAATTTTTAACTAAAATGATGGAATATTCAACAGGAATAATAGTTACATTTTCAGTTTAAAGAAAAAAAATAATTTTCTACCAAAAAACATCCAAAGAAAAAACAAGTTTTCTATCGAACAGCTCATTTTTCAACAAAAGAAATGAATTTTTAATTAAAAGGATGAATCTTTAACCAAAAACAATTAATTTTTAAGAGAAGAATTTAACTTTCAATCGAATAATTTTATTTGCAACGTAAAGGATGAATTTTCAACTAAAATTCTTGAATTTTTAACCGAAAAGAAGAATTTTTAAACAAGAAGATTAACTTTCAAGGAGAAAGATAATTTTCTACCAAAGAAAAATCTATTTTTTAACAAAATACGTGAACTTTCAACGAAATGGTTGAATTTTCAATTAAAAAAGATACATTTTTATCCAAATTGTTGAATTTTGAACTAGAAAAGATCAATCAATCATGGATGAATTTTCAACTAAAATGTTGGATCTTCAACTGGAATTTTATGCCAAAAAGGTGAATTTTCAATCATGAAGATTAATTTTCTATAAAAAAGACGAATTTTTCATAAAGTACATACATTTTTAAACAAATAGTTTAATTTTTAAATACGAAATATCAAATTTCAATTAAAATAGAAGAATTTTGACAAAAAAAGAAGATAAATTGAATTTCAATAAAGTAGGTACATTTTCAAACAGAGATGAATTTTAAATCAAAATGATGAATCTTCAACCAAAAAAAAATAATTTTTAACTAAAGAGTTTAACTTTTAACCAATTATTTGAATTTTTAACTAGAAAAATATGAATTCGCAACGAACAATGTAAATAAAATTTCTATTATAATTTAGAAATATTTCTTCTTTGAAATACTACTTCAACTCTAAAAAGTGCTTAATGCACTTTCTTTATCTAAAATTTAGAAAAGGGAACTTTCAAATTGTGACGAATTCTGACTTGGAAGAGGAATTTTTTTAAATTTCTCTCTTCTGAATCTAAATTATAATTCTTGAGAAAAAAAATTCCCGTTCCATGTAAAAAATTCCTTGTTCCCAGAGAAATTATATTTCTTGAATTAAAAATTAAATTTTTTCAAATACAACAATTAAAATTATAACGTTCAGAGTTTAGTTTTGAATATTTGATTTATAATTACTCATTTTACATGAAAAGCCAAATATTTCCAAATATTAAGCAATTGTTCTTTTTCTTAATTAAAAAATTGCAAATTTTCCAATTTTAGACTAAAACAATATTTTTAATTTAATAAAAGCCTTTAATTATGAATATATTTTTTTAAAGTTATTTCAAAAGTGAAAATAGTTTATAAAATTTTAATCGGGCGTTTATATTTGTTTAACTACTAAGACTTTGCAAATGAAACAGTTTATTTTTTAACTTTAAAATCTTGAAATTCTTAAATTTGGACTGATTCCGAATCGTCTTGTAAGATCAATTATTTTTCACTTGTTAATTCTTAAAGTATAGCTCAATTTTAAAAATCATTATAATTTATATTCACAGTTGATCAACTAAAGAGACTTTTTATCCAAATTTGTCGATTTTAAACGCTTCTAATTTTTAATTTTTCAATTCTTTAAAACTGCATGTTAAAATTCTTCAAATGAAAAATGTACGCTTAAAAATTAAAATCTAAAAAGGAACATTTGTAAGTGAAAGATTTTCGAATTACGCATTGTAAAGTGAATTATATAATTAAAAAATATAACAATTCAACTAATTATTTAAAAAACTATTGAAATGAAACTTGGACCCTGAAAAGGAAAAAGGAACCGAGAAAGATTGTCTCTCGACAATACGTTAGGAAGAGCCATAAATAAAATTTTCTGAAATGCAAAAAAATAGCAGATAGGTTTTCTCAAGTTTATCTTTTAAACTATTATTACAATGTGAATTTAGTTATCATATCCATTTAATTATTCTAGACCTTTCTAATTAAATATAATCGTATTTTCTTTTCGAAATTAAATTTGTCTATAAATACTGTCATCGCAATTTTCTAATATTACCTTCCATTCTTTGAGATCAGTTTTAATGAATCGAACGCCTTGGTCAATTCGGCAAGAGCAAAAGGGGTATTTCCTAACATATCTTTCGCGTTTTTATCAGCTCCATTTTCCAAGAGAAATTCGACACATTTTGGCTGATTGTGCAGAGCTGCAAGATGCAGAGGTGTTCTTCCAGAAATATCTGCTACGGATAAATCTGCTCCAGCCAGTTGGTAAGATTTGAGTCGGGTGAGGTTTCCAGCTGCTGAGGCTATACACAATTTTTCACCGAGCATTCGAGTTCGTTCGTGAAGGTGAGCACCAGTCTGCCGTAAGAGTTTAATTATCTGAAAACATTTCAAGATATTATTTTCGTATTCCAGTTTTTAGAATTTACTTTTATTCATGCCCGGTAATTATTTATTTAATCAACGTATTTTTATCAATTTATCAGGATTTCCGGAAATATCATCAGATTTCAGGGAATTCATTTACAAGAATTGAGGGATTTTGTAGAATTTGAAGACAATTAAGATAGATCTAAGATATTTTTTAAATATTTCAATAATTTGAAGTGATTCAAAAGGATTTTTAGGATTTTAGGATATTTAAAAAAATTCCAAGGAAATTTCAAGAGCTTTGAAAAGTTTGAAGGGATTTCAGTAGATTTCACAGGATTTGAAATATTTTTCGGTATTTTAAAAGATACTAAGAATTTTGTAGTAGATTTCAATAATTTGAAGGGATTCCAAAGGATTTTTAAGATTTTAGGGTATTTTAAAAAATTCCAAGGAAATTTCAAGAGCTTTAAAAAGTTCGAAGGGATTTCAGTAGATTTCACAGGATTTGAAATATTTTAGGATATTTTAAAAGATACTAAGAATTTTGTAGTAGACTACTTTCCAACCGAGCAATTCACGCCTACCCCGAAAGGGAAACGGCTTAATGATATAATAATAATAATAATATTACAAGATTCTAACGATTTTTCAATTGAATTCAGGTATTTAATGGGATTTCTAATAATTTGAAATAATTAAAGTTTCTTAAAATAAAAATTATTTCAAGATATTTTCAAGCCCTAAAATATGAAATATTAAAATAAAATAAAATTAAAATTGAAAAATTAAAATAAAATATGAAACAAAATATGAAATAATTTAGGGTATTTTGAAAGAATCCAAGAAAGCTTAAATTTTTTGTTTAATTTTAAGGGTTTTTCAAGGATTTTAAGTATTTGAGAGAATTTTTAAATATTCCAAGGAATTTTTAATTGATATCAATATTTTAAAGGTATTTCAAAGAGAAATATTTTAGGGTTTCTCAAAAGATTCTAAGGAATTTGCAATTGATTTCAATAACTTAAAGGGATTTCAATAAATTTTTCAGTTCTTAGGATATTTTAAAAAATTTCAAGGAATTTCAAGTGTTTAAAAAAATGTCAAGGTATTTCAAAAGATTATGAAGGATTTGAAATATCTTAGGATGTTTTAAATTAATTTCAATAATTTGAAGCAACTCCGAAGGATTTTTAAAGATTTCAGGGTATTTTAAAACTGTTAGGTATTTTTAAGAGTTCTAAAAAATTTCAAGGGATTCAAAATAACAGTTTCAAAAAATTGTAAGGAATTTCAAAAAATTTGAGAGGATTGAAAAGTGAAATATTTATTTTAAGAAATATTATTCCAAGGCATTTTCAAGAGCTGAAATATGAAATATTTTAGGGCATTTAAAAAAATTCCAAGGAATTTGGAAAAAATTAAAAAAATTTCAAGAGATTTCCAAGGATTTGAAACATTTTACAGAATTTGAAAATATTCTAAGGAATTTTTAATTGATGTCGATAATTTAAATAATGGATTATAAAGAGTGTGATATATTTAAGGGCATTTTGAAAGATTCCAAGAAATTTTTCAAAGGTTAAACAAATTTCAAAAGATTTTAAAGGATTTGAAATATTTGAGGGAATTTAAAAATATTCCAAGGAATTTTCAATGGATGCCAATAATTTAAAGGGATATTAAAGAATATTCAAGTTTTTAGGATATTTTTCAAAAATCCAAGGAATTTTAAAGTTTAAAAAAAAAATCTTGAGGGATTTGAAAAAATTTCATAGGATTTGAATTATTTGAGAGAATTTTGAAATACTCCAAGAAATTTTTTAATGATTTCAATAATTTAAAGGAATTTCAAAGGGTATACAATATTTTAGGATACTTTAAAAGATTGAAAAGAATTTTCAAAAGATTGAAAGAATTTCAAGGGATTTCCAAGGAGTTGAAATATTTTAGCGAATTTAAAAATATCAAGGATTTTCTAAGGATTTTTATAATTTCGAAAGATTTTAAAGGATTTGAAATATTTTAGGGAATTTTTAATGAGTCCAAGGAATGTTTGCTTGATTTTAATAATTCAAAGAGATTTAAAAGGGTATTATATATTTTATTTTATTTTAAAGAATTCCAAAGAATTTTTGAGAGATTAAAAAAATTTCAAGTGTTTTCCAAAGATTTTAATGATTTTAAGAGATTTGGAAAAAATGTATATCGTTGTAAAGAATTTCATAGAATTTCGGAAGATATGGAGAGATTTTACAGGGCCTAAAACTTTTAAAAATATTTTTAAAGTTTCTATGGAATTTTATCAGATTTCCGTGGATTTAAATTATTTTGAGGGATTTTAAAAACTCTCATGATCTTTTAATAAATTTTTCAGAGTTTCAGGAAACATTATGAGATTTTATAGAATTTAACAGGATTCTATAATACTTTAATGGATTTCAAAGAATTGATTTACAAGAGTTGAGGAATTTCATAGGGTTTCAAAAATTTGAAGAGATTTTTAAATATTTTTAGCAATTCATTTGAATTTATTTGGAATTCACCATGAATTCTGCTAAATTCTCTTAAACTTTAAGATTAATGTTCAAATTCACTGAATTCTAATCAATTTAATGGATTTTTTTGAATTTTTTAACGTTTTTGTTTAATACATCCTGAAGCCTTCTAAACGCACCTTGCAGTTTTACTCAGTTTATCAAATTCTTTTTAATTCCTTTCAATTTTTATAAACTCTATTCAAATTGACGGTATTCAATCAATTGTTTCATATTTTTTATTTGTTTCCAATTCACTTGATTTTTTTTAAATATACCTTATATTTATACGAACATGATTAATTTATTTTAATTTCTCTTTAATTTTTCTAAATTCACGTCATTTTTATTCAAATGAATGGCATTTTTTGTACTATAAAATTGTTTTCTAATTCTTTTGAATTCTTTTAAATTTAATTTGAATTTTTTTGACGTCTTATAAATGTATCTTTAATTCATTCAAATTCACCTGAGATTCGTATGAATTTAATCGAATTTTGTTATTATAAATTTAAATTTAAAATTTAAAGCTTTTTCGGGTTTTTCGGGTTTGGCACACGATTGAAACCCGGAAAAGCTTTAAATTTTAAATTTAAATTTATCATAATGAATCATCGTGAAAGCAATAAATCTATTAATTTTGTTCTTCTTGAAAAAGAAGCGTTCTGATCTCATTTCGTTTTTTTGAAAAACTAGATTTTTTGATTTTATGAGGTAAAAATTCAATCTTCACTATTTTATACTACAGAATCAATTAGAATAGATAAATATTATTATTCGAATTCACTGAAGATATTTTTTGATTTTCAAAATGTCATCTGTTTGTGATAAAAAGTTTTTATTCTCCAAAACATTCGGGTGCTTTAACCATTCATTTACTAGAGAGATCGAAGGCAGATAACTTTTTCAAATATGCGCTTTTCATAGCAAGGAGTTGTGTTTTGAATACAAGTTAAATTAGAAGGAATTTGTATTATCATCGGAGTTGGTAACGATCGATCATATGTAGATAACCTTCACGAACTGTGAAACAAAATCAACAATATCGATCGAAGGTAACTCCTTAAAGAACAGAAATTCTTAACGTCATTTCAGACTAGATGGTGTTCGAAAATTTATAAATTAAAAAATTTTAATTTCTGAAAAGAGATCTTTCTCCTTCGCTTCGGTGGGAACCGAACCTCACGTCTTCCGATTGCCTTCCCTTAGATCGATATTGTTGATTTCCAGTTTCACAGTTCGTGAAAGTTATCTACATATGATCGATCGTTACCAACTCCTTGAGATTTTTCCAATTAGAGAATTTTACAGTGTCGGGAATTTTATTTTTCGGGATTTTTCCAATTCGGAAATATTAGAAACTGTTCGGGAATTTTATTATGTGGCAATTTTCCAATTCGGGCATTTTATTTTTCGGAAATTTTATAATTAAGAAATTTTCCAATTCGGGAATATTATTATGCGGAAATTTCATTATACAGGAATTTTATTATTTGAGATTTTTCCAATTAGAGAATTTTACAGTGTCGGGAAGGTTATTTTTCGGGATTTTTCCAATTCGGAAATATTACAAACTGTTCGGGAATTTTATTATGTGGTAATTTTCCAATTCGGGCATTTTATTTTTCGGAAATTTTATAATTTAGGAATTTTATAATTCAGAAATTTTTTTCCAATTCGGGAATATTATTATGCGAAAATTTTATTATTCCAGAGTTTTCTGATTAGGGAATTTTATAGTGTCGGGAGTTTTATTATGCGGGAATTTTACAATTCGGTGATATTTTAAACTGTCGGGAATTTTATTATCCAGGTTTTTTCCAATTCGGGAATTTTATTATTTAGGAATTTTCCATTTCGGAAGTATTATTATGCGGAAATTGTATTACTCGGGAATTTCATTATTTCAGGAATTTTATTATTTGAGAATTTTACAGTGTCGAGAATATTACAAACTATTCGGGAATTTTATTTTGTGGCAATTTTCCAATTGGGGCATTTTATTTTTCGGATATTTTATAATTCAGGAATTTTATTATTCGGAAATTTTCCAATTTGGGAATATTATTATGCGAAAATGTTATTGTTCGGGAATTTTATTATTCCAGAATTTTCCAGTTAGGAAATTTTATTTTTCGGGAAGTTCACGATTCGGTAATATTATAAAATGTCGGGAATTTTCCAATTCGGGAATATTATTATGCGGAAATTTTATTATTCAGGAATTTTATTATTGGAGAATTTTCTAATTAGAGAATTTTACAGTGTCGGGAATTTTATTTTTCGAGATTTTTCCAATTCGGTAATATTATAAACTTTCGGGAATTTTATTATGTGGGAATTTTCAAATTCGGCCATTTTATTATTCGGAAATTTTATAACTCGTGAATTTTATTACTCGGAAATTTTCTAATTCGGGAATATTTTTATGAGGAAATTTTATTATTCGGGAATTTTATTATTCCAGAATTTTCAAGTTAGGGAATTTTACAGTGTCGGAAATTTTATTATTCGAAAATTTTCCAATTAGATAATTTTACAGTTTTGTGAATTTTATTTTTCGGGATTTTTCGAATTCGGTAATATTATAAACTGTCGGGAATTATATTATTCGGGTATTTTCCAATTCGGGAATTTTATTATTTGGGAATTGTCCATTTCGGGAATATTATTATGCGTGAATTGTATTATTCTGGAATTTTATTGTTTGAGTAATTTTCAATTAGGGAATTTTACAGTGTCAGGAATGTTATTTTTCGCGATTTTTTACACGTACCAAGTTTCTGTCGAGAATTTTATTATTCGGGAAGTTTACATTTCGGTAATATTACAAACTGTTCGGAAATTTTATTATGTATGAATTTTCCAATTCGGGCATTATATTATTCGGAATTTTTATAACTCAGGAATTTTATAATTAGAAAATGTTCTAATTCGGGAATATTATTATGCGGAAATTTCATTATTCAGGACTTTTCCAGTTAGGGAATGTTGCAGTTTCGAGAATTTTATCATTCGAGAATTTTACAATTCGGTGATATTGTAAACTGTCGGGAATTTTATTATTTGAGAATTTTCCAATTAGGGAATTTTACACTGTCGAGAATTTTATTTGTCGGAATTTTTCACTCGTCCCAAGTTTCTGTCTGGAATTTTATTATTCGGAAATTTTACAATTCGGTAATATTACAAACTGTTCGGGAATTTTATTATATGATAATTTTCCAATTCGGGCATTTTATTATTCGGAAATTTTATAACTCGTGAATTTTATTATTCGGGAATTTTACAATTCAGTAATATTATAAACTGTCGGGAATTTTATTATCCGGGAATTTTCCAATTCGGGAATTTTATTATTTGAGAATTTTCCATTTCGGGAATATTATTATACGGAAATTGTATTATTCAGGAATTTTATTATTTGAGAATTTTCCAATTAGAGAATTTCACAGTGTCACGAATTTTATTTTTCGGGATTTTTTCAATTCGGTAATATTATGAATTGTCGGAAATTATATTATTCGACAATTTTCCAATTCGTTAATATTACAAATTTTTCGGGAATTTTATTATGTGACAATTGTACAATTCGGGCATTTTATTATTCGGAATTTGTATAACTCAGGAATTTTATTATTCGGAAATTTTCTAATTCGGGAATATTATTATGCGAAAATTTTATTATTCCAGAATTTTCTGATTAGGGAATTTTATAGTGTCGGGAATTTTATTATTTGGGAATTTTACAATTCGGTGATATTGTAAACTGTCGGGAATTTTATTATTCGAGAATTTTCCAATTAGAGAATTTCACAGTGTCGAGAATTTTACAATTCGGTAATATTATGAACTGTCGGGAATTTTATTATCCGCGAATTTTCCAATTCGGGAATTTTATTATTTAGGAATTTTCCATTCCGGCAATATTATTATGCGGAAACTGTATTACTCGGGAATTTTATTATTTCATGAATTTTATTATTTGAGAATTTTGCAGTGTCGAGAATATTACAAACTGTTCGGGAATTTTATTATGTGGCAATTTTTCAATTGGGGCATTTTATTTTTCGGAAATTTTATAATTCAGGAATTTTATCATTCGGAAATTTTCCAATTTGGGAATATTATTATGGGAAAATATTATTGTTCGGGAATTTCATTATTCTAGAATTTTCCAGTTAGGAAATTTTATTTTTCGGGAAGTTCACAATTCGGTAATATTATAAACTGTCGGGAATTTTCCAATTCGGATATTATTATTATGCGGAAATTTTACTATTCAGGAATTTTATTATTTGAGAATTTCCCAATTAGAGAATTTTACCGTGTCGGGAATTTTATTTTTCGAGATTTTTCCAATTCGGTAATATTATAAGCTTTCGGGAATTATATTATTCGAGAATTTTTCAATTCGGTAATATTACAAACTGTTCGGGAATTTTATTATGTAGGAATTTTCCAATTCGGCCATTTTATTATTCGGAAATTTTATAACTCGTGAATTTTATTACTCGGAAATTTTCTAATTCGGGAATATTTTTTTTTTTTTTTTTTTTTTTTTTTTTTTTGATCCAATTAGTTGGATAAAACGTCCCTGGTTCTCATACTGATCGAGCGTGAAGACGTCCTTCATACATAATGCGATTTGCTCATTAAAAATAATAAAAGATTATTTAGTGTGAACTTATTTACTAGGTCCACAAATCATGCGAGTCCCTTTTTTTTCGTAAAAAAAGAAGCCGTTTGGAAAAGGTATTTTGCTGAGATTTATTTAATTTTTCATTTGAATACTCATAATTTTAGTTATAAATTCATCTATTGGTTGAAAATTTATTTAGTTTGTTAAAAATTCCTTTTTTTCATTCAACATTAATTTTTCCAATTGAAAATCCAACCATTTTGTTGAAAATTTATTTATGTTTTTTAAAACTTGTCTTTTTGGTGGAAAATAATTTTTGTTTATAGAAATGCAACTGTTTTGTTGAAAATCTATCTATTTTAGTTGGAGATGCAAGTATTTTATTGAAAATTTGTCCTTTCAGGTCGAAAATTCAACTCTTTTTTTAAATTTGAAATATTTTCTTGAAAAATAATTTTTTTGGTTGAAGATTCATAATTTTGTTAAAAATTTGACTCTTTGGTTGAAAGTTGAACTATTGTTTCGAAAATTAATTTTTTTTATTTGAAGATTTATAATTGCAGTTAAAAATGGATCTCTTTGGTTAAAAGGTGAACTACTTTGTTAAAAATTCCTTTTTTTTCTTTTTTAAAAATTAATTTTTTAAATTGAAAATTTATCTATTTACTTGAAAATTTGGTTGAAAATTGATTTATTTTGTTATTTTGTCTTTTTAAATTGAAAATTCAACTTTTTGTCTGCAAGTTGAACCACTTTCTTAGAAATTAATTTTGTTGAAATTTTTGAAATTTTTTCAAAACTTCTCAATATCTTTTTAAATAAGTAGAATTTTTCCTACATTTTTTTCAAAATTCTGCAAAATGAAAAAATTGCGTTCAAATCTTCCAGAAATTGTTCTGAGAAATTTGAAAATCTTTTGAAATATTTAAAAATGTTTTTCAATGTCATCTTAAGATAAATTTTTCAAAATAAGATTTATTTCAGTATTCCCAAGAATCTTTAAAAGAACACTTCTTTATTCCCTTAAAACCTTTCAAAACTCTTAAAAAGCTTTTTTTTCGAAATCTTCTAAAATCCACATTTTGTTTTTACATTTTTTGAATTTTTTTCAAAATTTTTAAATATCTTTTAAACTGATTCGAATTTTTCATTGAATTACAAAAAATTGCTTCAAGATCTTCCAGATTCTTTTTCGGCAATTTTGGAAATATTTTGAAATATTTTTATGAAAATAAAAAATCATTTAAATTTTGCCAGGAATCTTAAAATAACCTTGAATCTTGAAATCTTTCAAAATTCTTAAAAACATACTTTTTTCGAAATTTTCATAATCTGCATTTCGTTTTAGATTTTGTGAAATCCTTTTAAATTCTTTGAAATCTTTTCTTAATTATTTCTGAAGCTGTTCAAAAATTCTTTATATTTCTGGAATAAACTCGATTTTTTTTAAATTTGGTAATCGTCCAGAAAATCTTCTACTTTTTTGAAATTTTAGGAAATCATTTAAAATTCTACAAAATAAAAACAATTTCCCAACCATCTTTCAGATTCTTAAACATAATTGTGGATATCTTTCGGAATATTCTATTAAAATAATTGTTGAACACAGAAAGAAATCGTTTTAAATTCCCTATGAATCTTTCGAATTTTTTTCTTCAAAATCTTTAAAAATCGATTTTGTTATAAGTTTTATGAAATCTTTAGAAAACTTCTTAAAACTTCCATAACTAATACGAATTTCTTTTAAAATTTTGTAATTTTGCAAAATAAGCAAATTTTGTTTTAAAATGTTCTAGATTATTTTTCGAAATTTTTTGGGATATCATTTAAAATTCTGCAAAATAAAAACAATTCCACAACAATCTCTCAGATTCTTAAAGATAATTTTTGATATCTTTTGGAATATTCATTAAAAATCATTTTTGAAAATAAAAAAAAAATAAATCATTTTAAATTTCCTATGAATGTTTAGAAGTTTTTTCCTTCAAAATCTTTGAAAATCGATTTTGTTTTACATTTAATGAAACCTTTACAAAACTTCTTGAAATTTCCATAACTAACATGAATTTTTTCTAAAATGTTGTAATCTTGCAAAATACAAAAATTTACTTTAAAACGTTCTAGATTATTTTTCAAAATTTTAGAAAATCATTTAAAATCCTGCACAAAAAAACAACAATTTCCCAACAATCTTTTAGATTCTTAAACATAATTTTGGATATCTTTTGGAATATTCATTAAAAATGATTTTTTTAAATGAAGAAAATAACACATTTTAAATTTCCTATGAATCTTTAGAATTTTTCTCCTTCAAAATCTTCAAAAATCGATTTTGTATTACATTTTATGAAACCTTTACAAAACTTCTGAAAATTTCCATAACTTACACGCATTTTTTCTAAAATTTTGTAATCTTGCAAAATTAAAAAATTTACTTCAAAATGTTCTAGATTATTTTTAAAATTTTAGAAAATCATTTAAAATCCTGCAAAATAAAAACAATTTCCCAACAATCTTTCAGATTCTTGAACATAATTTTGGATATATTTTGGAATATTCTATTAAAATAATTTTTGAAAATAAAAAAAAAAAACATTTAAAATTTCCTATGAGTCTTTAAAAAAATTGTTCTTCGAAATCTTTAAAAATCGATTTTGTTTGAAATTTTATGAAATTTTTGCAAAAATTCTTAAAATTTTCATAACTAAAACGAATTTTTTCTAAAATTTTGTATTCTTGCAAAATTGAAAAATTTTTCTTTATAATTTTCTACATGATTTTTCGAAATTTTAGAAAATCATTTTATATCCTGCAAAATAAAAACATTTTACAAAAAAATCTTCTAGATTATTGTTCATCAGTTTTCGAAATCTTATGAAATTATTTTAAATGTTCTCTTAAAATTAATTTACCAAATAAAACATTATTTAAATATTTCCAGGAATTTTAAGAAAATTTTTTTATTCTCTTGGAACCCTTGAAAAGTTTAAAAATCCCTTTTTTTTTAATTTTTAAAATTCTTTATTTTTTCTTCATTTTCTTGAAATTGTTTCAAGTTTGAAATTATTTTTGAAATCTTTTCAAAAATAATTTTTTTTTTAATCTAGCAAAAAAAATTGCTGTAATATCTTCCAGATATTTTTTCGACAATATTGGAATGTTTTAACTTCTGATTGCTCGAATTGTTTTTTTGCGTTAATATTTACTACTGTCACATACTTCTCAAGGATTTACCAGGTTTTTTTTGCTAGTCGAATTCGAAGTTCCAGATTATTTTGCTACGCGTTATTAGATTTTTGATTTTTTCGCTCCTTGAAATTGAAGTAGGCTAGATTTTTTCCTGTTCGAATTCAAAGTTAAAAAATTATTCTGCTACACGTATAATGGATTACAGTCTTTTGCTGCTCGAAATTAAGGTATCGAATTTTTATGCTACTAGAAATTAAAGTACTGAATTGTTTGCTACTCTAATTTAAAGTTCCAGATTATTCTGCTACACGAATAACAGATTGCATTTTTTTTTGCTTTTCGGAAATTAAGTATCAGATTTTTTGCTACTCGAAACCAAAGAACTGGACTTTTTTGTTATTGAAATGCGAAGTTCTACATTATTCTGCTACTCGAATGAAAGATGCCCTATTTCTTCTCTCCTTGTAATTTTAGTAGCAAATTTTTATTGCTATTTTGATTTTGAGTTATAGATTCATCTACTATACAAAGAATAGATTCTAAATTTTTTTGCTTCTCGAAAATAAAGTGCTGAATTTTTTTTCTGCTCGCATTTTGAATTATAGACTATTCTGCTACACGAATAAAAGATCACTGATATTTTGCTTCTCGAAACTGAAATACTAGATTGTTTTGCTAATTGAATTTGAAGTTCTAAGTTATTTTTCTACTGGAATGATAAATTCCCAATTTTTTGTCCCTTAAAATTGAAGTAGTGGATTTTGTTGCTACTGAAATTCTGGAATTATCTACTAGCTGAAAAAATACATTTCCTAATTTTTTCTACTCAAAATGAACATCGGATATTTTTCTACTGGAATTCCAAGTTCTAGATTGTTCGGGTAGCAGAATAATCTATAATTTCGAATTTGAGCAATAATAAAGTCAAGTACATTAATTTCGAGCAGCAAGAATTACGATAGTTTATGTTCGAGAACCCAAAAAATCGGCAATGTATTATTAGAGTACCAGAATAATCTAGAACTTCGAATTCAAGTAGGAAAAAGGCCCAGTTCCTAATTTCAAATAGCAAAAAATTTAACCCATTATTCGTGTCGCAGAATAAAATAGCACTGCAAACTAGAGTATCAAACAATTCAATACTTTGACTTTGAGTTGTAAAAAAATCAGGAATCTATAAGTCGAATAGCAGAAAAATCTAGAACTTCAATTTCAAGTAGCAACAAAAAAATGCAGTACTTCAATTTTGAGGAGAAAAGAAATAGGGCATCTTTTATTTGAGTAGCAGAATAATGTAGAACTTCGAATTCAAATAGCACAAAAGTTCATTTATTTGGTTTCAAATAGCAAAAAAAATCCGATACTTTATTTTCGAAGAGCAAACAAAATAGAATCTATTATTCGTGTCGCAAAATAATCTACAACTTCTAAATTGAGGTCGCAAACAATTCAGTACTTTAATTTTGGCTAGCAAAAAAATCCGCTACTCTATTTTCGAGAAGCAAAAAAACTATAATCTGTTATTTGTGTAGCAGAATAATTTTTTATCTTTGAACTCGAATAGAAAAAAAGACCTAGTACTTTAATTTCAAGTAGCGAAAAAATCAAGAATCTATTAATCGCGTAGCAAAATAATCTGGAACCTCGAATTCGACTAGCAAAAAAATCCGGTACTCCAGTTTCTTGAAGCAAAAAAATCGAGAATCTATTGTTCGAGTAGCTGAATAATCTGGAACTCTTGGAGTTTAAATTCCGTTTCAATAATAATATGGGTCAGTACACGTCAAAAAAACAAGGTCTGCAGTTTTTTGTTCGATTTTGATAAAACTTAGTGAAATTGTAATGCTATACAAAAAAAATTTCAGCCCTCAAGAATTTCTGCAAATTTTCAAAATTGCGGACGTTACGCCATGTTGAATTTTGGAGTTACGTTTTTTTGAATTATCGATATTTCTGGAAACACTGATTGGACTTTGATCAAATTTGGACGTGTTAGATCTAAAATAATATATTTTAAGAATATAATACAATTAATGAAAAAAAAATTTTGCCTGGAAAAAAGTGAAAGAAAATTTTGATTTAATTTTTCGTGAATTACTCCCCTTTTAATTTTTTTAAAATAATGGTAAAATGATTCCTTGTGACATCACCTTTCTTAAAAAAAAATCATAAACACTTTCATAGGTCCCAAGATATCCTCATTTTGGCAAGGCCGTGCGACGCCTCTCCACAGCGGTGCGGTGTCAGTGTCGCGGCCCGCGAACAGTTGAAGCTCTTCTGTTTCAGTATTAACACCACTTTTTCGCGGCTAACTTCATGCTCCTATAGGCTTCAGATGTTTTGCGATGCAATTGGCTCAGACAATCATATTTGTGATACATGCCGCCTAGAAATTCCAAATCATAGATCTGATAGAAAAGTAATGCATATCCAATGTTCTTCTGATGCAATGTAATTCAAACAGGTTGGAAACTTGCCTGAAGCTAGTGATGATTTTTCTATAGAGATTGAATTCGATCAGGCTGAACATCTACTTCAATTTGCTGATTCTTTCAATGAAGATCTAGAATGTGACGTTGAAAGAGAGGACAATATTTCTAAGTTGAATGAAATTTTGCAAATCTTAAGAGATCCATATATTCGAAAGACCACGTATCTTTGAACACGAATTACACAAAGAAAGAAGGTAGCCGAGATTAAGAAAGCTCTCGACATCCAAATGAAGAAGGTTTTCAATTGTATTGAAGATAACTGTAGTAAGAAAGATATAGAAGAACTTACTAGTGAATGTAAAGAAGAATTGGATAAAAAACCAAGTAGATCTTACGCCGTTCAACTGTTGACTATGGTACCAAAAGGTTGGGGAAATCGCAAGATAGAATCAGAGTTGGAAGTACCCTATAGCTTAGCTCCTAAGGCAATACGATTGCACTAGAGAAATGGTATTGGATCATTACCAAATTCTAGGCCAGGTAAGAAGTTGTCGGAAGAAACTGTCAAAATTGTCTGAAATTGTTGCTACGAATGTGACGTGAGTCGACAGTTGCCAGGGGAAAAAAGACTGTGTAGCTGTAAAGCAGCATGATGGTTCACGAAAACTGATACAAAAAGTATAATTCTAGGTAATTTGAAAGAAGTTTATGCGACTTTTAAATAAAAATTTTCGGATATAAATATTAACATCTCTAAATTTGGAGAATTGCGACCAAAGGAATGTATTTTTGCAGGTGAGCAAAAAATAATGAATTTTTAACAAATTAGGCAAATTATCAACCAAAAAGAGGTAAATTTTTCACTAAGATGATAAATTTTCTAATTTTCCAAATTTATCTTTCTTTAGTTGAAAATTCAACGCTTTTGTGGAAAACTCGTCTTTTTGAATAGAAAATTCATCTTTTATGGTAGAAATGTAATCTTTTTTGGTTAAAATAAATAAATAATTTCAAACTTTTTAATTTTTTTCCAGCTAAGAAGATTACTTTTGTACAAAAAAGAAGAATTTTCGCAGAAATACATGAATTTTCTAACAAATAGTTGAATTTTGAACAAAAAAGAATGAATTTTCAACAAGTTAGGCAAATTTTCAACCAAAAAAAGACGATTTTTGCAAGTAAAAAGACGAATTTTCCAACCAAAAGGATAATTTTGTAACAAAAAAGACGAATTATCACCGAAGTACATGAATTTGCGAACAAATAGTTGAATTTTGAACAACAAATATTCATTTTATACCAACATAAGACGAATTTTCACAAAAAAGGATTTTTCAGTTCATAAAGAAAAAATTTGGTCCTAATTGTTGAACTTTTAAGCCAAAAAATAAATTTTTCTATAAAATTGAATTTTTAATCCGAAAATTTGAACTTTACATAAAGAAGATTATTTTTAACCAAACCGTCCAAATGGAAAATTTAAAATTTATTTTTTTCAAGTCTAATTTTATCTTTACCTTTGGTTGAAAATTGATTTGTTTAAGCTAAAAATTCGTCTTATTTGGTAAAAAAATAATTTTTTTGGTTTTTGAAATTTTCTCATTTTTGGTCCAGTGCAACTGTTTGGTTAAAAATTAACTTTTTCATGGAAAGTTTGAATTTTCGGAATAAAAATTCAATTTTATAGAAAAATTTGTTTTTTGGGATCAACTTTTTTTCTTTCTCGACTGAAAAATTCTTATTTGTTGAAAATTTTTTTCTTTTTTGTTGGAATACTGATTATTTTAGTTGAAAATTCATAATTTTTTGTTCAAAATTAATATTGTTTTGTTCAAAATTGAACCATTTGCTTAAAAAATCATGTATTACGTGGAAATTCGTCACTTTTGGTGAAAAATTAATCTTCTTGGTTTAAAATTCTTTTCTTTTTTAGTTTTAAATCCCGCTTTTCGTAGAAATTTTACTTTAATTTTTTTTACTGAAAATCTAAATTTTCTATTTTTTGTTCAAAATTAACATTTTTTCTTCAAAATTCAACTATTTGTAACAAAATTCATGTATTATGGTGAGAATTGGTCTTTTTTGGTACAAAATTAATCTTCTTGGCTGGAAAATTCGTATTTTTACTTGGAAAATTTTTTTGTTCGTGGAATATTTATCTCTTTTTGGTTGAAAATTTGCCTAACTTGTTGAAAATACGTTCTTTTTTGTTTAAATTTATTTTTTTTTTCTACTGAAAGTTTAACTTTTCTATTTGTTGCTCAAATTTGATTTTTTTTTACTGAAAATTTAACTTTTCCATTTTTTGTTGAACAATAATATATTTTTTGTTGAAAAATATTATATTTTTCAAAATTCAACTGTTTGTTAGAAAATTCATGTATTTAGATGCAAATTCGTCTTTTTAGTTGAAAAATTGGTTATTTTAGTGGAAAATTCATCGCTTTTTGGTTGAAAATTTACCATATTTGTTGAAAACTTGTTTTTGTTTGTTCAAAATTAAACTACTTGTTTAAAAATTCATGTATTTCGCTGAAAATTCGTCTTTTTTGTACAAAATTAATCTTCTTGGCTGGAAAAAAAATTAAAATTTGTTAAATTATTCATTTATTTCAACCAAAAAAGGTGACATTTCTACCATGAAATATGAATTTTGTATTCAAAAAGATGAATTTTTCATTCAAAAAGACGAATTTTCCACCAAACCGTTAAATTTTTAACTAAAAACAGACAAATTTGGAAAATTGGAAAATTTATCATCTTAGTTGAAAATTAATTTCTTTTTGGTTGATATTTTGCCTAATTTGTTTAAAATTGGTTCTTTATTTTTCCAAATTTAATTTTTTTACTAAAACTTCAACTTTTCCATTTTTTATTCAAAAATAATATATTCTTTTTTAATTCAAATTTTGGTTGGAAAATTCATGTATTTTGGTGAATATTCATCTTTTTAGTCGGAAAAATGATTATTTTAGTGGAAAAATCATCTTTTTTTGATTGAAAATTTGCCTAATTTGTTAAAAATTTGTTGTTTTTTTTTGTTCAAAATTAATATTTTTTGTTCAAAATCCAACTATTTGCTTAAAAATTCACGTACTTCGCTGAAAATGCGTCTTTTTTGTACATAATTAATCTTTTTGGCTGAAAAAAATTAAAAAATTAAAATTATTTATTCATTTCAACCAAAGAAGATGACATTTCTACCATAAGATATGAATTTCCTATTCAAAAAGACGAATTTTCAACAAAGTTGTTAATTTTTCAACTGAAAAAAAATAAATGTGGAAAATTGGAAAATTTATCATCTTAGTGAAAAATTCACCTCTTTTTTTGTTTAAAATTTGCCTAACCTGTTGAAAATTCGTTTTGTTTTGTTCAAATTTAATTTTCCTTATCGAAAGTTTAACTTTTCCATTTTTTGTTCAAAATTAATTTTTTTCCAAAATTTAACTATTTGTTTCAAAATTCATGTATTTCATCATTTTCGTACAAAATAAACCTTCTTAGCTGGAAGAAAAAATAAAAATTTTTTGAATTATTTATTTATTTCAACCAAACTTGATGACATTTCTACCATAAAAAATTAATTTTCTATTGAAAAAGAAAAATTTCCCACAAAACCGTTGAATTTTCAACTAAAAAAAATAATAATTTTGGAAAATTGGAAAATTTATCATCTTAGTGAAAATTCACCTCTTTTTGAATGATAATTTGCCTAATTTGTTGAAAGTTGGTTCTTTATTTGTTTAAATTTAATTTTCTCACTGAAAGTTAAAGCTTTCTATTTTTTGTTAAAAAATAATATATATTTTTTTCAAATTCAAATTTTTGTTAGAAAATTAATGAATTTCGGTAGAAATTCGTCTTTTTAGTGGGAAAATTGATTATTTTAGTGGAAAATTCATCGCTTTTTGGTTGAAAATTTACATAATTTGTTAAAAATTTGTTCTTTTAAGTACAAAATTAATATTTTTTGTTTGAAATTCAACTATTTGTTTAAAAATTCATGTATTTCCATCAAGATTCGTCTTTTTTGTACAAAATTAATCTTCTTGGCAAAACAGTATCTTTCTTTGATCTCTCTGTAGCTCAATTGGTTAGAGCACCTGGCCGGAAATCAGTTGATCTGGTGTTCGAATCCCAGTGGAGTGAGAGGAGAGAGATCCTTTTTTTCTAAATAAAATTTGAATTTAATAAATTTGAATTTATATCCCCATCTAGTCTGTATGACGAAAATGATTTTTCTGTATTAGAGGATTTAACTTTTGTCGATAATGTAGATTTCCATTATTCACAGTGTGTGTGATTGGATTTTCCAACGGATCGATAATTACAATCTCCGATGATAATACAGATTCCTATTTATAATATTGATTGTGTAATAACTTTCTAAAATTTGCGTATATCAGAAAAACAGTATCTTTCTTTGATCTCTCTGTAGATCAATTGCTTAGAGCACCTGACCCGAAATCAGTTGATCTGGTGTTCGAATCCCAGTGTAGTGAGAGGGGAGAGGTCCTTTTTTTCTAAATAAAATTTAAATTTAATAAATTTGAATTTATATCCCCATCTAGTCTGTATGTCAAAAATCATTTTTCTGTATTAGAGGATTTAACTTTGATCGATAATGTAGATTTCCATTATTCACAGTATGTGTCATTGGATTTCTCAACGGATCGATAATTAAATCTCCGATGATAACAAGATTCCTATTCAGAATATTGATTGTCTAACACCTTGCTAAAATTAGCGAATGTCAGAAAAACATTATCTTTCTTTGATCTCTCTGTAGCTCAATCATTTAGAGCACCTGATCGGAGATAAGCTGATCTGGTGTTCTAATCTCAGTGGAGTGAGAGGAGAGGGATGCTTCTTTCTTTATAAAATTTGAATTCAATAAACATTAATATATATACCCATCAAGTCTGTATGACGAAAATTATTTTTCTGTATTAGAGGATTTAACTTTTGTCGATAATGTAGTTTTCCATTATTCGCAGCATGTGTGATTGGACTTTTCAACGGATCGATAATTACAATCTCCGATGATAATACAGATTCCAATTTAAAGTATTGATTGTGTAACACCTTGCTACAATTAGCGTATATCAGAAAAACAGTATCTTTCTTTGATTTCTCTGTAGCTCAATTGGTTAGTGCACCTTACCGGAAATCAGTTGATCTGGTGTTCGAATCCCAGTGAAGTGAGGGGAGAGAGATCCTTTTTTCCTGAATAAAATTCGAATTTAATATATTTGAATTTATATCCCTATCTAGTCTGTATGACGAAACTTATTTTTCCGTATTAGAGGATTTAACTCAGGTCGATAAAGTAGATTTTCATTATTCACAGTATGTGTGATTGAATCTAAACGGATCGATAATTACAATTTCCGATGATAACAAGATTCCTATTTAGAATATTGATTGTGTAACACCTCGCTAAAATTAGCGTATATCAGAAAAACATTATCTTTCTTTGATATCTCTGTAGCTCAATCGGTTAGAGCAACTGACCGGAAATCAGCTGATCTGGTGTTCGAAACCCAGTGGAGTGATAGGAGAGAGATCTTTTTCTCTGAATAAGATTTGAATTTATATCCCCATCTAGTCTGTAAGACGAACATCATTTTTCTGTATTAGAGGATTTAGCTTCGGTCGATCATGTAGATTTCCATTATTCACAGTATGTGTGATTGGATTTCTAAACGGATCGATAATTACAATCTCCGATAAAAATACAGATTCCTATTCAAAATATTGATTGTATAACACCTTGCTAAAATCAGCGTATATCAGAAAAACAGTATCTTTCTTTGAACTCGCTGTAGCTCACTTGGTTAGATGCTCCTGGCCGGAAATCAGTTGATCTGGTGTTCGAATCCCAGTGGAGTGAAAGGAGAGAGATCCTTCTTTCCTGAATAAAATTTGAATTTAATAAATTTGAATTTATATCCTTATCTAGTCTGTATGACGAAAATTATTTTTCTGTATTAGAGGATTTAACTTTGGTCGATAATCTAGATTCCCATTATTTACTGTATGTGTGATTGGATTTCTCAACCGATCGATAATTACAATCTCCGATGATGATACGAATTCCTATTTAAAATATTGTTTGTGTAACACCTTGCTAAAATTAGTGTATATCAGAAAAACAGTATCTTTCTTTGATCTCTCTGTAGCTCAATTGGTTAGAGCACCTGACCGGAAATCAGTTGATCTGGTAGTGGAATCCCATTGGAGTGACAGGAGAGAGATCCTTATTTCTTGAATAAAATTAAAAATTAATAAATTTTAATTAATATCCTCATCCAGTCTGTATGACGAAAATTATTTTTCTTTATTAGTGAATTGAAATTTTGGTTGATAATGTGGATTTCCATTATTCACAGTATGTGTGATTGGATTTCTCAACGGATCGATAATTACAATCTCCGATGATAAAACAGATTCCTATTTCAAATATTGATTGTGTAACGCCTTGCTAAAACTAGCGTGTATCAGTCAAACAGTATCTTTCTTTCATCTCCCTGTGGCTCAATTGGTTAGAGCCCCTGACCGGAAATCAGTTGTTCTGGTTTTCGAATCCCAGTGGAGTGAGAGGAGAGAGATCCTTTATCTCTGAATAAGATTTGAATTGAATAAATTTGAATTTATATCCCCATCTAGTCTTTATGACGAAAATTATTTTTCTGTATTAGAGGATTTAGCTTCGGTCGATAATGTAGATTTTCATTATTCACAGTATGTGTGATTGGATTTCTCAGCGGATCGATAATTACAATCTCCAATGATAATACAGATTCCTATTTAAAATATTGATTGTGTAACACCTGGCTGAAATTAGTGTATATCAGAAAAACAGTATCTATCTTTGATCTCTCTGGAGCTCAATTGGTTAGAGCACCTGACCGGAAATCAGTTGATCTGGTAGTGCAATCCCGTTGGAGTGACAGGAGAGAGATCCTTATTTCTTGAATAAAATTAAAAATTAATAAATTTGAATTAATATCCTCATCCAGTCTGTATGACGAAAATTATTTTTCTTTATTAGTGAATTTAAACTTTGGTCGATAATGTGGATTTCCATTATTCACAGTGTGTCTGATTCGATTTCTCAACGGATCCATGATTACAATCTCCGATGATAATAAAGATTCCTATTCAAAATACTGATTGTGTAATACCTAGCTAAAATTAGCGTATATCAGAAAAACAGTATATTTCTCTGATCTTTCTGTAGCTCAATTGGTTAGAGCACCTGACCGGAAATCAGTTGATCTGGTGTTCGAATCCCAGTGGAGCGAGAGGAGAATTTTGGCACATTTATCCAATCCGAAGTCCATCCCAATCTCTCCTGTGTACTTCTTGACGATATTTATGACAGTTTGAAGTTTGCCTTTACCAGATGCATAGATCTTCAGGTCATCCATATAAAATACATGAGTGACCTTATGCTCGCGCTGGTTAGTGTCGCCACAGAGCTTTCCAACAGACAGATGATAAGTCTATAAGTATATATATATATATTTGTCTGTATTTTCTTTATTTCCTTCAATAATTATTAAAATAATTGAATTTTGACAAAGCAGCACTGCTTCTTATTAACCTTTTTATATTAGCTAACATAAATGTTGACAGAAATTTAATGGAAATTGATAGGCTAGAATCTCAGAAATTTAAAACAACCATTTTCCTAATTTTCGTCCCTATTTCTAAATTTTTATACGTATTTCAATCTTTCATCGGCTTTCCTGAAAACTTGGTAAAACAGACTTGAAACGGTACAGTGACTTAACGCGACTTGGAGCGGTACAGTGAGTAAACGCGGCGAGGAGCGGTACAGCGTTAAAACGCGACACGAAGCAGTATTGAATGGAGACGTCGATATAAGAAGTAGATCTGTTTTTTAATATAATGCTAATAAAAAAATACAATTATGTTTTTGATTTACTTAGTAGAAACATTAAGGTGTAGGCTTCGATTCCGTTCGTTAAAACTTCAGTTCTAAGACAACTCTACTTTGAATTATTTATTAATCTAGAACATTATCAATTTGTGCCCAATTGAAAAATTTCATATAGATAATTTGTAAACCTTGTTAAAAATTTTGGTCTAATTGAAAAATGTCATGGAAATAGTTTTGAAATATATTTTATATCTAGTAGAAATTTGGACTGATATTTCTTAATCTATCCAAAAAATATTTTTTGAAAATTATCAAAATGTTGAAACGTATATACCTTTTTTCATTTTGATCGAAATTAAAAATGGCAACATGATAATTTGCAAGTCTTTTTGTCGTGTACCAGAAACTTTAAAAAAAATTCTAAAACTCTTAAAAAAATTTTGTTTCAAATGTTGAAAAAGCTCTACCTTATTGAAGTTTGGTCTAATCGAAAAATGTAATTGGTATAGTTTCGAAACATATTTGATATCTAGTGAAAATTTCCAATGAAATTTCTTAATCTATCGGAAAAATAATTTGTGCTGTTTTTTAAAGATTTTTAAAATTTGGAAAAGTTTATATAATTCTTTAACTTGGGTCAAAATTGAAATTCGATTAGAATAATTTGCAAGTCTTTGTCCCATCTATAAGAAAAATTAAAAAAAAAAATTATTTTTGAAAATGCTCTACATTTTTTGTATTTTTTTTTTAAATATCTGGTTAACGAACTTGACCTTCATCTTAAGACCCTTAAAAAGTTTGTCAAAGTTTGTTTTGATTGGACGAATTCATCAAAAGTTAGTGTGGCTGCAACATACAGGTAACCATACAGACATACAGGCAAACACCGACAAAATGTTATGATTTTCGGACTTTGTGAGTGCCGAAACGTAAAGATCCGTTGAAAACTAGAGATCGAATATTTGGACGAATACATTACACTCTAATTAATGAGAATGTAAAACTCACTGTGGTCTTGGCGATAACTCGGCGTTTTACCTTATAATAATTTTTTATATAATTTTTATGTTCTTTTAATCTATTTTCATTGATTCTTTCCAAAAACGAGTTCATGTATATAATTTTTTCAGAGATAAAACAAATCTCGTTCTTAAAATGGCGGATATTGTGACACAATCCCGTGCGCGCACACTTACAAGATTCACCAAAAAACTAAAAATTAAAAAACATCCAAAATCCAAGGGGCCATGCATTGTAGAGGTCAGAGAATCCGCAAAGCCGTCTTAAGTTTTTCTTGCAGAGAACGGCTAAATTGTACAAAAAGTCCTAAAACGAGAAAAGTACCTTTCTGCAGATTTTATGCTCAGAGGATCATTTTGATACATTGAATGATAGTTAACTTATTTTTCGAATCATATTTTTGTCTTACCATTGATATTTATTAAATTTATATTACGATGTAGCTAAAGAAAATTAATGTAACACGTTAGACTGAGAAAAAGTTATGTAAAATTGCGAAGAAAATTTTAGGAATGGTTGGACGATTCCCTACCGTGCATTTGAATAAAATCAAAAATATTTAATTTTAGAGAAATTTTTTTCCATTGAGTCAATAATCATTCACATTTTTATCAAACCATCATTTTGATAGCAAATAAGTAAAGAAATATAATCATTTTTGAATATGGGCAAAACTTGAGTTTCTTGAATTTAGGTAGCTACTTCTACAACAAAAAATTGAAAACTGGTACTTCACATTTCTTTTTTTTTCATATATGTAGGCGTCCTATGAAAAGGGCCCTTATGGCCGATTCCAATTGAGGAGATATTCGCGTTTTTCTGAGTCAAGATCAAAATGATTGTTTTCTCCTCAAATGGGCGGATTATACTAGGACATATACTGAAACTATTAGCACTATATCCATATTTAGTAAGCAACCGAAAGTGAGTATGTTTGATGTTCGAAGAAAAAAGATGACACGTGCGTTTATGGTGCTCGACAACGTTAGATGCGTTTTGATCAAAAAGCGGTTTTTCGAAGTTCAATTTCAAGAATATCCTGACGACTCGGTTTTCAAGCTGAGGGGTTCATCTTAGGCTTCAAAAGCCGGGTATTTATGGTGCTTCAAACTACTTGAAATTCAGAAATATCCAAAATCCATCTACAAAAATGAATTGTTTGATATAATATTTTGACCACATAATCTGAAGGAAATTATATCAGCCTGTACAGAGAGCTTATTCAGGCAAATGTTTTTGTTGTTCTTTTTTAATTGAACATAAAGTGTTTTTTGCGCCTGACGCCGGAAACACAGTGTAAAAACTCGAGCTATTGTCAGATCAACGAGCTTGGCTAGAATACCGACGGCAATGTTTGCGATGGCCTGTCTTCGTGGCCTAGACACGACTCGGCAGGAAGTTTAAATCCTTTTCTTAACTTAGCAACAAAATTTAGTGTGTATGGCTAACGCAGAGTTTGAAATAGAAAGCATGTATTACGATTCAAAAAAAAATGCGACTGTTGGTTCTCGCGCTTCGCGCTCGATAATACATTTATCTCGCGCTTCGCGCTCGATGATGTATTTACCTCACATTTGCGCCCAGACCTTTTAAAATTAAAGGTCAAATCATCGACAACTGTAATTTGGTGATTGTGACTTCTCCAAAACTGGACGCTATTCGAATCTCCGCCGTGAATGAACAGCGTTTTCAGCTCCTCACCGAAAAAATGGGCATAGATTTTGGGAATATACAATTCATGTATATTATTGAAAATTTGTCTTTCGAGGTTTAATTGAAGTGGGTTTGATGTAATATTAAATCTTTATCAGTTTAAATATCTTCTTGTGGAGAATTAAAAATTCGTCTGTACGGTTTACAAGTAATTTATTTGGTTGAAAATTCGTTTTTTGGAATATATCTTCTTTGGTAGAAATTTCATCTTTTTAATTTAAACTTGAACTGTTGGGCTAAACATTAATCTGTTTCTGTTCAAGATTAAACTATTTTGTTAATAGCTGGTCGTTCTTGGATGAATTTTACTGCTTTTGATTAACAATTAAAATATTTTTGCTTTACATATTTCCAGTATTATATTTATTTCTTCCTGAGAATTCATATCCCAAATAGCACGGAACGTTCCGTGCTATTAGGGACGTGTGTGTTGAAAATTGAACTATTTTGCTTAAAATTTTACTACATGTTGAAGATTAACTTCTTTTGGTTGGAGATACATTTGTATCCTTTGATGAAAATATTTTTTTAACATATTTTTGTAATTTACAATTATAGTATTTGCTTGAAAATTCACCTTTGCAGGTTGAAAATTCATTATCATTTTTTGGAAATTTTTTTTTCCATTCGCAAAAGCCCAGGATGGCCACAGGATGAGGGATTTTAATTTCCCGGTTTTCCCGGGTACATTTCGAAAGTGTTCCCGGTTTTTTTAGTAACAGTTCTGACGTGTTTTCGGGATTTTCCTGCAAAATTCTTCATAATTTTTATCAAATAAACTAATTTGGAAAAATTTAATCGTTATAAACAAGGACAAAATGAAGATTTTTCGAAGAATCCGTGCAACAAAATTCGAAGGTGTTTTGTAAAATTGTATTCTTTCAATGTGTTGTGGCTTTCAGTACGTGAGTACACATACACGTAATTGCTCTGTATAACTACACTGAAAAAGGCAAATTATCATAACAAAACAGTTTAACTTATTTATTCAGTCTCACCGTAGAAAATGAAAAAGTACATGTTTGTACTCAAAATAATAATATCTTTCGCCACTGCTGCCACTTGCTGCCTGCTCGAATTATCCCTATAATAGAGTCTTCATTTTTTTCCCGGAGTTCGAACGAAATTCCCGGTTATTTCCCGGTGTTTTCCCGGTTGTTCCGAATTCCCGGCTTTTTCCCGGTTTTCCCGGTTTCCCGTTTCTGTGGCCACCCTGCGTACGGTAATATTGGTAAGTTACCGGGCGATCTTTCTCGGCGAGAATTTATGAAAATTAATTTTTTTCTCCTTCCAAACTTCCGTGAAGCGCATTCCTGGCAACGATAACTTTGCTTCCATTATCCATTTGCTTTTCCAAACATTTTTTCCAATATTTTTCATTTAGTGCACCAAAGAAAAATTTCGGAAAAAGACAGAAACTGGTATTATAGTATTCAGCTGTTTTTCTAAAAGCGTAGAGGTCCTAAGATCACCTTATCTTTAGTTTAAATATATCACAGTATTTAGTTTAAATAAAAAACTTTACTGAATATTACATATGTGAACAGTTTTTGAAATAAATAATTATTGCTCATTTGATTTTATTATTTTTATTATATATATTTATTCAAATGTAATCATTTTATTTTTTGAAGTTTTTGCCGTATTGCAAGACAATTATACGGAGTGTTCTGAAAATTTGCTAAATCTATTATTTTAATGCTCAAAAAGTTGTCCATATTTTAAATGTACTTAAATAGACACTGTTTACAATACATTCTATAAGCGCCAACATTATCTAATTACCAGGGTGACCATATGCCAAAGACAGAAAACCGGGACATTTCTCATTTCAAACCGGGCAGGGCCGGCGGAACTTAGGTTATCTGTCTTTCTCGCTCCTTAATAAGTGTGAATGCAAAATAATTAGAGTAAGCGAGACACTCGCATGCGGAAAACAGATGACGGTTTTCCACATGCGAGTGTCTCGCTTACTCTAATTCCTTTACATTCACGCTCCTTAAGGAGCGAGAAAGATAGATAACCTGCGTTCCGCCGGCTCTGAAACCGGGATATTCCCGGAAATTCCTCACCCTTCGCTCCACCAAGATAAACCTCGCTAACATGGAAGTGGAAAGTGTAACGTAACGTAACGTGATGGTCAGTAACAGACCACTTTTTCAACTGCGCAAGCGTTGCGTATGGAAGGGAGAAGCCACGTTATTGGCCGTAATACGCGCGTTTATTTGAAATGCTTCAAACTCACACTGTACTTTGAAAAGAGATATAGAGATATCTTTCTCGGAACGCGACACTTGAACGTAGTATTAGCTAATCAGTAAAGGATCATGGCCGTCATTGGATGAAACAGTAAATCACAGTAAATGCCGTTCCTAGAGAGTATTAGAGAGAATACCGGGACATATACAGTACTGACCAGGACACCCGGACGGACAGTTAAAAACTGGTAACACGTCCTGGAAAACCGGGACGGATGGTCACTAGTGTGGTCCAAAAGCGCTTTTCGAGCTACAGGGCAAGTCCCCCCCTCCCAAAGTTTCCATTTTCGGAGAAAAAAAAAACCCTAATATATTTTTTTTATTCGAATACTAACACGTGTCACCGGGCACTTCAAAATCCTATTTAATTAACATGGGGAAATTTTTGATTTTTGTAAGATTGAACTCATACTTCAGGGTTTAATCAAAACGTGCCAACTTTTTTAGGGATTGGAGAGGAGTACCCATGAAATAAAACCATGCTAATAACTTTTATTTCCCCCCTTCCCCCCTCGCCGCAGCGCCCCAAATATGACCCAAAAATAAAAAAACTACATTTTTACGTATTATTATTACTTTTTAGCAATTTCCGTCGTCTTTTTCATACAAATAATTACTAATGGACAATTTAAATATTTCCCATGACTTTTCAAATAATTTTTAATTGTTTAAACAAATATAGCTTATTTGAACAAATGTAACTTATTTAAACAAATGTAACTTATTTAAACAATTATTTATTCCCAAAAAATGTAAAAAATACTCGTAATTTCTGATTAAAATGTAATAGTTTGTCATTGTTTGAAGTAGTAAATTTTGTTATAAACATTATGTAATTATTTTAACAATGACTCATTGTTTATTCTAAAAATTTCTAAAAATTGACCCAGAGATGTCCAGTTTTTTCTCAAATTGGTATCCTATGCTACTTTAATTTCTATAACTTGGAATAACTGACAAGAAGAATGAATTTGAGATTTTTTTATTTTAATTTGAAATTGTTTTATTGCGTTCATAAAATATTCTCGTTAAAAAATGTTACAAGCTTAAGATTCTGATCTTTGAATATTGATGGTCAGGGAAAATAAAAAATTGGCCAGGGAAAAATGAGAGAATTTTTTAAATTAAGTTTAGCGGTAAACCTGATATAATATTCTTGTTCGTAATTTATTTGCCTTATATTTCTATTTCTTTTTTTACAGTTGCTTCCTCCTTAAGATTATCTTTTCAATTAAAATTTTTTGATTTTTTTCATAAAATAATTGCATATTCAGAAAAAAGTCAGGTTCGGACCGTTTTTATTTATTTTTTCAAGTGAAAAAATGAACCAATCTTAACGTATGACTTGCCATTTTTTCTGTCTTTATTGATCGTTTACAAGTATATAGGCTTTTTCTCTACATGCTGACACTACGAAAATCCAAAGTCAAATTTCAGGTAGCATTTTCTGCGCGAAATCCGCCTTTTTTCATAGGTCGCCTAGACTGTAGGGCGCACATATGTCATGTCTCGTGTTTCGCGCTCGAAAAAAGTCTGTCCACAATGCGAAATTTTCTATTATATTTAGAGCCCAATGTTTTATTGTGTCGAGTTGTGAAAGACATAGTGAAAGACATAGTGCTGTAGATACCTGTCCACAGTAAGGGTCGAATATGACTCACGAACTTCAAGCAGGTGCTATAATGCGTTGTTTGACTATGAAGAAAGTTAGCAAGATTTCTACTTTACCTGAAGTTAAGCAGTTAAGGATTGAAATTGTATTATCTCTCATGCCTAATAAAAGAAAAAACATTTTTCATGAAAATAAATTTAAACTAATGAAAAATAAATATTTCAACAATATTTTTCTAATGGAATTTATTCTGACTGTCACTTGGTGTTACTGATTCAAACAAAATTGGACAACTTTAATGAATTATGGCATATTTTTGCGGGGGATACAAATATACTTATTTGCTTAAAAAATTGTGTTCCTTTTGCAAATTTTTTAACCGATTTCAGATATAGAAAAATTTACCTTCCAAATGGGAAACAGTAAAGTTGTAGAGAATGTTTATCCCACAAAAATTCCGTCATTTAATAAAAGTCAACCATTTTTCAAACATTGGTAAGAAGCAATCGGGAGAAAAAATTCAATTGCAAAAAACGTTATTGAAATAAAGGATATTTGTACATTTCAAATCTTTGTCAAAAAGGGTCAACCTTCGAATGAATTCTGTCTGAAATTGACCCTTATTGACAAGCAAAAAGTGAGCTGATTTGAAATATGAAGGTACACATAAGGTTGGATTGAAAATAACAAATTCTGGCATCTGAAATCTCTACAGCGCGAAAAACTAGCGTATTGGGATACTACAAAATTATAATTAATTTGAAATCGATAGACATACAGCTTGGTTACCCGCACTAAATAAAATGTCAAAAAAATTTCATTTTTTAGAGTTTTTAAATTTTCTTGAGGTTCAATTTCTTTTCACATATTTGGAGGTAAAAAAGTTGCACCATTTTCTTGTGCTGATTTCAATCAATCATTTTCTAAGGGATAATTGTTCTTCAATTCACCCCTGTTTTCGGAAAAAAATTATTAACGCCTCTGTAAATAGGAAAAGAATTTTGTTGGATACTTGGAAACTTTCCAGTTACAAAAATACACTAGAAAAAAAAATTTCCAAGAACCAAGAATTGAAATTGAAAATGCAGCGAATTTTTAAACGTTTTAGTTTGGTATTTAATAAAATTATCCTTACAACTTATGTTATACACATTTTTTTCGAGCATGTGTGGGCTTTTCGGCATAAAGATACGCTAGCAAAAATATTGAAAAACCCAGGAGCCAAAACTAGAATCACACCAAATTTTTTAATTTGGTATTTAATAACATAATTGTTTTCGATTTTTTCGGGTATATTTTTCTGCTTAAAAATTCCACAGTTGCTTGCAAAAATTTTCAAACCACAAGTGAAAATAGTAATTCTATTAAAAACAAAATCTCAAATTTTTTAAATTTGCTGTAATTCTAATTTTGGCTCCTGGGTCTTTTCAATTTTTTCCTAGTGTTTTCTATTCAAAAAAAGCTCACAAATGATCTGAAAAATGTTTAAAACACAAGCTATAAGGATATTTTCATTAAATACCATAATCAAAATTTTAAATATATGCTGTATTTTTAATTTTTATTCCTTTGTCTTAGCAATTTTTTCATAGTGTATTTCTGTAACTGAAAAATTTGGAAGTACCCGAACAAAAATTAATCTCTTATGTACACAAGTGTTAAGAATTCATTTGCGAAAAGAAGGGTAAATTCAAGGTGCAAACAAGATAATTTTTTAACATTTTCATCTAGCGCGGGTAACTAAGCTATATGTATATCGATTTCAAATCAATTAGAATTTTTTAGGGATCCCAATACGCTCCTTATTGGCGATGTAGCGATTTCGGAATCCAAAATTTTTTGGTTTCGACCGTTTCGAACCACTCTAGCAAACATTCTGATTCGTAAAATCCTAGAAAAACTATTTTTTCAGAGATATATTTTTTGGCATAAGAACAGCGGTTTGTGTTTCTTTACACGTTCGATAGTGTTTTTCACTACTTTTTCAATAATCGTAAGCATTTCTTTTTCAATTACGAATTAAAATTATAAAATGTGGATCAACAATAAATGAAATTACGCTTTCTTCATATTGAGGTTCTTTTTTCTGAAACGAAAGCTTACATTTTTTTTCTATTGAGTAGCTTCAGGTTAAAATAATACATAATATCAATGGCATGCGAATGGCATGTTCGAAATGACAAAAGTTAGTGAATCCCTTTTTTACAAGTATGCATTTGGGCTACCCAGTGGCTCCATGTTATATCATACATGAATTTAAATTTGAAAATCTGCAATTTAGAGTTTAGAATTACAATTGTTAATATTGGCTTTCGACAAAAATGTACACCAACAAATATATTTATTTAGGCTTTTCCTTCAAAATATGTAATGTCTACAATATTGCGCTAATGTAAATTTAAAACTATAAATTTGTTTGACATTTCAAGTTAAAATTAATTATCTAATCAGGTATTGGTTTCAATTATTTTTGTCACTGTAAAGTATAATTATTTGCGAATGATAAAATGTTGAAATACTTCTAAAATGAAACCGTAATATTCACAATGTTTTGGTACAAAATTATTTAATTTTTATTCTGGTTCGTAACCTTAAAGCCATACCCGCGTGCCAAAAATATGCCACGGCACTTGCGAGATGGATGCAGAAAGCTGTGATCCTTGGGTCGCTTAGTGTCCTCCAAACACACGAGAGTTTCGCCGGCCTGTCGTTGTGATTTCTTCATGTCCTGTGACCACCCATCTCACAGTTGTGAGACGTGGCCTTGAATGAGATTTACTGCGGTCCTACTGGGAGCCGATGTCATTTTTTAGATGATAGTTGCTCCCAGTGGAACCCTGCGGTGGTTTTCAATTTTTGGTTTTTAATTATATATACAATTTTCTAAACCCCTCCCCCCTCCCGGGCACTTCTCTAGATCCGCGCCTGGAATTTTTCCGATCAATGCAATTGCAAAATTCAAATTTTGAAAGATGGAAAATTCTTTATTTCAGGTAATCATAACTTACAGTATTCAAACTAGGCCTTGTTAAGTTCAAAGTATTGAATATTAAAACTTTTAACATGAGAAAATGTCCATTAAAATGTGTTTCACGATCCAGTGTGACAGTCTCAATAAAGTCACTTTAATTGAATTTATGCTAACGCAGATTCGTAGATCTGGTCACTTAGTTTATTAGAATGATACACTAGTTGACGCCGTAGCAGTCAGACATGGAATGATGCCTTTGGGGCCGAGGCCCTGCCGGGTCGGTCCCACGATGAATGAGTACAATCTACTGCCCTAATCAGTTTAAAGGCAGGGAGTGATATCTATCTACTCTTCGCCTACGAAACTACTCTATTTTAAAAGAGTGCGTTTATAAATCCAGAATATTTTTACTTATTATTTCTAGCTTTACACCTCCCCTGTTAGAGTGAATTTCTCCCGAAATTCTTTTTACTTGCATAGATTACTTTCTTCTAAACTTAATAGGTTCATTACCTAACTTACTCTCTAAATTGATAGTCGGCCCCCTCGCTTCGTTGTTTAACTTATTGGTGGTACAAGAAAAATTAATTCAGAAGTTAGGAAGACATTTCCGACTTAATTCGCAAACTTCGCATTTATTAAGTGAAAATACTGGAATAAGGATTAACTTAGTGTAATCTAAGTAAAAAAGAATGTCCGTTGCCTTTTCTTTCCAACAATGGGATCTTGTAATATTCTGTACTTTATTCATAACTGTTTCTATCTGATCTAAAAATTTTCCGGCTAATTTGAATTCCTGGTGATTTAATTGTCCTTTTAAGGGTAGGAATTCATTTCTTACAAGATTCAGATCGGATTCCAAGAATAGAATTGTAACATTTTTTGTATATAGAAAATTCTGCGTTTTTTATTCTATTTTGCTTAATTTTACAATAGTGTATTTGGTATGTAGAACACAGTTATCTAGAGCTTTAATGAAAATTACTCCTGTTATTGATTTTTCATAATTTGAATTTTCACAATAGATTTTTACGATCTCCTTGTTTGGAATCATAATGACGCACTGCTCGTTTTGTAAAATGTAAAATACAGTTTGATCAATAATAATTACATAATAATTACCTAGGCATGTGACGAACCCATCGCCCGAGAGCTCCGGCTCATGAAGTCAGCCACGTTGCATTGGGCTAACTAAACAGCGAAATAGCACCTTGGACGGCGAGTAAAATGGATTCAGGAAAATTCTACCTTTTTAACTCATCCTTCCCGCCTGTTCAATAAAATGTCATGTGCCGTTAAAAATCCACCTAGCCGGGAAGAGATTCAAGTCTTCTGGGAGAAAGTGTATGGAGATAATTATCAGCTAAATGAAGATGCTTCAGATATATCACTTTCTCGTCACTTTTGTCAAAGGCAAAGTTTGCTGGCTCGAGCGCCAGGGCCAGATAAAATCAACAACTTTTGGTCGAAGAAGTTCACTTCTACACACCAACAGCTAGCTCGTATATTTACTACTTTCTTAAACGGAGAACAACCCATCCCGCAGTGGCTAGTGGAAGGACGACCGGTATTGATCCCTGAGATCGGAGATTTGTCAAGTCCACAGAACTACAGTTCCATAGCTTGCTTAAACATCAGCTACAAGCTATTCATTGGCATCCTCAAAGAGAGGATATTAACATCTATCCAGCTGGTATGGAGTACAATAGTTGAACTACGTGGATGCAAAAGAGGGCTAGCAGGTTGCAGGGAGAACCTGTTAATAGACAGGTGTATTACCCAAGACTCGATCAGGTATCGACGCAATCTGTCCATGACTTGGATTGACTACCGTAAGACATTCGATAACACGAACCATGAGCTACTTATTAAGCTTCTTGTGTGTCTGGAGGTGCATACAAAAATAGTGAGATGCATAAAAGAGCGTATGCTCTTGTGGCGTACAAGATTTGTCATAACATCTGACAAAAGACAAGTGACTACCAGCTATATCACATATAAGAGGGGGGACTTCCAAGGAAACTCTCCAAGTGCGATACTTTTCTGCATCTCCCTCTTGCCTCTATCTATTGTGCTCCGAGGCAAAAGCTTTATATACCTATGTGGCCCGCCGAACAGAAGAGAATATAAGGTCAAGCACCTTCTATACATGGACGACCTTAAACTCTTTGCATCCTCGAAAGAATATCTTAACATCCTTGTGGAGGCAGTGAATAGGTACTCTGAAACGATTGGCATGAGCTTCGGACTGGACAAGTGTGCCTGCGTCCACTTACACCAAGGAAGACTAGAAACTATACCACCGCGTGACGATCAGGATGTTCAACTCATAGGCGGAAATACCATTCATTATCTTGGTAATGGAGAAGCATGTACATATCTTGGAATACCGCAAGCGGAAACCCAAAATGTGCGTGTCTTAAAAACGGCCCTTGTAAAAAGGTATCGCCAAATTCTCAGACAAATTTGGGGTTCCGAATTATCTGTAAAGAATAAGATCCAGGCGACCAATATGCTGGCCGTTCTTGGAGGTATGAAAGCTTAATTTCTTAGCCAACTCAACAAAAAACGGCTTGCCAGCGTCAGGCTCATTCCATCGCGAACTGGATGCAAAAGGCTGCTCTTCTGGGATCACTTCATCTGGTCCGTCAACACTGTTCCTCATAACATTCTACAAAGATTAGTTGCTCTAAAAAAGTAACCAGAGGTTAAACCTTTATCTCCAATTGTCCCGTCTGCCACGTAAGGTCATCCGCGGCTAGAGACCTGACTCCAAGGAACACCCGGTAAGAAGGCTTGCATTGAAAAGCATTCGAAAATTTCCTGTTCAATGGTGACGTGACAATTATTGAATCCTTTTCGATACTTCGACATGTAAAAATAAATGTTTAATCTTTCCCCTATTTTCCCCTTTTCGTGAGAAAATTACCCTATTTCCCCTTTGTTGAACTCCTTTTGCGCTGTAAACCTGAAGTCTTTCAACCTCACCTTAATTCTTAGGCATTTCATTAAATTCTTTCGAATTGACTTGAATTTTTCTAAGCTAATCTCAAATTTTCTGAATTCAACGAAGTTGTTTCATATTTTTAAATTGTTTTCAATTCATTTCAATTTTTCTATAAATCACCTTGAATTTTTATGAATTGTCTCTGATTCTCGTTTATCTTAAATTCCTCAAAATTCATTCTAATTTTACGGAAATCAATGGAATCTTTTTTATATTTTTCAAGTTTTTCTCAATTCATTTGAATTATTTTGAATTTTACTTGAATTTTGTTGACGTCTTGTGAATTTATCTTGAATTTGTTACCTTTTGTGCGGGGGAAAAAGTACCCTATGAGCGTGACAAAAAGTACTGTTTGGTCCCTATATTTTATCCCATAGGGACTGTGAGGCCTGTAAACATAATAAGCTGGTACAATTACTTAAGAGCTAAAATTATAAAATGGTTAAAAATATCGCTTTTTTGAATAAATGAAATGATTAAAATACGAGCATTTTTTAATTAGTCATTACTTTCTTAAGAACTTTTGTAAATGTGTATCATTCTATACCGACCTCCTTGCTATAGAATTTTTGTTTTCTGAGAAGCATAAGCTATACTATACTAATAAACTAATTATAATTATTGTTCAGCTAACACTCCATATGATAAGTTTGAAACTTTGAAAGTTTTGACATCCGACACAACACAGGCTACTGTATCTCACACACCGATCTGAACTTTTCTTAGTTATTTTTTAGGTTATGTTGAGAGTCAAATTTGAAGTGGTCTTTAAATCTTGTTATTTTAGTTAGATATAACTGCGATTAATTATCCCCACTATACACCGTATCATTGCGAACTCATGCGTACACACTTTCAGTCACCATTATATAGCAATAGTTAGGAACACTACAAAAAGACGCCAACTACAATGGATGCCAAGGAATAAAATAAATAAATAATAAAAAATAATAATGAATAAATATAAATTAATTTTCTAGCGATTTCGACGAAAATATACTTAACGTTCCCACTAAAAAATTAAAAATTAACATGACTAAAAAAGGGCCCAAACGTGTTTTTTCAATTATGCAAGTTTAAACGCGTCTTTGTATTTCCCACACATTTGTGCCCAGACCTTTTAAAATTAAAGGTAAAAGCATCGACAGCTCTAATTTGGTGATGGTGATCGTGAATTCTCTTTTGTTAAAGCTCCTTCGGCTTTAACGAACACATTCTCATCACGTATTTCGTGCTTCGCACTCGATTTTTTCCAAAATGTGAACTGTTATACATTATGTTCAACACTATTATATCAAATGTATATTATATTTATTTTTGTCCGACCCCCCTTGAAAACGCGACATTGCATGCACGTGAAGCAGGCATAATGTGGCTGCTTCCATCCCAGTGACGCTCGCACATGCGCACTCCGCCGCCGGGCCAACATGAAACTTTACGCCCGCTGCAAATACCTTTACGGCCGCTACACATACACTGCACCCCGCAAGTGAGAACATGGAGGAATTGATCTTTATATTTGAAAAAATTGTATTGCTATACCCGACAGTCTCCCTTCTCCAAAGTACGCTATTTTTTAATTTCACCTGTAATCTAAAATTGTCAAGTACATCAAACATCCTTTATCTGCTTCACATGCTTGTTTTCAAGGAGTGGGACAAAAAGTATGGTTTGTATCAAGGGCGTAAAGCTATTTTGCCTCGTGTGACTGCGGCCCTCGCTTCGCTAGGGCAGCAAATTCACACTCGTCAAAATAGCCTTCTTTACGCCCTCGATACACAATATACTATTTTTTGATCTTGTAGGGCTTTAAAAAATTAACGTTTTCCTTCTCCTGACTTTTTTCATATCGTGCGTTGTTCGGCTTAAAATTTGCAATTTACTTTGAGTTTTTGGATTTTGACAATGCTATAACTCTGATAATTTTCTTTTTATCGAAAAAGTCGTAGAGATAAATTGTTCGACTTTTCGAGTACTATGAATAGCCGCACATCGAATTTTTTAAATATGAAAATAATGGTCTCAAACATTTTCAAAATGCTTTAACTTTTTGAATTTGTATCCAAAATATCTGGCTAAAGAACTTGACCTTCAGTTTCTGACATTAAAAGAGTGTACTAAAGGCCAATCTAATAGAATTTTTGTTTGCAAAAGTATCGTGCTCACAGGCAGACATACATAAATACAGACATACATACATACAGAAGACACATTCGTAAAAACATGTTTTTCAGGTCCAGAGGGACTCAAAACGTGGGCATTTGACCAAAATGGAAGGGGGGGGTGGGGGGTAAATTTCACAGCAGGTTCGTATCCAGCAATACCTATGTACCAAGTTTCTTCATTTTCATTTATAATTTGACGCGGTTACAGATGTTTACGCTCTGCTTCCCAAAATTGCCCAACCCTCAAAAATGATATGGACAGATTTACAATTTGTGCATTTGTATTAAGGGTGGTTTTTAAGTGGCATGGGTTGATTTTGGAAGATGTGTTTTTGTGATTTTGGAGAGCCTTAAATGAGCCCTTAATTATGTTATAGGTCAAAAATCGATTCAATAAGTGCCCGTCCGCGAAGAAAGGGACCTAATTCGCGGTAGCTTCATTTTACAGGAGGAGCGATTGAAGAGGTGGTCCAACACAGGAACTCCATAAGAGGCCCTCACTTTGCAGTTGAATAACAATTCGAATTTTTTAAATGTAGGAATAATATTTGTTATCATAAAAGAGCAAATAAAAAACTATCGGTAGGTGTAAAAAACTAATAATCGATTTTTTCCGCATCAGGTCCCTTTCTTCGCGGACGGTCACATATTATTTTCACGTGTGGTTCCGTCAGCTGAGGGTTAAGCCAGCGTAACCTCTGTTTTTTTTGTTAAGCAGAGCATTGCATTTTTCAATAGGGCATTAAATGAGCCTTAAATGAGCCCTTAATTATGATATGGACATATTTACAATTTTTGCATCATTTTTATTAAGGATGGTTTTTATGTGCTTGAAGTTCTGAACGTTCCAAATGAACGAATTTTTTACATTCTCACTCATGAGAGTGTAATGTAATCGTCCAAATTTGCGATCTCTGTTTTTTAACGGATCTTTACGTTTTGGCACTCACAGAGTGGCATCACGTACTCTCATTCAACTCTTAGGCTGCGGAGAGAACACGCGGACCTGCTATATTCTCCCCTTTGCCTAAAGAAGAGAAGAGTAGCGAGCGCCATTTCGCTCCCAATCCCTGCATTACATGAGCAATCTCCCACCTCATCTCTACTGATTCTACCAGTGCTCCCAACGCGCGCACCTTGCACTACTGCGCATGCGATGCATTAGGCGCTTCATTCGCTGCCGTTCGCTCGCTTATTTGAAATGTTAAAAAAGACCATTTTTTTATTTATTATGAATAAAATTAATTATAAAATTCGCATAATCATTTCAGTTGATATACACAATTCCAAAAGAATAAATTAGTGAAAATAATTTGAAAAATAAAAAAAGATTACATTACATAACATGATATTTTTCATTCACTGAATACTCATTTTATTTTTTAACCTAATGCTTAGTGTATATCAAAAAACATTCAAGTACCACTTTAACATCTTAGAATATAATTATTTTCAATCATTCATAATAAATAAAAGAAAATTGTATTTTTCAACGCTTCAAATAAACGCGCGAACGGCAGCCAATGAAACGCCTTATGCATCGCACGAGCAGTAGTGCATGGTGCCCGCGTTGGGAGCACTGGGTTCTACCAGAGGTTCGTTCTACTCAACTCAGCTCATGATCAGGGCTGCGCACGTAATATACCTTAGGTAATTCACGTAGTTTTTTACATGTAAATTACCTACGTAATTTACGTCTCTAGTTTTTAACTTGTAATTCACGGTTTTAAGATGGCGACAGCGCTTATATAGAAAATAAACATAACCTCATTCTTTAATACACCGAAGACACTGACTGACTTGCTTGACAGCTTCTTAATTCATTAAAAAATGTTTAGAGGTGGCATACCCAGAAATTCCTTTTTGGAGGAGTTAAATTTTATTTTAAAGAGGGAAAATGACAAAAAAATTTCTTTTTGCTCCGGATGCAATCTTTTGATTCACTCATTTTAAAAATTTCATAACAAATAATTCATTTAATCTCGCACTTAATGCATTCCGGAATAAGTGAGATTATGTTATGCTCTTTTCTCTCACCCGCCACCGCCACCCACCTTTCAAGTCCACCATTTTTTACGTTTATTTCATTTTTTACGTATAATACGTAAAAAGCGTATTATACGTATAAAAGTTCGAATTACGCATAACCGTGCAACCCTGCTCATGATAAAAGAATACATGGTCTAGCCAGGCGCAACTAAAAAGAAGGTAATCAACAGGAATCAATTCTAGCACATTCAGCCATATCGGATATGTGAGCGCGCGAGTATGAAGTATATTTGAAATTACGTAAATGCCATAAGCAAAGATTTCAAGTAAAAGATAAAGAATTGTACAATTTATGAATCAATAAAATTTGTTCTAAAATAATGTAATTTTAGCGATGAATAAAATAATATATTAAACAATATATAACTTCTTATCCTTGTAATGTAGAAGAAATATGAATAACATAACCTCTCAATGCACCTGCCGAATTGTACCGTTTTAACGCAAATGAAAAGATGTAACATTGCCTAAAAAGAAAAAAGAAAGTTCGTTTTGGGTCTCAAAGCACAAACAAATAAATGCAAAATATCAATATCATAGTCTGTATTATGACAATATCAGTTTTTATAATTCGTATATACATGCACATAAATATTTTTTTAAAAACTCTCAATTTACACAAAGAAATATATTCGCATCTTATATTCGTATGAAATAATAAATTTACAGTATATAATAATGAAATAAACATACAAGTTTTGCAAATACGGTTGTAATTTCATGAAGGATATTTACAAATATTTTTGAAGATTTTTTACTTTTATGCTATTTCAGGTTAAGACTATATTAATTGTGTGAGTATTACAATGTTTGCAGTTGAAACCAATTCACAACGCAGACTTCACGATAGGAAGAGATTAATTGAGAAAAATTCATCATCTAAATTTCCATAAATAGGCGATTTTTTCGCGAGCTTGGTAACCACCCGGAGGAAGAAAAAAATCAAAATTTAATTAATTGCACTGCCCATCCTCATGTGTACTATGCGAATAAACCTTCGTGGTTAAAAATGCATCTTTTTCGTTGAAAATTCAATTATACTACTCAAAGATTCACTATTCTAGTTGAAAATTCATCTTTTTCGTTGAAAATTAATTATTCGACTCAAAGATTCACTATTCCAGTTGAAAATTCATCTTTTTGGTTGGAAATTCAATTATTCTACTTAAAGATTCACTATTCCAATTGAAAATTCATCGTTTTGATTGGAAATTCAATTATTCGACTTCAAGATTCACTATTCTAGTTGAAAATTCATCGTTTTGATTTGAAATTCAATTATTCAACTTAAAGATTCACTATCCCAGTTGAAAATTCATTGTTTTGATTGGAAATTCAATTATTCTACTTGAAGATTCACTATTCCATTTGAAAATTCACCTGTTTGGTTGAGAATTCAATTGTTTTACTTGAAGATTCACTATTCGAGTTGGAAATTCATCTTTTTGATTGGATATTCAATTATTCTACTTAAAGATTTACTATTCTAGTCAAAAATTCATCTTTTTGGTTGAAAATTAAATTAGTCTACTTAAAGATTCACTATTCTACTTGAAAATTCATATTTTTTATTAGAAATTCAATTATTCTACTTAAAGTTTCACTATTCTAGTTGAAATTCAAGTAGTCTACTTGAAGATTATATTTACAATATAGCCATAGTTCATGATTTCAAGTCTTTTGAGTAAAGACCGAGACGCTAACGGTTGTTATGGTAACCAAATGGCTGGCTGTGGTAGACCGCGAGAGGGGACGAAACTGGGAGAGCTTAAGGCTAGACCGTGTATTCTGTGATCATGGGACTTAAGGTTTACATTGGCAACATACACTAGGTCACTAGCATTCAAGCTTTGTACATACAGCCATGACCAGGGGCTCTATTGAGTGCGGCCGTGCAAGCATCCTGGCGCCATCTGTTTTCCAAAAGTGGCAATTCCTGAGTGATGAATTCCACTTGTTTACATTCGATTGAAAATAAATAAATTTATACTGAAAATAAGAGTGAAACTGTCAGATAACGAGAGTGTCTATAGGAAAACGTATAAAATCTCGATTTCGGGAAAAAAAATTTTGCTCGAGTTTATTGAACGGTTTGATCACAGTTGAGTTTTGAATTTATCTGTCTATGACAGCAGATCTATCGGATTACAAATATCACATAGACAGAAACCAATGGTTATTACAGCATTTATAATCTGAGAGACTAATGAACTCGACTGAGTTTGAAAATCCTTATTACGGTTGAGATACAAAAATAGTAGTAGATACAATTCATTTGAAGAATACCAAATAAGGTGAATAGACAAAATATAGACGTGGTTTTCATTTAAAAGAGAGTTAAAATTAACTGTTACAACGTAACAAGATGAGCTGACAAATAGAATATTTACATGCCCTGGCGGACCGGCCGAACGCAAGCATTACGCTAGAGCGTAATGCTAAAGTAATGCTAAAGTTATATGGCACGGAAAAGTGCTGCGTTAGTGATTTAATTGAACATAATGCATTTTTAGATTATGTCTTACAGGTCTTCCGTTTTCTCTCTATTAAATGATATTTTTTACAAAAAAAGGTTAAATAACCAATAAAATTCACTAATGAATTCACAAAAAAAAAAAAATTCACAATGAAATTTTAACAAAAAGAGAAAACCTAACCTAAATTTGTATTTTTTGTGCATTTCATTTATTATGTCAACTTTTTATACAAAGAAATACTAATTTTCTACTGCAAACGAAGATACAACCTCCATTATTATTCTTATTGTCTAGTTTATAGGCTGATCCATGTAAGTCCTGTAGTACTGCCGTTAAAACCTATTGTACTATGCTTTTTATTTCGAAACACTGTGAAACAGAGGTCTCTACAAGGGTCACCCTCGCTGCTAAAGTATCATTCAACCCTATTAGCACGGAACGTTCCCGGAACGTGCAAAATATCCGCCGTTTGGGAACGTTCCAGGAACGTTCCATTGGGACCTGAGGAGAACCTTCCATTATTATTTTTTTTAACAACAATTATCTCGTAAACCGTAAGAGATAAGTGAAAATGGATGTCACTTTTGAGTTTTGAGTACCGCATATACTATCTATCATATGATATCCATATCATAAACTGACATCGATTTTGACCTATCACTTACGGCTTACGCCATATTTATTGATAATAATAACAATAACAGTAATTTATGTTTGGAACATTCCTGCAACGTCCCCGAACGGCGGACATTTTACACGTTCCAGAAACGTTCCTGGAACGTTTCGTGTTAATAGGGAAGTCCTTTAGCATGCGTACATATACCGTCAGACGACTCCATTTCACTGGGTATGAGCCCATCAGCATTTTTCTTTTACTCAGGTGAGCTTAGAATCACTGTATGAATTGATTCACAACCAGTGATAACCCGCAGTTGCATTCGATTTTATTACAAGTACTCACATTTGCCTGGACGATTAGTCAGGAGAAAGGAAAGTCGAGTCTGAAGGCAGACATTTGACCCTACCCAGCGAATGCACACAATCACCCTCAGCGTCAAACCTCCCGCTCGACATTAGTTAAGACGCAGCGAATATACAACCGGCCGTACGCCACAGATAGTCACCCATCCGAGTGCTATCCGCGCTCGAAATGGCTTGCCATCTGGACTTTCCCCGAGTCGAGATTTAGCGCGCAGCTAATGCCGCCGGTGAAGATATAACCTAAAAATGCATTATTTGTGAATTTTATCAGTAACTTAGCCCTTTCCCGTCATAGGGTATTTGTTTCTCATCCAAGAAGGAGGACATAACCTAAAAAATTGCCTTATTTCCTTTTTTCTGTTATAACATATTTATTTTACACTAATTGTGAATTTTATTCTAGTCATTCAATCTTTCTCCATGAAAAATACACTATTCATATTTAGACAACAGAAAACGGAGAACCTATAAGGCATAACCTAAAAATGCATTAGTTGTCAATGTTATTAGTAGCTTCGCCCATTTCCGTCATAATATTAAAATATTCACTTCTCAACGAAAAAGAAAGACATAACCTTAAAATATATTATTTTGCAATTTTATTACGAACTTCGCCCTTTTCCATCATAAGATATTCAATTCTCATCGAAAAGGGTGGACATAACCTTAAATTAGCCTATTTTATTTCTCGCCCAGGCTTTTTCCGCTATAAAATATTTACTTCCCACCAAAAGACATCCCTAATAGCACTGCACGTTCCTCTCTGGCGGACCGGCCGAACGCAAGAATTACGCTACAGCGTAATGCTAAAGTTATGCTAAAGTAATGCTAAAGTTATATGGCATTATTATCAATAAAAGAAACAAAATACATATGTAAACTGTTGAAATTATATTAATACGTTAAAATTTACGTTAAATGGCCATGCCGCTTTTGCAACAAGTTTCTTTTTCAGCGTTAAAAAATGAAAAAATAATGTGGCTGTCATTGCAGTCTGCTAACGGCATCTTCAAACGGCTTGCCAACATGCTGGGGCCCGACTTCAATAACAGCCTCTTTGCTTTTTTTATTTTTTAACGCTGGAAAAGCAACTTTTCTCTTTTTCCATAAAACGTACTATTTAGTCTAGAGAAAACGAAAGATCTATAAGAGATAACCTAAAAATTCATAACTTGTGAATTTTGTTTCTAGCGTACCGTTTTCCAATCATAAAATATCCATTTCCCGGCAAAAAGCAACGAAATAACCTAAAAATACGTTACTAGTGAATTTTATTGACTATTTAATCCTTTCCCATAAATGATACTATTTAATGGAGTGAAAACCGAAGACCTAATAAGACATAATTTAAACATTCATTATTTGTCAATTTTATAACTAACTTGCCCCTTTCCCGTCATGAGATATTCATTTCTTACCGAAAAGGGAGGAAATAACCTTAAGTATTGCATTATTAGCCTATTTTATTTCTCGCTTATCCTTTTTACGCTATAAAATATTAACTTCCTTCCAACCAAACAATAAAGACATAACCTTAAAATACATTATTTGTGCTTTTTTCAAACTTTAGCCTTCTCCGATAATAAAATATCCATTTACCATAAACAATGAATGACATAACCTAGAAATTCATTATTAGTGAATTTTACTGGCTATTTTAATCTTTTTCCATAAAAAGTACATTTAGTCGAGAGAAAGCGGAAAACCTATCAGATAAACCTAAAAATGCATTACTTGTGAATTTTGTTTCTAGCGCAGCCTGATCTAATTATAAAATATCCATTTTCCGGCTAAAATGAACGACTTAACCTAAAAATGCATTACTAGTGAATTTCATTAGCTATTCAGTCTTTTCCCATAAAAAATACTCTTTAATAGAGAGAAAACCGAAAACCTATAAGACGTAACCTAAACATGCATTATTTGTCTATTTTATTACTAACTTAGCCCTTTTTCTTCATAAGTTTTATTGTTATGATTTCGACATTTCTTAGCATGGAATAAATATTTCTTCATTTGAATGAAAATTCATTTATCTTGATTGAATAGTTTTTTGGCTCAAAAAAACTGAATGAATTGCTCCAATGATTATGAATTATTCAATTTTAAAACATACTTATCCCTTTCAAAAAATCGATTTCATTGAACTAAAGAAGGAGTTCTTTAGGCGCCTAAAACATATTCAATGAAACTAGGTTCCTTCCTTCCAGGAAATCATTTCTTTGATTTAATATTTTTCACTTTTAATGCGAAGAAATATTTACTTATATTAAAGAAATATCATCAAAGAAATCATTTTCCTGAATGGATGCGTTAATCTTTTGCATCTAAACAATATTAACTTAACTGAAGTAAACAATTCCTTAGTGCAAAGAAAAAAAACCAAAGAAACACATTTCCTTGAATCAAGTACATGTTTTTTTTTCAGTGTAGTTGTTGTCAAAATTTCCGAAGTGCACTGTTCCAGAGCCCGTAAAAAGGACATTTTGCAGTAAAAGGTGAGGGTGCAATTCACTGATAAAATTTTATTTTAGGTCTAGTTTTACGATATGTACATAATTCCTGATATATTTGACTGAGTGAAAAAATTTTGAGGTTAATTTTCAATATGGTAAAAGTACGTACGTTGGGCCACTCGAGGCACGTAAGTTGGGTCACCTGTTTCTTATGCTCAAACGTAATGTGAACATGTGTTGGTGTTCATAATTTGAATTAAATCAACTTGAAATCGACTTTCTCATCAAGTTCTCGAACATTTATTAGTTTTTCAGCATTACACTGAAGATTTATACGAAAAATTGGTAACATTTTAGGTTGTACAAAACATTAAAATTGATCCAAAATCTTAAAAAAACAAAAAAACAATAACAATTGATTGACATTTGTAAAAATAAAAACAATAGGAAACGTTGATATAATAAAAATTCTTGACGATTGGCTGATTTTTGGGTCTTTTTTTGGCTTTCCACAGGTTTCTTGGGGTGACCCAACATACAGACCAATTTTTTTTCATGTCGATTTTACAGCATTGGGGAAATTTGCTGTATTTTTTTATTTTTCAGTAACATCGAATTGATTCTTCCAGCACAGTTAGCTATTAATACTAGCTTTTCGGCGACTATTCTATTTCGTAGAAATTATTCTCCATTCTCATTTTATAATCGGAAACAAAAACGTGGCCCTAACTACGGACCTCTCCCCTATATATTTGAAGACAGTAGTTTTTGTATGTCAAATTACAGAAAATCATTAATGAGCACCTTCAGCTAATATAATAAAGTTTGCAATGCTGTGGCTACAAAAGTTACGCTCGATTTTGGATTTGAGGAAACTTAATTTGCGCCTTCCGAAAAATAACGCCGCGGTTTCGGATGAGGAGCCGCATGGCCGAAAGAAGAGGACGTCCTTGATCACTCATGCGTGACAAAACAGTAGCATAGCGATTAAGCGCTGTACTCTAACGGCCTAACTAGATAACTGCGTCACGTTGCGCCACATCGCATCAGCTCACTCTCAGTGTTCATACGGACCTGATGTTTACGTTCAGAGAGCCTGGATTCGAGCCGAAGGTCAGAACCAAAATCGGGCTCAAATCCAAGTTTGAGTGTATATCGTTATTTTTTTTTCAAAATTGAAAGGCTCCAGACATATGCCGTCTACAAATTAAAAAATTCTTGAACAATTTTTTCATGGTATTAAAAACGTCCTTTTTCTTGACCTATGTCAAAATTGTTAAGAAATTTTTATAATTATATATTATATACACGGAGAAAAATGAAGAAATAATTTTTGCGAAGAATTTTGTATTACATTTAAAATTATTGTGGTATTCGTGATTACTGCTCGAGTACAGGTACTCTTTCTAAACTGTCAAGTTGTGGTTACTAGATCAGATCATTCCTATATCCATAAAAAATGTTTAATGGACTCCTAAAACTAAATATGATTTAGGTCTTAATTTAGTTCGTTTCAATAAAGTACCTTTTGTTAAGGGTATCTTATTTAGTAAATCCTAGTTAAAATGTATTACTATGTACAGTTAAGATTAGAGTCGGAATAAGATGCGTCGTGCAATGTTAAATATTATATGAATTTAGAGACTACGAGTAAAAAATAACGTTGAATCTTCGAACCGCCTCAAACTCTGATCTCTATCATGTTTACACTTACGTATGACGCAAGCGCAGTAGCACTAGCGACGTACTTCACGCCAATTCTTCATTCTACTCAAATCCAATCGCCCGACGTAGCATATTCTTTTTTTTTTAATCAATAAATAAATACTAAATAGACTTTTAATTTTTACGACTTATTGCTTCCAATTTCAGATATCCTTAGATTGAATGCTCCCATTCATCTTTTAAGTTAGAATATTTCATGTGCAAGTCTTTTTTATCTGGAGAAAAAAGTTGAATGTTCAAATAAATTATTTGTAGTAGCTGCTTTTGTTTTTATTTTCAGACTTTTACTAACTTATATTACTAGAATCTTTGAATTTTTTTATTCTGGAAAATCGTATTCAAATTTGAATATTTTTTATTTGATTATGCCAAACATGACAGATTTTACATTTAAATTAGAAAAATGTTATTATAACACAAAGATTTTAAAGGTAATAAATGTGAGAGTAATAAATGCTTAGAATTTTGGAGCTTTAAAATTTGAACAGAAATCACAAATTAATTTAATATTTCCGTGATTACGTCCTATTACCTGTGAATGGTTATTATTAGGTTTGAAATAATATACTGTACAAAAATCCCCTTGTAAATAATAATTTTCCAAATTCCATTTTTCGAGAATACAAACATTTTTTTCAACATACTTTTTCAAAATTTAAATAAAAAACATTTCATAATATAAATGAATAATCCTTCATATGAAAAAAGGTAACCTCTAGCTTTGATATCTACCGAAGTAAGATTTTACTTTGAGTAACAGTTTTAACGGTCCAGATGAACTTAAGACGTGAAATAATGTACATACATTAAAATATTCTCTTCTCTGAAATGTAATTTATTATTTTTCTAAATTTGTTTAATGTAGCTAAGCTGTGATTCACTATATTAATGTAGGTAAAATGTATTTCAGTAATTTTTTTACATTTTTGATCCAGTCGCAGATGATGTCTTTAGCAGATGTCAGAGTGGCCACAGGATGAGGGATTTTAATTTCCCGGTTTTTCCCCGGTTTTCCCGGGTACATTTCGAAAGTTTTCCCGGTATTTTCAAGTCTACTTCTTTCCTCATCGCTAAGACCTCTGATGTTTAACGTTCTCTCGCGCGCTTTTTTCTTTTCCTAATCTCTTGAAATCTGAATGCACTCCTTAATGTCCCTTAAAATCCTGAAAAATCCCTTGAAAAATCGAGATTTTCTCTGAAATTGTACTAGGCAATTTCTTCAAACTCTTGAAATGTCTTTAAATAATTTGCAATCTAAAATCCCTTGTAATCCCTTGGAATCGTTTAAAATATCGTTAAACTTTTGTAATTCCTTGAAATCTTTTGAAATACCTGTAAATCTCATGAAATCCCTAAAAAGCTTTGGAAATCGAGTTAAATTTCCTTAAAAAAATTTACTTTTTCGAAATACTTTGTAGTCCTTTGAAATACCTTAAAATCTCTTGAAATCTATTAGAATCCTTTCAAATCACAGCTAATCTATCAAATCTCTTGAAATCTCGTTTACAATAGGGGAGTGGGGTCTTAAAATCGTCATTACGTAATTGTAACAAACTGTACAAACATTTTTGTTTAGTTACATTAAAATTCTATCTTTAAGCATTTTTATTTTATTTTACTTCTTAGATTAATAAATATTTCTCTAGATTGTGTATAAATTCCCTAAAGGAAGTGAAGGTACTTAAGAAATACCGCTGCGAAGTGCTATGGATGTGTTCAATATGAGCGTATTCATTTGTGCTCATTTTATGAGCATTTTATTTTATCATATGCATCAAATAAATTTACTTTCTCATAGGGCAGTGGTCGGCGCACTACTTCTGCGCGGAAGCACTAGCTGCCGTAGCGGGTCGAGTCAAAATCTCTATAAATGAACACCCGCCGAGGAAAGCTAACCCATCTCAGGAAAAATGTAGCGTTGACGAACAAATCCCGGCAGGCAGAAACAATTTCTTGGGTCAAGCCTGCCTTACCTGAAAAGTGAGCAAAAAGTTTGCCGACCACTGTCATAGAGGGAGGTTTTTCTCTGACAAAAGAAGAAAATGGATACTTTCAATATTTTTCAAGCTTATGTTTCTGTCTTACCGAAAGTCTTATTTTTCAAAAAATCAGAGAACTTATCAACATGTCAATCGATGTGTTCTGTTCCATTGAACAACTTTTTAACTGACGGTAGTTGTTATATTCCAAATTTAAAAAAAAAGTTTTTATTTTCTTTAATTTTTTTTATATATAACTTACAATGTCCTCTACAAGCCCTATAAATTGCAAAATAGGATCTCCCTTAGTTTTCGAAAAATAATTAAAAAACTACTCGGAAACGATGCGCACCATGCGAAAAAACATGTAAACAATAGACGAATATTATACTCGGATGCACGAACTTCGGAGTTCAGACTCTCGGGCGCCTGGCACACCATGTCACATCATGCGTTCTTAATTATTCCTCGAAAAAGTAAGGGAGATCCCGTTTTGATATTTACAGGGCTTGTAGGGATCAATGTAAGGTATCTATAAAAAATAAAAGAAAATTAAAAATGGCTTTTCTTCAGAAATTCAGTTTCAAAATTTGGTTTTGAAAAAAGCACGAAGTTATAAAAAAGGATCAAAATTTTCAACTTTGAATATCTCCTAAGTTTTTTAATTTTTTCAAAAATTATTTTAGGGTTTCTCTTTTAACGCCTAAGATAACGGATACTAGAATTTTCATAAAAATTACTAACAATATGTTTCCAGATTTGTAAAACTTTACATCGACAGCCGAAACATTTACTAGACTTTCTGTTGGCCGAGTTGGGAACAAGTGGATCTGTAGATGGTAATAGTCAACTTATTATAAAGGGTCGTTTCCAACAAAAACAAATAGAAAATGTTTTGAGGAGATACATAAAGGAATATGTCACATGCCATACATGTCGTTCGCCTGACACTATTTTACAAAAAGATACTAGGCTTTTCTTTCTTCAGTGCGAAACTTGTGGGTCTCGCTGCTCGGTAGCCAGCATTAAATCTGGATTCCAGGTAAATTTGATCTTAATCTTTATCCAACCTCTTAGTTGATAAAGCTTATTGCAACATTTTAAATACCATTGATTTTTTATTTTTCAGGCTGTCACAGGAAAGCGTGCTGCTATTCGCGCAAAAACTGCCTAAGGAATTGTCTGTTCTTTGCTGAAAAAATATGCAACATTTTTAGGGTTCCCAGTTTTTTCAAAATATCATGCCTAAAGTTCATCTGAAAGATGACATTTATAACAGCTGGAATCAACTGATATTACGGATTATTAACGCAAACTCAACTCACTTTTAAATTGTATATGTAATGTACTACAATTAAAGCACTGTATATTTACATGAAATATAATTTAATTTTTGAGATGGTTATCGATACAGTACACATTATCTTTTCGATATTTGTGTATGTAAATGAAATGTTGCTATTCTTGAAACACTTGAACGCTAATTTTTCGTCGCAATTAAGTATCAATCAGTCAAATAGTCAATTTTATAATTGGTTTAAAATAGTTGAGTTTTTACGTAAAATTCTGTGATAATATGGGTAACCAATTAAGATCAGAGATGCATCGATAAGATTCATAATCATCATGATACACACTGTGAAATAAAAATAAACGTAAATAAAAAAAACGTGCATACATTTTTTTTTAAGGAACTGATTACAGTTACGTTACTTTTAGAAAACGTAACTCGTTACCGTTACGTTGCATTAAAAAAATGCTGAGGACATTCATACAGCCAGCCGTACACAATCTAGCAAAAGGATTGGTGAAGATGCAAGGGAGTTACATAGTGGTGGTGTTGGTATGGGGGGGGGGGATATTTTCACCAAAAACTGCCAAAATATCTCGTTCAGCCGGCCGTACGTATTGGCACTTCGTAAATAAAAAGTAACTTGTTACAGCAATGTTACTGAAAGAAGTAAATTCAAGTTCCGTTAAAGTTTCTTTGAATTTAGCTCCCCCTCCCCCTTTAATTCTTCGACATTTTAAAATAAGTAGGCATAGCTGAAGTAAAATGTACGCGATATTTTGAGATATGAGCAGCAATATATTTGGAATATGATAGACACGAAAGGCTTATAGTTTATTATTTTATTTATTTATTTTTTAATAAATCAACCTTTTACTGCCCTTCTTAAAGGGGAAAATTTAATATTTATCTAGTATAATCTAAAGTAATATACTATACAGTTTAATCAAAATCAAGTCGTTTCTCCCAGAATTTGGGAAACAAACAAAATTTAAAATACTAAAGTTTGATTTTTTTATAACGGTGTAACCATTCAGCGACCCCAAAAACATATGTAAAAGGTTTTTGAAGTTTGTGGAACGGCTTTTCCTGTGTTTGACCTTGAAATTAACTTGAACCTGAAGCGTTGGAGATAAATGGACCTCGGATTTCGATTCAGCGACCCAAGAAATATATGTAAAAGGTTTTAGAAGTTTATTGCACGGCTTTTCCTGTATTTGACCTTGAAATGACCGTGAACCTGATGTGATGGAGGTAAATAGACCTCGGATTCGTATTAGGCGCGTCAAAATACATAAGGATAAAGTGTTCTTGTCAAATAGTCCTCACCTTTTTTTTTGTAAACCAGTGTTATATAACATGTCATATCACTTTTAACTAACTTCGTAATTAAATTTTTTTTCTTGACACTGACTCTGATAAAACCTGAATATCTGAGCAAAACAACGTTGAGGCCGATGATTTCTGAGATAACGAATATAAGATATACTATATAATCGGAGGATAAACTAGAATATTCACTCGTTACTTTTCTAAACCAATTCCTTATTAATACATACATCAGCTTTTTCTCCGATTAGAAAATATGAAGATTGTTTCTACTCTTATTCTATCATTGGCTGTTATTCTAAATTCTATTGGTGAGTATAATGATATAATATATCCATAATTTTATGAACATTTTTCAAGGTATGCGAAAATCAAAATTATTGCGACCTTATCTACATTCTATTCTAATTGCTATTTGGTTTTAAACTATAATATGGTTTGAACGGAATGGCAACAAAATTAATATAAGTTTATTTTGGGCAAATCCATAATGTGTAGGTGGAATTCAAAGTGTCCCTATTGATACGGAATTTGTACCATATGTGCGCGTGCACATATGGTACACCTCTGCGGACTCATCCACGAATTACGTAAAACGGTTGGGTGGTGGAGGGGTTCATTAACCCCTTTGTTGAGAAAAATTTTCACTGAAAAATAATTACAAAATTCAAAGATATTACAACTTGGAGGAAAGTTCCATAGAAATTGAATCTTTAATTTTATCCATTCTTAATTATTTTAGAATAGTTCTATGAGTCCACCGAAAATTAAATTATAAAATTTTCAGTTAAAAAAATTAACTTTAAACTGAAAAAGATCAATCTTCAACCACTGAAATATTTTTTGACAAAGTAGTTCAACTTTCAACCAATTAGTTGAATTTTCAAAAAAGAAAAATAAACTTTCTACCAAAAATGGCATAGTCAAATTTTCAGTTACGAAGTTAATTTTCAACTAAAAGATAAAAAGGGAATTATCAACAAAATAGTGACATTTCTGACCAACACATATTAAATTTAATTGCATTAATAAATCAAATAACTTTCAGTTGAGTGTTAGAACCAAGAAGATAAAGTTTTGTGCAATTTTGTTACAAAAGCTGAGTTTAAAATTATTTTTTTTTTCAAAAAGATTTTCAACAACAAGAAAATTCTGGTTGTAAAGCTTTTTGTGAAATTCTCTTGCACAAGTTGACTCTCCTTCAGTTAATGTTCTTCAAGTCTTTATGTTTTTAAAATCTAAATTGAATTCTCTCTTTCTTGTTGCAGAGCTGAGTTTGCATTTTGAGTGCTTACCTAATGGTGCCCCCATCCCTGGCGTTCCTCGTGGCAGACCTTCTGATTCTCCAGAAAAGTCTCTTTCTCCTGCTGGACAACATTCTCCGCCTTCTCCAGTCAGGTCTCTTCCTAATGCCGAATCTTCTGTTCGTGGCAGGTCTAGATCTCCTCCTGGCAGTCAATCTTCTTCGTTATTTATATATGGACTCACAATTAAAGAACTCAGATCAATTCGGCTTATTCCCCACAAGAATCCGATGAGGCAATTTGAAATTCGTAGATACACTTTTCCTCCTAATGCAGAAGTTTATGTAAGAGGAAGACACTGGCAGCTTGCGCCCATGCCAACCGGAGAACAAGCTGTATTGTCAACGTCAAATGGTGATGTCTTTGCTATAGTGGAGAAAAATAATACACGTCTTCGTGGAATATACACAATGAAAAAAGGCTTCCAAAAACGAGTAAGAATAAACATGAGCAGTGGCGAAATTAAAGAGATGACCATAGAAGAAATCGGGGAATTTTCCTTGGGCAGGGACAAACGAATTTACAAGGATTTTCAAACAATAAAAGTAGAAGACTGTTCGAAAACATAATTGAAATTTTTTTCCTTATGTAAAACCAAAATAAAAGGCTGGCCGCGGAACTTCATTTTTAAAATTGCCCAGCAAGAGAAGAAAACGAGGATTTTAATCTTGTAACATTTTTAACATCGAATCTTTAATAATCGGAATAACTCTCCAAAAAAGACGAATAAAAGTGTTACAAGTTGTTGCAATAAAACAGCTAATTTTAAACTGAACAGTTTCATTTTTGACCAAAACCGAGTAAATATCAATCCAAGACGATGAGTTTTTTATCAAAAAATACGAAACTTCAGAAAAAAAATGGTAACAAATTATATAAACTTTAGACCCAAGAGATGAATCATCAAAGAAATCGATTAATTTTCAACTGGACTATATTTACATTTCCAGTCTAAAATATTGATTTTCAAAAAAAAAAAAATTTCAACCATGTAATCAAATTTTCACTTACAACATAATCATCGAAGCCTGCAAAAATTTAAAACGATTAAGGTTTTATCTTTTGAGATTACTTTCAAGCTTTGAAATCAATTCAAATTGATATTTTATATGAAAATTCAATTTGAAGAAATTATTCACAAATATTTTAAAACATTTTGAATGATTTCCTTAAATTTTTGAAAAAAAAATATAGAATATTTTCAAGCGAAATTTCTCAATTTTGTAAGATTAATAAGTTTAGAACAAATTAGAATACGATATATAGAATATTAGACTATTGGAATACTCCAAGTTCAAAAGATATTTCGGAGAAAATTCAAAATGATTTTTTATTTGACATAATTTATTTTAAGAGAAATTTCCAAAAGATTTTAAAAAATTCAAAAATATTTCGAAAACCTCCAAAACAGAATCTGGATGATTTTTAAGTGATGTTCTTATTTTGACACAACTTTTTAATATTCAAAAAAAATTCGGATCATTTCAAAAAATATTTAGAAGTTTTTGAAAATTTCAATAATAATTTTAAATTGAAAAAGATTTCACAAAACTTCAAACATAATGTAGATTTTTGAAGATTTCAAAAAAAAATCTCGAAGTTTTCTGAAGGTTTCAAGATAATCATTTTTATTCAAGATTCCTGGGAATATTTGAAGACTATTCGCAACCGACAGATTTTCCGTGGCATATATTTGCATGTTACGGCGAATGGAAAACGGGTGAAAATTAACATCAACAGTGGCGCTATTGAAGAATTGACCCTAGAAGAAACTGCGGACTGTCCAATAGGTCCTGGAAATCCAATAGCAAGACATTTTGGAATATCTCGTGTGTAAACCGCAATTCTTGACACCTTCACTACTATTAAACAATTCTTTCCGTCTGAAATATTCCATTTTTCACCCATTTAATGTACAATATTTTAATTAAAATTAAAATCTTATTTCCAACAACACAATTCTAGTGGTTGTGAGAGTTATTGATGTGCAGAACAACATTTCAAAATTTCAGCCCAATCGCTTTGATGGAACACTTTTCATTTCCCGGGTCAATCGGAAAAACGTTGTTTCGAGAAAAACGGGTTTAAATTTTTAGGAACAGATTTTTTTTTAACAACTAGGCTTGGTCGATTACGTGATAAAATTTTGTTAATATTTTAAGAACCGTCTAAAATATTCACAGTATGCTCTAAATATATTTAACTTTTAAAATATCACTGAGAAAAAAGGGATAATTTCAAGGCTAGTTTTTGGTATTGAAACATTCCTCGTAAAATAGAGTCTCGGTTGGCTTTATTCTAATGCCACTTTATTTTGATGGCACTAAACAAAGTTTTCGTATATATTTCTTTTAACAAAACAGACCCGAAGTGAGAATCAAATATTTGCTGTTTCAAATGTTTTCTGTTTCTTTTGAGCACGAAGTTGCAAGCAATTAAAACAATACTTTTTGTGCATTATTTTAGTTCGCTACTATGCACCACTTTTCAACTTGAAGTTGGAAAAATGAAATAGTACGTACGATGACTTCAAAACAAGACTAATCGGTATTACAACAGGACGCTAAAAAATGATGCGCAATCAAAATGGAACTATAATTTTACAGTGATGTAAGAAAAAAAATCCATATTTTGAAAGTGACTTACCACACCACGCTATTAAATTATTTCAGAGTTTAGATGTAAATCGTAGACGTTAATAATGAATGAATTGACGTTCCATACAAAAACCAGCACTATACAAATTTAATACGAAAACTAGCGCTTCCAAATATTCATACGAAGACTAGCACTCTTGATTCGCGAATCTAAAAAAAATAATTTATCAATTACTTTAATGAACTATCATTTAGAAATCTTTATTTATTTATTAAAATATTAGGTATAAAAATTAATTTGTTACCTGCGGAGTCGACATAAAAAATCATTAGTGAATGCAATCCGTTTTATGTGTTACCGCACCTTGTCATAAGGCTGACCATATCATTTTAGTAGCCTCGGTTGAATTTTTTAAAAATTGGAATGTAAATGTTAAGTGCGTAGGGCCACCGCCTGCTAGATTGTGTTACAAGACATCAAAGTATAGGTTCCGAATTAATTTATACACCTAACATTAGATGCTCTTTCTGATAGTGTGAATAAAATATATAAAATCATCTATTTTCAAGATGAAAACCTGAGTTGAATTGCAGAACTTAATCATGAATAACTGCATTTTAAAAACAAGTTTTTAATGTTATATTATATTCTCCTTTTCATATTCAAAGTCCATGTCAATTGCTATTCTTGCCTTTGAGAATGTCTATCTCTAAAAAAAATCTCGCAAACCCACATAATGCCGTTAATGAAAGGAAAATATATTATAAATAATATGTTTTTCTATAAGTATTTCATGAATTTTGAAGATTGATGAATCCATCCTATTTAGTATTAGTTATGCTTGTAATCGATTTCTAAACTTTCGTATTGGTGTTGAAGCCGTCAAATTCATTGAAGTATTTACTTGTATAAGCATCATATTAACAAGGTATGTTTAAGAATAGGCTCTTTATCAGATCCATTAAATTCATTATTGCCAACAATCCATTTATATCCACAATTATATCCCTTTATTCTTGTAGCAAGCGCTAAACTTCTTTATTGCTTGCTGCAGTTCCAATAAAAGTGGTTTTATCAACAACTGTAACATTTTGTATTGGTTCATTCGTTTTTAATAGTCTAACAATATTTTACTGCAGGTGATTATTGCTTAATATTGGCGAGTTATTTAGTAAAAATAAGCCTTTGTAGCCATTTTTCTGAGAGCTGTCTCTCTTAGACAATGATATATGCCATTTTCAAATGAAACAGCAGAATGTGCCCAAATTGGACCACATAATTGCCCTGCTAGACTGTAATGCTGAGTACAAAATATAACAAAATATAACTGCAGCTGATTATTGTTTGATATTGGCGAGCTAATTAGTAAAAATAATCTTTGGTAGCCATTTTTCTGAGAAAATGATAGAAAATGATACATAGAATTAGATTAGAATTAGATTAGAAAATTATATATACCATTTTTAAATGAAAAATCAGAATGTGCCCAAATTAAACCACATAATCGTTCTGCTAGACTGTAATGCTCTGTACAAAATATAAAAATGATTTAAACAGATCGGCTGGTAAAATATAAAGTATACAGCAATCAGGGACAAATAAAAGTAATATTTTCTATTGTAATGCTTTGTATTTGTCTATATAATCAAGTGTACAAAGATTTCAGCGTAAATCACCTGTCAGTCTAATATAAAGTTTCAGTAGTGTAAAAACGGAATGACCTACAATACATCTTCAAGGCTTATGGTATTTTAAGCAGTATTCTATATCCTTTGAATGTTCTTCAGGTGTCCGACTAGGAGCATCATCTTCTAGTAAACCGTATCTCCGCGAACCTGCCGCCCACTGACCATAATGGTACCACCATCGGCAACCATATATGATAATGTTTTGAGATTTTTTCTAGCTGGAGGGATTTGAGAGAGGATTTAAGATTAAATATGCCGAGAAATTCCATTTCACAAACTTAGGACCTGCTAATACTTTCACAAAATCTGTCGAAGCATTTTGGAATTATCGAACAGGACCAAGTTTAAATGTGAGACATTTTATCAAAAATATAACGTCAGCAACTGGTGTTTTTGATTTTGTAAACATAGGACGATTATCTCTACTAATCTCGCTAAATTTATACTCTGATTCTGACGTTCCTTTGTCAGTAGAAAACAAATCCTCTTCATCTTCATTCTCGCTATCGCTTTTAATATCTGTTTTGTATAATGTCTGTTTAAACATATGTTTAAAAATATTATTGCTATTTTTACTTTCTTGAGTACTAGCATTTCATAAAATGCCCTTTTCGTTTACGATAAATCGTCGAGAATCGGAAAAAATAATAGTGCCATTTGATTCTACGGAAGAAATTACATCAATTATATGCATTTCGCAATTTTTTTATGGACCCAATTGGTGACGAAGTATAAAAAAGAATGAAATGTTATAGACTTTGTATTTATACTGCATAACAAGTTGCGTGGACAAAAATTGTCCAATACAAAGACTTTATGTCATTTTTTCCACAAAAACGAATGGCGCTATTAGTTTTTCTGTATCTCGAATTTTTAAACAATTTGTTTCAACAAAAATTGTTTAAACAATTTCAAAGTTCAAATTTTTTTCATCAAAATGTGCGGTGGAATTTTTTAAAATTTTTAAGCCAATAAAACGTATTTTGAAAAAAGTGGCACTTACGCAGTTATGCCGTGACCCCCTTCAATATTGCATTGCTTCACATTAAGGGAATAACCGAAAATACGGAACAGATAAATTGACGAAGAATAGAAATATCGAATTATAAATTCTCAAATTTTTAAATTTCCAGAATCCAAAATTGAATTATATCATTTTCAAATTATATAATAAACGAATTATAAAAGTAAAAAATTAATGAATTCCCTAAATAATTAAGATTTTGAAATCAAAATTTGCCGAAAATATATTTTAATGTAAATAATTAATAAAATAATTATGTAAATAATGTATTAAATATTTCAAACTTCTTTGAAATATCTAGCACATCGGGATTGTAAAATAATTTATAATTATCTTAAATATTTATTCATTAATTTACTAATTATTGAAATGTAAATTTCGCGAATTAAACAATTTGAGTTAGTTTAATAATGCGTTAATTGAATAATTTTGAAATTATAGAATTCGATAAATTTGGATTTCCGAAATATTATAATTCGGGCATTTATTATTCAGTACTTTTATTTTTCGTCAATTTTTCTACTTAAAATTTACTTTTTCTTATACTTTTTACGTTCCTTAATATTTTACTGCAATGTAAAATTTTATTTCTTTACATTAACTTTAAATAAAAATCCTGGGAAATTGTTTTAAATATTTTCAGAGTGTTTCTTGAAATCTGAGAGTTTTTTTTCACGGAGCAAAGTTCAAAATTCAGAAAATGACCTCTAAAAAATTATAACTCCTACCGACTGCATTTTTTTAACGTTTTTTATATTTATTTTAAAGTTAATTTTCCAACCAAAAAAGATTAAAAAGAGCATTTAATAATTAGTTTTATACAAATGTGTGTAATGTAATGTAAATGTAATAATTTTTGTTTAATTTTGTAATTTTCCTTCGTGAAAAGTTACCCTAAGAAAAAAATTCCCGGCTATTCAAGTTTTCAATGTTCGAAACTTTTAATTTAAAGTATTTTCTAACCAAACTAAAATTCTTCAATATAGAATTACAAATAGACATGTCTATTTGTACAATTTTAAATAGAATATTCAAGGAAACACCATAAGACGTAAAAATAGAATTAAAGTGAAGGGAATCAAAAGTCTAAATTAAATGTTTACTGATGCAACATTTTAGTTTTGAATGCAAAACTTTATTATGAAATCGCTAAATAATTTAATTACAATTGTAATAGCAAATTATAGAATTTTTTTCAATAATTATGTAAGTAAGTAAATTCACGAAAAAAAGATCGATTACCAAAAAAAAAAGAAGAAAGTTTAGAAATAAAATATAAAATTTCAATATGTACCTGCTTCAAAAAATACGTTTATCTTAAACATCTCCATTGACGTTATAATTTCTTCTTTTCAATAATATTTGAAAACCTTCATAAGGATTTGTGCGAAAACTAACGATACATCCTAATTTATCAAATTAATTATTTATGTAGGGACTAATACAAAGTGAAGAGATAATAAATAGACAAATAAACGGGTTCCGAAAATATAATTTCAAGAATTGTAAAATCTCTGAATTTTAAAATGACAGGATTTTAAATATACCGCAAAATTAAAAATCTCCATAATATCCGAAATTAAAATTTACGGAACTATATAATTGTCCAATCATTAAATTCTACAAATTTTGTTAATTCCCGAAATTTAATATTGACAAAAGTAAATCAATCGTCTTTAATATTTCTTTAATAACTAATTTTTTATTTTCATAAAATCTTAAATTTCGAAAATTTGCAAATTGCATGGGAATTTTATATTTCGTTGATTTTATAATTCAAAAATTATATAATTAATTAAATTATAATTTGTAACATTTTTAAATTGGGGATTTTTATTTTTCGACAATTAAAAATTTTGTATCGTTATATCAAAGCCCTAACATTTTATTTTTCGTCACTTTATATTTTCGAATTTTTTCCACGTTAATTTGTGTACTCGACATCTAATTTTGAATTATTTTTTATTATTCATCATAACTTTTTTACTAATTCTAATTCTAATATTTAATGAGAAAAATGAAAAGATGTACAATTTATTCTCCAATGGTGAAATTGTCCTATCATTAACAGGTTCGTAATTAATAAAATGCTGAAGTTATTATTATATTCAATGAATTCTTCATTTTTTATTACGTCCTATCTTATAGGATATTTTTTTCTTTTTCTATCGCTTGCATTATATGTACTATAAAATATTTTCAAATAGGAAAAAGGCCGTTTCAGTCCTTTAATATACGTAAATAATTCATAGTAATGCAAAAATGTTAAATTCCCGAATGAAACCGAAGCCACAAAACTGAATGTAGCGCCGCCCTCATGACGTGTGGCTTAACTAGACCCTTGCCGCATCTAGGTATAATATCTTTGATAATTTCTAGATTTCTAGAATAATCAATTGAACACGATTCAGAATGATTCACAGTTGTCAAAATTTCAATCGTTCCTAATCGGTGTACCATTTTTAATCGATTTCAATTATTTTCTATTGTCTTTCTATTATCTTTTTTCAATGAAAACATAAAATGCATTTAATGCTGTTATAATATTAGAAGTTATGAAAATTAATTTTAATTCAGGTTTATCCAAATATTTCTACATTTTGTAAAAACAATGTTTTTTTTACAAATTATGATTAAATTGATACTGTAATTCTAATGAATGAATAAAATAGGTAATTATTTTATTATTTAATTACATTGCGTTCTCAAAATAAGAACTAATATGTTGCATATTATTGTAACATTTATTTTTATTCAGGTTTATCAAAATCTTTATAAATTTTATAAGAACAATTTTGATACCAATTATGATAAAATTTATATATTATTTTAAAATGAATACATGAAAATTGTGTCCATAAAATTTTTTATTTTTATCGTTATATTGATCACCGTCACTTTTTAATTGTAACATGTATCACCTGTTCCTTATAGGGCTATCTTAGCCCTAGGAACTTTTCCTGAATAAATACAAATACAAAATATGATACCTTATTTTAAATGAAAAACATACTTTTGTATAGCATATTTTTCTCCTACACATGTGTGCACATGTGTATACAAAATTGATGACTAAATGATGGTATGAAGGCTTAAGTGATAATTTTTTTTTTTTTCGAAGATTATATTCTCTTTTCTTTAATTACTTTTTGAAAAATGTGATTGGACTTGAGGAAAATTCAAAAGGTCAATAGTTATTGATGTCAAATTAATAAATATTCAATGCAACAAAATTATTATCTTGTTGAATTAAACGTTAATTTATTATAGACAACTTATTGTACTTCAATGGTTTCTTACAAAGCTTCAACTCCTCTATTTCATCCTCCGTTTTGATGATTGTTTGTCCTTTGGGAAAGAACTTTTGTTCTTCCATCTGTACAAAAGCAATATATGTTATTATGATTATAGGGATATTGATGACATTGTGTATTAAGCCTTTCGTTTGTGTAATGTAATTTTGGGATTGCTTTTTTTCTCGAAATTGCATAGCCCTATCCTTAAGTTCTTCCCTCGCTTCCTATTAAAGCATGTGTGGTCCGCTTTTTGTATTTTAGTTTTGATAATAGGGACATCTGGAGGGTTTGTAGGATCCTGAGAGTTTATTTGCTGTCTTGCTCCATACTATCAGATTCAACACGTATGGAAGCTTCAATGGCGCAGTCATTGAAAGGGAGTAATAATTCTTTGATAGTCTGATTATTATTTTCAAGGACCGCTCGAGCTCCTGATTTTAGGAAAAGTACTCTATCAATGAATTCACTGAAATTTTCTTTTTGGTTCATTGAAGTAGTCGAAATTTCATGTGTAAACCATGAATAGGTTTTACGGGGTGCAAATCGCTGTTCTAGATGTTCAATTAAATCCTTTAGTGTCGTAAAAGTTTATCCATGAATGCTGCCTCGCGCCGCCCTTTTTAATCAAGCTAAAACCGCTTTAAGATATTGTGTTTTACAGTTAGCCGGCACTGAAGGTACGATTGATATCACCAGTAAATTGAGTTCGATTAGGATCGTTGGGCATTTCGTGATATATTTGTCTAATAATGGAAATAAATTAGTTAAAGAATTACTAGTTTTAATGAGAGGTGCTAATTCGTTCACCTGAATTAAGAAAGTATTCCAGAATAGGTCATAAACGAGATCAACTACTTTAGAAATTTTGTATAATTTAAATTTCCATTTGTGGAATTTCGTTCGTTTATTAGTTCAGATGATTAGGCAGACATTTACTTCTAACAATTATTACAAGTTTAGTGGATTATGATAAATGACGCTATTATGAGAGCTCTATTTATTGAGAGGTGTATTATGTAAACTTCTGCAATAACAGCTCGAGCTGTCAGAAAATGGATAAAATAATTATGAAAATCAAAGGAGCTGTACGGCGTAAATCGTGTTTTGTTAAAAGCGCAATGTTTTTGAGTAAAATAAAAAATAAGATGACAAAGCAAATATGCTGTAGGTAGTTATAGGTTTGGTGTGAATTGAATTTATAGCGTTAGACTCTCATATATTTACAACCTTCAATGGCTTGTCAGACATTCACCTTTAGAAATCGTTGAAAGTTGGATGGATCGTAATATTGTGCGAATATCCTATGCGTTTTTCTTCGCACACTCAAACCGGTTTGCAAATAACATCTCCCAGAAAATGCGTGAATCGGGCTCTTTACGCTGGCTACGCAGCCACGAGAAGTCGAACTTTGCACGCAGGTGTTTACAAAACAATTACTTGATATTTTGAATAATATTATTTTTAATCATGCTAGACAGTTACGGTTTTTCCTGATATGTTCCATTTTTCGCACTTTTTACTTCGAGCCAGCTGACCTGAAACAGAAGTTTCAGATCATTTTGTTTTCATTTGAATTCTCCACGATGCCTATGATTGGCCAGAGCGCTTCATGGTGGGGTCTGCTCGAACTTGATTGGCCAATCGAGTCTTCTTTAAGAAACCGCAGAGGACGGGAAGCCAAATCGGATTGGTATTGTATCCGTTGTCCCTATTGATGTTCTTATGGTGTTTTGAAATTTCGATTGCTTCGTTATATTTTCTTGGAAAAATATTGTACATTTTTGCAATGACGATTGTTTTGTCAAATGAAATGCTATGTACTGTTTCAATATGATGCTCAGCTAGTGCTGGTTGCGTGAAATGTTTTAGCCTGACTTTGCTCTCATGTTCCTTCACATGTTGGCTCACCGCCCGCCCGGTTCCTACAATGTGGACTCTGCCATAAAAACAAGAAATTTTATATACTTTCGAATCGCTGATAGATGCCTTTTTATCTTTAGGGTTTTTTAGAAGTTGTTCTATTTTCGCAGGTGTTTTAGATATGGTTTGAATGTTATGTTTGTTGAAAATTCTCCCTATTTTTCTGTGATACCTTGAATGTAGGGTAGGATGGTGGTCGCTTTTCTCTCTCTTCCTTTAGTGAGTTGTGTTGCTTGTTTTTTGAGTGTATTTTCTCATTGCTTTATCAATTTGTTCGTTCGTGCAATCGTTCTATATTAGGATTTGTTTAACGATTTGTAATTTCTTTTGTAAGTTATCTCTATCAGTCATAGAGACAGCTTTGTATACAAGGAAGTTGATGACCGATTGCTTTTGAGATGGGTGATCGTGGGAGGAGGAATGTAAGTATCTGTTTGTATCAGTGGGTTTTCTGTGAACTTCGTGTCCTAATGTGTTATCAAATTTTTTGTAAATTAGTATGTCCAAGGAAGGCAATTTTCCGTTTTGTTCAATTTTCATGATGAACTGGATATTAGCGTGTAAATGATTGATGAAATCGAAGAACTTGTGTAGTCCATATTAGTCCATGTCTCCATACAACAAAAGTGTCGTCAACGTAACGGCACCCAAATTCCGGTTTAAGCTTGGATTTGTTAAAGATTTTAGTTTCTACATTTTCGATAAAGATGTTGGCTATCACAGGTGAGATTGCAGATCCCATTGCTGCTTCTGAAGTTTGTTCATAGAATTGGTTATTGGAAGAGAAGTAAGTATTATCGAGACAGTGTTCTATCAAAGGTATGTAATTGAAAAAAAAAGTTTGCAAAGGATTTAATCATACTGATTGTATCAGAGATTGGTACTTTTGTAAAGAGAGATACTATGTCCTATACCTATATACCCATCCACACATTACTACTATCCAACCGAGCAATTCACGCCTTCCCCGAAAGGGAAACGGCTTAATGATATAATAATAATAATAATATAAAATGTTCCAAACTTATAAAATTATTAAAGATTGTAAACTGTTCAAAATTTATAAAATTATAAAAACGTCTCAAATTTTCAAAATTTATAAAATCACTCAAATTTCTGGAATTTCTAAACTTTCCAAAATGATGAACATTTTTGAAACTATCTAAATTTGTAATATTAATAAATTTTATCAAATGTTCGACATTGCTAACATTTTCATGACTTCTAAAATGTTCAAAATTTTCAAAATGTTCCAAATTTATATGTTGTCAAAATTTCTAAAATTATAAAAACGTCTCAAATTTTCAAAATTTCTGAATTTTCTAAAATTTCCAAAATGTCTAGAATATCTAAAATTTTCAAAATTTCAAAAAAATTATTAAAATCTGTAGAATTTCAAAAATCATTAAAATTTCTAAACTGTTCCAAGTCTCTAAGATGTTCCAAACTTGTAAAATTATTGAAGATTCTGAACTGTTCAAAATTTATAAAATTATAAAATCGTCTCAAATTTTAAAGGGGGAAAATTATTATCGTTGAATAAAAAAATTATATGTTCGTATTTTGTCCCCATTTTTAGCAAAAAAATTTATTCTTATTGAGCATCCCCATATCTCGAAAATAAGTTCTTATTTTCGCAAAAAATGAAAAAATCTATCTTTTTCTCGATATTCAAATTCGATTTTAAAAACTCCTGAAATTTTAATCTCGAAATTTTCGGTCAATTTCTTTCTGAATTATCTAACTTTTTACATTAAACTTTTTTTGCCCGTATTCAAAAACTTAATATGATGTTTGCAATAGCTTTAAAATGACACTCAATTAGTTGAAGAGAGAGGGAAAAACGGACCCGTAAAAACATTTTTAAGAAATGCATGGGACCAGGGAAAGTGTTAAAAAAGAGTGAGGGTAATCGACCTGAGTCTGGCAAGCATGGAACCACCGGCGGCTGAGTTGCCCTGACACCAACGAGCCAAATTTTCCGTAAATAGTGTAATTATATCTCTAAGCATGTTCAATACGTGCTCCCTATTGATTATAACTATTGTCATTAACAAAAACCCTTAATTGAGAAAATCGATTTAAAAAAAATTATATAGCAATCTGTTACAAAATCAATTTTTTCACTCTCGTAATATTTCCTCGTATTACGAGCCATTAATTATTCACGGTGTTATAAACAATGTATTTTTTATAAATCTACGCTTCTTTGCGAGCCATACGTTTGAATTTATTAGCGATAACGTTTTTTTATAACGCTAATTTTTACGTAAACAGTATATTTTTAAAACCTCCTCCCTACTGTTTGTAAGTACTTTTCATTGTTATTAACATGAACGAAAAATAAAAAAAAAGGTCATCGCTAATAACTTAAAAATTATGGCTGGCCGTGGGCTTAAATTGATAAACAATACGTTGTTTATAAGGCCGTGAATGAATAATGGCTCGTTGTACGTGAAAATATAACGAGGGTGAAAAGTTATGTTTTGTCCATAGATTGATAAAAAAATGTTTATCTTTTTGTTCTAATGAAGGGTGTTTGTCAATAACAATAGTTCTAGGAGCAAGTATTGAAGATGCTACAAGAGATAATTATACTTTTTACGGTGAAATTCACGGTATGAAAGAATGTTATCGGGAATAAATTGAAAATTGCGATTTGTAGGAGAACTTTTTGCGTAGATTTATGAAGAGTGTGAAGACGGCAACATTAAATTTTAACTCTTCACCTTGAGGAAATTATTTCACAATATGAAGAATTCTCAAACATTTTTTTATCTCTAAATCCAACCACGAGGACCATTAATTATGTGCCAAAACGTTCGGTTACATTTTTCACTAATTGATTTCATTATTTTGGAGCCTAAATCCAAATTCACAAATTTTGTTAAAAGTTTAATCTCGAGTATCAATAATTTCCCTCTAAATAGCGAATAAGAAATGAAAATAATAAGTGTGTTAAATTTGGAATTTTATGAAAATGTCAAAAAAATGTTATTTTAGTTTGAGACAAATGCACATTTTTTCTGAAAAAGTTGGATATGTCGGACCTGAAATTTCTTTAGCTTGAATCGATCAAATATGCATTTATGATTTTGGTATACAGTTCAGCACAATGACAGAATTGCATTCTCCCGTAGTCTAACGTCTAACGTGTAGCGCTTATGTATTTTCATTTATTCAACAGACAAGAAATGGTTCCTGAAGAAAACATACATATCATGGATGTGGATGTGCACGACTTGGCTTTTTTAGATCCACATGACGAAGAAGGTACTACAATCTCAGAAATAATAATATGACCCAACATCGGCGACAGTATTTGTCTAATTAAGCTCGTGCCAAGACTCGGCTTGCCAATTCCAATATAGCATTATGTAGTAGGAAATAAGCATTGTTATTAAGGGTACAGAGGATAAAGACTGTAAAGAGTATCATAAACATTCATGGTCCAATGGGACAGGGATTTCCCGGCCGTTAGCCTTGGGAATTTTACGGTCTTTTATTGGCAACAGGTTTATCTGTAAACGAAATAAGAATTTTTTTAAATAAACGACTTTTTAAATTTCGAAAAGATTTTTTTGTTTTCATTTTTGAAAATAACTTTTATTATTTCAATACTTAACAACAAAATTGTCATTTGTTTTTTTACTTTTGAGAAGTACACATTTTTTAAAGATTTGCTGATTTCTCAAACAAGGTCTTGTATCTTGGTTCAATTATTATATCAAGTTTTGGTGCAGCATGTTGCATAAATAATGTTTCATGGCGACTAATTGAAAATCGATGCTATTCGGCAATCCTTTGAACAAGTTTCACAAGCAAATTCGTAGTTTAGATACTTTTCAAGGAATAAGCTTTTTTCTACAAAATTAACTAATAATATATTTCCGATGACTCTTTGCTATGATATTTGATAGATTACGAGAATGATCAATTATTTATACAATTTTCATGAACAAATTCAGATTTTTTTTAACGAATAGGCTTAATTATTTTTACGTCATCAAGTAAGATGCATGCATTTCGACAAATATTTGCGACGATACTTTGCACATTTACCAGAATTATTTATTATTATTATTCTTAATATATCATTAAGCCGTTTCCCTTTCGGGGTAGGCGTAAATTGCTCGGTGGTAAAGTAGTGATGTGTGGATGGGTATAGATGTCATTTTTTAGATGACAGTTACTCCCAGTGGGACCCTGCGGTGGTTGTTAACCTTTAGTTTTTATATATATACACACTAGCAACCCTTCCCGAACTACGAGAGGTGAAATTTTCATCCCCAATGCAAGACGGGTATTTTCAAATGTTTACAACTCCCTTTCTACAAATGCAAATTCATTTTTATATGAATGATTTCTGAAGGGTATTTCGTGTCCTTCCATCGTATAGAATCCATTAATTTTTTTTACATTTTCATAAACACGATTTGAAATGTTTATTTAACTATGAGAATATATGAGAATATATTCGACCGAAACCCTCCCTCACGCACTCAAAACAGGCCGGCCAGTCCAGTCAGAGCACCAACCGGCGGTACTGATACAAAATGACTTTTGAGAAGTGGCGCATAATCCACTGTTGTAAAAGGGGTGAAAGAAACTTTACGTTATTAGTAAACTTTCCTTAAAAAACATGTTTATTCCCTAATTTTTTTATAACTACATAAAAAACGTTCGAAGAATCTAGAACGCCTAAACGTGACTTTTGGAAGGTTTCTGCACTTTAATTTTTTCATGAATCGGGATTTGAATGAATCAGGTCCGATCGGTGCACCAGTTGGACTGGTCGGTCTGTAAGAGCGCGCGAGGGAGGGTTTCGCTCGAATATATTCCTATACATGCATAACTATTTGGAGTCCCATAATTTCGAACACGGTTTTTATTGGAAAAAAGTCAAGCTTTCTTTAAAAATAACTTTAAAAAAAATCGAAAGTACACAAAGAGTAGAAATAGTTGAATAAACATTTTAAATCGTAATTAGTTTATGAAAATTAAAAAATTTCAAAAAAGGGATTCGATACGATGGTAGAGTGTGAAACCCCCTTCAGAAATCATTCATATAAAATTTAATTCGCATTTGTATAAAGGCAGTTATGACCATTTGGAAATACCCGTTTTGCGCTGGGGGTAAAAATTTCACCCCCTGTAGTTCGGGTAGGGATACTAGTAAAAGTCTATAAAAAGGCTGACCTACTATCATATAGACAAACAAACTCTTGAAATTGGAAGGCATTCGAGAGATGAATTTTAAAATTGGGGCAGTTCTGAAATAATGGCCCATATACGCGTTGACTATCTACATTAGGGTGGCTCTTATTTTTCACTTTTCGAATTTCTGTGCTCTCACCTACCCAGTGTTGTTCGAATGCCCAAAAAAATCTCTAAATTTGAGAGAAATCGGTTAATATTTAAGGATCGCGCAAAGACCATTAAGTTTCTCATTGATTTAAAATGGGAAAAAGTTATATTTTTATGAATCTGAAATTTAAACGCGATGATATGTTCAAATAATTCCGTATTTGAGTGTATTGTTCAGCACTCGTCAGTGAATAAGAATCAATCATAAATTTTGAGGGTAATTAACTCTAACTCACTCCTATAGGTCCTAAAAGAAATCATCATTTAGTCATCTGTTAACGAATTTTAATGGTTTAAACAATATAAATTTCTTTAAACATTTGTTTTTCAGATAAATCGCAAAACGAACGTATTTTCTAGAATTCGTGAGTTCTTTAATCAATTATAACAATAGCATAATTTGTTTAAAAATTTACGAGTATCCTTAGAAAACAAATTAGTACTTGAAAATATTAAAATCTGTCAAAAATTTGGTGAGATAAAATGTTTCTCCTGCCTTTTTTAAGGTAAACTATATACTTGAACAAACGCTTATTATTTCAATACTTCTAAAATTATTTAAACAAATTGTTTTATTTTTATAATTGATTAAACTACATCTAAAGTCTAGAAAATACGTTCACTTCACGACTTAACCAACAAAAACGAATGTTTAACTAATTTAAATTGTTTGAACAATTAAAAATTAGTTAACAGATGACTTAGTATTCTTAAATTTCCTATTAATGATTATTTACGAGAAAAAAAACCGTAAAAAAATTCAGGATTGATTCTTATCCTCTGAAGAATTTAAACAATATACTGACATGCGGAATTATTTGTAACATATCATCGCGTTTAAATATTAGATTTAAAAAAGTTGACTTTTCCCATGTTAAATCAGTGCATGGGAAACTTAATGGTCTTTGCACGGCCCCTAAATATTAACCGATTTTGCTCAAATTGGAAGATTTTTTTTGGAGATTCGAACAAAACTAGAGGTGAGAGCAAAGAAATTCTTTTAAAAATTCCAACAAGTATAAATAAGAACCACACAAATCTACATACCGCGTGACATTATCCAGATGCAGGTATTCTTTCTCTCTCTCTCCTTCCCCCCCCCCCCCCTCCCTCACTATATATACCACGGTCGTGAGACGTGGTTACAGCTGAAACGTTACTGCGATTTCGACGGGAGTGGGTGCAATTTTGTAGAATGGCACCCCCGGTTGTCTTTATGACAAAATATATATATATATATATATATATTTTTTAAGGTTAAACAACCACCGCATTTTCCTACTGGGAGCAACTGCCATCTAAAAATGACTCTGGCTCCCAGTAGAACCGCGGCAAATCACACCTATGGCCACGTCTCACGACCGTGAGATTGGTGCTCACAGGGCACGATGAAATCACAACGACAGGTCAGCAAAACCCTCGTGTGTCTTTTGGACACGAAGCAACCCATGAATGAAAGCTTTCTGCATCCATCTCGCAAGTGCCTTGGCATATTTTTGGCACGCGAGTATGGCTTTACGGCTTCGAAGCAGTGATAGTTTTGCACCTCCGAGAGCACCGATCATTAGGCAAATTACTTTGACCGAAAATTTTGGGTACAGTCGTTGCAGCTCCCTTTAAGGCCTTGATACCTCTTCTTCTTTTCTCTCTCCTTGGCAGTGATTAGTGGTGCTGTTCGATACGATACGTTCTTTTGATCGTGTCGGGATCGCGTCGGTTTTGTCTCGGGTCGGGATCGTGTTTTAGATACCCGTGCTCGGTTTTCGCACGGCTCGACTTTGGCTCGCAATTCGATATATCGACTCGGGATAGTGTCGGGTTTTCGATACTCCTTCGGCAGATGTGGGTCTGTGACGTAGCGGTCCACAGTGGGGTGAAATGAAAAACGAAGTTCAATATGATATCTAGAGCGCAATAATGTACCGACTTCATATAATTTTTTTTTTTACAATTTCGGATTAAATTTCCTGGAAAACGTTCCGAGTGGATATTTAATTTTTTTGTTTATTTAATTTTTATGTTGACGGATAAAATGTTTTGCATTGATTTCATGTTTTATGTCCTAAGTTTTCAACCCCCCACCCCCCGAGTTTAAGAAATGTTGGTCGACTGAATTTGTTTCCCTTACTTTTTTTTTATTAATTAACCAAGTAGTTCAACTTTCAGACAAGCAGTTGAATTTTCAACGAAAAAAGATAAGTTCTCAACGAAAAATGCTATAGTTGACATTTTAAGCAAGAAAAGATTTGTGTTTTAAATCAAAAATAGCTAAATTGAATAATAAAGGACCAATGTACAATAAAACAGTTAAATACTCAATCAAAGGCGATGAATTTCCAACCAAACAGTTATTTGCATTTATGAGGAAAAAAAAGCTTTTTATAAAATACCTGAACTTTCCTCTAAATAGTTATATTTTCAACCAAAAAGATGAATTCTCACCAAAAGACATTAATTTCAAACCAAATACTTGAATTGTCAACCAAGACGATAATTTTTCTACCAAAAAGGACGAATTTTCAACAAAATACATACATTCAAAATAAGAAACATTTATAATCAACTGATAAAAATAAATTTTAAACAAAATACTTGAATCCTGAACTAAAAAGGATTAATTTTCCATGAAACAGCTGCATTTTTAGCCCAAAAATTGATATTCTACCGAAAAATACTAATTCTCAACAAAATATATAAATTTTCAATCGTGTAGTTAAATTTGATACCAATTTGTTGATTTTTTGAGCCGAAACTACGAATTGTCTACAAAAACATTGATTTTTCAACAAAACATTTAATTTGTAACCGACACAGAATAATTTTTAACTGAACAGTTGCATTTGTGAGCAAAAAGGGTGAAATTTCTACAGAAAGAAATACATTTTTGAACGAAAAAGGCGAATCAAACGAAAATTTTCTTACAAAAATAAAGCTAATTTTCCATTGCACACTCTTTTATTTCGGGTTATACACTTTGAATTCGGACTAAACATAACAGGACTAGCCTGAATTAGGTTTAACCCAAAAGTGCTTGCATATCCAGTTTCGGTTTTGTTCCTGTTTCGGGGATGCCCCTCGGTTATTTTAAGCAAAAAAGAAAAAAATCATATAAAGTGTTTTTGAGAAAAACAATTTTTCATTTTTACGATTGAAAATCTCATTTTTCTCAAAAATGACGAAAAATATCCATATACCACACAAAAGGGGTGCCGGGGGGTATAGCCAAAGTCCACGTGGCTTAAGGTGGTTCACACTTTTTTGTAATTTTAATGGATATCGCCCCAAAGTTAAAATCCACACAAAAAAATAAACCTGTCTTTTTTTGTTTGAAAAAAAAATGATATTCAGATTCAGAGATTCGGCAAGCCCCATGAAGATTAACATGTATTTACCAAAAAAAAGACATTTTTGTACATTGTATTAGAATTGTCAATATTATGTGTATCAAGTTGATACTAAAAATTTATCATCAGAATTAGCCATAAAATATAAATCATAAATTTATTTTTCAATTCTACCCCTATAAGTCAGTGTTATAGGGTCCCAAAAAAACCCCGATAAGTGAAAAAATGGTTTTTGCGAAGTTTTAGCGCTAATTACGATTTTCCTGCAGTTTTTTAAATGCAAACTGTTTCTAATACACAAAATACTACTTTATACGGATAATGATATGTTTAAGTAAATTGTTTAAACAATTTATTATTGTTCTTAGCAATTTTTTTGTATAATGGAGATAGAAATTCGCGGTAAACAGAATTTTTCACCTTCTGTTCAATTCATTAATTTTAACAGACTTAATTGTTTGAACAATTTATTATAACTTTTAATAATACTCTCTTAGAATAATGGTAGAAAAATGCAGTCTTTTTCTGAAATTTTCAACCTTTTGTTCACTTTCCACTTGGAGTCAGTTAAATAATAATTTCGAGTCAACAAAATAAATTATTATTAATTCTATTCAATTTGAATAATGCTAGAAAGTTGAGATTTTTTTCTGAAATTGACAGCTATTTGTCTACTTTTCGATTAGGGTGACTCAATAATTAATTCAATTCAGCAAAAAAAATTATTTGAACCAATTATTATTGTTCATAACTATCTTCTTCTTCATTAATGTTTTATAGTTTATAACTATCTTCTCTTAGATAAGTACTAAAAAGTTTCGATTTTTTCTGAACTTTTAAACTTTATGTCCACTTTTCACTTAGTGAGGTGATAATTAATGGAAGGTAATGAAACTAGTTGTTTGAACAATTTATTATTGTTTATAACTACTTTATCTTAGATTAATGCTAGATAATATTGATAATAACATATAATAGTAATATCAGATAATAGTTAATATAATTCTATCTTTAATTTTATTCAATTATTATTAATTCAGAAATTTCAAGTTTTCTAAAAAAAACAGGTACGGAATTAAATCTGAAATATAAATGAAAATAAAAAAATTAATAAAGAAATGAGACTTCAGTGCGAAAAGTCTTAAATTAATAAACAATCCGTGGGCGGGTGATTTGGCGCCGGCGTTAAATTGCCATGTATTACCTCTAAATTGACTTGAAGTTAAAATAACTTATTACAAGTGGGCCATGTGATTTAAATGTAAGTTATGTAATTCAACTAATTATTAATATATTCAAATATCGAACAATAACATTAGTGCGCCAAATCACCCGAAGTAGCTGGTTACTTTACTTATTGAAAAATCTTTTTTCACTTACTATAGCCAAAATGTCAAGCGAACTAAAGTACCTATTTTTATTATTTATGGTTGCATATTTTTCTTCTAAATTGATTTATTCAGGTGTGCCAACGTACCCTCCTCTTCTCTACCTAGATTTCTTCCATTGTTTTTTGTAATCATTAAAAGATTAGAAAATCTTACTCTAATTCCCAGTTTTTACCAAATTTTCACATTTATTGAAATTTTGGTACCCGTACGTATTGCAGTCCAATCTCATATTTGTTAGTTGACAAAAGAGCTGTTTAAAAGTTCAGTCTACTGCCGAATTCAGTCTCATAGTAAATAATAACTGTAAAGTAATTTTAATATTTACTGTAATTAAAATTAGATCATTATTAAAATATAATTAAAATATAGTAATAATAATATAATATAATATATGCATATATATATAATATATAATATAATATAATATATACAATATAATATAATATATGAATGTATAAGTCATAATATATAATAATAATAATATAATTAAAATTAGATCATATAACTTGTCCATCCTGAGAAAGACTTTTTGGTGGATAGATCTCCTGCTTCTCATGTTGACATTATCGGCTATCTGTGAAGGTTACATGTTAATCTCCATAAGAGAGAAAAGTGAAATGCGTAGTCCTACTAATTATTTTTTTGCAAAACAAAAAAATAGGGGCTTTCTATTTTCATCTAGTCTACAATATTTATCAGTCTAATCCCAAAAATTCGAAAATGTCTTTTTTTGGACCACCCTAATACCCTTATTACAATTGCATATTTTCCAAATGTGCTTGATTTTGTGAAATGAGTATCTGAATTTAATTTTCAAAACTATATGTAAATGTTTTATTTTTTCTGAACTTAGTATAAAAGGTTATAGATAATTCAAATTTTTAGAAATGAAAATTGAAATAAAAAAAAAATTATTTGAATGTTTTAATGAAAGCTATAGTTTAATGCTTCTCATTTTTTGAACTGATTAATTTTTTTCACAGTATTAAATTACATAAAAATTGAATTTTAATTTGCTTACATTAAGTACATGAACTGATTATGTACGTTCCCAGTGGGTACGAAATTTAAAAACGTAATTGGAACGTGCTAAAAATGGTTCTTGGATGTGAAAGGCAAAAGACGTTTTTTGAACTTTCAAAAACTGTCCTAAGTCAGACCAAATACTGTCCGGAAAACCTTTTATGTTCCAAATCCGTCCTTAAAACGTCTCTGGAACATTGTATGTTCAAGGAACGTTATTTGGGCTGGCTTAGGATGTTTTTAGAACGTTCTAATAACGTTTATGGATATTTGTGCTCATTGGGTTTAGGGTTATGTAATTGAATATTGGCTACATTTTGTATAATAAAAGTTTATTTTCATTTAAAGTACCTGTATTCCAATTATGTAATTTCTTTCAACGTCTGTGATCTAATGAAAAGATTTTTCTCAATTCAATTTTCGAAGTTATATGTAAATATGATTTAATTTTTTCTCAAATTACTATAAAAAGTTACTAATAAGTCATATTTTCAGAAATAAAAGTGAAAACTTAAATAAATGTAAAGTAAAAATTATTTGAATGTTTGAATGAAAATAATAGATTAATGCTTTTTATGTTGTGTATAGATTAATTAATTATTAGCTGATTCATTTGTTCACAATATTGAATTACATCAAAATCAAATTTTAATTTGTTTAAATTAAGTAAATAACTTGATTATTCACTTAAAGGCTATGTAATTGAATATTAGCGATAATTTTTATAATAAAAGATTGTTTATGTTTAAAATACCTCTATTCCAATTGTATAATTTTTGTAAATTTTTGTGATGTTGTGAAATAAGTATTATTGCTTTTTATGTTGGGAAATGATTAATTACTATGTACATATATTTTGATTTTTTTCTGGAATTAGTTTTAAAGGTCTATAATAAATTGAATGTATAGAAATGCATTTTCAAATGAAAACAAAAAATATAATGTAAACATTATTTGAATGTTTCAATGAAAGTAATTGTTTAATGATTTTTATGTTGCGGACTGATTAATTATATTATTATTTTTTTTTTTATTATTTAGTTTATTCATATTTAAAATACCCTCATTTCAGGTGAATAATTTCAAAAATATTTTTTATGTTGTGAAATGAGTATCTATATGAAATTTACTCAATTAAATGTACATACGTTATAATTTTTTTTATCATTAGTTTAAAAGATTATTAATAATTCATCTTTTTAGAAAATTATAAGGTAAAAATTATTTGAGTGCTTCAATGAAGATAATTATTTAATGCTTTTAATGTTCTGAACTGATGTAATTTCGGTTAATGTTTGCGATGTTATGAAATGATTATTTGCATTTAATTTTGAAAATTATATGTAAATATATTTTAATTTTTTGTTGATATTAATATAAAAGGTTAATAATATATAAAATTTTTTGAAATGAAAGTAGAAATTAAGAAACGAAATTCGCAGAAATTAAATTTCAAGTTAAAAAAATGTATTTAAAGCAGAAATTATTTGAATGTTTCAATTAAAATAATTGTTTAATGCTTTTTATGTTATGAACTGATTGATTGAATATTAAATGATTATTTTTGTCGCATTATTAAATTGAGTAAATATTTAATTTTAATTTTTCTCCATTAAATAACATATGTTGATCATTTATTTTAAGGTAATATGTAATTGAATATTGGCTATAATTCGTATAATAAAAGTTTATTTATACTTAACATATTTCTATTACAATAATATAAGTTTTTGAAATGCTTCTGCTGTTTTGAAATAAGTATTTGAATTCCATTTTCAAAATTACATGTAAATGCTTAAATTTTTGTGGAAAATCTGCAAGTGATCGATCGATTTTGATGAAAACTTGTGAAAATATAGTGCTATATAAGATATATTTTTGTCCCGAAGAAATTTAAAAAAAAATTTTGGGAGTTACGCCATATTGAATTTTTGGTTGTCTTACTTTTTTTCTCGACATTTCCGGAACCGATGCTCGAATTTTTTTGAAATATCCGCAAATGTCATTGTACAAAAATTAAGTTTTTTCACAATATTAAATTACATTACCTAAAAGTGCAGCAACAATATATTTTAATGATTAATCAATATATTTTGATGCGTTATTTGTAAATATGGTATTAACGTATCGTTTCTAATTGAGGTATCATAATTTATTTTCTGGACATTTTCATGTCTACATTAGCACCACCCGTGCCTTCCTTCATAATATATTAAGTGAATTTTCTTGCATAATTTAATAACAACAGGATAAATTTTCAAAGACACAGTATTGGTATTTTAATTTATAATTATATTAATTATTATTGATATTTGTTTCCGGATTTATTAGCCCCGGCGGAAATATTATATATAGTTTATATATAGTGTGAAGCATTATATATAATATTCATATTTTTTTATATAAAGAATGAATGAAACAAATGAATATTATATATAATACTTCACACTATATATAAACAATATATAATATTTCCGCCTGGGACGTTAATAATAATGATCGTAAATTAAATAATCCTACCTTACATGGATTCACTGAATATATTCTTTCAGAATCTAATTTCAGCAAGAATATAAGTGGTCAAATACCTTTAAAAAATAAATAGTTATTCGAAAATTGGGTAAAGAACCAAAGTTTGTGCGCGTATGCGCGCGCGTATACACAGTAGAAAAAAAGGATCATTTTGCTCCAACGATCATTTGACATTCGAGATCATAATGATCTGTCTATTCGTATCATTTCGATCTGCTTTTAGTGTCATTTGTCAGACTGAACAAAATGGCCGCCAATTTTTGACGCCGATGTCATAACGACATAACTTGTGATATATATTTTAAATCTATCCGAAATCTTTGTGAAGTATTTGTGAAATTTTTTTAAACTTTGGAAAATAATTCTAATCTTTGTGAAATCTTTGGAAATCTTTGCGAAATACTTTTAATATTTTTGAAATATTTGGTAATATTTGTGAAAATATTGAAATCTTTGTGAAATATTTCAAAAATCATTAAAATCTTTGTGATATATATTTTAAATCTATCCGAAATCTTTGTGAAGTATTTGTGAAATTTTTTTAAACTTTGGAAAATAATTGTAATCTTTGTGAAATCTTTGGAAATCTTTGCGAAATACTTTTAATATTTTTAAAAATATTTGGTAATATATGTGAAAATATTGAAATCTTTGTGAAACCTTTTTGGAAAATCATTAAGATCTTTGTGAAATCTTTTAAATCTATCAAAAATTTTTGCGAAATTTTTGTGGGATTTTTTTTTATTTTTAGGAAATAATTCTAATCTTTGTGAAATGTTTGGAAATCTTTGGGAAATATTTGTGATTTTTTTTTTAACTTTGGGAAATAATTAGAATCTTTATGAAATCTTTGGAAATCTTTGCGAAATACTTTCAATATTTGTGAAATTTTTTTCATCTTTCAGAAATAATTCGAATCTTTGTGAAATCTTTGGAGATCTTCACGAAATATTTCAAATATTTTTGAACAATTTCATAATATTTGTGAAAATATTGAAATCTTTGTGACATCTTTGGAAAATCATTAAATTCAAATATCAAGCAAAGATTTTTGATAGATTTAAAAGATTTTAAATAACTTAAATGATTTTCCAAAGATTTCACAAATATTTCAATTACTTGAAAAATATTACGAAATATTTTAAAAATATTCCAAATATTTCGCAACGATTTCCAAAGATTACAAAAAGATTTCACAAAGTTTAGAATGATTTCCTGAAGATGAAAAAAATTTGACAAATATTTCGAAAAGATTTCGGACAGATTTGAAAGATTTCACAAAGGCTTCAATTATTTCACAAAGATTTCGGATACATTTAAAAGATTTCACAATGATTTCAATGATTTCCCAAAGGTTTTAATAATTTCACAAATATTATCAAATATTTTAAATACTTCGCAAAGATTTCCAAAGATTTCAGAAAGATTTCACAAAGATTTTAATGATTCCCCAAAGATTTCACAGAACCTTTAATTATTTCACAAAGATTTAAAAGATTGCACAAAGATTTCAATGAGTTCCCAAAGATTTCACAAAGATTTCAATCATTTCACAAATACTATGAAATATTTCATAAAGATGTCAAATATTTCGCAAAAATTTCCAAATTTTTCAGAAATATTTCACGAAGATTTAAATGATTTCTCAAAGATTTCAATGACTCCCAAAAGATTTTACAAAGATCTTAAAGATTTCGAATAGGCTAAAAAGATTTCACTAAGACTTCAACGATTTCCTAAACGTATTTATAATATTTCGCAAAGTTTTTCAAAGATTTCAAATATTATATTATTTATTATTATTATTATTTATTATGTCAATGATGTCCCAAAGATTTCAAATATTTCTGAAAGATATCGAATAGATTTAAAAGAATTTACTAAGACTTTGATTATTTCACAGACTTCCATTATTTCACAAAGTTTTCAGGTAGATTTCTGGAAAAATTCAAACGATCCACCTCTGCCTTACGAAAAAATATTATAGTAAATTCATTGACTTCTAATTATTTCAAATGAATTACGGGATATTAAAAAATTGAAAAATTTTCAGCTATTTCAACACATTTCAAAGAATTTCAAAAGATTTCGAAAATTTGAAGGGATTTAAAGGAATTATGTAGGATTTTCAAAGAGTTTAGGCACGATTTTATGGGATTTCTATAGAACTTTGAAAAATAAAAAAATGAAATTTCAAGAAATTCTCAGCGATTCCAAACACTTTGAAGGATTTTAAGGTATATTTCAAGAAATTACACAAGATTTAAAGAACTTCATTGAATCTTTAAAGATATTCGATGATATTGAAGGTTTTTAAGGATTTCTAAATGATTGAATGGTATCAAATGAATTCTACTTATTTTAATGTATTTTTATGATTTCCAATGATTTAAATGAAATTAAAAGATTTTTTAAAAATTTAAGGAATTTTATAGGACTTCTAAGTGTTTTAAAGATTTCAGAGGATATCACAAATTTCAAGGGATATTTCCACTATTTTTTCATACTTGCGTGCTTCTATAAGGCTTGATTAAAAAAATACTTCTTTGAAAAAAAATTATGTTCCAGAAGATACACAGCTAAATCCGACTTCTGAATTTTCTAAAACCTTGAAACGAAAAAGTTTTTCGCGTGGTGCGAAAGTTATTATTTTTTTCGGATTTAAAAAAAATATTTAGAGATCGCTACAGTTTTTTATGACTATTTTGCAAGTTGTATGATTCAATCATTTTTTGTACATTTTTCATTAAAACTATAAGGTATTATACTGCATTATAAAAATGTGAAATTGCTTCTAAATTTTGTATGTGTAAAGTAAACATATGTACAAATATATAAATATTTTTATTTTATGTTTATAAATCATGAATAATCAATATTTGCATTATAAGCATTTTTAAATTAATTTTTTTAAATGAAAATTATTTATACATCAATAAAGAAGATATCAAGAATCGTTGTTAACCGTTATCGTAATAGTTTCGCAATAAAAAAAGTATCAATGTACTGAATGAATTGGTTCGATTATTTTTGTAGGTATTTCAATAAATTTATATTTTGTATGCATTGTTTAATAATGAATATGTGATGTTTTCAATTTAATCTCTTACTAACTTTCATATTTGAGCAATTTTATTAATTAAAAAAAAGTTAATGTACTAGAAATAATTACTTGAATTTGGCACAGAAAATTATTGGTAAAGATTAAAGGGGAAAGATTAAACATTTATTTTTACATGTCGAAAAGAACAAACAACCTTGTTACAAGAAATGTTATATTTTTAAATAATGTTCAATGATTTTTCAGTGATTTTTGCCATTCAAGAATTTATTTTAAAAAAATGAATATACTTAGGTCGTTGGAAATCCATTCATCATTTATATACAAAAGTCAGAAAAAAATTAGTTAAATACACAATTATAATATGTTTAACATCGTTTTCATGAATATTTCTTTTCAAGATTTGTTATTTCTTCCTTACTATAATTAATACTTTCAATGTAAATTTAAAACTACACTCTTCAGTAGAGCGAAGTAAAAATGCTTAAAATCGACAATATTACTTTTCGAAATTTCAAGAAATAATTTAAAATGTTTTGAAATCTTAGTCAATTTTTTCTTCCAATTAATTTTTTTAAATAAAAAATCAGTTGAAATTTTCCAAGGAATTTTACGATTTTTGTTTGTTATCCTAAAACCTTTTAAAATTCTTAAAGAATTTCTTAATTTTGAAATCTTCAAAAATCTACTCATTGCACTTTGTATATCAAAGCGTTGAACAACTTTGCTCCATTGATTATTATTATTAAATATATTATTAAAATAACCTTAAATCTCTCATACTCCTGAAGTTTGCAGACTTTTTTTTAAATGGGGGAAAAAATGAAAGCTTCATCCAATTACGAACATGAGTTTCCGGACAACAATAGTTTCTAATTGTTTCGAGTAATTTCGAGATGGTTCGAGAAATAATCGAAAATGTCGCTATGCGCTTTTAATATAAGGATAAGGATATAAATAAAATGTAATTTTTTAATATATATATATATATATATTTAACGAAGATATGTATTTGCGCAAATGGAATCATATCAGCGAAATGTATAGCGAAAAAAGCGTAAGGATTGTTTTTAGAATGGAGGTTGAAATAACGCTACAGTTTTAGACCTCTAATTGAAGCTCTTGAAATTGGAATGTGATATTAGAAGTGGGCCATAAAAAATCTAATTGTGTTGGGAAACTGTTATGGGTGGTTCGCGGGTTCAGAGGAACATATGTAAAGTTTGTAGCACTCCGGAAAGATGTAGGTATATGGTTGAGTAAGGGGTAGTCTAAAATAATAAAGCGGCGGCGGAAAACACAGAGATGGGAAGTGTTTGTGTTTCTAAAGACAACCGGAACACAGACACACACACACGCAATCCAAAAATGACGAGCAACACCTGGTTCCATTCCACTCCATTCCATTCACGTCCAACCGGAACAATATATCTATATATTACGTTCCTAAGCACATATAATGATATGTGTCAATATTTTGCAACTACCGTAACCCTGACTAAATATATCGAACATTGTATATATTTTGAGGAAAAATACATGCAGGGTGGCCGCAGCCCAGGGAGACCCGGAAACTAGGGAAAAGTCAGGGATTTGAAAAAAAAATGGCAACAGTCAGGAAATTTTTGTAAAAATAAGCACTTTGGGTAACTATAGAACCTTGTGCGTACTACGCGCCCAGGCGGAAAAATTATATATAGTTTATATATAGTGTGAAGTATTATATATAATATGCATTTGTTTTATACAATAAAAAATGTATAAAACAAATGAATATTATATATAATACTTCACACTATGTATAAACTATATATTATTTTTCCGCCTGGGCGTGCTCTAAATCACCCCTTTTTAAAAAAAACTCGGTTTATTTTCCAACATTTTGTTATGGGTTTTATAGCAAATCTTATGTGATTTGAGATCGTTGCATATGATTTACAGAAGTTTCCTAATTATAGCGAGAAAATTCCAGTAAATTCAATATGAATAACACCATTTTTCCCACTTACAATTTTTTAAAATTGACAGAGTATTTTTTCATTGACAAAATATGACACTCTGTGTGTGTAATAATCTGATACCATTCTTTTAATATTTGTTTAACATTTAAAAATCATACAAAATACAGTTTCAAGGTATTTCCGTATGAACTATTCATCAAGGTAGAATTAAATTCGACTGTTTGAATTTAAATTCAAATCTATATAATGTTCCATTTACCGAGTTTTCTGGACATATTTGTAACAAAAATGTATTAAATTGTATTCATGTCCTCATAGAAAGAAAAACCTGGAATTTTCTGAGTATTTAAATCAGTTCTTGCTCGAAGCATCCTGTAAATTTGACTTTAGTCCCAGGTTTTTTCTTTTAATATAACTATTTGATTAAGGTTTCATGATTTTCGCTAATCGTGAATAGCGACTGAAAACACTTTTTTGGTTTAAAATACAACTGCGTAGTTGAAAGTGGAGCTACTTTGTTAAAAATTCATTCTTTTGATTGATGATTCATCACTTTAGTTGAAAAATTTTCCTTTTTTTTTGTTTAAAATTTAACTATTTTGTTAACATTTTTTGAAATTATTTTTTAAATTGAAAATTCAACTACGCAATTCTTAACCCTCAAGTGCTAGAACGGGTCCCAGGGACCCGGACGTTTTTTTCAGCAGTGTTTTTTTCCAAAAAGTTTTCTCACTTTTTTCAAAATATTTATTATACGCAATTAATATTCATATCTATTTTTATAATATTCATTTTTGCAAGAGTCCTGGCTACAATTGAAAAAAAATGAAGTCTGCTGGACCCGTTCTAGGTGGAACGGAAAATGTCGAAGTTCTAGCACTTGAGGGTTTATTGAACATTTATCTTCTTCAGTTTAAAATTCAACTATTTGATTGACAATTTCTGTATTTTGTTGAAACTTTGTCTTTTGTGGTAGAAAATTAATATTCTTGGAGACCAATTCACCTTTTTGGTTAAAAATTCATGTATTTCGTTAAGAATTGATCTTTTTGGTTCAAAGCTCATTTCATTGGCTTGAAAATTAATTTTTTTAAATTGAAAATTAATTTTTTTTTCAACTGCAAATCAATCTTCTTGGTGACTAATTCAAATTTTTTGGTTGAAAATTCGAAATTATTCTTTTTTGGTAGAAGACTAATCTTTTTAGGTAAAAATTATTTTTTTTTTTATATTGAAAATAATTTTTTACAGAAAAATTTAAATAAATTTTTTGTCGAATTTTTTGTATAGGTATTTAATCATTTTGGTGAAAAATTCATTTTTTTGTTTAAAAATTTACCTATTTCGTTGAAAATTGATTTTATTTGCTTAAAAACTTATTTCTCTAACTGAAAATTAACATATTCTATTTTTTGTTGAAAATGTTTTTTTTTAGTAGAAAATTCATTTGTTTCGTTGAAATTTTCATTTTTTTCGGTAGAAAATTACCCTTTTTGGTTAAAAGTGCATCAATTTTGTTAAAAATGATTCTTTTTTGGTAGAAAATTAATCTTTTTGGTTGAAATTTATTTCTTTTTTTTTTGAAAATTAGTTTCTTTTTATTGAAAATTAATTTGTTTAACTGAAAATGGAATTATTTCATTCTTTTTCGAAAATTTTTTTCATGGACATTTAATGTTTTTGGTAGAAATTTTATTTGTTTGGTTAAAAGTTGAACTATTTCGTTGAAATTTTAATTGCTTGGAAACGTATGCCTTCAACTGAAAATTAAACTACAATATTTCATCCTTTTCAAAACAAAATTGCAATAATCAAAAACTTGGTTGACAGAGCTCTAGGTTTGTCCCACATTTCATTTCAAAAAGAGAATTTCGATATTGTTAGAAATGTCCTTTTTCTTAATAATTACCCACGTAAGTTAATTGAGCAACATATCACAATTAGAGTTCAACAAATCAAAAACAATTAAAGTAACATTTTATCTACAGATAATCCGAAGGAATTGAGAGAATATAGTTCTTTCTAGTTTGTTGATACTGACCATGAGTTCGACTAGGATAATGTTGAAATTTTACATAGTGAAAGTAATGAGAGAAAGAGAGAATTCATGGAAATGCTTTATATTAAAAACAAAATAAGTTGTCTATTAACTTAAAAACAGATTCGAATAAATTAAACAAAAGTTATTCCAGTATGAATAATTACATTTAGCAATAGATTTTAATGAGTCTTGACTTTCTCTTATTTCTTGTCTTGACTTGTTCATTCTTGTTTGTTCATAATGGATGTGCCTTCAGACCCATACTTGGTTCTCAGGTATCCAGGAGGTAGCATCGTATTTCCGTTGCTGTTCCCGCTTGTTCTAATTTTTCCTATCTTGATAAGGGTGCTGCGTGAGCACTAAAACGTTGGTGAATATTATCGATGCTTTTTTATTGTGATTTCAAAGTAATAAAAATGAAAAATGACGAAAAAAATACAGAAGAGAATGAAGGGGATTTAGTTGGTTGCCTTCTCATTTTTCTTTCCTTTTTTTATTTTTGTCCGAAGAAACAAATTTTTATTTTGTTTTCAGAAATGACAATGGGAGCATTCCTGGTACACGGAAAATCAGGGTGATCAACCCCTAGCGCCGAAGAAATATTCATTTATATGAATGATATATTTTTTTGTTCAATTATTGCAGAATTCGACGTGGGGAAATGTTTTTTGAGCCTATAAAACATTTTCTGAACTTTAAAATAAATGTCTTTCCATCAATTCGCATTTCCTTGGTTCGAAGAGAAATTGACTACCGTTCATGGAACATCAAATTAGAGCAATGAGTCATCAATTTCGTTTAAAATATATATTTTTGACTTCCATTGATATTTCTTTCATTAACAGAAGTATTCTCCTTCTACAAATAGGTTGTACTTTCAAATAAAACCATGTTAACTCCATCCTGTTAAAGTTTCTTAGGCAAAAGTAAAAATTTCTACAATTCAAAGTTTTGCAAATGATGAGGACTTCTATTATTCCGCTGGTTTGAAGCTCTCCAAAGTCATGCCATCTAAATTTTTCTAAAGGATTTTGTAAAGCCAAATTTATTATTGACGAGCATATAAGCAAATTTGCGCCGCATTCCAGTGGTGATGAAAACTCAAAAATTACAAGTGGTAAAACTGACGTAGAGTATTTCATTCAAAGATGATTTCACATATGAAAGAATCTGATTTTGCAAGTGTTTGAAGAAAAATAGAGGCTTCGGCAGAGATAAGGTTCTATAAAAAAGCTGATTCATTGGAACTTTTTTTCAAACAGTGATCATATTTGAAAATAGTTTTTCATATGACATAATTTCTTATTGGAAATATCATACTCGTACTACAAAACAGATGAAAAAATTCTTGGGCAAGAGTCTCTTACGATACTACGAAAACAGTTCTCCTTGAAAGTGTTTTTATGGATACAACGTTATTTCTATAGAACTTTCGACTACTGAAACAATATGCTTGAATCTGTGAGTCGCGGGAAAACTCATAACATCATTCTATGAATAAAATTACATGGAAACCATGTATATAATAATTGTTTCTTCGCTCAATTTGTTATGTATCATAGATAAGTTCTGAATAGGTGGTCTTACGATACCATTTTTTATTAGTACCAAGAAAATTCATGGAAGATTTTTTCACGGAAATGAAGTAATTTAGGAAGTAGCGTTTGCAAAATAAGAAAACAACTTTTTTAGGGTTACTTTTCCTACCGTATTTGTTTATATATTGTTGCGACTAAAGAGAAATTATATAAGTGTAATATAATACCAGACAGACCATAAATTGAAGTATAATTCTTGTATCATGGCCGTGGGTATAGACGTCCGTGGTTATTCTTAGAATACATTGTACGCATTTCAGTAATGTTGACTCCCCCTCCAACACTCTGCCTGATATACTTCTCATTGTTTTTGATATGGAGAATGATACATTGAAGGACCCCCCTTCCCCGGAAGGGGGAGATGTTCTGTCCGTCTCATGTGAGCTATTCGTTCAGAGATAAAGTTGGTTTATTTAATAGCAAACAAAATACGCTTGAGGCGACATGCCCAAAGGCCACATGTTTTGATTTTACCACCACTTTCTCCTTCGCAGCTCCAGAAACTTGGGATGGAGGTTGCTCTCGTAAAGTTGAATTAGTAGATGCCAGTGGTGGTGGAAAAATCTCATCCTGCAAGTGAGCAATTTCGTCAACAATAACAAGATAATAGCCAGTATATATACGAGTAAAAAATATTACACATCCATTCACTTACAGTCCGCAAAATTCTTCAACGAGTAATCTCTTTGTGCCTGTAGTAAAATGGAGATCTCTCTCCTAACGCTGCTCTTCTTGTTCGTTATGTTTTTCGATTTTGTTGGTAAGTAGAATTCAACATAATACCAAATCGTTCATATATTAAACAATCTTTCATCCATATATCTTCTATATTCATTGCGTAGGTATTTCATCTTAATGCAAAATCATTCATTTACCGAATAAAGCGTCTTATTAATTGTTATAAAATAATATGTTATATAACCAGATCCAATTCAAATTTGTTGCATTTACTGCAACTATTCATTATTATAGCTTACGATGAAATTTTTGCGAATTATGCAATGTGATTCAATCCGAACTGATGCCCAATTTTAGGTGCATCGATAGTCGATTCGAAAGACTGTTGATCAGCCCAGTTCGAATATGGAAAACAATTATTCCAATGTCGTTTCGAACTGACTATATATGTATGTATGTGACTCTCCGCGAAGAAAGGAATCTCATGCGGAAAAAATCGATGTTGAGTTTTGTACACCCATCTATAGTTTCTTATTTGATATTTTTTCATTACAAATATTATTCCTATATCTGAAGAATTCGACTTGTTATTCAACTGCAAATTGAGGGCCTCTTATGAAGTTCCTGTGTTGGACCGCCTGTTTAATCGCTTCTCCTGAAAAATGAAGCTACTGCGCATTAGGTCCCTTTCTTCGCGAATGGTGATATATATATATATATACATAAGTTAAATTTTCAATCAAAGAGATGAATTTTCAATTAAAATGATGAATCTTGAACAAAAAAAATTTAATTTTCAAGCTAATAATACAAATTTTCTACAAAACGTCAAGAAAAAAAATGTCACCAAATTGTGAAATTTTTAGCCCAAAAATACGTCAATCAAATAGTTACTTTTTCAATCAAAGAGATGAGTTTTCAATTAAAATGACGAATTTTCTACCAAAAAAATTAATTTTCTAGCTAAAAATACAAATTTTCTACAAAACGTTGAGAAAAAAAAATTTCATCAAATTCTTGAATTCGCAGCCCAAAAAGACGTCAATCAAATAGTTACATTTGTCAACCAAAGAGATGCATTTTCAATTTATATGATGAATCTTCAACCAAAAAAGAATTAATTTTTAAGCTAAAAATACAAATTTTCTACAAAACATCAAGGAAAAAAATTTCACCAAATTGTTGAAGTTTCAACCCAAAAAACGTCAACCAAATAGTTACATTTTCAACCAAAGAGATGAATTTTCAATTAAAATTATGAATCTTCAACCCAAAAAAAAATTAATTTTCAAGCTCAAAATATAAATTTTCTACAAAACACTCGAATTTCAACCAAAAAGGATGATTTTTCAACAAAATTCTTCATTTTTAAATAAAATAATTAAATTTTCAAGCAATTCATAAAATTTTCAAGCATGAAAGATGAATTCTCAACACAAAATACAATGGTTAATATTTCAATGAAAAAATATTTTGAATCCAAATAAAAAATAGTTGAATTCGTCCAAAAAATATATATTTTCAACAAAATAGTTGATTTTTGAGACAAATAAGATTTTTCAGTCAAGAAAAAAAAAATTTCACCAATTTGTTGAATTTTCAACCCAAAACGATGTCAAACAAATATTTTTATTTTCAACCAAAGAGAAAAAAAATTAATTTTCAAGCTAAAAATACAAATTTTCTAGAAAACTGTAGAATTTCAACCAAAACGTATGGATTTTTAACCAAATTTTTTATTTTTCAATAAAATAATTAAATTTTCAATCAAGTAATAAAATTGTCAACCGTGACAAATAAATTCTCAACGAAAAATGAAGTACTTGATATTTCAACCAAAAAAGATGTTAAGTTTAACTGAAAAACAGTTGATTATATCAACAACAAAAAATACGATTTTCCAACAAAATTGTTGATTTTTAAACCAAATTGTTGAATTTTCAAGTCAAAAAGACGAATTTAAAAAAAAAAGCTAAATTTTCAACCCTAAAATATGAATTGTCAACAAAAAATTTATTTTTCAGCCCAATAGTTGAATTTTCTACCAAAGTAGTAAAATTATTAACCCGAAAAGACGAATTTTCAAGTTTTTAATTTCCGGACGTTCTGAAGTCCCCTGATCTGTAGCAACCCTGTAATTCCTTATCTTTGGAAAGTGCTTTTTTCACAAAATTTGTCTCGTTTCTGTTTATTTTCCCAGGATCCAAAAACTGAATAAAAAAATATTTTTCAGGGTCTCCCCAACCGAAATCGCTCGAAGTGTGGATAGATTGCTTCCGGAACTTCTCACAAAATCTGGAGATACAACCCCCAGAATTCATAATATGGCAGTTCACACTATCTTGAGTGTGGCTGATTGCCAGTGTGTAAGAGATTTGCACATAATACCAGTTCATTTGACGAGAACAGTCAGCAGCAGCACACACCACAGATTGGCTTTAAGCAGGCTTGAAATGGTCGAACAACTTATCCTAAATCACGGAATTTCAACTGATAAGCAAAGGTGACACAAAAAAGTACCACTTTTTTCTAAAAAAATGAGTCTCTAATGGCAACAATTTTTAATTTTTAATACAAACTAAAAGACTTTTCAATTTAAGGTCACTTAATCTTGAAAGTTTTCAAGTTCTTATCTTTCATTTTCAATTTTCAACTAAAAATTAATTTCAAACCCAGAAAGATGAATTTTCAGCAACAAAACATGATGAAGAAAAATTGATTTAAACTAGAAAAATTTATTTTCAACCTAATGATCGAATTTTCAAATAAAAATGAAACTTTAACCAAAAACTGTTGAATTTTCAACAAAATGTTGAATTTTTTTATCAAAAAGGACGAATTTTCTATAAGAACAAACGAAATTTCAACAACAAAAAAACAGTTGAATCTTGAAAGGTGACTTTTCAACAAAATAACTGAATTTTCAAAAAAAAAAAAAAAATCTCCACGAAAAATGTCATTGTTAATAATTTAATTTCATTTAAAAACCGCCAATTAAATTATTTTTTGAAAAGAAATAATTCAACTATAATAAGTTTTCTTTTTAAATTAGAAACAGTTGAATTCAATCAAAGAAGACGAATTTTCAACAAAATAGTTGAATCTTCAACCAAAACAAATTAATTTTCAACAAAGTAGATGCATTTTCAACAACAACAAAAATTAATCATCTACCACAAGAGATGAATTTTCAAATTAAAAAGTCGAATTTTTTAGAAAACAATTCACTTTTAAACAGAAAAAGATGAATTTTCAACATACAATTAATTTTGAACCAAGGAAAATGATTTTGCAACCAAATTGTTGAATTTTCTACCAAGTAGTCGAATTCTTAAACAAAAAATTGATTTTTTAGAAAACAGTTGAATTTTCAACAACAAAGTTGATAATAAACCGAGAAAGATGAATTTTCAATAACAAAAAAAAAACTTTTTTAATAAAAACGATGAATTTTTAACCAAAAAGGACGAATTTTCTGTTCAAAAGGTTAAATTAAAAAAAAAGTTAAATCCTACACCAAAAAATACGAATTTTCAACAAAATATTTGAATTTTAAACCAAATAGTGGAATTTTCAACAAAATAGTTGAATTTTCTACCAAAAAGAAAACTCTCAACGAAAAATGTAATTGTTAATAATTTTATTCAATTTAAAAAATGCCAATTAAATTATTTTTTGAAAAGAAATAATTCAACTATAATAAGTTTTCTTTTTAAATTATAAACAGTTGAATTCAATCAAAGAACACGAATTTTCAACAAAATAGTTGAATCTTCAACCAAAACAAATATAATTTTCAACAAAGTAGATGCATTTTCAACAACAACAAAAATTAATCACCTACCGCAAGAGGTGAATTTTCAAGCTAAAAATTCGAATTTTTTAGAAAACAATTTACTTTTAAACCGAAAAAGATGAATTTTCAACATACAATTAATTTTGAACCAAGGAAAATGATTTTGCAACCAAATTGTTGAATTTTCTATATATAATATGCATTTCTTTTATACATTTTTTATATAAAACAAATGAATATTATATATGATACTTCACACTATATACATACTATATATAATATTTTCGCCTGGGTTATACAATTTTTATATGAAACAAATGAATATTATATATAATACTTCATACTATATATAAACTATATATAATATTTCCGTCTGGGATAGTGTGAAGTATCATATATAATATTCATTACTTTTATACATTTTTTATGTAAAACAAATGAATATTATATATGATACTTCACACTATATACATACTATATATAATATTTTCGCCTGGGTTATACCATTTTTATATAAAACAAATGAATATTATATATAATACTTCACACTATATATAAACTATATATAAATTACATAATATTTCCGCCTGGGATAGTGTGAACTATTATATATAATATGCATTTCTTTTATACATTTTTTATATAAAACAAATGAATATTATATATGATACTTCACACTATATATATACTATATATAATATTTTCGCCTGGGTTATACAATTTTTATATGAAACAAAATGAATATTATATATAATACTTCACACTATATATAAACTATACATAATATTTCCGCCTAGGATAGTGTGAAGTATTATATATAATATTCATTTGTTTTATGCATTCTTTATATAAAACAAATAAATATTATATATAATACTTCACACTATGTATAAACTATATATAATATTTCCGCCTGGGTAATAATATTGAAAATATAATAATATCAAAAAAATATTTTACATAAACTGCTTCAAATATGACATGATACAAATATTAGGAAAATAATATTTCTTCTGAATAGATTTTCCTGACAGCTTCTTTCTTCCCGGGACAATAAATAAGGGAAATCCAATATTTGCTTAGTCTCGGAAATATGCAGGCTGGAATGAGGAAAACTGACATCAGATGTGCATTGTGTGAAAATATAATTAGATGTTTATTATACGTATTTTGTGAATGCGGTCCGATTAAGCGCATCTGGCGCCTGATATTTTCGCAATACAAAGGAGAGCAACGACTGTCACTGGCAGGAAATAATATGATTACTTTCATTTATTAAACTGGAATTAAGGAAAGATTAGTATTTCTCGATCAATTTTTCAATATCAATGTCGCACACAGCATATATCTGATTTATAGACTTTTATTATTTATAGCCCTAGTGGAAAAATTTTACAATAAATACAAAAATAAATATTAAATTACAACCAAAAGTAGAGGAATGTAGACATTTTTCCTATTATTGAGACGAATTTTGTACTATTCATATATTTTTTTTACTTTGTTGTATTTTATTGTAGATTATTTTTACAATAATTGACAACTACAAGAATCTACCAGAATTAATCAACTTTTTTTCAAATAAATTTTCAGAGAATATTGACAAAGATTTCAAAGCATTTAAAATTATTTCTTAAATTTTTGGAAAAGAATATGGACGATTCAAAAGTAATTTAAAACTGGAAAAGATATTTAAAAAATGAGGAACAACGTACATTTTTGAATATTTGGAAATGAAAACTTTGAAGCCTCTTAAAGAATATAGAAGATTTTAAAGCCAAATTTTTCAATTAGCGAGATTACAAATTTTTATAAAAAAATTCTTGGTGAGTTTAAAAGATATTTAGAAGTTTCCAAAAGATTCTGAATTGATTTGAAACTTATGAAGATTTTTGAGAAAATAAAAAATGTACATTTTTCAATATTTTGAAATAGAAATTTTGAAACTTTTATGCATTTTGAAAAGTGAATATTTAAAAAGGGTTTAAAAAATTAAAAAGGATTTTCAAAATCATTGAAACATAATCTGGAAAATATGAAGGCAACTTTTTTAATTTTTCAGAATTTTTAGAATATTTTTGCATGAATTTCTACAATTTTAAAAGGTATTCAGAAGGTTTAAAAGTTTTTTAAACATTTGAAAAAATAATTTACAATTTTAAAAGATTTCAAAAAATTTCAACAATTTGTATGAACTTATATGAAATTATATTATTACTTTATTTGTTTTTTTTAATGTTGGAAGATTTAAAAACATTTTAAATATTTCTACAAATGTCTCAAAAAATCTGAAAGATTTAAGGGCAGCTTCTTAATCTTAAAAGATTTTTCAAAATTTTAGGAATAATTCGAGAGAGTTTAAAATATAATTTTTCCAAAAGTCCTAAATATCGTTTTAACTGACTTGAATTATTCTTAAAATTTTGAACATTTTTTGAAAATATAAAAATTGCCCTTGATTCTTCTAAATTTTTTTCGACATTCGTAGCAATATTTTGAACTGTTTTGAAACCTTTTAAAATTTTCTTTAAAAATTAATTTTTCATAATAAAAAGTAATTAAAAAGTTTCCCCAGAATCTCAAGACATTTTTTTATTTTCTTGGAATCTCTTAAATTTCTTAAAAAGCTTTGAAATTTTTTCTGGGAATATTAAAAAATTTACATTTTGTTTAAAATTTTTGGAAATCTTTTCAAACCAAAAATAATTTTTCAAGCATTTCCAAAACTTTTAAAACTCCTAAATATCTTTTTAAATTCTTCGAATTCTTCCAAAATTTTTCTTGACATTTTGAAAAATTAAAAAAACTAGCTTTCAAATCTTCCAGATTCTATTCTGAAAATTTTGGAAATATTTTGAAATGTTAACATTTTTTTAAAATTTTATCTCAAAATTAATTTTTAAATTAAAAAATGATTTTAATAAAATTTTGCAATCTTGCTGGTGGAAAGATTTTGTTCGAAAATCTTTCTCATTCTTTTTCGAAATTTTAGAAAATAATTTATAATTATTTTCAAAATAAAGAATCAGTTTAAATTTTTCCAGGAATTTTAAGAAAGTTTATTTATTTTCTTGACGCTTTTAAAATTCTCAAAAAGCTTCGAAATTTTTTCCAAATCTTCAAACATTCACATTTTTTTTTACATTTTTTGAAATATTTTCAAATCATTTTTTTAACTATTTCCAAAACTTAAAAATCTTCGGAATATCCTTTAAAATTATTTGAATTTTTAAAAAAATGTTCTTAAAATTTTGAAAAATTACAAGAATTGTCCTAAAATCCTCCAGAATCTGTTATGACGATTTTAGAAATCTTTTGCAATCCTTGAAATCTGTTGTGATCTTTTAAAATATTTTTAGATATTCTCTTAAAATCAATTTTTCAAAATAAAAAATCAGTTCAAATATTCTCATGATTTATAAGAAAATTTTTTTATAAATAAATAATGGATGAAAATTCACCTTTTGGTCTTTCAAATGGGTTAAGTCTATTTTGAGACAGTTGGATAAGATATTAGAGAAAAATGCTATTCTCAAATCTTATAGATACGCATTATTTAAAATTAGATGCTTTTGACTTCTTTTTCGACTATTTAAAAAAATACTTACGAATGTAAATTGCAAAAAAATTAAAATAGACAAGCAGTCTCCGGTAATTATGAGGATTGGGAGAGTTTTTCTGATCTATTTACCTCGCTCGTCCATTCAAAAAAGGCAACGGATGCTATCAAATTGAGTTATCTTAAGCTTTGTTTAACGGGAATAGTGGCAGATCTAGTTAAAGATGTAGCTACCACTGATGCGAATTACCTCACAAATGAGCAAGCTCTGACACAACGATTTGATAACCCTTGGCTTATCGTGAATAATCATTTAAATGCTATAATGGATGTTGTTACTTTGAAAAAGTAGTCGGCCGTCGACCTACGTGCGTTCGCTGAAAAGCATGGGAGTCGGAGTTGAGCGTGAGAGATCGTATAGCGATTGTAAACGTAGAAGAAAGCTCGTCCCCGGGTTCATCTGGGCAGGGGTCATCGCACCACTTCCCGAAGTTCTCAAAAGTTGCAGATTTTCTCGAGAAACGTTCGCAAACGTTGAGCATGATGGCTGCGGGTAATCCTGCTGATAAAATATCGTCCTCAAAATCAAGACAGAATCAAGGTACACGAAAGACATTTCACACGCGTCAAGAGCTTATATCGCCACTGAAATGTGTTATGTGTACGGGTATACATCACCTGTGGAAATGCTATATAATAAACTCTAAGTCGCCGTATGAACGCCGTCCCGAGATAAGACGTTCAAATTTGTGCTTTAATTGCTTTGGTCAACATAAATGCATCGCGTACCATTACAAGGGACGCTGCCGTGTGTGTCAGGGAAAACACCACACACTGGTTCATGTCGATTCGATACGAGGGCCGCATTTCCCACGATCTTAAAACGTTTCTGTCAACAAATCCGAGGTGAACAACGATGCGACACCGCAGAAGGTCAACGCGCTAAACGCCAGCATTTCCAAATCGAAGCACACCATAATGCTCGCCACAGCTCAGGTCACTCTTCGAATGCCGTGCGGTAGACATACTTGTGAACGTGCATTGCTGGACCAAGGTTTGGAGGCGACCTTTATCTCTGAGGCAGCTACTCGGATTACCCAGACGTCCTGTCAATATTTCGTTATTTGGAGTCGGTGGGAGGTCATCAGGCAAAGCTAAAGTCATGACATTACTTACGTTATAGCCGATAATTAATTTAGATTTCCAAATAAAAACGGAAGCTCTCGAACTCCCCCGTGTTTCGTCACACTTGCCGGAGCGTAGTGTTATGGATATAAATCTAGATCAGTACGCGGGCATCGCTTTAGCTTATCCTCAATTTTACGTTAGAGATTCTTTAGATAGAATAACAGGAGCTGAAGTTTACGTCCAAGTATTGCTGCTTGGTCTGCGCAAATTCCCTGAGTCAAATCAGATATGTCAAGACACAGTGCTCGGATGGATTCTATCGGGAGGAATTAAAGCGGGTCCGTCACGGCGGGCGGAGCGCCCTCCTCGGTCCCCGGTGCGGGCGCTGCATTGCGTTTCAGCAACTGATCTGAATGACTCATTGCAGTGATTTTAGGCTCTCGAGGAATTGCTGGAAAATGTTCATAAATTTAAGCCCGAAGATGAAGACTGCGAGAGACTTTTTCGTGAGGCACATACGCGCGGCTTTGATGGGCGATATGTGGTGCGCCTCGCCTTGAAATCAAATCCACCGGCACGCGAAACCACACTCGCTGAAGCTTATCGCGACTTTATGATTATGTATGAGCAACTCGGGCACATGAGGCGTGTTCCTGTGACAGAGATCGATAATCCTCATGCGTGGTATTCGCTTCACCATGCTATTGTACAGTCTAATCAATTTTCTTTGTAATTGCGAGTAGTTTTTGATGCTTCTAGGCTGACACGAGAGTAGCATTGCTTGAACGGTTTTCTCATGTCAGGACCAGCTCTTCAAGGCTACCTCGCTTTGACACTACTTAATTGGCGTAAATATCGTTACGTTTTCACGTCTGATATAGTTAAAATGTTTCGGCTAAATCGCGTTGCCGCAGAGGACCAGGATTATCAAAGGATCATATGGTCCTTCAGTTCTGATGAACTTTCAATAGACTACCGGTTGACCACTGTGACCTACGGAACAGCTTGCGCGCCCTATATCGCGATTCGCACATTCTTGCGATTAGCACAAGATGAGAAGAAGCAATTCCCTCTCGGTGTTCAATGTATCGAGAATAACACCTATGTAGACGATATCTTTGCAGGGGCTGTCAAGCTCACCGTGGCTGTCTCCAAAAAAATAGAGCCAAATGAGATTCTCAGATCGGCCGGCATCGAAATAGATAAACGGGCGGCAAATTACGAGGATCTTCTTCTGGCGAGCCTAAAACAATCTCACGCTGACGCTGAAAAGCAGATTAATAAGGACGCCTATGTAAAAACCTTAGGTGTGCATTGACATCCAAACCGCGACGTGTTTACTTTCAGCACAGTAAATTCCAAAGTATTGACTGGTGCGGAGATAAAATAAGCTATTCTTTCAAATATAGCACGTTTGTTCGATCTTCTCGGATGGCTTTAACACGTCACAGTCACTACTCAAATTTTGATGCAGGATTTATGGATCCTAAGATGTGAATGGGATACACTTTTGCCTATTGACTTGCGGCACAGGTCAGTCTTGTTAGCTGCACGACTTTTCCGATGCATCTTCACGTGCCTATGCGGCTGCTGTATATCTTCGAATTGACGAAGGCAAAGGAAATTCACGTGTATCACTTTTAGCTGCCAAGACAAAGGTAGCACCGGTAAAAAAGGTTAGTATACCTAACCTTGAGATACGTGGAGCTGTACTTCTCGTAAAACTCATCTGCCATATACAAAAATTAGATTTCTTAAAAAATTTTCCAGTTCACGCTTGGTCCGATAGTCAGGTAATTCTCAATTGGATATGCAAACACCCGCGATCTTGGAAAACGTTCGTCACGAATCGCGTGTCATATATAGAGACAGAATTACCTATTGCTACTTGATCTCAGGTTCCTACCAAAGAAAACTCAGCGGATTTAGCGACCCATGGTTCTAAGCCTTTAGAGCTGATCAATAACGCCTTGTGGTGGCGCGGACTGATTTGGCTTTCGTTGCCCTCGGAAAATTGGCACCAGGGGTAGCCCGGCCGGGATCTGACCAGAAACCTTGTTGTAGTAGGGCCAACCGGGGCAATTTCTGCACGGGTAGAATTCTCGTGTTACTTATTTAAATAACACGTTCATTCCGCAATATATGCGTATACTAAATTTCGTATACGTGTATACTGAATTTAGTATATGCGCATACTAAATTTCATTTACGTGCATACTAAATTCAGTATATGCATATACTAAATTTACTGTGCGCTGGTATACTAAATTTAATTTCATGTTGTGCATTCTTGCTTCCATCACATATATACTAAATATAGTACAGATTTTTCTGAGAGGGTAGTTTATATACTTTTTAACTAATATAACATATGTAAACCAAGGTTTTCATGTGATAGAATTTATTTCTGTAATCGCACTTTTTTATTATAAAATGTGTACTAGGTATAAAAATGACATACTTCAGACCAGAAAGACATCGATGATGTTAAAAAAATCCTTTTTGTCGGCATTTCGAGAAACAAATGCTCTCCTCATCGGGAAACACAAATCCAAAGTAAAAAATAAGTCCTTAGTAAAATAAAAGAATCTATTTTTTTAAACAATTTGTAATTTTTTCTTCATTTTACATTAATGAACTGCACTATCTTTCAACGTGGTAAAATTTAGAATACTAAAAACTACAATGTTTTCACAGAACTAACTCGATAGGAGAATTTGAAAGTATGGTTTCTTTCAATTGCGACATATTGCCTTCTTTAATTTAACTAAGAAAATGAGCTAACACAAAATTGAAACCTTAGGTTTTTTCTGTAAAATTTGCGCTAAGAAATGGAAGAAAAACCAACATTTCTGGACAACTGAACGATGTCCGAATCGACAAACGACTTTTGTAACTGTAATTTTATCCTCGTTATGGCGCTAGAATGGACATTATATTTTATCGATTATCAAACTCTTGATATAGAATTTCAGCTTCAAATGCTTGAATTACAGAAAATATTTGTGTAGAAAGAAACCAGATGATTTTTTTCTTTTTGTAATTTGAACTGAAGGAAGAAATTTTCTTTCAAATTTAAAAATTGAACTATTCTAAAAAAATGCATTCAAAATTGCATGATTTTCAATTATACAAAATAAATATTAAAGTCTTCAATTACAAAAATTCAAAATTGCAGAATTTTAAACTGTGAACTTTAAAAATTAGACTTTTTGAATAATGTTCAAAATTACATACCTTTAAAATGTAAATCTTAAATATCGAATGATTTGCAATTCTATATTTTTTAAATTCAAGAATTTTCAATTGTAACTGTTCAAACTTTGAGAACATTGAATTTTAAATCCTTAAAATTGCAGAGTTTTCAATTTGACAAATTTACCATTGAAAAATATGCAAGTTTTAAAATTGAAACAAATTAATAAATAATGAAATAATTTATTGATTCTATAATGTTTTTATTTTGTAATTTAAAAATTGATTTTTTTTCATACTGTGATTTTTATGATGGATATTTATATATATTTGGGAATATAACTTGCTGTTTTTAAAGAAAATTTGTGTGATTTAAAAAAAAAATTTATTTTGTCAGTGTTTAACGTGGAGACACTTGGGATTTGTTCACGGAAAAATGTAATAATTGATATTTAAACCAAGCAAAATTCAAATTTTAAATTAAAAACAGTTGAATACAATCAAAAAAGACAAATTTTGAAAAAAATATTTGAATCCCTAACTAAAAAAGATTCATTTTCAACCTTGCAGGTACATTTTCAAACAAAAAAATTAATTTTCTACAAAAAAATACTGATTGTTAACAAAATAAATATAATTAAATTTTAAATCAAGACCGTTAATTGTGTATTAAAACACGAATTTTCGACAAAATACGTGGATGTTCAACCAAATACTTGAATAGTAATAGTTTATATTTAAACCGCAACAGATTTTAATGTTAAATAAAAAAGTTGAATATAACAAGAAAGATCAATTTTCAACAAAATACTCGAAACCTTGACTGAAATACATAAATTTTCAACCATACAGTGCATTTTCAACCAAAAAATTTATTTTCTACCTGAGAATACGAATTTTCAACAAAATACATAAATTTTTAATCAGATAGTTCAATTTCCAACCAAAAAATACAATTTTTCAACAAATTACATAATTTTTTAACATAATATCTTGAACAATGGATGTGACTTTAGTCAAAATTTTATTTGATTAACTTTTAGTCTGTATTTTTTTCGTTTCTAAAAATTTTGCACGAAATAGTTGAATTTTTAAGCTAAAAAAGATACATTTTTAACTAAACATGATGTGTTGTAATTTTTATTAGGGAGAATTAATTTTCAAAAGAAAAACGATTTTTTTACGTAACTGTTTAATTTTGTACAAAATTGTGAAATTTTCAAGTCAAAAAGATGATTTTTATATAAAAATAGTTAAAATTTCACACGAAAATATGAATTTTCAACAAAAAAGTTATTTTGCAACCAATCGGTCTAATTTTCAACGAAATAGTTAAATTTTCAGTTGAAAATTTTGTTTTCAACCAAAAAAATAACGGGTTTCAAATAAAATTATAAATCTTCAACCAAAAAAAGGAAGAATTTTTAAGAAAGTAGTGCAACTTTCAACAAAAGAGTTGAATCTTTCATGTAAAAAGATAAATTTTCAACAAAAATTTAATAGTTGATATTTCAACGAAAAATATTTTAATTTAAAATAAAAAAATGTTGCATTTAACCAACAAAGACAAGTTTTTAACAAAATACTTGAATTCTCATCTAAAACAGATTATTTTCAAACAATTTGATTTTTAACCAAAAATGCCTAATTGAACTAAATTATAAAAATGTAAATATTTGTTTAAAGCTAGAAAATAATATATTTTGTTTCGTTATAAATATTTTGAAATAATTTTCAATTTCATCTTAAAATTAATTTTTCAAAATAGAAAAAAAATTGAATTTTCTCAGGTATCTTTGAAAAAAACTTGTTTATTTTCTTGAAACCTTTCGAAACTCTTAAAAAGTTAATTTTTTCGAAACATCAAAGATCTAGATTTTGTTTTCAATTTCTTGAAATTGTTTCAAGTTAAAATGTTTTTTAAATGTTGCTGAAAATGAAAAAATTGCTTTTATATCTTCCAAATTCGTTGTGGAAAATTTTCGAAACCTTTCGAAGTATTTTCAATTTTTTTTTTCAATTTTATCCTAAAATTAATTTTTCAAAATTAAATATCATTTAAATTTTCCCATGGATCTTAACGTCGGGAATTTTACAGTGTCGGGAATTATATTATTCCAAAATTTCATTGTTCGGGAATTTTATTTTTCGGGAATTTTCGAGTTCGGACATTTTATAATTAGGCATTTTTCTATCTTGAATTTTATTATTCAGGAATTTTTAAATTCGGTAATTTTTTTAATTGTCGGGAATTTCATTATTTGGAATCTCTCCAATTCGATAATATTATAAACTGTCGGCAATTTTATTATTCCGAAATTTTATTATTCAGAATATTTCCAATACGGCAATTTCCCCATTTCAGAATTTTGCAGTGTCGGGAATTTTATTTTTCGGGAATTTTACAGTGTTGGGAATTTTATTATTCTAAAATGTTATTGCTCGAGAATTTTCGAATTCGGGAACTTTAAAATTCAGGAATTTTATTATTCAGGAATTTTATTACTTGTAAATTTTATTTTTCGGGAATTTTACAGTGTCGGGAATTATATTATTCCAAAATTTCATTGTTCGGGAATTTTATTTTTCGGGAATTTTCTTATTTATAAATTTCATTATTCAGTAATTTTCTAGTCCGGACGTTTTATAATTCGGCAATTTTCTATCTTGAATTTTATCATTCAGGAATTTTTAAATTCTGTAATTTTTTTGATTGTCGGGAATTTTATTATTTGGAATATCTCCAATTTGGTAATATTATAAACTGTCAGCAATTTCATTGTTCCGAAATTTTATCATTCACAATATTTCCAATTCAGAAATTTCCCCATTTGAGAATTTTGCAGTGTCGGGAATTTTATTTTTTGGGAATTTTCAGTCCTTCCACTCGTTTCAACAATTTTTAGGGGAAGACTGAAAAATCCCGAAGAAATGAATTTCTGAACAGTTTATAATATTCCCGAATTCAAAAATTTCCGAACAATAAAATTCCCGACAGTTTCTAATATTACTGAAGTTGAAAAATCCCGAATAATAAAATTCACGACAGAAAATGGCCGATTTATAAAATATCCGAAGTAATATCCGAATTTAAACAATTAATTTTTTTTAGTATTCATTGACAAGTAATACAGTACTCTCACTATTTAACTGAAAACATTATTTTCAGTGTATAAAGTTTCTAAAATTATTGTTTGAATTTAAAATAATAATAATTGAAAAAAAACTAGTGTGTGATAGTGGGGCAACACGGCAGAAGTGAAACTTTGAAGGATTAACTTTGAAATTAAAAATCATTTTTTTATTATTGTATTCTTAATAAATAAATGATACTTATAAAAAAATGTAATTGTTCACATTCGTTAATTTTATAATTCGGGAATTTTCTCGTTTGGATATTTTATAATTCGGCAAGTTTGGTTCGGAAATTATATTATTCGGGAATTTTCAAATTCGGTAATATTATAAACTGTCGGAAATTTGATTATTGAAGAATTTTAAAAATTGTTAATAATATAAACTGTTCAGGAACTTTATTGTTCAAAAATTGTATTATTCGGGAATTTTTTTTTGATTTTTCAACCGTCTCATTTTTGGAAGTCAGTATTTCAAAATTTATTTTTATGGTACTTTGGAAAGTTTACGTTTTTAATATTAAAATATTAAATTCTAGGGATTTGTTGATAGTAATAAACATGAAAGAAGGAAAAATAAAAATCGGTAATGCAAAACAAAACGAAAAAATATTTTTCAGCCTTTCACAATATTAAATTCCATAAAGGATTTGACAAATAGGTCTGTTTGAATTTCCCCGGGCGCAATACCCTGTTACACCTGATTCGATTTGAAAAAGTGGATTCTTGGAATAGCAGACAAAGCTCGAATATTTGTTCGCATTCCTCGGAACCACTGAAAGAATTTGTTACTTTGAGGGAAAACAATTCGCTGCTATAGAAAATCTAGAAATTCTTTCCAGATTTGAAACTTTAATATTTTCTTCTATTTCTCTTCTCCTTTCAGAGAGTTAATTAATCCAATTTTAACTTTTCATACGGTAATAAATTAAATTTGACTTTTGTTCTTCTTCTGCTTCTGGGAGTAGAAATTAATTTAAGTTTGTTGTTCGAAACTCCTAAGAGGTTCAAAGTTTAATTGTTTATACACCAAGGGAGCTGAAGAGATTAGATTTGCGGCATTTCAAAAATGAGGAAATAGAATCATTTTTCACGAAAATAGCGAAAAAGTCGAATTTTTTAAGAATTAGTTTAATTTTTAATCTTCAAAAACGAATTTTCAAGCAAATTATGGAATTTTTAAACAAAAAAGAATTTACTTTAACCACAAATAGTTCCATTTTTAACCGAATAGTCGAATCTTCAACCTAATGATACGAATTTTTTAGAAGGCAGTTGAATTTTCAACGAGGATAGAGATATTTTCGAACAAGAACTTTTCTACAAAAAAAAAAAATTTAATTCAAGAAGATAAATTTTCAAGCAAATTTTCATATTTTAATGATAAAAAAATTTTAAATAAAAAGAGTCGGATTTTCAAGCAAATATTGAATTTTCAAGCCAAAACGTTGAATTTTTTCAAAGAGAGTTGAATTTTCAATCCAAAAGGATGAATTTCCTATACAAATAAATATTCAACAAAAGGATTACATTTTTGAAGCAAAAAGTTGAATTTTTAACCTACAAAGATAAATGATCGACCAACAACTTTTCTAACAATAAGAAAGGTTAAATTTCAATCCAGTGGGACGAATTTTGTATTCTTCTATCATTCAAAGTTTTTGGCTTTAAAACCAAATTTTTCTCATTTAAAAAATTTTTCAAAATCTCCAAAAGAATAATTTTGTAGCCAAAAGTTTAATTAATGTAATTTACCACAAATTTTCAATAAAATAGTTAAATTTTTGGAAAAAGATGAGCTTCTAAGAAAATATTGAGTTTTTAACAAACAAACAAAAACTTGACAAAATAGTTAAAAATTTATCATTTTCAGTGGAAAATTAATATATTTTGTTGTAAAGTCGTCTTTTTTAGCGAAAGATGAATTTTTATTCGAAAAAATAATGATCTTTAACAACTTTTCTAACAAAAAACAAGGGTCATTTTTAATCCAGAGGGACAAATTTTTTTATCCAGAAAGAAAAATTTTCAACAAAATAGATACATTTTTGGGAAAAATATGAGCTTTTAAGAAAATATTGAATTTTTAACAAACATACAAAAACATGACGAAATGGGTAAAATTCATCATTTTCACTAGAAAATCAACGTATTTTGTTGTAAAATTGTCTTTTTGGCAGAAGTTAAATTTTTATTTAAAAAAAAATATATATATATATATATATATTTATAATTTTTGTATTTATTCATAGATAGATAAATATAAATGTTTTAGCCGATGCTTCTGTCATATTATTGGAACATGAAAAAATGCTTGTAATGTTTCTCACACTCAATTAACATTTTCATTCTGAATATTAGTCTCAAAATTTTATGTTGTAAATCACTACTTTAGAAATTTTTTTACACTCAAACATAAAGTGTTATGAGGTTTCCAAATCTATTTGATATTCAAAAAATTTTTAAGATTTTGTAAAAAATTCGAAAACTTAAAAAGAGAAATGATTTATTATTCAATTTAAAACTTCGATTTTAAATAAATTAATTAATTTAGATTAGGGTTGAAAAGAATAATAATTTGATCCTTTTGTTATATAACTCAAAAATGCTCTTAGGCGATTTTACGAAAATGAACCAAATCGAATAAAAATTCAGCGCCAAGGGTGGCGCTGACTGTACTTTTAGGCCGAAAATTATTCGAAAGTATGGAGAAAGTGTCAAAAATGTGAAATTTTGTGCTTCTTATAATATAAAAACGGACTTCAAAATTTTTTTTTTGCTTCAGAATTAAGTTTTAAGGCTTTTAAACTGAAATTTTATCAAGTTTTTTTTTGTGATGAACTAGAATAATGGAGAGAATTCCGCCGAAAATTTTGCCTTGAGAAGTTTCAAGAATTCAAAAGAATAAAAAAATTGTCTTAAAATTCCTGGAAAAATTTAAATATTCTTTCATTCAGTAAATTAATTTTTAAAGAATATTTAAGAATGATTCTCTAAAATTTCAAAAAATAATGCAGAAAATTATAACGCAAAATTTTTCAATTCTGCACGCTTACAACATTTTACAAATAATTCGTGTTAGTTTAAGAAATATTGAGAAGTTTCGCAAAGATTTCATAAAGTTTACAACAGAATGTCGGCTTCATAAAATAAAAAAAGATCAATTATTAAAGATTTCCAAGAAAAAATTTAGAATCTTTTCAAGAATGAAAGGTTACAAGAGATGAAAAAACTTTTCCAGTTAAAATTGAACAAGGTTTCTAAACATTTCGAAAGATTTCTAAAATTGTAAGAAATGTATGTGGAAGATTTCAAGGCAATTATTTCACTTTGCAGAATTTGATTGTTTTAGGAAAAATGCTACTGATTTTAAAAGATATTGAGAAGTTTGGAAAAAATTTCAAAAATAATTAAAACCTTGGAACGATTTCAAGAAATTAAAAAAAAATGTCGATTTTGAAGATTTCGAAAAAATATGCTTTTTTAGTAATTTTGAAAGGTGTCAAGAGAATAAAAGTTTACTTTTAAAGATTTCAAAATATTTCCAAAATCGTTGAACAAGAATCTGGAAGATTTTAAAGCCATTTTTTTAATTTTTCTGTTAAAAAAAAAATTATGAAAAATTCGAATCACTTTAAAAGATATTAGAAAGTTTTTAAAAAATTGAAAAAAATGATTTTGAAAAAGAATGTATAAGATTTTAAAGGAAAAATGTTGAATTTTGCAAGATTACAAATTTTTTAAAATTTTTCAAAAAGTGATTTTTTACTTTGAAAAATTAATTTTAAGATAAAATTAAAATAATTTCAACATATTTCCAAACTTGGATCGGGAAGATTTTAGAGCAATTTTTTGTATTTTTCAGAATTTTGAACAAATTTTAGGAAAAATCTAACAAATTTTAAACTATATTTAGAAATTTGAACAATTTCCAAAATAATTCAAGAAATTTAAAACAAAATGTAGGTTTTTGAAGACCTCGAAAAAGATGCTTTAAAAGAGTTTTGAAAGCTTTCAAGACAATAAAAAAGTTTTCTTGTAAAGATTCCTGGAAAAACTGTATATGATTTTTTATTTTAAAATATTAATTTCAAGGGGAAATTGAAAAAGAGTTTTAAAAATTTCCAACATTGTCGAAGAAATATCTGGAAGACATTTAAGCCATTTTTTTATTTGATTTAAAAAAAAAATTATTTTAAAAATATTTCAAAAATAATTTCAAACGTGAAACAATTTTAATAAAATTAAGAAAAAATGAAGAATTTTGAAAATTTAAAGAAAAAAGTTTTTTTTTAACTTTTGAAGGGTTTAAAGAGAATGAAAAAATCTTCCTAAAATCCCTGGGAAGATTTAAGTCATGTTTTATTTAGTAAATAAATTTTAATAGAACATTTAAAATGAGTTCAATGATATCATAAGATTTCGAAAACTGACTAACAATAATTTGGAAGATTTTGTGGTAAAATGTTTTTATTTTGCAGGATATAAAATGATTTTCTAAAATTTCGAAAAATAATGTAGAAAATTTTAAAGCAAAAATATTTAATTTTGCAAGATTACAAAATTTCAGAAAAAATTCCCGTGAGTTATGGAAATTTTAAAAAGTTTTGCATAGATTTCATAAAATTTAAAACAAAATCGATGTTTAAAGATTTCGAAGAAAAAATTTTCTAAAGATTCATAGAAAATTTGAAATGTTTTTTTTTTATTTTCAAAAATCATTTCAATAGAATATTCCAAAAGATATCCAAAATTGTGTTCAAGAATCTGAAGGATTGTTGGGAAATTTGTTTTATTTTGCAGGATTTTGAATGATTTCTTAAAATTTCGGAAAAGAAAGTAGAAAATTTTTGCACAATCACTAAATTCAGAAAAAAATCGAGCTTATTCAAGAAGTATAAAGAAGTTTTGAGAAGGTTCAAAAATAATTCAGAGAAGAATTCGACAAATTTTAAACAAAACGTAGATTATGAAAATTTCAAAAAAAGGTATGGTTTCAAGAATTTTGAATGGTTTGAAGAGAATAAACAAGTTATTTTAAGATTCCTGGCAAAATTTAAACAATATTTTGTTCTGCTTTTTAAGAGTTTTGAAAGGTTTCAAGAGAATAAAAAAGTGTTCATTTAAAGATTCTTGGGAATACTGAAATGAATCTTATTTTAAAAACTTTATTTTAAGGTGAAATTGAAATACTTTTTTAAATATTCCAAAACATTTCCGAAATTGTCGTAGAAGTTTCTGGAAGATTTTAAGGCTTTTTTTTTATTTTGCAGAATTTTGAAAAAAAATGTAGAAAAAATTCTACTTATTCAAAAAGATATTAAGCAGTTTTGAAAAAATTTCGAAAATAATTTAAAACCTGAAACGATTTCAAGAAATTTAAAACAAACTCTAAATTTTGAAAGATTTTTGAAACAGGAGGTTTTCAAGAATTTAAAAAATTTTCATGAGAATAAAAAACTTATGTATAAATATCCGACTAAAAAATTAAACTAAAAACTTGAACTAATGAATTTAACTTTTAAAAAATTAGTTTATTTTATGACCAAATAGTTCATTTTTTATTAAATTGTTGAATTTTAACCCTAAAATATGAATTTTTAATAAAGTAGTTCAATTTAAAAAAAAATGAATTGTTAACTAAATTAAAGAATCTTCAACAAATAATATAATAATTGATATTTTAAGAAAAAATATTTTCATTTTAAATCAAAAAGAAATAAATAGAACCACAAAAGACGATTTTTAACAATATTGACAATTTTCAAACAAATAGTTCAACTTTCAAGCGAGAAGAATAATTTTCTATAAACAGACGATTTTTAATGAAAGATTTTTAACAAGAAGCGATAAATTTTTAATCAGAAATGGAACTGTTAACTTTTCTCTTGGAAAAATTATTTTTCAACCAAAAAAGAAAAAACGAATTAAAGAAATATTTGATTTCCAGCTAGAGAAATGAATTTTGAACTAAAATAAAGAATTTTAAACAACAAATATAATAGATGATATTTCAACAAAAGGTATTTTTATTCTAAATCAAAAACAATTAAATATATAAAAAAAAACAATTTTCAAAAAAAAAATCTGAGTCCTCAACTAAAACAGTGAATTTTCTAGAAAACAATTGCATTTTTAACTAACAAAAATTATTTTTCATGAAAAAATACAAATATTTAACAAACGAATTTTTAACAAATAAATAAATTTTTAAGTGAATAGTTCAATTTTCAAACAAGAGGAATAATTTTCTATTAAAAAAAGACAAATTAACAACAAAATATAATCAGTTTCAAGTAAACAATTGCATTAGAAAAAAAATTTTTTTTACAAAAAGACGAATTTTGAACAAATCAATAAATCTTCAACTAAATAGATAAATTTTTAACCAAGAGGAATAATTTTCCGTGAAAAAAAGACAAATTAACAACAAATCACAATACGTTTTAACTAAACTGTTGCATTTTTGAATTAAAAAATAATTTGTTGCAAAAAAGACGAATTTTTAACAAATAAATAAATTTTTAAGTAAATAGTTCAATTTTTAACCAAGAGGAATAATTTTCTATAAAAAAAGACAAATTATCAACAAAATTTAATAATTTTCAACCAAATAGTTGCACTTTGAATTTCAAAAAAATAATTTGTTACAAAAATAGACAAATTTTTAACAGATAAATAAATTAAATTTTCTATTGAAAAGAGACAAATTAACAACAAAATATAATCAGTTTCATGAAAACAGTTGCATTTAAAAAAAATAATAATTTTTTACAAAAAGACGAATTTTTAACAAATCAATAAATCTTCAACTAAATAGTTCAATTTTTAACCAAGAGGAATAATTTTCCACGAAAAAAATTATCATTATTCAACAAAAAAAAAGCGAATTAAAAAAATGTTTGATTTTCAGCCAGTGAAATTAATTTAGAACTACAATAAAGAATTTTCAATAAAAATATAATAGTTGATATTTCAACAAAAAGTATTTTTATTCTAAATCAAAAACAATTAAATATATTTGAAAAAAAAACGAATTTTCAAAAAAATACCTGAGTCCTCAACTAAAACAGATTAATTTTCTAGAAAATAATTGCATTTTTAACTAAAAAAAAATTGCTATTAAAAAATACAAATTTTCAACAAAATAAATGAATTTTCAACTAAATAGTTCAATTTTTGACCAAGAGAAATATTTTTCTATAAGGAAATCAAATCATCAACAAAATACAATAATTTTCCAACAAACCCTTGCATTTTTAAGCAACAAAAATTTAATTTTTTACAGTGAAAGACGAAATTGTAACAAATTAATAAATTTTTAACCAAATAGCACAATTTTCAAGCAAGAGGAATAACTTTCTGTAAAAAATACAATTTAACAAACAAATTACAATAATTTTCAGCTGAACAGTTGCATTTTTAACTAAAAAAAAATTATTTTGTACAAAAATGTCGAGTTTTTAACAAATAAATCAATTTTCAACTAAATAGTTCAATTTTTAACCAAGAGGAATAATTTTTTATAAAAAAAGACAAATTGTCAACAAAATTCAATAATTTTCAACGAAATAGTTGCATTTTTAACAGAAAAAAAAGTAATTTGTTAAAAAAAAGACGAATTTTTAACAAATAAATCATTTTTCAACCAAAAAGTTCAATTTTTAACCAAGAGAAATAAGTTTCTATAAAAAAAGACAAATTAGCAACAAATCACAATAACTCTTAAGTAAAAAGTTGAATTTTTAACTTAAAAAGTTAATTTGTAACAAAAAAAAAGATGAATTCTTAAAAAATGAATAAAATTTCAAATAAATAGTTCATTTTTTAACTAAGAAAAATAATTTTCTATAAAAAAAGACAAATTATCAACAAAATACAATAATTTTCAACCAAAAAGTTGCATTTTTAACTAAAAAATAGATAATTTTTTACAATGAAAGAGGAAATTTTAACAAATTAATACATTTTTAGCCAACTAGCTCAATTTACTACCAAGAGGAATAATTTTCTGTGCAAAAAGACAATAGAACAACAAATCACAATAATTTTCAACTAAACAGTTGCATTTTTAACTAAAGAAAAATAATTTTGTACAAAAATGTCGAGTTTTTAACAAATAAATCAATTTTCAACTAAATAGTTCAATTTTTAATCAAGAGGAATAATTTTACAT